>OZ020234.1:18891374-19525124 GCA_963971235.1 Cryptus armator
CGCGAGCGCACACACGTGCGGGTGTCTCGAGTCCGTAGGCGCGCATGCGTCTCCCACCATTTGGATTCGCTAAACCCCCTTCTCCTCCCTCTCCCCCTTCCTCGTGCCTCGCGCCCCCACCATTCTGCCTTTCGGTCATTCGCTGTGTTCGCTCGGTGTACGTGGTGCAGTAGGGTCTTTGCTCCCAAGCGTATGTGGGTCAGCAGTCTCACACACGCCGTCGTTCTTGCGTAACCAATGCATGTATGCGCCGCGTCGCTGGCAAAGCCGACGTCGGCGGCCACCGTCGTCGTTGTCGTCGTCGCATGCTACGCGATCATCTCTCTATCTATGCGTCGAGCGACGAACGACGACGTCGCTACTCCACGTTCGCCGACGTATTTTTACTATAGAAAAAACTACGACGATGAGCAATGCGCTCGATGCGCCCTAAACGGTTTTTTGCAACTTTTTTTTTTTATCACAGCCTCATTCAGTCGCGCGTATTACACAGCGTTTTCACGTCGCGCTGATAAATATAGGCGGGGGATAGGATTACAAGAATTCGATGAAAATATGAATCACTTTTTTTTTTTTTTTTCGTGAAATCAATAGATTTTTTTGTTGTTTTTTATTTAAATACTCAACGATTATTTTCTAAGGTCACGAACGATAGAAAGACATTTTTTTATATGTCTCACTTCGTACAGAGCGTCAGTAGTTTTTTTTGAAAAATAAAAAAAAAGAATAGGAAAGAAACGATGTTAAAATAAGATAAAAATTAAAAGCGAATTCGTGTCAAGTCAATTAAAAATAGAGGAAGATGAGTTTTACTATGACGAGGTGCATAGGGGACACGCAAGTTCTCGGACGACCGCCAAGCGGTTTAACATACTGTGACGCGGGTCGACCGGCGACGTCCGTCGAGATATTTGCGTGGCGCGATCGAAGGTAGACTCGAATAGACGCGAAGAGAGCAAATAGATTTAGCGGTAATGCACCTCGGGGCCCCTGGAGAGAAATAGACAGAAAATCCGTAAAAATAGTTCAAGCGGAGTTCAAGTTTTTGTAAACTTATCGAGTCTGCATTAGCATCGAAATTGAGTTCCAACCGAAGCGATAATAGAAATCGTATAAAATTTATTTTGAAAAAAAAAAAAATAATAATAAAAAATTTTAAAATGTATATTTACCATTTTTTTCGTATTAATAAAAAAATGAACATTTTTTTTTATAATTTTTAATTAGCAACGAGTTTTTATTCGCGTGCATCTTGATCAATACCGCAACTGCTGGATGGATCGAAGGGTATATATTGCACGTTGCAATTTCGTGCACGTAAAAGATTAACCGATAAGATTGGAGTACTGCTGTATGTACTGCCGTAGCCTGTAGGGACCGAATGACCTGAATACGTGAGGCAAAGGGCCGAAGAAAGATACCACGGGATCTTTTTCGAGTTCTAATTAAGGTATTCTTACGCGGCAACCATCGGGGTACATGAGCGCTCACCTCATGAAAATGTTAATACGGCGAATGAAAGCGGAAGTAAAACGGTAAGATTGCTACGAAAACGAAGAAAGGGCCGTTCGGTCGGTGCGAAGGGGTACCACCAGACGCCACCGGTGACCGGAAATCGTAATTTTTTTTAATTGTATTATTTTATCATCATCGGCGACTGCGACCTCCTTTTTCTACTTTAACTTCGGTATTACCGTTTTTCGTTCTCAAAAATTGATTACAAGTGTCGAAAAAAATTTTCGAAAGTTTGGGGGACCAATTTTTTTTTTTTTTTTTTTTTTTCGCAAATTTTAATGTCGAATTTTTTTCAAAGTCTAGAAGTGAGATCTATGATTACATCGCACAACGTTTACGGATTTAGCGCCATCGGCTCATTGCCATAAGTAGTCGACACAGCCACGAGCCGTGTGACGGCCCCGAGAACGGTGAAAGTGACTCTCCCACGCTATGACATCCTAGCTGCGGCTCCGCAGAGCCCCGTCCTAGCATTCCCTTTCCATCTTAGCTGCTTTCCTCACCCGTACTCTGCACTTTGTTCTTTTATTCACGTTCACTCGGACGGCGACCAATGAGACTCTTTCTCTTTTGCCTCCTCTCTCTCTCTCTCTCTCTCTCTCTGCATCTCCATCTCTCTCTATGCATGTTTCACTTTTTTTAATCTATCACGCTGTCGCTCTCGCGACCGTAACTTTCGTCGACTTCCGCATCGCTACGCTTCGTTGTTCTCCTTGCGGAGACTACACGCTCCGTAACGTTAATAACAAACAATAATTTTCATAATCTTGTCGAGATTTCTGACAAAATCTTTCTCTTATTTATCGCAGTGCGATTTTGCTTTCTTAACCGGGAATTCTCGGCTTCGAATTGTTCTCATCCGGTCGATTAGCTTCAGGAAGGAGTATCTCGAAATTTCGGGCGAAAAAATGGTTTTTATTTTTTTTTAAATGCAAAAAAAATATCGGACTAATAATTTCATGCGATTGTTTGTTCGTAATCGTTTTTTTAATATTTAAAAAAATCGCGAGGTCCGAATATAAAAAATTGTTGAAGGTGTTTCACTTTTCTCAATATTATTTTCACATCGTCGAAATATTACGAAAAAACAATTGCATGGATTAGTAATACGATGTTTTTTTTGCATATTAAAAAAAATTAAAAACGCATTTTTGTCGGTAATGAAAGGCCGTAAAAAAATCTTATAGTTGCATTTTAATAGCAAAAAGAAGAATAATGAGATCCCTTTCGTTCGTCAGTAAAAAAAAGCTGCACGGTGTCTCACACTTATAGCTAATTAATACTTTTCTTTTTTACTAAATAAAAAAAAAAAAAACAATGTCCATTGACGTGAGAAATGAGTCACCGAGAATTCATGACGCACAGCTGCGAGAGTCGTTAAACAGTGTACTTCTGATGATATTCTCACATAGAGCGAAGTAGAAATAGTGCGTTCGTGGTAAGACGGTGAACCCTTCTCGTGCGCGTAAACCGTGAGGAAACGCCGCTCGCCGATAAGCTTTCAGCTCAAAATTTCTACCGTAAAATAAATTTCATTCGTAAAATAAACAAATTCAAAAACTCGTTAACACGGATTGTAAAAATTTTTTTTTTTTTACGCGACTTGTTGCATCACATCATATCGAACTTTTTGTTTACGTTTTATATAATTTTTTAAAAAATTTTTCTCAAAAATTTTTATGTCCCCCGTATTAATAATTATTAATATTATTAGTAAAAAAATTATAATTTTCGAATTGTAATTTTTTTTTTTTTTTCGCGATTGATCAATGAAAAAATATATAACACGGATATAGAAGGAAAAAAAAGATGACGAGAGTAATAAAGAAAGCGAATAGCGGTAAAGAAACGAGAAGAAAGTATCCGGTCTCACGGGCGATCGAGCACTCGGCGAAAACGATCTGACTTGCGTGGTTACTTCTGTTGCTTGTAGAGAAGCAAACGAGCACAGAAGGAACAGTGAGAGTCGGGCACCGAGCACGAGCGCGAAGTCCCGTACGTTGAACCTCGCCGGCCGAGTGAAAGTTTCTATTATACCACTCTATGGCCTTACCTTACTTTTCCTACGGCAAGCTACGCCGCGTTGTGTCATAAGCCCGTTCCTCCCGGGGAAACGAGTTCTCGACGACTACGACGGCGACGAACGCGATTGACCGGATTCGTTCCGCACTCTAATTCACATCGAGATTTCGTCCTCAATTAATAATAAGCCCCGCCGTCTGGTGAGAGGCGAATTGTTCGAAAAAACAAAAAAAAAAAAAAAATCTCGCTGTCAATAAAATAATGTCAAATTACGAAAAAAAAAGAAAAAAAAAAAAAAAACATCGAAAAATCGTAAGAAAATTTTGAAAAAATTGAAACATTATCGACTGCGCCAAAATTATTAAAACGTAACCAAAATGGAAACATATTTTTATAATTTTATTTTGCGGTTTAAAAAAGAAATTTTAACGATTTTTTCGTACGCAGAAACGTACGTGAGTAATTAATTAATTTTATCTCGCGACAAGCGCACATGTAAAAATGTATCATTAATCGTATCCCACGCGTGTAGCTACGGTGTTGAACTGCCGGTTCTGTGGCGTCTGCGATAGTCTTAGCATAATAAGAAAATAAAATGGAGACCGCAGTGAGAAAAAAAAAAAAAAAAAGAGGAAAACTTCAACTACGGCGAAGTTATGTAGGATCTTTGCGGCGTTTTCCAGGTTCCAGATTTCTATGAGTTTACGTAACGAGCGCGAGTGCGGGTTGTCCGTAGAATCGTTTGACGCGTCGTCGACGCTGCCGTCGTAATAAAATCCGCATTGAGTAACGGAGTTAGCGTGCGCCGCTCGGTCGATTTCTCACTCGATATCGTGCACTACTATCAGCGGCACATCGGATTCGTTTAAATTTAGAACTATTCCTTAAAATAATAGAGACCCCATTTAAATAGACATAAAAAAAAGTTGTCTACATCCGAAAATATAGCGCCGACGCAACTTCAGATATATCTTATCACGAGACGTACACTTTATTCGAATAAAATAAAAAGGAATGTCCATTACTTCATCATTCACCAACTGTCCGTCCGGAGGTCAAACAACCAAATAAATGACTCGATTCCCCGATGGAAATGCGATGTATACTGAGACATATACAAGATATAGAACTCTGTGTCGCATGATATATTATTTACATACATAAAAAATATAATAATAATAATATAACAGTAAATATATTATTATATTATTATTATATTATTTAGTTCGATCTTTTTGTATCGTATATAACGCGTATCCGGGAAATTTCGCGAAAGACAGTTTCCTGAAAACAATTTCTCGAAAGGACATTTTTCCTATAATATAACGTATATAACGACCGTTATGTTTCGTATATAACGATATATTTTTTATATGTATACAATTTATTTTTATGGGTTTTAAATTAAAACTTCTCGCGAGCGACACGGCAACGCTGCACACGTTATTAAAAATCTCATTGCGCATTCACGTTGGTTACTTTGTTTTAACCCTTTTATTGTGGAAACGCACAGGAGTTATCGGCGTTAAATGAGTGGCGCACGCACGCGTGACAGTACCTGAGACATAGGTGAAAGGCGTGATTCGCTGAGCGTGCGACGTAAAGGCGCAAAATGATGCGAAGTGGGGAAGCGGTGGGTTCATAAGAGGATTTTAATTTACATTAATTTGCGTCTTTTCAGATCTGTATCAATGAAATGAAAATGAAGTTCTTAAATCGAAGAGTTTGAGATATCGGCCTTAAAACTGATATGGTATCCGTTAATTATCGTAATAATCAAGTAGAGGCGCAGAAGGATTCTGCGCGTACTATTTCTCGTATTAGTTTTCGCGTAAATTTTATCACGAATTTGCATTCCGCGGAAGTTTTATCGATCTCGGGAATGAATCCAATGCTTCAGAATGATCAAAGCTTCTGACAAAAATGACACCAACAACCTCCGTAGTAATTAATTGATATATTTCTCTTGGTAATTAGCATGAAAATGAATAAAAATATGTGAATATCGAGATGTTCATTAATTAAATCTGATGCGTCAATATAGGGACGCGAAGTTCGATGTGACGCGGGAAAAACATCGACACTGATGTTTTTCACATCGACACCGATGTTTTTCACAAGACTCCGAAGAGATTGTCGTCATGTGTACAAAAGTTTGATTAATAAACAAATTAATACTTTTCGATATTTTTTCAACACTGATTGAGGCTTTACGCTGGTTACGCATTTTACGTGAAAAATATATATTTTCGTTTCTTTTTTTTCGGCAAATTAAAAACATTCGAAAGAATGGAGAAATTCGTTCGCTGTTTGCACTCCAAAAAAAAAAGGAATAAAATACATTTTTTTTCGGTGTTCGGACGCAATTTGCACAAAGAAATGTTCAAATAACAACATCGATCTTCGAGGATATTATTCGTTAGTTGCATACCTAGATGTCGACCCTGAAGTACACTCATCTTTGTGCACATGGTATTTCGTCCCTTTTCGCAACGGAAACGAAAGCGCACGACGGAATTGCGATGTCTCACTGTAATATTATCCTCGAATGATATTTTTCCAATTCCGCAGAATCCGCGTTGAACGACCGGAAGTAAAATCCAATCGTCAGAACAATAATCTCTCGAGCCATTCGCCACCAACATTTAAGTTTTTTTTTTTTTTTTTTTTTTTTTTTAAATCACCGAGACTATACTATTTGCATCTCGTCACACGCGCAATTTTGTCCGTTCATTATTTCGTATTAAAATTTCGTACCATTATTCATGGTCACGTTAAATTTTCACACATAATTCCTGATGCACACGAGGGGTCCACATATAAAAAATAATTTACACGAAAATTTGACATAAAAAAAAAAACGAAAATTTTTCACAAATGAAATTTGCAAAAATATCCGAATACATGTTTTTTCATCTCGATAAATTAACTGCACAGCCTCCGTATAAAAAATTCCTTCGATATCATTTTTTCGTAAAATCTCATCGAAAAAAATGCTGATTTTGATGAATTATTAATAATTTTTTTTATTCACTGAATTTAAATCCACAGCTTCCGCGGATTCTCGCGGAAGTTGAAATTTATCTCACGCACGCACATTTCACTCGATCGAACAATATAGTTTTCGATCCTTTATAAAAAAAATGGCTTCGTTTATTTACGAGAGAAAAAAAAAAATTATCCGGAAGTACCGGAGATTCCGGAAGTATGTCCAAGAAATTTTCACAACCGACTCAAGCGAAGTATTGTCGAAGAAACCATAATTTACTGCGTTTGATCTGAAATTCAAGTTACCAGAGGACGTGTACTTTCGCGACTAACGAGCGAAGCGCGTATGATACAAAGTAAGCGGGTGAATTGATTGCGCGGGTCTTCCCAAAGTTTTTGGGGGCAATGGAGAGGAAGGCGGCGGCGGTGGCTACGACGATGACGACGAAGAACGCGAACGGTTTTGAACCCGGGCCGGCGGAGGTTCTCTCCGTTGCTCGATGTTGGATGCGTGACGAGGATGGTGGTGGACGATGTTTGTAGTGGTGGTACCAGTGACCTCGATACCGCGAGAGCCGCTACGTGCTCTCTGCATCGCGTTCTGTGTTCGCTTTGGTTGCTCGCTACTCTCGGTGTCCCCGGCCTCACGATCTCCAATGCCCCAATGCCAAAAAGCAGTTGAAAACCAAGAGGCTCCGCTCGAGAAGACAACCTCTTCGCCCAACGAACGAACGTCCGACCGCGCGCTCTCGTGGTGCCAGAAACTTTCACTCTCTTGATCGTCAAGACCTCTTCTTCGGATCTTCAAGAGCAAATCGAAGAGATACGCGAGCAGAAGAAATTTGTATTCGTAAGTACGAAAGGGGGGGGGGGGGGTTCTGTTTTATCGATATTTTGTTGTGAATCGGAAATAAATTGCTCCGAAATACCTCCATAGAATGTATAGATCGGAATATATAAAAAAAAATATATATCTTCGTATAGAAATTTGCATATATATCTCATCATTATAGGTATAGATTGTGCGTGAAAAAAATATTTTCGAAATTGTCGGAAAATCATTTCCTTCAATTTTTTTTATCGGCCAAAGAGTACATCGTGGGATTGACTAAGGGAAGGAGAGTTGATTGATCAATAAAAAAAAAAAAAAGCGGCGCGCGAAATCGACTTTTCTGAAATATTTTCTCATCTCTGCGATAAGCAATAAAAAATAATAATAAAAGATAGTTAATTATTTCGTTCTTTATATATATATAGATCTTCGGATATAACTGTTATCTATGACTAGATAATTACCGCAGTTGTAAAGTGTATGTAACTTTATGTTCATTTAATTTCCACGATAACTAACTTTCGACGGATTCTCGTTACTTCGCCTAACGGCCGAAAAACTCGCTGCACGTGCGAATAGAAAATGATAAATGTCGGTAGTAAAAAAAATTCGAATGATCGTTTCAGCACCTTAACCTTGAGTCGTTGCCCAATTTTTTCTCCTCTCCTCCGTCGATAAACTCGAAAGAAATCGAGAGGCTACGAGAGTTCATTTCGTTTTATTTCTCACTTTATTTTTTTATTCCTTTTTTTTTTGCTCACGAGAGTATCACGCGTCGGGGAACGTCGACAGTAAGAGGATGTGAGAGCTGAATTTTCGGCTGTTTCACTTTTAACCGATGAAGAAAGTAACGAAAGTCCGTCGGCGTCGTCGAGCGATGAAAGTTCGTTGGAACGAGACGGGACGGGCCATCATCGGTGCGTCCGAATTGGATGAACAAGTCCGTGAAAGAACGAGTCGCGAGTACCGCGGCCGAGAGGCGCTAACGACAATAAAAAAAAAACACCAATGCAGTTTTGTCGGACGGACCTACGCGGATTTTTCGATGAAAGTAACAGTATAATATTAACGCTCGAGCGCGAAAGTGAGAAGAAACGAGGGGACCTTGCGACGGTGTCGTCGTGGTGTGCAACGACGTTTGCCATTTTTGCGCGGGTCTCCGTGAATACCGGTTTTTTTCCTCTCGCGGTTATTATTGGATTGGGAGAAGACATATCGCACGATCAATCCAATGAATCGATCGAACTATCCGCCCGATACTCCGAAATTATTTTATTAACGCGTCAGCTGCGCGATCGGAGTACAAATGTTTGACAAATTCTAATATCAATAAAACAAACTGATAAACCTACTTGTCTTTAATCTTTTACCATAGAAACAAAGTATATATCGAAATACATAGAATATATACACCTGTTATACTATAAATTCCATGAAAGCCAAGAAAAAAAAAAAAAAAAAGATCGATTTTTTTTTTTTCGATTTTCGGAATTCCTGTTCCGTGTTGGAAATATTTCTAATGTTAATTTTGCATTGCCAGAGAGTCGCCTATAAAGATTTATGGAATTTTAAGCTTCATTTGAGTTCTGCTCTAAAAGAGGTTAGAAAACGGTCGATCGGCGATGAGCGTACCGATTTCGACGATGTATCGCGAACGTTCAACGTATGTAATAAAGTATATTTCAACGATTCGTCTAGCCATCGCGATCGGAGTACGAACGCGCCGGGCAACATAATCGTGTTGGACTATACTTTTGCGTACGTATTTTATGGTACAATATACACGTACAAGTGTGAGTAATAAGCGTGTGGGCAGCAGTGAGGTGCATTCGCGGAGCTCGAAGCTCTCGTACCACCAGCAGAACGGCGTACAGCGCGATGCGAGTGGTCGGCCATGGCATACTTACTAATGTCAATCACACCATCGCAGAGCTCTTGCACTCTCTCGTGTGCATGTATACGATAGGATAGTATACTCTCGCGTGCACACATACGCGCACACACGTTGCGCACACATTTATCACATGTTCTGGCGAACAGCGAGGGTTCTGTGCATTGACCGTGTGCCTCTGTGCGGGTCGGATCTGATCGGAAAGTCTATGCTTGCCAACGCTGATATCCATTGATATCTATCGTTTCTGCGGTTTGCATGCAACTTTTCGGTCTTAGAGACCCCCGTGCCGTTACAAACGAAAAATATTCTACGGGGTTAAACGGGTTTAATACAATTTCTTGTAACATTTTTTTTTTTTTTCTGAAATCGAACGCCGAAGTGAAAAGGGTGAATGAAAAAATTAAGGGGTACTTAAGGGATTGCAGACAAAAAAAATTAAAATTTTTTTATATATGAAGAAAAAATCGTATCACTAATCCCATGTGATTGTTTGTCGGTAGTATTCTGTTTATGTGAAACAAATATTAAAGATTGTAGGAAAGGTACCATTTTTTTTTAGAAGAAATTTTTTTTTTTTTTTAATTTGAATTTTTTCCACATGTTGCATTTGGACGTGAGAATTATTTTAGATGGATACCGGGACACCGGTAGGAATAATCAGTCGCGAGGGGTTATTGATAAGACTTTCTTTTATCGGTAAAAAAAAAAAATCGGCGTTTTGACTTCAAATTCCTCGACACGTGTCTTATACACAAGAAAAACTTTATTAGAGAAATTCGAACAAACAGAAAATTTTTTCGTTATTTTTTTAAGTACATGCGGACAATACTCGCGGTAGTAGAAAATAGTTGGCGCACGCGCCGGACGTGACTTTTCGGATCTTGACGCCGTTTTGTTCTCTTCTGAAGAGTTAAACTTGGGCCATTCGAATCCCGATGATAATGAGAAAAGATCGACGAAGCAAATCGGGATAAAAGGGGGCCTCACGCGTGCTCACGAGCGGTGAAAGCGCTGCTTCCGGGTCAATGCCGAAACGAAACGCTGAGCGGCTGGCCATTCGACTACGACTACTAACAACTACAACACTATAGTTTAGTTTAATACAGCGTTGTAGTAAGAAGTATGTATACTTGAGTCGGTATACCGTTTATTCTCTGCTCGTTGATTGAGATAAGAGACACAATCTGCGTGCGTGCGGATCGCAGCGATCTGGAACGTGCGGCGTGTACAGTGTCGCTTGTGCAGCACCAGTGTACACGCGGAACGAGTGCTTCAGCTGGTTCGGCGGACGATGAGACTTTTTTGTGGGGATGAGGGCAGGGGGCGTTCTTTGATTAGTAAATACTTTATCGGTTTTACGTTTGTAAACGAAAAATGTGTAATTTATTTATTTATTTATTTATTTATTTATTTATTTATTTATTTATTTATTTATTTATTTATTTATTTATTTATTTGTTTATTTGTTTGTTTATTGATTTATTTATTTGTTTATTTGTTTGTTTATTGATTTATTTATTTGTTTATTGATTTATTTATTTATTTATTTATTTATTTATTTATTTATTTATTTATTTATTTACTTAAAATTACGTGGCGACCATTTTCTTAAATACCGCGAATATTCGTCGATAGTGACGTTTTTTTCATTCAGGTGGCTTGCAAAACTGTTAGACGAGAGTTGGCAAGACCCGGGCGTAAACCGGCGAATAGCTCAATTCGATTGGAAACCTCGTGGACTCACGCGGTAGCCTCGAAAAACATTCAACTGCGACGTCGTCTTGCGAAGGCTGTCACGACGAAGCCAATGAAATTTCCGCTTTGCACTCCATTGCCGCTTAACACTGTTTCACGAAATACAGTGAATAGAGAGAATGGCCCCAGTACTATTTTAATCCGATGCATGTAGCATGAAAATTGAATGGATTTGTCGAGGATAATCTATTTTGAGATGCTTTCAGCCACTCGATTGCTAAGAATAATGTTCAACCCATCAGGGTGACGATTCGTTTAAACTTTATTTTTAATTAACAGTTATACTTTTTAATTTTTTATCTGAAGTTGTGGATTCGATGTATTTGGAATTTTTACCACTCTATTCGAAAGGGCAACACTTTCAGTACTGACAAATTAAAAAAAAAAAGAAAAAAAAAAAATTCCTCGATGTTCATGAACGCGATAACGTTTGATAATTCTGTAAATTTTATACCTATAAAATACTGATAAAAATCGAAATCAAAATATAAAAAAAAATATATCGAAATATGAAAAAAAAAATAAATGTGTTTTAATCATAAATTTAATTGAACGAATCCTTTGAACTCGCGAATGCAATTTCTCCTCCCATGGAAGCGGTCTGAACGGCTTTACATCGGCGGTTCATGAAAAATGGGGAAAATGATAATTACCGATCGGCAATCGTTAATGTCAGTCTTGTTTTCTTATTTATTATAATTACTTTTCGTTATTATGCTATTCAAATCATAACTTCACGATGGCGTCATTATGAGTGATCCCTTTGACTGCGATTATTGCGTCATCTCTCGATGACCTCGAGATTCACACTCCGCAGACTTCACTAGAGAAGTTTAGATCGAATAAACCAACGGGAAGTCGAGCTGTGACACGTGAATGTGCGAAATGAACGGCGACATCGAGAAAGAAAAATTGAGATTCGGCCAAAGCGCGATATCAATAGTAATGGCGGTAACAAACGAAATGAATTCAGCGCTCAACTCCGATCTGAAGTGTTGACTAACGTTTTACTTGCAAAGCATTATAAATTGTCAAGAAATCATTGTGACTGCTGTTTAATGGAAGGGGAGTTCGATGATTTCCGTCAAAAAGTTTTTTTTTTATCGGTAAAAAAAATCTCAACAAATATCGCTTCCGATCGATTATTCATAACGGCGTGTCGACGGAGTTAATTTTTTTTAATATCATAAAAAAAAACTGATTTAAAAAAAATTACACCCCTTCCAGAATTCGTGGTATTTGGACCGAAGAATTTTTTTAAATGATCGTAACACTATTATGAACAATCAATGGCATGAGAACAGTGAAACGATTTTTTTTTTCACCTATAAAAAAAACACGCATTACGAAAATGATAATATTCGGAATAAATCATTTTCACTCGAAAGAGTGACGAATAAAATTGGTGGGAGTGAGAAAAATTCATCATACAATACGAATGTAAGTTACATTCACTCCTTCAGTGATTAACGAATTGCTTTATTTTCATTACTATGACTCGTGGGCTTTTGATTAGCGGTATTCTACGTTGATAGTATTATATATAATAAATGCGCAAGTATTTACGAAGGTCGTACGTGAGATCATCGCGTTCTCGGTTCTCTGTTCTTTTTTTTTTTTTTTTTTTTCATTTTGCGGAATCGTTCAATGATCGTGATCTTCTCGAAACGAGGAAGAACCTCGAGAGTCGATGGCCGTCGTAATGGAAGCACCAGTGGCAGACTCTCTCTATTTCTCTCACACGTCCGCGGGAACAAATTTACAGGACAGTAAAAAAAAAAAAACGTCGAAGAAAAATAAAAAGAAATATTTCCGAGGATACTAGCGAAGGCCATCTAGCAAGTTGCGACTTCATTCTTATGTATCTTCTACACAGTTTACTATCCGGTGCTGTATAGGTGTGTTAACAGGAGCGAACGTGGCATTGAAATCTCCGAAAATCGCACACAATCCGCAGGACCCCGTGCGAATATAACCTCAAAGGCAATCGCGAATTATTTTACCATTCGAAAACCTTCGACGAAGTGAAATGAAATTCACGGGTTTTTGTAAATTCTAAATTTATTACTGTTTTTATCAAAACGAGAATTGCTAATTAAGGGTGCATTCGGTTATTCCAGACAAAAAATATAATTTTTTTTTTTCGTTAAAAAAAAATATAAAAAAATCTTCCGCTCCAAATATTATTGATTACAGAAAAATTGTATTTTTTTTTGTTGACAATTTTTTAAAAATGATGACAAAAATCGAAACTCTTTCGGGTCTCGCAATTTGCTTACATTATCAGGACACCAATGCGAATAATAAATTGTATGAAATTTTTGATATTTTTTTTTACCAAAAAAAAAAAATGCTTTTGACCTGAAAATACCGACCCTCGTCCTTAAGTCACGTTAAACAAAAAAAAAATGATCTGATTATCAGCAGATATTTCAGCGCGTCCGATAATATAGTGTACGCAAGGGTTGTCAGTTTCAAAAGTAAATATTCACTATTTCTCGTAACTATAAAACTTTATATCCACGAGTCCTTCGACCGGAGAAGTCGTTGTTTGATTGTTACGTTAAAAGAAAAAAAAAAAAAAAAAAAAAAAAAAAACATCGACGAATAAAGAAATCGCGACGTATAGTTAAGCCATTACTTACGACAAGCCGAGAACATCCTTGATCAAGAAACCTCCGTGTATATCCAACACGCTGCGGCAGTGTTATGTCACCATTGGCATAACGTTTTAAAAAAAATTGCATTTGCCTAAACTCCAAGAAGTGTTCTCGAAATCAGGTCCCGTCTTCATTATTAATTTCAACACTTTAGCGGTAGAATGTTCGATAATCAATGTCACTCACTGCGTTATAAAAAAACATTTCTCTTTCATCGTTCGTCATTCGCAACACAAACATTTCCCTCGTTTCCGAAATCGGTGAAATAAATTTTTTCATTTAAATTGCAATTATTAAAAATATTTTTACGAATCATCGTTAAAATCTCAAAATCAATAAAAAAATATCGTTTTATTATTCGTATTTATAAAAAAAATTCTATAGCATTAAAAATTATTAAATTATTCTTTCGTCAAATTCCATTTATTATTAATTTGTACAGTAACGCTATTCACTTATCGTATTAAAAAAAAAAAAAAAAAAAAAAAAAATGTTGCACATGCATCGATTGCATCTGAAAGCGCGTCGCTCTGTACTCGTGTCACGGGGTCATCGTCTCTGCTTGGCGTCGCGAAACCACTATATGCATGTATAGCAACCTATATGCTGGTTAAGTTCCGACTGTATAAATTTCGCCGACGACTACGACGACTGTGCTCCATCGTGTCGTTCGTGTAAGAGGTGTGCGCGCTTTCGGTATACTGACGTTCGCGCCAACTGCGTTTAGACGGCAAACTCGTAGCCAGGGCTCAGAGTTGCGCTTCTAGCACTTGCGCTTTGCTGTCGGGGCCTTCGCAAAAGACCACCGTATACGCATGCGCCTATCTATTTTCTCTATTAGCACGATGCGTGTGCACTAACGGACTGTCGAGAGAGAGAGAGAGGCCACGCGCACTTCTCCGTGTTATATACGCACATCGACTACTCTATAGTATTATCTATATGTTTATGTCGGTGTGTAGAGAAGATTATACCGTCGATAGTAGTGCGTACATGCGTAATATTGTGATTACCAGCTATATTTATAGTGCAATAGATTGACATAGGTCGTGACAGTCCGATGTTTCTTATCTATTCTTTATTCCTTGCGATATATGCGTCTCTCGATCTCGATCTATCGATTTTTGTAATTTCACGTCGATCGATCCAGTTGCCAGTAAACCAGTTGCCGATTTCGGAGTTCTATTGTTTCAGTGAAAAATCATTCACCGGAAACCGGTCAAATTCGATTTTTAAATTATTAAGATCGTTATTGGGTGAACCGATTTTTTTTTTTTTTTTTTCTTTACTTAGCGCGTGATATTTATTATTTCGAAAATTTTAGAGATTACTAGTTTCGAACGAAGACGAAATATGCGTTATATTATTATAGATCGGTTACCATATGCATCCCAGAACGTTGTTCCCACGAACTTACGCGCTCCTTGAACTCTATAAACAGATAATGGCAACGACGACGACGACGTCGTCGTCGAACACGACGACCTACGCCAACGTCTTTACTGTTGTAGTCTTTGGTACCACTTTGCATGCCGTCGGCGACTAGAACGTCGTTAGATAATGGAGAAGAAGGAGACCGAGAAAAGTTATGACGATATAATCGACGATGTCAATGTGGAGACGAACATGAGGAACCGAATCGCGTCTTATCCACGTTCGGGTAGTTTTACTTTGCAAAATATGATAAATTCCACGATAGTTAATAAATCTCATATTGGTTGAAGTTTAAAAATTTTTTTTTTCAAGCGAAGCTATTTGTTCGATTAGAATGAATAGAGCTTTAGACTTTTTTGTCGATTATTATTGTTATTTTTTTAATGCATTCATGTGGAATGCTTCGTACATTTCTGCTACCGATTGTACAGATTCGTCTTTGTTGGAACACACGAATTCATCATACAGGGATTCAAGTAACGTCGATCCGAAATTTCGCAAGATCGACCTCTCCACGGGAGCTCGGCGGCGACTTCCCGCTGAGACGATCGAGAGAATTTATTGCAATGTATAAGGATCTCTGATTGTTGTCTAGGAACTCGTGAAAAGCTACCGAATGATATTTCAAAAAGAATTTCTATTGATCAACTGACTATACGATCTTATCGAAAATCATTGCTCACACAACAAACAAAAATCATTTTTTTCAGCATTTTTTATTAAATTTTTGTTATGAAAAAAAAAAAAAAAAAAATCTGAAAAAAATGAATCTACAGTCGAGAAAAAAAAAAAAAATCTGAAAAAAATGAATCTACAGTCGAGAAAAAAAAAAAAAATCTGAAAAAAACTGAATCCACCGTCGAGAAAAAAAAAATCTGACAAAAACTGAATCCACAGTCGAGAAAAAAAAAATCTGAAAAAAACTGAATCCACTCTCAAAAAAAAAAAAAAAAATTTCGTTCGAATTGAATAGAATGTTATAATCAAAATAATGAAGTCAATTCTCATCCAGTGCCCCAAGAGCATTTTCAAATCCTATTTTTATTGTGGTTAATTTGATTTTCTAAGTAGTCTAAGTACGAGAGAAACGTGCGAACTGTGTAACAGGTAACTCGTCGACATTCTGAAATGATTGACGACTCCGACACTTCACCCGTTACTCCCGTTTTATCGGAATTCTCTAAGCCGAGGCTTGGATCAGAGTCGACAACATCTTTGTCGCATTGCCGTCGCGGCCACGGAACATACTCGCGGCCTAGACGCCCCGAGACGCCACGGTATTTATAGCGATCGAGCGAGTTTCTCGATTTTCTAGTTGACCTAGGGATCCTCTTAGCTCCGTCTCACATCGGCGAAGATCATTCGATTTCGTCAGTCAGTCTACTGTGTAATCACGAGCCTCACGACTACTCGGATACCTTGAACCGATTCTCATTGTCGCATATAAATTTCAAACGCCCTAACGGCCGACGATGTGACACTCCAAGGAATTTGTACCTACAATAATAGACGACAATAATACGTCTCGGTATCTCTTACGGCAAACTGTCCACCGTTACTCGCGCCTTGAAAGCCATGAGTTCTTAATCCTCTTAGAACGCATGTTAAATTATGTTTTTTTTTTTTTTTTTTTTTTTTTTTCGTATTTAAACTAAAGTGTCGATAAGGGTGTTTGTGTTTAAAGTTTTTACCGATCTTTTCCTCAACAAACAAAAATCGTGTTTGAAATATCTCGTATTTTCGATATATATATTTGTTTTCCTCACACTTCGTATTAAAATTTATTTCGGAGTAAAAAGTGATCGAGTCAATAAAACAAGTCGTTGAGTAGTGTCAACGACGTATTTTCGACGATAACACGAAACGACGAAAATATGTCAATCTCGTTTAAATCTCATTCTTTATTGTTGTTTTTGGTTTTTTTAAATTAATAACAAGAACACTCGTCACGCACTATAATCAGCAGGTTCGGCGTAAAAGAGACGCAAAAGAAATGAATACATTTTGAACAGATAAATAAATCGAAAATACATTTTTTTCAGTTTCTTATTATATGAAAAGGCTTCGCGCATCAAAATATTCGGGTTTAAATTTTTTTTTTTTTTTTTGACACCGAATCTTCGCTACTGCGTTCACGTGTCGTTTACAGAGGACGACCGGCCATTGCGGTCTTCGTTGTATGCTCAACGAATTCTCGTCATTTATTGGGGATAGCGTGTAGCGGAAGGCTGGTCGAGCGCGACAGAATCGGCTAGCGACCTAGACCTTTCGCTGCCGTTGCTGTCCGATGGCCAACAACGACGAACGACAGCGGAAGCCCCTGTACTACCACAGTCGGACACATTTGGGAAGACTGCGCGGTGAGAGAGATTCGTCGCGCGATTTGCATCCCATCGCCGATCCACCGGCCTTGTCGTGCCTTCCACGCACACAGTGCAAGATTCGTCGACGCGAGGACGACCACAAAATGCGTGGACAAACTTTCGCGAAGCGCGTGCGATGTTTTACACCCAAAATTTGTCGACTTTGCTTGACGAATCGCACATATGTGTAATCATTAATTTTTTACTCGCGCCATTTTTTTTTTTTTACTAACCTCCTATACTTAACCCTTAAAAAGAATTTGTTTGATTGAAACAGATATATATTATTTACTTTATTTTTATTTTTTATCGATGTTTTGCATTTTTTTACTATAGAGAAAATAATTTTAAAAAATTGCGATAAAATTCGAAAAAAAAAAGAAATGCAAATTAAATTTGGATTTTTATGTAAAATATGTTCAGTTGGGTTCTTGTAATGAAGTAATTATACTTAATTATCTTATCATGAAAGACTCACATTTTCCGTGCTTCGTTTATCCATTATAAAAAACAAAGAAAAATCGTGTAAAATCCTCTTGGATTTGATGCCCACAGACGCGTGAATACGAATTAATTTTAGTCCATCGTAGGACACTGTCACGTACACATTTTATAAATTCCCTTTCGACGAATCGACGAATAACGATCTTCTATGATGATTTTGAATGAACGTAAATTAACTTTCACTTGAAACCCACAGAATCAATGAATATTTAAAAAAAGGATTAATCGGATGAGTTATTCGAAGTATTATCGATCGATGAATTTGTATGTATTAAAAAAATTAATAATGCCGCTATTTTGTTTGGTTAAACTTTTCCACCGATTGAAAACTTACCCTGGTGAACGTCCGTATAGTCCATCCCGATCGTCAAGTCCGTATTGCATAAAAGTTATTTAGGCACTCACAGTAAAACTCTTATCATTATTATCATTCACTATTCTCTAAAGAATTCGCAATTCAAAAAACTGTTTTTTTTTTTAATTTCTCTCAATCGGTCAAACGATAGGAGGAAAAAATCATAAAAATACGATCAACTCTCACGAACTCAGTGCATTGTACTCCTCCTCGATCTTTTCTCTCTTTCTTACGATCGAAAGTGCGTTATCCTTTGTTCCCGACAACGCGTACAAACGCTCCGAAAGCTGCATAGCGTTCTATCGAAGTTCCCTACGCCTCTTCCCGCCGTTGTATTTCCGGTTCTTCGTCGTCACGTCGAGTAACGGCTCTCCTCGTGGTATTCACGGGGACCCTTACACGCCAACGCAACTCCTGACTCTTCCTCTTTCCATTCATTCGCGCGCACCCGGCATCCCTGCGACGTTCCTTTACCGGCGAATTTCTTCTTTCGCGCGGTAAGAGTTGTTACGATTCCTTCACAGATCGTAGCATCGAATCATCTTATGTGTATCATTCGAAATTTTTTTTTTTTTTTTTTCAAACTTCGTCTCGTGCGTAAAGGCACACTGTCCTTCGACAATTCAATTATATCCGCTTTGACGGTCGTGGTAACCGATGCTTCGGCGTAACGCCCACCAAAAGCTGACTCTCTGTTGGTCAATCGTTTGTAGCTGATGCTTTTTCATGCAGAGTTGCTGTGGTCGATGGACGGATGCGCGTGGACCAAAATGATGAGCCGTATCGCCTCTTACGCAACTTTTGGTTTTTTTCTTTCGCTAGTAGTTTAGCAGCACTTCAAAACAAATGCGTCACGTGAGTGTTTTTAATACTTCTAACACTCGTGCGATCTCTTGCTTTTCATTGTTTCGGGGAAAAATATTTTTCAAATTCCCGGTATTCGCCGAGTTTTGAGTTTTGAACAAAAAATATTTTTACGATTTGAACAAAAATTTTTTTCAATGTTATTATTTTTTATTTATTTTTCTCGCATTTATATATCAGTTTTTCCATATATTTTGGAGTCTTCTTTTCTTTTTTTTTTTGTCGGTGGTCTCGATTACATTTTTGTATTTTTCAAGGCAGTGACGGTGAGGAACGATAAATCAGGCAGTGATTCGATTAGCTTTTTTGTATTTTTTTTTTTTGTTTATTCAATAATACATCGTTGACGATTTTTCGAAGGTTGGACCGAACTTGTAATAATCAACGACGTCCTTCCAGCATAAACGTATTATATGACGTGGCAGTGAGCGTGAGGCAGAGATGTCGATGTCCTTGCGCACCTAGGAGGTGTCCAACACTACGGGGACGTTCACTGAACGCCGTTTACTCTATTCCATTGAGACTGTGCGCTTTCGGCTGTAGTTTCACTCGCATCGATTTTTTTTTCTTTTTTTTTTTTTTTTTTATTACGTAATTGTAAAACCGCGAATCAGTCGAGTGGCAGTGCTCGTTATCGGAAAAATCACAGAATTTTTCATTATCGCGACAAAAAAAATCGTCAGGTCTTCAATTCTCTACTAATTAAAAAAAAAAAAATTTTTAGCTCGAACGATCGTTCGTAGCTTGGATCACAAACATTTTTCTCTATGCATGGAACATCGAAGATCGGTTTCGAACTCAATCGATACTACATCGGACTTTTAATCGTCGTCCCCTTTATTCTCAATCAATGTTTCTCGTTTCAGTCTCGAAAAGTGCGCCACTCGTCGGCCTTCGCATTTCACAAATACACTGCGCTTTCGATATATATATATATATATATATTTTTTTTATTAACGAACTCGCGATGGACGGAAATATATCGATTGATCACTTACGTAAATTTTATAGATTTAAAAAAAAATCAGTCAAGAAATGGCACTACTTTTACGAGATATATTCGAAGACACTTATTAGTCGTCGCTGTGGCAACTTTCGTTTCACAAGTCTCGCGATGCGCATGAATTCTCTCGAATTATAAAAAAAATAATAATAACAACAAAAAAAATTAAAATAAATTGATTAAAATTTTAACAAAAGCACCGAAAAAAAAAAAAAAAAAACAAGAGCCGTTCCAAAGATTCCTAGAAAAATCGATTCTTCGAACTGCCAATGCCAGTCTTCGACTCTATTTATCGGCTTGTTGGGACGCAACGTCGCACCGATGACGACGATTAATTCGAGGCGCCGGAATCGAAAATTTTTCGGTGCGGAGGTGCGCGATGCCGGTCGATTGCTACCCCCTCTATAATCTTCTCGGGTTAAGGTGGGTCGTTGTCGTCGGCCACGTGCTTCCACCAATTTGCCTCCCTCTGCCTCTCTTTCTTTCCTCTTATCTTTATCTGCTCCCTCTTATTTTTATTTTTATTGAGAGTAAAAAAGACTCAAGTATTTTATAATTCCGGGAATTTGGGTTATTGCGCTTCCGTTTCGATATTTTTATGCTTTCCACTTCCGTTTATCTGTACAGTATTTTTTATTTTTTATTTTATCGATCATTGAGTAATGAGTTATTTGGCGAAGAACGTGGCGCGGGAAGGTCGACGGCACTGCACATTTACAGTTTATTTATGCGGAATAAATCCCCGACGACGACGACGACGGCGACGACGACGACGAGAGTGTCGAGCGGAGTTCGCTTCGACAAAGTAGGGCGACGACTGGGACAGCGGCCACGGGCAACGGTGCTCCGTCAAGGAACCCCGCGCGCGGGTACCACCACTGGCGTGGAAGTGGAAGCGAGAAACTCCTCGTCGTATAGTCGATCCGCCAACTCTAGCCGCTGCACTTCGTATTGCTCCGAGGCTAGTTCTCTGTAATGCACTTGGCTGCACTCTGCTGCTCCGAGCGTTGCTCGTTGCACTCCGACGCGGCGTTCTCCAGTAGGGGAACGACGGGCGATAGACCCCTCGGAGTAATCGCTATAGTTAAGCTAGAGCCGCGCGGGGAACTACTGAGCCGCGAGTCTGCAGAGAGGAGACTACTAGAAATTGCAGGCAGTTTGTATATGGCGCTGCCATATTCGAGGTCGGAAAATAGACGGTGGAACCGGCCCACTGGCTGACGCCCGGCTTGCAACACCGGGAAATAGACGCGGAGCAACGTATACGCGTGGGAAGTCGAAGAAGAATTGGTTCCGAGATTTGAGACGCTTCGTGAAAGTGATGCGAAAACTTTTTGAAATCGAAAAACCAACGATGAAAAAATATTAATAGACACTTTGCAACAGAGAATGTCGTGCAAAACCTTTTAAAAGAACCATTTTTCCTATGACAATTCGATTTTACTTATGGCTAATCGAGGAAACCGGGGCGAGTTGAAACACGGGGTAAGCCGGTACCATGTCGTAAAAAAATCGGAGGTTTTGCACACCAAGGATAGCACTCTAAAGAATTACGTGAGAAAACTCCGATTTTTTTATAACGAGGTTACGATTTTTCAGCGTTTCGACTAACCCCGGTCTCCTTTAAGGTTAACGCAACAAACATATATCGTTCATTCGGTTTTCCGATTGAAGGTTTCAAAATTTGAAATTTTTTTAGAATTAATTTCAGCGACTATGGCACTGTATGGAATTCGAGTGCATACTATGGTAAATAATTGGTTAGAGTGCCATACTGACTGCGGGAAAACTCCATTTTTTTTTTTTTTTTTTTTTTTTTACGGCGTGTGATTCAACACGCCCCGGTCTTTTCTATTCTATTAACGTCCCATGACAGCTTTTGCATCCAAAATTTCACGAAAAATGATTCATAGCTTCGTTACAAATGGGATGGAGAATCTTATTCCCGAAGGCGTATAAAGGGTTATAATTATCACGTACTGTGTCGTCTTTTACCTCGTCGAGATCGCAGATTTATTAGGAGAATCTGCGCGTTTTCGTTAGGCAAAGATGAATGGAGTACTGAGAGGACGTTGTCGTCGTTGTCTTTCAACGGATGGTCCACCACCTCGTTACTGACCGAATGGTTCACGCGCTACTTGTCTTCGGTTAGACACGATCGAACGATTTTTCAGGACGCGAGATATCATTTCGTCGGTGAGTTGCTCGTCCTGTGTCTTCGCAACGACGAGAGCGGACGAGTTAGATGAGATAAAGTGACTATAATTTAACGGTATAGTATTGCCTTAACCACTTCGTCGTATTGTCTGGCCCACTATTACTATTACTACTGGCGAACCGATCATGAAGTTCGTAGGACGACCAATAATAAGCCCAATCGAGTAGATTGCGGTTTTAAGATAGTCTTTGAGACTTTACCCTTCTCGACGAGATATTCGTCAATAGATTGAAAATTTAAAGGGCGTTAAGGGCGTTTTTAAGGCCCTCAATCATCGACGATCCTATAACGTGGATTTTTAGATGATACATCGATCTAACGTTTCGAAATTCGAGATAATAAAATGATTTTCTAAAATGATCTACCGAATGGCACACGTATTTCGAATTTTACAAGAAAAAAATAGGCAAAAAATATAAAAAAAAAAAAAAACCCAAATACGACCGCCGGAAGTGTTCTTTTTTATTAATTTTCATATCTGTCGATGATTTTTTTTATCGTTCAGTAAAAAAATAATTTTTTGCATCCTATAAGTCGTTAAAAAAAACCATTTGAATCGTCAAGTGAATGTACCGCCTTAACGAATGATTAATAAAATTTAAAAATATCTGTTCTTCGCTTTGCTTCTTCAGGGTGCAAAGGATCCTTTCTACGATATATAAAATGCAAGTAGGTGACTCTCTACATTCACACGTTACAATTACAAAATTACAGTTAATAATCATAAGACGAATTCGCGCCACGCGCGCGTTGATGTCATACAATCACCGGTAACATAGTAATTCATTGAGAATTCCGAGAGCAAAGCAAGAAAATGACAATCGGTACGAAATACGAGTTAAAGTGAAAGTTTCAGGTCAGTAGACGACCGTCGGTACCTCGATAATTCCCCCTCAGCTTCTCATCATCAACATCTTTCTATGTCTCGTGTTTTGCCTTCGTCGCTTATAACCCCATCCACGTGCGCAGTTCTGAACAGAATCAGACAGAGCGCGAATCCCCACTTACGGGTCTAGGGCATCGGAGATGATGTTCGATAACCGAAAACTTTCTCCGACGTACCGGGAAGACAGCGGTGTGCCTGCTGATCGCACGGTTGCCCCGGAATAGCCCGGAGGTGCGCCGTGGCCCCGGCGCCCTGGTGAACGTCAGCTACGTCTTTCGAAGCTCCGTTGGGAGACGGAGGGGAACGTTTGGTTCGGGCTTCGGGGGAAAAACGGGCAGAGAAGGGTGGTGGGGCCCCCCGCTGCGTGCGCTATGAAGTATCGCGACAGTGACATGGTACGTTGCGCTGGTCTTGGTCTCAGCATTGGTCCCGGTTCCCGCGCTGTTCAATAGACTTATGCTACTTATGGGTCGTTCTAAAGGAGTTCAACATGAGATTAAAGGCGGTGGAAAACGCGAGGTCCTCGGTATCTACGAGGAACACGTCATGACCTTTAATCTGGACGGTTAACTTCCGTCATTAAAGGTCAATAGTGTTATGCAGGGACCGTGGAAAGACCAAAGGAATGCGGGAAGCGATGATCGCGAATCGGGAAGCGAAAGCAATTATGCAGGAGATCCTGAATCAACGATGACTCAGGACTATTCATTATCTCTGGTGATCTTTTCAGCTTATAATGATACATTTGAGAATCTGCTTAACGGCTTAACGGTGCTGTATTTGGATTTGTTGGTTGTCGCCTGATTCGAAAAAATAGTTATTAAGGAAGTGTTTAGCATTTTCAAAGTATAAAACGTGTTGTATATTTATCATAACGGTAACAAAAACCACACGAACGGATATCGCAACGTGGGGAAAGCGTACCATTTCTTAAATTCTTCGGGAACTTTTCTAACGCATTGAGATCATTACCAGTAAAATTTGCATATCGCTTACTTCTCATTGCGATTTATCGCGAATTTTTCGCAACGAAAACCCAAAAAAGGTAAAAAAAAGTCCTAATAATATAGAATATTGGAGGTTATGAGTAAATTTCATACTTTTCATATTACAGTATAAAAAAAAATCACACGAACGAGTATATTAGTCATTACTGATTACTTATTAGTATCGTAAGTTATCGTAATATTTTCAATGAAAGATTCGCAACTAATTCCCAAAATTAAAATGAATAAAAGAAGAATAAAATCGATTTCATAACGATGCTAACAACAAAATTAAAATGTACCGTTTGCTAGTCGCGCGTAGTGTTTCATCGATTTTTAATCGTCCTGTGAGGTCTCTTCTAAAAAGGGTCAATAATCCCGTAGTTTAGCAATGTCGTTGTGCAATTTAGACGATAGTAAAAAGAAAAAAAAAAAAATGCAAAGCAGCCTAATCATTATTAGATTGGAGTTCATCGACGTTCGATTGCATCGATGAGAGGAACGAGGTGAATGAGAATTGGATTCGAGTGGTTATGGACGAGTCGACATGGCAGCAAGCCGCGACGGCGGGGTCGGGTCGCTTCGTTTGAACGCATATCCGGGTCGTCTATTGTTTGTCGCAGGATTAGATGACCGTACTTCGGCAGAGAGGCAAACAGCCTATTTCCGTCCGCGATGCGAATAACGCGAGCGGGCGGCCTCGCTACTGCAGGCTATAAAGCGCGCACCTTTCTAACGATCCCATTTCGCCGGTCCCTCCTCAACTAATATACAAGTAAACCCCTCATCACTTTTCCTTGCTTATTGCCCTCGTTAATGCACACGCGTAAAGATTGCAAATATTTCATCGTAACACGAAGAAAAAAATGAAAAAATGAAGAACACATCTAAAATATCTCGTTTCGTGATCGCAAATTTTAGTTACGATGAAAAAAAAAAAAAAAGTTTTATGCGACTAAAATTACAAATCTGATTTGATAAAAATTGAAAAAAATACGAAAAATATTAATTTTTTGTAAGTTTATTGTTGTACTTTTTTTTTTAGTTCCCACGAGATGCTCATTTTAAGAAACGTGTATAAATCATTTTTTTAATTTTCGTACGCAATTGACTACTTGAATTTACCGCAAGGACTACCTTAACGGTAGCTGTAACGTGCGCCTCTACCTTCATCAACGTCTTCTTCTATTCGTCTTCCTGCGATACTTGTGGTTATTCACGGTGCGTTGAGCACGCGGTTCATCTGGATTATTATCCGATGGGTAGTAAACTCGTTGAATCAGCTACGCTCCATGCCGCGGAAAGGTAAGGTGAGAGATAGGAGGTGAAAGGAGGAGGGAGATGCGCCTTCGCAGTCCTCAGTGTCTAGGTATACGAAACGCGTAGGCTTCCTCTCCCCTCTTCCCCATCATCCACGCCAACGGGGTACCGCAAGCCCCACTGACTCACAGAACTACTTTCCCTTCTTTCTCGCTTGGCGCGCGGCGCGCTGGCCGCTCCGTTATTCAAGCCGCTTCGTCGTGTCTGAGCCCAGCCAGCCGTCTTTACTTCTTCGAGAGTGAAACGCACACGCCACCACGGAACTTTCCGTTCCACGATGAGTATGCACGTGCGTGAAACGATACACACGAGGCGAAAGAGATCCAACGATAGGCAAAGAAAAGAAAAACACGCGAGGAGGGGATATCGAAAGGGAAGATCGACGGGAAGTTTTACCTACTTAACATTAAACATTTTTTTTATCCTGCGAATCGGTAAAACTCGAGAAACGAATTTCATTGATTCATTGCTCTTTCAACGATAACTCATTTAAATCTTTAATAAATTATGAGAAATCGGAAAAACATGATTCGGTCCGCGTAAAGCGTCGAGGATGAGGTCTCAATTACGTTGGAGTTGAAAATTGACAAACACGAGTTCGATCTTTTGATCAGTTCTTGAGTTTGAAAAAAAAAAATTTTTCATTTATTTTTCAATGGTTTCCGTAGAGAAATTAATGAATAAAAAAATGACAACATTATTTCTGCCATTTCGAAGTCCAAATTTTTTTTTTTTTTTTTTTTTTTACAATTCAAAGTATCGCGATACCTCGAGAGTTCGACGGAGTCCGCGAATCGGGAAGTGAACGAAATTATTCGAAATGTCAGACTTGTATGTTTATGTTTTTTTTTTTTAAACTCATTTTTTCATCTCAAATGACAGACACGGGTAGTTAAAACCGCAATCACGAGGTTCCAACTCTCGAATTAATCCTTTGGTGGTTATCAACGCGTGACGACGGGCGACCGGTCGACGCACGGACTTGTTCGCTCACCTGCGGGCTTCGGGTGCTCACAGTAATGTTTACTACAAACGAGAAATACGTGTAATACGCGTACGTAAATAGTAGTAAAATCGACAGGACACATTTATGCCATTTTCGGTTTTTAATAATTGGCCGGTAGTTCTGGTATCGCGATAAATGAAAAATACAGAAGAAAAAAACCCTCGTATCGCTACTTTACGACCACACGATATTAATAAAGATGAAAAACGTGCAAAAATGGTCGCAAACATAATGTCACTTAACCCTTTTTCCGTAGCGAAATCATATGAATTTATTTTCAAACTTCAAAGAATTTTGCCACTCGAGAATTTTTTTGCCATTTTCCACTCGAGAATTTTTTAATCTTAATAAGAAAACCATTTTAATTCCGAGGCAATTTTTTTCTTATTAAACTTACTGATCCTCGAAAAGCTGCGGCTTTTCTTGATAAGCTGTAAGTGTATTAGCAAGCGTTCCGGCAAAGCCGTGTGTCGACGCGGTAGATAGCTGGATAGCGCAGTAACTTGCGTACGCATCGAGACTACAGCTTCGAAAAAGTGTAAAATATGAACGCGCGCCGTTCAAATTAAAATTTTTATTTCGATTTCGTCATCAAGTAAAACTTGTATCTTGAAAATTTTACGTATGGCGCCAGGGAATTAAGATTCGCGATTTAATTTAATTCGAATGGCGAAAATTGCATTCGCGAATGCCTCACGATTTCGGTCTGTTTCGACAGCTATTTCTGCTGGCCGCTCTCGTAGCAGTCGGTGAACATGACCGCGAAATAAAAAGTGGCTCTCGATTGGCCGTCCGCTCGGTGCGACAGCAGGCGAACGTTTTCTGGGTCAAGATTCAAGTTCCTCGCTGTGTACTGGTGCTCTCATGGCTCGTGGTCTTGGGTAGTAGTGGTTACGAACGCGCTCCGTGTACTGTTGGGTTCTACGCCCCGCTACGAGGTCCTCGATTAGTATAGTCACCATTATCTGCTGAACAGCTCAACAGCAACGCGTGTAAACGTTTCTCCACCGGTTTTCCCACTGCTTCTTGACTTTTATAAACTATTGTTACACATAGAGAAAACCGGGGCAATTTGGAACACATGCAAAAAAAAAACAAAAAAAAAATCGAAGTATCTCCCGAACGAGTATAGCACTCTATAGAATTCGATTGTATGCTATGTTACGGAATTCTTTGAAGTACCGTACTGATGGCGTGAAAATTGCGATTTTTTTTACAGCGTGTCGTTTCAATTAGCCCCGGTCTCCATTATCCTACCCTCATTCCCGATATTAATTTCAATCTTTCGTTCGCATCTCGAGTCCGTTTTTGGAGAATACCGTCATTTCGATTTTAATTACAATTAATTTTCGATGTATTTCGTATATTTTTACGAAAAAAAAAAAAAAAAAAAAAAAAAAAAAAAAAAAAAACGTTATTGAAAAATGAAATCTTCCGAAGTCCGCGATCTATGCCCATATTGCTACAGCTGTTTCAATATTCTCGTACGATTTATATAGATGCAATGCAGAGTGCATGTCCCGAGCGGATCGTGTAAGATCGATCGATCCCGATCTCTCGTTCGCAAAAGTCTATCGTGTTGCCGATGAGAAAGGCGCAGAGGATCTATGGCGAGCGAGATTCGCAAGCGTGGCTCACGTACATAGCATGGAAACGAAGCATAGATTTTATTTATATAATCAAACACGACAAGTGCAACAGACGCGATGTAAGCTTACGCTCGTTTGTTCAAACAAATGGGAACTTCGCCACTCGTCTCTCTCTCTCTCTCTGCTCATGATAAATAAATCGATGCCACACTGCCCGAAGCTGTATTCGATCTTATGCGCTGTTAAGTTTCGCGAGGATCGATAGATCGTTCGCAAGAGGAGGGTATAGAAGACGAAAGCAACGAGCTGCGGTGAGAGACGTCGATCGTCGATTCTCGATCGCGAGGATCGGCGTTTAGCGTGGGAAACCCAGTCACGTCGTCGCGGGTGAGAAAATGCGAACGTCTCGGTTCTACTCGACGCTGGTCACAGTACTTGCCGTACTTAGAGGCGCTATAGATACGGATCCTTTTTTTTTATTCGATCGAAAGACGATCGATATTGCTCCCGATTCGTCGATCATTCTGTCGCGGTGACTATCAATTTTAATTGAAAATCGAACGCATTCGTTTATCATCATTCCGCTGAGAGAAGAATGTTGATATCGAAAGCCCTCTCCCCGGGGTTAGATGAAACAGCTGGAGAACGCCGAATTATAGAGACGTTTCGACTTCTTCACGTGGGAAGGAGACCGGGGTGAGTTGAAACACGAGGGAAATCGTTAAAAATGATACTCCATGCAGCGAATAAGGCACTCTATGGAATTAGAGTGCATATTATGCTGAAAATCTCCGATTTTTTACTGCAGCGTAGAAATAGCTGCGTGTGTCAAATAGCCCCGGTCTACCCTGTTCCGTCTGATTTGTCCAAGCAATACACGCGCCAGATGAGTAAAAATAAGTAATTCATATCGGGACGCATGTGCAACAGTCGAAACCGGCGGAAGAATGACAATTTCACTTTCTGAAAGCGGAAGTGTTCAATTGCTCGACGACAGGACCAACAGCGTCGTCGCTAATGATGCGCGGCGTTCGTACATAGAGCGCTGGAATAGATTTAACGTCGACACGCTTTCCCCCGCTACCATCCGAAACGTTGTTGCAATACTGTACGTCCTCTCTATTATCGCGAAGAATGACTTCTTCTCGCGAAAGATGAACAGAGACGTCGAAGGGATGAAGCGAAAGAGGAAGAAACGAATTCATTTTCGCAGCGTCGCGAGAGAAGAGCCTCTCAGCGACTGTCGGCGGTTTTGATGTGAGGGCAAGCGGCTCGCGGACGTAGGTCGGCTTTATTTGACGGCGTCGCGTTCCATTTAGAAGAGCGGACACCGAGAGGGAACACACAGAGACGGGGTATTGCAGAGGGACACCGAGATAGCTGCGCTTTGCTTGTGAGTCGGCGCGCGCCGATCCGTAGTACTTACATAGGAACTCTCGAGATAGCGTAGAAAGCGCTCGTCCCTGTTGCCGTTACCGCTGCTGCTGCTGCTGCTGCTACTGCTACTGCTGGTCGTTATTGTCTATGCTGCTTTTGCTTTCTTGCCTGCCGGCACTTCCTCATTCGCCTGACCTTTCTCTTAGGACTTCTTAGTCGGTCCGGGCTATCTACGAGCCGCGATCGCTTGTTCTTACGTTCGGGTTTGCTTCGAGCACACGAATTCATTGTCCAAGTGCCATCATCCCAACCGTCAACTATATTCCGCTGTCGAGATTTACTTTCGAAATGCGCGAAGCTTGCAATTGACGGTTCTTGCGGACGATTACGAATCTCTCGAGTTATAAAAATAACAAAGCGGTGAAACATGATTTGCATGAAAATTAATAAGATAAATTATTTTGTTGTTTTCAGAAATTCTCGCATCGAATGAAATTTTTTTTTTTTTAACGTAAATTAAAATTCGGTATCGGTAATTCAAAAAAATTCGGCCATTTTCTGTGGAAAAAAAAAATTCTTATAAAAAAAATATTTTTCGGATATTTTTTTTTTAATCGATAGTATAGATTCTCCGAAATAATTATAGATGAGTTTTTAATTTCTGTCTATAAAGAAATCGTTGCAAATTCAATACTCGGAGGTTAAGGCGTTAATAGCAGATTTATATGCTTCAGAACAGACGATTATACACGTATTTGTGAGGTTATGGTTACAACACTCGAGCAATTAAATTTTATCGAGCGTAAGTGAATGATTATTTATCAATAAATAATCGAATAGCTGTAGAATTGGAAGAGAAAACGTATGTATGGTTTCGATAGTTTAACCGAACGATGATAATTGATTCGGTAACGAGCAGATCGTTCGCGAAACAGGTAAATACGAGCCCTGCGACTGTCATTGTAATTATGCGATTTTGCATGGCAATAAATAGACGATAACCGACCGGGTGGCCGGCATTGTCAGAGCTTTTGTCTCCGTGCTTAATTATCTGGTTGGTGTTTCTCTATGTGTGTATATGTATAACAGGGTTTAACGACCTCGACAACTAGCCGCGAAGGCTGCGAGGGGCGGCGGGGGAGGGCCTTTTTTTAAAACAATGGTGAAAGTTCCGTGCGGAAACAACAACTATGCCGCTACAACTATACTGTGTACTACCGATACTCGGTATAGCATCGTAGAAGCCTGAAACGAATGGTTAACCGACGAATCCTTTCGTTTTCGCCGAGACAATCCGCTATGCTTTTACTGTACAGAGTGTTTCAGAATTGGCGATCACACAGATCCTGTAATTGTGCATAAAAAGTTAATCTTCGATTGATAAACTTTACGAAACTCAGAATACAAAAGTCAATGCTGTGAAGTCAATATTATTATGGACTGCATTATCAACTTTTAAAAAAATTTTAACAGCTGCGCTTTGGAGTTGATATCGACCATTTTTTTTTTAAGACTAAACGTAAATTTAAAAAAATTGGAATATCAAAATAATCTTAAGATCGAATGGCTTGCATTTTCCGTTTCTACTGATAAAACATAAACTATTGACGAGAAAAAAATAGGGGTAACTAACTACTGCGTCGTATACAAATTTTAATCGCCATGTGACCGCAGGTTCCTTTCGATGCGCAAGCATTTGGTAGTTTACAGAAGGAATCATGCAATTATATTAGTTTCGAGATCTCCTTATCCACGAAGTGCGACTTGTGAGATGTATTCTCAAGCGTTCACTCTGGAACCTTTCACTGACGCTGGTTTTTACGCTGCTGCTGACTGGAATGTTTTTCGGCGCTCACGCACCGCTCGCTGCCAGACCATTACGAAACGCGCGCGCGGCCCCTGTTGATGGTGAAATTTTGGACTGTTCTCGGGACCACATGGGAAGGTCAAGGGTTTTGCGGAACGAGACGTATTGTTACGACCTCATTTGTATCCTCGGAAACAAAGAACGACTTTCTAGGCGCTATCTACACGAGATACACGTTTTCGAGATATATTCGCTACGATTTCGGATGCAGTGCGACGAAATTTCAATGGATAAGCTAATTAACAATGCGCTTTCATATTTTTTGTAAAAAATTGTATGCAAATCATTTTGCTCCGATAATTATCGAAGCTTTTGGGAGGTTTTAATGGGCTCTGAAGTGCTCCATCAATAGTGTACTGATGAGCCCACGAAAAAAATTACAGTTAATTTCTATTTGTATAGAAATGTATATTTTTAATGACAAACCGCGTGCGATATCATGCATGAGGCAAAAAGACATGCTGTATGGAGTGGGATACTAAAATTGCTTAAAATGCCAATTTTTCTAGTAAGGAATACATAACTAATAAATAATTTATACTACCAATTTTCCTACGAAATAATTTATAATTGACGATTTGTTTATAATGCCAATAAGAATTATTCGTCGTACCAACAAAATAGGTACATATAACGGAACCGTAAAAATGGCAGCGGATTAAAAAAAAATGAAAAGCGGATTAAAAAAATTTGAATTTTATGCGAATAAATTATTTTCGGACGAACGACTGTTTTTAAATTATTGTCGTATTGAAATCGCCTGTCGGTAAAACAGAGACCTACACCCGTTTACTTGTGTTTTTTTTTCTCGGAAGGATTTTTTTTCGGTGGTTTACTTCTCATGTTATTTACATAATTGCGGCTTACGAACGGCGAAAATGCTGAGGGTCGGCTGAGGATATTAACGGACTTGTAGTCAATACTCTTATAAGTGGACTCCGACTTTATCACGATAACAGCATCCGAATAATCAATTTTTTTTTATTATTCGCTGATTTTTATTTACTCTCAGACTTAATTTCTAAAAATGTATCAATACTTATTGACGCGAGAAATCGCGGCATTTTGAATTTTAACTTTACGATAGAAAGGGTTGTCGAGAACTTATGAAGAAAAGGCGACAGACCATCGTAATATTATAGAATGTATATATCTCGCTACATACGACGTCACTGTAACTTCCCCCCTCTGTTCTCCGCCTTCCGATCACAGACTCTTCATTCATGTTGATTGTGTCCCGCTATTGCAGCAGCTAGTAGTTCTCGTGTATCATTGAAACTACGACAAGCGATGAATGAGAGTGGGCAGTCCAGTGTGATACACGGACAGCGCATGAGAACGATTATTCCCACATTCGACGCGGTTTATTCGCACGAGACGTTCCATCGACGTGAATTAGAAATTGGATACGTGTGTTAGACACACAGAACGAATGTTAGATACAATTGCATACTACGAAAGAAGCAGTGAACATAACATCTTACGTTTCAACGATGTTTATGAAATATTGTAGGATTTCTAAAAACTTCGGACCATTTTTTTTTTTTTTTTTTTTTCATCAGAAATATCAATTATTTTGGAAACCCCTCGCGAAATAGGAAGACATTTTTTTAAGTAATCGACTGGGAAATAAATTTTCGAAAAGCTCCAAGAATTCACCTATCGCAAGTTCGAATCCACCTTCGAACACTTTTTTTTTTTTTTTTTCAAAAATCAAAGTTTGATAACTACAAATTGTTATTATTATTATTATTTTTTTTTCGATCGCCTTCTCCTGAAAACCCCGCCGATACTTCGTGGAGAACTTTGAATCGTCGTGTAGTTGTTCGCGCACGAGGTCGACTTAACTTTCTCTTCGAGTCTTCTCGTTACCAATACATCCGAGTGGAACACTCTCAGCTGCACGGACAGAACCGACAGACAACGAGTGCATCACGTAATCTCTCTAACCGCGGGTTAGATTGTAATACTGTATTTAAATAAGCCGCTCGTGGATTTTCTTGAGCAGAGGACTGATCGACTAATTCGTCGCCTACAACACCTCGGCGACGATGAATCAAGCCTCGCGAATGCTGAAACTCTTTCACGGCTTTTGTAAGGGTGGGCGAACTTGTTCAGCGTGGGTTGCATCTTACTATTTAGGTTTATCGCGTGTTTGTACAGTAAAGTGTGACATGCAAGCGACTGCGGTTGTGGGTTCGCTGCAACGAGACGTGTTCGACGATTTTCAAACAAGTAGGAAGAAGTATTCCTCTGATTCATTTGAAAAAAAACCTTGAAATACCGAACCGAAATTAGAGTAATTGAGTCTCCGTAACCAAAATCCGGTATTTTTCAAATTTCAGGCAAATAAACGGTGTGGACGCCACTGTGTCATTGATTAATGTGGAATTCAAAATTTATAGTAAAAAAATACATATTTTATTTTTCAAATTTTTATTCTTTCAAAATTTTTTTTTTTTTATTTGAATTTAATTTTTTTCGATTACTTCTGTTTTTAAGTGTCCATTTTACCCCGGATGTCCGGTTTACCCCGCTCTGCCCGACATATCGATTTTTGTAAAAAAATTTTTGACGATTATCAGAATCCTTACACTTCGCGCGGCAACTTGGAAGACCGTAGATGTTTTAGAAAGCAAAACAGATCTTATTGTATGGAAATTACGAAATGTTCAATGTTCGATAGTTATCGTTGACGTTGAATTACTTGAATTCATTCGAATGCCTTTAAACGATACGAAATTTATATATCATTTTGATTATCATCGCGAGTTTCGTATACATTGTTTGCTAATATTGTTATAATTGTATCCAATAATCGAGAAGCTCGATAAGATAATTCGTTATCTACTCTCGTGCGTACGATGCGATCTGATTAGTGAACGTGTATCGCTTTTGCAATATTTTGACCTTTGGATTTATTTCACTCGATTTTGCTTTATTCCGAGTACTGTGTGTATCGGATAACAAAAAAAAATCACAGAACTAACGATAAAAAATTAAGGGGTTTCAAAAACCGACGCCATTTTTTTTTTTTTTTTCATTTTTATCATTTATATTTAATGAAAATTATCAAAATATATATTAAAAAAAAAAAAAAAGATATGGCCGCCGGAAGAATACGAACGTATTTTTGGCGGTGACGCCATCATGAAAAATGTCCTTTCCGTAAAAAAAATTCCATTTTATGACCTTCTATACGTTTTTGGGTGAAAAAAAATAAAATTCGACGCGCATTTCGAAGTTTCAGGTATATGTAGCCCCTTAAGTTCAGTCGGTTTCTCCTGCGATGTAAGCGAGATCCGTGCGATATAATCCCTGAATGAGTTCGTTGTAACATTATTATCCGAACCGCATATGTACTTCACTTTCACCTTCGCTGTTAAGTATGCTGTGGGGGGGGAGTGAAGGAAGAGGAAACCGGCGAGGTAAATTCTTCTGCGTTAGAGTTACATGCAACTCGATTACACGACTAGACCGTTCCATATTTATTGCCACAGCTGACAATCGACTTGCGGCGGTTCACGCGATTAATTTTTTTCCCTTCCGCTAATCGTGAGAACAAAATACCGCGTCGCTCATCTCAATTCCATTTCTATCCCACATTCAAACTTCCTACTGCTTGCCGTTCTTGTAAACTACTTTCCATTATTCGCCCCTTAAATTCCAAATGAAGAAATAAATGCTTTTCACTTTTAGGTATTTTCGATAAAAAAAAGACGAAAAGCCCTAAAAAAAAAAAAAAAAAAACAAAACAAAATCCCTCTTCTACCACACTGAGAAAAAAAAATAGTCAAATTAACAAAATGCGCGGTGACATACGTTCAATGAAATATTTAATTCATAAGATTAAATATTTATTTTAACTAACAATTATTGGCTTAAGTCACCGAAAATATAATTGAAGCAAAAAAATGTTTTGTTGTGCCATATAAATATTTTTTTGAACGTATGTCACCGCGCATTTTGTTAATTCGACTATTTTTTTTCTCAGTGCACCTTTGTTATGTAAGCATTGCAAAAAAATCTGAACTTTCGATGTATCGATTCCATTAATTATCGTAAAGAAACATGTCGGACGATTCCTAAATTTATTATAAATAAAATCAATAGTTCACGAAACTGTCGTTTCTTAACCCCGAAGAAACTGTCCATATTCTTTCGACCATATTGTTCCCACTCTATTATTACGTAGTGCGACTATAGAAGAAGACAGCGTCGAAGATAAAAATTCCGATGCGCTACAGACCCGTCGTTGAAGGGGCCAAGGGGTTGTTGTTCGGTAGAGGTCGATGGAGGGGAAGTTTCAGTGACGTCACGTAACATCGAGACAGGGGAAGAACGAGGCGAAGGAAGGGTGGTGGGGGAAACGGCGAAGGTGTCGAAGAGGGGGAGCGTCGAAGCAAAGGGGTAGATTTTCACTATGGTGGGGAATCTTGTCGGCCGCGCGTCGTGGAGGGGAGTGTTAACGGGACAATAGGGGAAGTTGCGCCGATGGTGGTGGAAGTTCCGTCGAGGTGAATGACCGACCTAGACTCGGAATCAGGGGTGTGCAATATATGAAAGCAGCCGTAATAGCAACTACCCTCCTTCAAAGCAATCTACAAGGGTAGGCTTTACACCCTTCGACTGGAGTCGTGTTTGTGGCTGTCTTTGCATGTGTTTTTCTCGTATGAGACTCTTTCCAATGTATGTATATCCTTTCCGCCGACATAGGGGTGTATGTATGAGTGCGGGCTTCGCGTCATTGTATGTATGAGTGGTGGTTGCGGCGTCCTAGACGCCAGGCGCACGGCCAAGAACGAGCCGATCCGACCGACACGCAAAGAAATACGAAGGAGGTAACTCTTCACTGCCCTCGAAACACTCCACTTTTTTTTTTTTTTTTTTTCTTAAAATAAAAAGGGGGAGGAAATAGCGAATTTCATTTGACATTGTGATAAAATTTGAAACGAACCAAAAAAAGGGCTTAAACCCCGAAATTCGAAGAACATTTTTATAGAGTAGCGTGCAATAATTTTATATACTTAAAAATTGAAAAAAATTATCTCGCGTCTTCGCTTGAGAGAGTCGAGAATTTACGTGACTAATAATCAACGAAATAAGGTGATGTCCGCCCTTAAATTTTTTTTCTTTATTACAAAATTGAGGTATAAATAAATTTCATTTCTCATTGAAATAAAATTTCAAACACCGACAAAAAGAGCGTAAGTCCTAAAAAATTCGAATAAAATTTAATATAGCGTTACGCAATGAAATTTTATATCTGAAAGTTGATAGTAGAAATCTCTTATACGCGCATCCCTTACGGAAACTCGAGCTTTTAGAGTCTTCGCATCGAGATATTTCAAAATCTACGGAACGTAAAAAGAACGCGAAAAAAGATGCATGACGATGATTATTGAAAAGAAAGGGGAAGAGGGGGGAAGGGGTAGTATTGGATGACTGTGAAAATGTCTCGGGCACGAGGTTGCTGTATCATTTCTCTTGACTCTGTAAACTCCGCTGGAGCGTCACTGGGCGCGCACCACGTGGCTTGTATTGATCCTCTTCGGTGGAGGAACGAAGAAGCAGCGACGAGCGAGTGAGGAAGCGGCGTTAAGAGGAGCGTAGAGGGGGTAAAGGGGATGGTAGCGGTTCTGGTTGTCTCTGTCTATCGAGTTACCTCATTACTTTCCGTCTCTCTTTTTTCTCAAACCCCCACCGTTTCCCCTCTGTCTCGCTTTTCCGCGCCCTCTTCGTTCTCGTCGCTTTCTACGCCTCTCTACACTATTTCCCTTCTTCGTCTATCGTTCAACTATCAACCCGGCATTCCCTCTCGCCCTCGAATACGACCCTCGTCGCTCGAACTCTCTATCTTTATTCCACGCGAGATTGTCTCACTCGACGCAGAGGGTAGCAGCCTAGTGCCCCTGCCTCTCGGTCATTCACCCTACGAAGTACGTATATATGTTCACCGGTACTCTCCACTGTATACTATATATTTGCTCCATTGCGATTCTCATCCTACGGCGCTTTACCGTAGTAAAAAAGTAAAAAAAGAAAATATTCGAGGATCCCAGACAATTTATAATGCCTCCGAGAACGCGAGTGTACTAATCCCTAATAATTAGATAAACTGGAATTCATTTACTTATAAAAAAAAATAATTTATCGGACTTTTTGAAAAAAATTTCGAAATTTTTTTTTTTTTTTTCTTTTAAGGGTTTTTCGTCAATGAAATATCCGAAAGTTTGTGATAAACATTTTATTTGTTTCCCATTCGAAACAATTTCCAATTTATTTCTATCACGTCGCACTATGATCTGATGTACCGACGGTAGACTCGAATTTTTTTCCGATTTTTCGTAACAGATTTTTTTATCATTTTTATAAGATTTGAATAAATAATTTTTGCGGCATTTTCATTTTTATTACGCGGAGTTTGGCGTTTTGATTTCATTATAATTGAACCGAAAAATACGTATTTGTTGAAAAATTATCGAGTATTGAACATCGCGATCTACCGGACCATGTGCGACGACTCAAGACACGGAAATTAATGGTTTTTTTCGATCGCAAATAAATTTTTGGCCAAAGTTTGTGCAGAAACTTACGCTAACTCTCTTAGGTCCGCGTAGTAAAGCTTATCTTCGGTTGATGCTGACTTACCTGTGACAGAAATAAAATTTAAACGATTAGTCACAATACTAAAGTCATTAATAGTATTCTGAATCAAATACAAGAAACAATCAGTAATAATTTGCAACATTAAAAAAATTGATTCGCATGAAAATATTTTCACCATCCGCGGAGGAAGGACGCTGATAGTATATAACAATTTTATTTTTTTATCCGTACGAATTCCACTTTTTTTCCGGCGACAAACAATAACAATGATACAACGCTGAGTTGAAAAGCAGACGTGTTTTATGTCGTCTGTACACCTAGTCGCGACCAGACCGTTTCTATTGTAAAAACTGCACTAAGAAGAAAGGTTAAGGTCGTTAAAGGGACTTCGTTCCTTCGAGAGTAATACTTGCGACGGTAGCAGGTGAATATACTGCTACGCTATACAGTTCTTGGTACGCCTCGGCGTCGTACGCTTTGAATGAGGCGCATGATATACATCGGACTTGAAGTATTTTTATTCAATACAGCGGTACCTATGTGCTATTATTGATTATTAATCGTGAGAAAATTTAAAAAAATCTTCGTATTTTTTTGTTTCAAATTCGTAATTTTTTTTTTTTTTTTCGGAAAAAAAATTATATTATTTTATTTTTTTGTTTTGAGAAAAATGGAATCGCGAATTAATTTCTAAGAAAATTGAAAAAGAGACGACGGATAATATGGAATGGGAACCGTTCGGAACATCTCACGATTCTCCCCCGCGGGTGACTACGCCCGGACGATAGCGTCGCGGCCTCCCCTCTCGTCTGCTTCCGATCGTAAGCCGGATCGCGAAAAACCATCTGCATGAAGTGTGTAAGAAAGTAGTGAAAGGATCTCGGGGAATACCGTGAGGAGAGGCAGAGGAAGTAGGAGCAGCAGTAGTGGAAAAGAACTGTGGAAATATCTGCGAAAATGCCTGCAGCTCTTTTAACAAAGACTTATCTCACTCAGGGGGCAGTTCTCGGAGAGTTCTTTAGAAGAAATACATTCGAAGTTGAAGAAGAATGGATAAACTCTCGAAATAAGCGCACAGTGAAAGGTTCCACCGTTGTGAAAATATAAATGCAATTATGTCGGTGGAGAATCTCCATCGGTTTTATCATACACAGCGTTTGATTCTATACTCGTCGTGTAATATCTTAAACGATGTCACCGCGACGCATGATTCCGCATGTGTAATTTTCCAGGCCACTGATTTTCTACAGCGAGCAAATTATATAGTGTAAGCACATCGTCTTACCCGTCAAGAATATAATTACACAGCTAAAGAATCTTCCTTCGCGGTGGTCTTGTTACAGATACCAGCATTGGTAGCCGAGAATCGATGAAATTTTTTTTTTTTTTTTTAATTTTTTTTGCACCACATGTCAGCGAATTAAAACTCGAATTTGACAAATCCCCGAGAGAAAATCGGCATTTTTACGTAATCATAAAAAAATTAATAAATCGTTTCGTTTCCACTGGAGAGCGTTCACTGCCAAAAAAAGTAACTGTTCCGGCGGCCATTTTCTTTTTTTTTTTTTTTATAAATTTCGACAATATTTTTTCGTAAGACTCTTAATACATGTGTCCTTCGATATAAAATAATTAAATTAATTATTTTCTACATTTTTTATCGAAAAAAAAAAAAAAATTAATATACCCCTCTAAGACACGTCCCGATTATGGCGTTAATTTTAGACTTATCGGTTATTTTCGTCTTTGCACCACCTTTTGTTGGTAGATTTTGTTGGGGATTTTGGACGCCCAAAAGTGGCCTACATTTTCAAGGTGCATTGACCTCCGAAGAGATTGATTCGTTCGTCTCACCACCACCGCGGCTATTTTTCATGGGTTCGAGAGCCCGCAACTGCGCGTTGTGTCTGCTCCACGTGGGGTTGATCCACATGGTCTCGTAAAGACGCAAGAAAGCCCCAGCAACACCACAGCCGCTTCGGTAGCACTGGTCTGTGATGACGGAGGGTTAAAGGGGAGAAGGGGCTTACAGCCAGAAAAAGCCGAGCCGTCGAACAGGGGGATGAGGCTATCGACCAAGGGCAAGGGCAAGGGCGAGGGCATGCGTATACGTGAGACACGACACGGCTCGTTTCACTCCCTCGGCGCCGTTTTGGCGAAGTCCGGAGGCAACGAAGAATGGCCATGGAATCCATTAAACTCTCGCAACTTTACGAAATTTAATATTTTCTCACATAACCCAATAATCATATGGGAATTTTCACTTTTTTCAATGTTATATTTTTGAAAAATACTAATTAAAAATCAAATTAAAATAAAAGTCCGACAACTTTATAAAATTGTCGGACTTCCATTTCCATTTTTCTCGATATATCGAGAACTGCGGAGATTTTTTTACGTGTACCCTTACGTCACCCTGACGAACATAATCGATTTTAAAGGATATATTTGATAACAACCCTTTTCTTTGCTTGGATTCAATGAATCCGCGTATTAAGTAAGAAATTATAGTTACTTATTTTTTTTATCCACATTCTCCTTTTTTAATTCACGAATCAAATAATAATGATTTTTTTTTTAATATTAAAATATTACGAAAATATATGTAAATTACTGTATAAATTACAAAAAACTATTTTTTGCTGAGTTTTCTGAAAATAACTTTTTTTTCTTCTATTTATAGGTATTTTTTTGTTTCGTCCACATAATTCGCTATATTTTGTAGCGGAACTAAAAGAACGATGGAAGGCTCGCTTTTCTCGATTGTTCGTTGAATTAACTTCCCCTCGACGTTTTGGACAGCCCTGAGGATTCGTATCGAGCGGCAATGCCAAGGGCAAGGGCGCCCTTCTCCCACCCACGGTACGAACTGGCGAGCAACACTCCCCCTCCCCTTCCTATCCCACACTTCCCTTCTCTTCCTCGGTCTGTTCCACGCTTCCTCTTCCGCCGTCGGTACTGCCGAACGCGCGCACGCACTGACGCACCCATCGCCCTCCCTCCACCCCTCCCGCCCACTATCGCGATTCCTTTATGCAATCTCTATAAATTTGCGTTTCGCGTTTGCGCGCAAAGCCGCGTGCGATAACAACGTTTCGTAAATAAATTTCGTCCTTTCCTTCGTCCTTTGGTCCAAAAAAATCAATGTCTCAGAAAACGAAATTCAAATAAATAAAAATCGACATTCGGTTAACCTTGAGCCAAAAAAAAACTATTGAACCGAAAATTTTGTTACCTGGCAAATCGATGTTAAAAAAAAATCACGTTACACCCGATTTTTATAATTCCGTACAAAGATTTATAGATGAAAAAAACTCGATTACTGCATTGTACGAGAGATTCATCCTGTACATCGGCCATTTTTCGATAAAATTGACGAAGTTTAAGCCATTGGAATAAACAATCGAAGAATATAACCGAAACGCCGATGACGCGAGCCGTTCGATCGCGTCACGGAGCTTCGGCACGTAAATTATTATCGGGTGTTACACATTGGGGGAAAAAAAAGAGAGGAGACACGAGCGGCACGTCGTACATAGCTTGACAAGACCGCTTCGTTCGCGGAACGGAGAAAGCAGCTCTCGCGGTCGTGAGGTTAACGTACCCCGCGCTCGCGAGCGAACTACTTGTATCAGACTCTTGCACTAACGATGATGTTTCCTACCGGGCGTTACGTAAAGGTTTGCACGTTACGATCGGCCTTATTGTATTCTTATTCTTTAGTATACGTGCGAAACTGTCGAAACGCTCGAGAATGATCGACAAAAATACCAAATGTGCGAATGTGTATATGAAGTCACAACTAAACGAAGGAAGGGGAGGGGGGAGGCGTAATTAAATAGCCATTTACGGTCTTATGGTCTTATGGTAAGCCAATCATAAATCTCTGTCAGTTTGTTCTTAAAAAATGTTGTACATTCCTTTAAGACTTTTTCGGCATTTTTTTTTTTTTTTTATACGATTCTTTATGGAGAAATCTTTGTTCACGATACACGATACTTCACGATATTTCAACAGTATATTTGACCGCTTTAAGTCGTAATATTGGTTTCAGCAAATCGTGATTTTTAAAACGATACGCGGAAGATAACACTGCATAGTTTGGCGACATTGAAATTTGTTCGATCGGACCCTGAAAATAACGTATCGCTTGAATGCAATTTTTTTTTTTTTTTTTTTTAACACCAACGCCCTTACTTTATAGTATTATATATTAGATCGCAACACGCACGCGCTTCAGTCGTGATTCTCAATGCAGTAAGTTCTGCAACATAGCTGGTCGATTCCGAGAATCGGTATATAAATATATATGTATATAACGAGTCGGAACGACGGTCAGTCAGAATTATGCTACTGCCATGACACGAATTCGATATTATCGTTATTTCCTTATAAAGATTACTTGACCTGTCGTTACAATTTCCCGCAATGTCAGATACGAAGAACGGGTAGCATTTTTAGAATTCTCGCAATGCTTATATCTAATCTCATCTAATAGATCGCTTTTCTTGTTTTATACGACAAATGAATTCAACGCGTGATCCACTTGAATAAACTATTTTCGAGATGTTAACGAGAACTCTGCTATTGCTATATCGTCACTGTATTTTTTTTAAAATAATAATCATATTGCTAATATCGTTTTGTCATATAGATATTTCGTCAATTTCGATGGAAACTTTAATTTTTTTAAATATTTTTATTTAATTTTAAATTCAATATTTTTGACATATACATTGCATATATCCCGTATATGTGAAATTTATCTTTTATTTATCCAGATATTTAATTAATATATAATTGATATCAAATAACATACCGTATTATATATTCCGATATATAATCGATTTTTGTGAGGTTAGGTTTCGATAATAAAAAAAAAAAATCCATAAACCAATAATTGGGATGCAACCGATGGAATGCGATTCGGTACACAATTGACTTTCAATAATTACCTCTCGAATTTTATCGTAGTGTTTAAATGGAGAAATTATCATCCTGATAATGATATTTTTCGTAGATAAAAAAAAAAAGATCCGAAAGTGAATTTTATATTGAAGTCTGAAACAGGAAGCGAGTTTGAGAACCTCTGAGCCGAGAGAAAGTCGCGACCGACATATTTTGCGTTCGTGAGGCTACATAGTAATCCTACAACTACTGCTGTAGACCGCAATGTACTATTCGTTAGCTAAACTATACTATATACTACAGTAAATCCTACACGGCGACGTTTCTGCAGTTAAACTGATCACGAAAACTCGTGCGAGTTGCAGTGAAAGATACGAGAGACGAGGAGAAACGTCTGTGGGCCATCGGTGTGAAGTTAGAAGATACGGAACGATCATGCGAACGAGACTCGTGTCTCGAGTCGAGGATCCGTGATGATGAGGACAGCACAGCTGCTCTCGAATAGACCGGAGAGTAGTCACGACTAATGCGTACGTCGGGCATTGCAAGTAGAGACGGACGAGAAGAAAATGCGAGCGAAGCAACCGGTAACGCCGGAGCACCTAATGACTTCATTTGCCCCGTGCAAACCGGCTACCGATGGTACTGGTGGTACATTTACACCGTTGCACGTCGGTACACTCAATTACGGTGTTACACTGCCGGCTTCTCTATTATCACCATTCCGGGCGATCCGAAGCGTAGACGCGGTTTCCGACATTCGCGCTCTCGGTGTCTCGACACTCTTCACTCTCAACATTTTTATTCTTTACTTTTCATTCCACTTCGCAGAATAGGTTATCTTGAAATTGATTGTGTGAAATAATTTTTTTTTAAGGTTAATATTGGTTTTTGGTAAAAAATAAAAAATTGTGGAACGACGAGAACGGGTTGTGTAATCGATCGATAAAAAAAAATCAATGAAAAAAATCGGATTAATGTAAAATAAATGTAAGTTTGTCGGAATCGGTGATTTTTTAAGGTACATAGACCAACGGGTCGTAATTCGAGTTATAGCCGCCGGAAGAGTGACTTTTTTTTTGTGACTATCATGCATCTAAAATAACAAAAAAGGGAACGAGTTATTCGAGTTAATGATAATAACGAACCGTTGACGATCGCGGAGTTTATTATAATTTTTTTTTTTTGGTTTTTTGTACAAAATAAAAAATTGTGGAACGACGAGAACGGGTTGTGTAATCAATCGATAAAAAAAAATAATGAAAAAAAATCGGATTAATGTAAAATAAATGTAAGTTTGTCGGAATCGGTGATTTTTTAAGGTACATAGACCAACGGGTCGAAATTCGAAATATAGCTGCCGGAAGTGACTTTTTTTTTGTGCGACAACGATGCATCGAAAATATAAAAAAAAGGAACGAGTTATTCGAGTTAATGATAATAACGAACCGTTGACGATCGCGGAGTTTATTATAATTTTTTTTTTTTTACAAAATGGTGGCGACGTAAAACTGGGCATCAAAAATTTCGTGAAAAAGTGGTAATTTTAAAGAAATTATGAAAATTACGATCGATTTGAAAAAATAAAATCGTCTGCGACTCGTCATTGTTATTATCTCAAGTAAACTATTTAAAAAAATTTTAATGCAACGTTACCAATAATTTTGAAAAAAAAAAAAAAAAAAGATCGGTATATTTTTTTGTGATATTTGTTTGTTTGTTATTCGATTTCTTATGATCGATGCATAGCTGCAGCACTCTGTACCGTTGGGTTATTCAAGGTGAAATAATCCCGTATTAAGTACAAGTAAATATTTTTCTGGGTTTTCAATATATTTTTTCAATAAACAACACCATTATTTTCGCGTTTGTTTTCGTTCAGTCAACTCTGTTTTTTTTTTCTTACGGTACTACGACACTCCGTATAAGCGTAGGAATGGTGAGCGCTACTCTTTCAAAATCGTCGACACTGCCCCGTGACCTCGAGGGTTTAGCCGGGTGCTCGCAGAAACAGTTGACTGACTGCCTATTTAGCTTGAATTTCATTTAGCGAGGAGGAAGAAAGATATGTTGCAATGTGTTTTCACGACTTCGAAACGCGGGCCGCCCAGTGACGCAGTGGATACTAACAGTAGAATTTCGGTTGCAAATACTCGGCGAAACGATGGGTTGGCAGAGTTTATAACGTTCAAAAAAATCCCAACCGGATTACTTTATGAATCATTCATTCAATGTCACACACGTGTGCGAATAATTTATCGTACCAAACAAAAACCCAAGCGGTTATGCAATGTGTTTACTTTCACATTTCCCATTTATTTTTATAACCTCACGAGATAATCTCGAGTGAATTATTTTTGAGGATAATAAAGTTTCGTTATCAAATCGTACCAATCTAATCTCGTCTCGAAACTTGTATTATTTATCTATGGGATCCGAACAGATCGATGTGAGCGAAAAAAAAAAAAAAAAAAAAAAAAAAAGATCGCGAAGAAGTGTGAATAAATCCGTTCGCTTGCAAGTCAGGGATGTGGGATTCCAACAATCCGGACGGATAAAACCCGAGTGCATCGACCAGCCGTAAGGCGAGGACACTTTCGTTGCGTCATCCTTTTAAATAGAAATTTACCGACACGTTTTTTTTTATTTAAAGAAAAATAAATCCACTAGACAGCGAGATTACCGCGAGCGTAACAGCGAAGCGTTGATTCGTTGACTGAACGCTGACAAATTTGTTAAGTAAACGCAAAGTCGGTTTTCCTAACGTAAAGTAATTCTGGCATCGCGGAAGTATAGCCAGTGATCGATATAGTGGAAAAAATCGAATTTGCAGTACATAGTTTGTTTTTTCCGTCGGTTATTGCACGATAGCGCCACGGTGTGCGGTGCTAAAAGTCTACTGCTTCGATCGACGTCGACATCGATAGTACAGGTAAGCGTGTCGAGAATACGGCGTGGTGATTATGCGCGCGGAGAAGCATTAACGACGCGAAACATATACAGACCGGAAGTCGCCTCGTTCCGATATCGTGTAACGCATAATCGTTTACACTCGCCGTACACCCAACATTTGAGTTTCGAGTTTCTTCGCGTGTTAATAATAACGAACGACAATCAACGACGAGACGACGAATAATCTCGTGAAGATATATTATCGATGATAATAGCAATGATAATTTTACTTCGAGCGGAGATTCGTACTTACAGAGAATCATTAGATGGAACACGCAAGTGCAAGGTAGTCGTAGCAATGCAGAATGCAACCTCAACCGCCATGGAAAACATCGAGGGAAAGTTTGTTACGTCATTATTGCAGCAACTGCACATAGACGTAGTGCAAAACGTAACATATAAATAACTCAAGTGCAGAGGGCCTTAGTCTGTGTCCACACGGGAATAAAAAGATCGGCAAAGAATCTTTGCTTTCAATTTCATTGAGATAATAAAAAATAGTCATGTACCGCAATAAAGACAGTTACTGAAAAACCGGACTTTTTCGTTACGGGTATATTAACCGCCGTTTTATTTGCGTATTTACTATTTTACTCGTGTTTTATATAAGAGGGGGGGGGGGGGGGAGTTATATAAGATAATTATACGTATAGAACTAATAAAAATTCAAAAATAATTTATACATATATTATTTTTATATTATTTACTGTAAATAAATGAATATTATTTTTTAAAAATGTGTATTTTATTATTTATTCAATTTTATTTTAATTTTGTATGTCACTCTATAATTGAATAAAATTCAATATGAATCATTATATTGTTTATTGTATTTTTTTTATTATATGTCAATACATATTTATAATTATCATTATTATCATTTCGATTAAATTTTTTTTTCTCTTACTATGTTTCAAATTTAATTAATTTACTTTCATCAGTGATACATTCCTTCATTTACTAGAAAAATTCGGTTCGGACGGACAAAAAGTTTAAAAAAATCGTATTTATCATACTCCGTGTACTATGGAGAGTGCGAACGATCTATGATATGGTTAAGTTTGAATCCGTCTACGTATTAATAACATTTTTTATATTAAATAATATCGCGGATTTTCGGTACAGTTTATTGGTGTGAAAGGAGCTTAAAAGATATCCGCGTGCACAGCAAGCAACCATAGCGAGTCTCGCTGACTCCTTTAGTCTGTTCGTTCGCTAGCGATGTGTTGCAATGGCCCAGAAGCAGCGGTAGCTAGGCGAAGGGTCAAAAACACCGCGCGCGGTTTCTAGGCCATGCACTGCTATCTATAAACCCCTACAAGAGTCCGCACCCTCCGCTCGCCACCGCTGTAGGCAGCTTGAGATCCCCTCTAGCATCTCGTTTTTCCCTCGTGCCGCTCGTCCCTCGTCTATTCGACGACCCCTCCCCCACACACCCGACGACGGATCGACGTAGCTGGGCACCAACGCTACCGCACCATCATCGCCATTGCCAGTAATATCGCGTTCTGAGAGTCGAGCTTAGACCGTACCACTGTACGGGAACGACTTTAAATAGAAAAGGAAAGATGAGGAAGCCGACGAGTAAGAACCGACGAGAGTCAGAGGGGAAGAAAGGCCTTTCGATATTTCCGTATCCGTGAGACGGGGGCGGCACGGGAGACGACAAAAAAAAGGGCAAAGCCTCGATCCGTTGGGATTTGTTGATGACTCGTTCATATTTTTCAAGGAAAGAAGCTCGGGGACTATCAAACCCCTATTGCCATTGGTTTTTCTATTTATAAACGCGTCTTGGATTAAAGATTTTTTCCAATTTTATTGGTCGTAATTTTACATTGAAATTCAGGAGATTCGGCGATTTTAAACAGACAAGTGTTTTTTTTTTTATAATTGAAGAAACACGTCGTATCATATAAAAAAAATTTGGAGATGATATTATCGGTATTTGATATTTAATTTTTTCTATTAAAAAAAAGGGCACTTCGATAATAATGATAATAAAATAATAATATGATAGTAATATTTGATATTATTATCATTTTACGATTTTCATTGCGGAAAATTCGGTTTTTAATAAATGATTTTTTTTTTAAATGATAATTTTTTTATAAAAAATTTAATTTTTTTCGGAAAAAATTTTAATGTCAATTTAAATTTGTTTTATTCGCTTTATGTTTGTTTAATTTTTTTTTAATCTCATACTAAGTGATGCAGGACACGCTATGGTCAGACGGGTTTCGTTCAAAAGCGAAACCAATCGGTCTCGAGGCGTTTCAGTTCTCTCCCTCTCTGACTACCTCTCTCCCCATACCTCTCGATCTCAAACTTGACAATGGACCGATCTCGGAACAACCGCGTGGACTTGAACGGCGAATAATGCTCTACCCGATTGTGCACACCGCACCGGCACACTAATCAACCGCAGACCCACCTAACTGCAGAAGCGGTATTATAGCGCGGGATAGAAGAAAAACCTCTTTCCTCGCTGGGATTATACAATCGTTGCTCTGTTGATCGCGTGCGCTCGTTTTCGCTTGCTTCGTTCCTCATTGGCGAACGAAAGTAACGCGGCAAACAGCTTGGCGCGCGCGATCGTTCGCTTTCCCCTTTGTCAGAGGTGCTCAGCCTTGCGCGGCATTTTCGAACAAAACAGATACACATTCGATCATCTCCGATCATCTTAAATCCCCGAGAGCACTATATAGCTACCGTTCGATATTGTATTATTGTTTTTATATGACAACATAAAAGAAGGGGAATTGCCACCTTTCTTAACAATACGAATCCGCGTGGGCTGCGTCCGTCATCATGTCAGGACAAAGAAGATAACACACTACGAAAGTTCAAAAGGAACTTCCTCCCGGAAGCCAAAGACCGGAAATGTAGCCGTGGGAGATTCTCGGAGGATTTTTTTTTTTTTCTTCTTCACTCATCGCTCGATCAATTGTTCATTGTACTGCCGAGTTTTGCCGACGATTTTTCTTTTTTTTTTTTTTTTTTTTTCTTTACAAAGAACTGTTATACAAGAAAAATGTATACAGTGAACTCACGGAAATCACGAGTTCTAAATAAGCGGTGACATACCAGTTGAGTGTTTGATATCAGAATTGACGATGAGAAAATATAATAATTTGAAAATTAATAACGATGCGTAACGTAATAATTTTTTTTTTTTTTCGTATCCAGAGGTTTTTTAAAAGTAACATAACCTATCTTAATAAATATCGAGATCCTACTCCGTTTCCAGCGCATTCTGCCGTTCGCTCATCGCTTCCTCTCGCTTCGCTGATCTCACGGATTAAACTGCAATACAGATATAACTCCCTAACTCACACTTATTCGTCTCCCTCTCCTCCTCTCATCGGCGAGCAAACGACTTTCACTCGCGCGGGAGACTCACTTCCTGGACATGCCGTTGCAGCGGCAACGGCACTATCCAGATGCGATATTCCAGCGTACGCCGAGCCGAAATGACCCAATCCCCGGAAATTCACTGGAATCTCTAACGTAACTCGATATTTCTGTAGTGTATTACGCCGCGGAGATTGTAGCAAATATGAACTTGTAATCGATATCTAAACTTCGAATAGCGTAACCCGTACCGGTTTCCGGCGTTATACGCGCCGGCAGAACTTCAAGATAGTCGTTGCGCTATAGTTGCGCTAATCGAGAACTAAACTTTTTCGAAGTATTTGTTACCGTTTATTACGAAAAATTCGAGAAAACTAAGATATAACTCCCTTAAGACTTTCGTTGAAATAAAGAAAAACAAATATATAAAAAATATGTATCGTCGTGTAATGTTCATAACCTACAAATTAGAAGTCCTTTTTTGAGCAAAAAAGACAGCGGTACGACGTTAATTAATTTTTTTAACTGACTGAGAAGCTAAACGAGAAGAATCTCTCGGTGAATTCGTGAAATATATTGCAATGAACAAAATATGCGGAAAATTTAACAAAAATTCCGAATATAACATCGCAAAAACTGCGAAAAAATTTATCTGTCGAAAATTGCGTAAAAATGCGTGTTTATCGCCGGTAACTGAGTAATGTTGCAAGAAAATCAATGTAATACGTTTTTTCCAAAAGTACGAAGTGTTTAATCGATATACGCTTTTGATCACACAATTTTTTTTTCTTGAAAACGCAAACCGCAAGGACTACCTTAACTCGTTTAATTTCGTAACAAAAAAAAATTTTTTTTTACAAACAGTTTTCTTCTCGAACGAATCCATTTTTTTAAATCTTTTTTATCTTTTTTTTAATTTCCGTTTTGTTTTTATCGTGAATGTTATGCAAAACAGTTACAGGCGGTTGAGACTTTTTCTTCAATCAAACATTCGTGTTTTCAATTGGATCAAAAATGTCTGACATTTTTTTTAACCTAATGCTGTAACCGTATAAATGTACTTCACTCGCTTTCTTAAGCTTCGCACGATGTATTTTTTTTTTTTTTTTTTTTTTTTTTTTTTTCGATGTCAATGAAGCACGTTGCGCTACGCTCCAACGAAGCGATAGCGTAAGAGCGATACTGCAAGCCTCAAGCTAGTAGAGGGAGTCCCGCATAGGTCATTTCCTCGTGCATAACCCAATTAAGTGATTATTCAACGCTCGAACCCGGCGTGCAGTGCGCACGGCGGCGGTCAGCGAGCCTCTCTCGTCTCACTCTTTACTCTCACTTCTATACTCGTGTCCAACGGTGCAGCAGCACGGCTACTATACCCTTCTCCTCTTTTCCCTCATCGTACCTTCCCCTGCTTTCGCGAGAGCTCGCCATTCCGCTGCACTTTGCTCACGGCTTCCTCTACCTACTTTCCCACCTGCTTTCACGGGGGAGGCGAAGTGAGAAGTGTTAGCGCATGAATATAGCGAAATTGCATATAGGCTGTCGAGCGCTCCGACGGGCGTAACGCGAACGACGAGAAATCAACGCACAGGGTATACCTTAGATAATACTTCGAAGTGCGGAAAAAAAAAAAGACAAGTTCAGCGATAATAAACATCGGTACCACTCGCGCAAAAGAATGTTGTGATAACTTCGACAAGTTTGAAAAACTCATACTATTGGAGTTAAAGATAGCAGTTTTTTTTTTATCACACACATGACTTCGGAACTATAGTCCAATGCTAATTTTTTTAATTGATGCTATGAACATTAAAATATATCGAAAAAATCATTTTTTACTTTCACACAACTATCTCTAAATTGTAATGTTTATTATTCAATGATTTTTTCTTTTTTTAATACGATTTTATAATCTTATTTTATGCATATTAAATTTTATCAAAATTATTTTCAATTTTTTATTTCTATGAAATATTTCGAAAAAAAAATTTTTTATCGTAAATTTTTCTTCGGGAAGAAATTTATATCAGTTTTTTTTTTATTTTTATTTTAGTCTGCGTCTATATTGATTTCGGTTCGAATCCGCGATTACGATTCTCGATGAATCTGTGTACACATGCAGAACAGCTTATTTTCGGTGTATGTAATTTGCGAAGTTTGCAGTATCCGTTTCGAAGGAATTGCATTGGCTTTCGGGGTATATATTGGTATATCGCCGGTTCTTGTACACTCCGGTACCGGTCAATGGTATTGGTTCTGGTGGAGGTGGTGTTGGATTCTGCTGCTGCTGCTGCTGGGTTGGTACAGCTAGGATTGCGCGCCTTGGCTGGGGACAGGGTTATCCGCGGTCGTTGTGTCCGAAAACTTTGGCAATAAACTAACACTCTCCTGCTCCCTTCGAGCTGCCGCTACTGCTACCGCTCGCGGGCAAACGTAACCAACGGCCAGGATAGTTTCACCAGTTGCGTAACATCGTAGGTTGCGTTCTCTCGCGTTCCTTCGCTCTCACAAGCTATGCCGATTATCTCCCATTGCTTATTATAGAGTTTGCTTTATCGTCCTCCTATATGTATACCAGCTATCAGCTATAACATATTTCCATTCCGTTGATTCATTCAGTTGTTTTCAACCGATTCTCTTCTGGGATCGAATTTATTCGTATATATTTGTCGATTTTTCAGCGCGCGATTTTTTTTATTATTTTAAATTTTGTCGAGAGGACACATTGTTAGACATCGTTTACAACGGATTTTTATAAAAAATATATTGTTAAATTTTTTTAGATATTTTATTAAAAAAAAAAAAAAAAAATAGATCGATTTATGTTAAAAAAAATTGTAATGCATTTTAGGTCTTCGAATTTTAGTAATTTACTGATTTAAATTATTACTTTTTATTGTGTTTATTGAATACTGTAAATATTGTTAATTTTCATTGGTTTTGACTTTACTTCTAAAATCCGTAAGAATATTGAAGGATTAAAACAAAATTAAACAAGTTAGCTATGGATTTTTTTTAAGACGTTTGAGACGAATGGATGCTGTTCATTTTTTGATAACGGAACATATCCTGCGATAACTACGCGATTTCCGCGCGGATGTTTCGTCGCCGCAAGAGATTCCGGGAAACGTTGGTTTTCGTTGCCTTAAAATGATACGAATCATTAACTATCACGCATCAGTCGCGCATAGACGAGCAAAGAGTGAACAGTATTTCGACAATTGAGAGTTCGCAGAAAGTTATGTGTTAAACCGTCGCGCGGCATTAAGAAACGACAACAGCTATTATTCAATATAGTTTCGCGCTGCGTAAGTACGTCGACCTGTAGTAATCCTGTAAGTGTTCGTTGACGCATCGGTTAAATTTTGTCATCTCGACAGTTTTTTTAAGTGTTTACAAACAGACAAAAAACAAATTTCGCAACCAGATTTCAGACTGCGCGAAGTGGGGAAGAAAATTTCATCATGAGAGTCAAACTTTGGATTCTGACGATACTGTTCGCCTGTTTGTCGCTCGTAACGCATGATGTCGATGCATATAACACTTTTTACTTCCCTACGCATTTCGTCGGGGGACCATCGAGATGTAGGAACGGATATCGCCGCACGCCATACGGATGTCGAAGAATATATACGGGATAACGTTTGTGTAAATGAAAGTATATCAACGAAATAAGATATATAGATATATGGAACAGAATTGTAAGGGGATCTTAGAGTAAAGAACTAAAATGTACAATTTAAACATTTTTTAATAGAAATACATGTTGGCGTTAAGTTGGAAATTCAAAAGGCGAGAAAATGTACAATAGATCGAAATTATCGATCTATATTGCGGACAGTGAAATATCGTATAACTGTTTCACTAATTATTAAAATAAAACTTTTTTTTTTAAATTAATTAATAATTTTTTAAATTAATGTAACCAAAAATGTTTTCAAAAATTCGAAAAAGTTCTCAAAAAAATTCATAAATTTTCAAAAAAATGATCGAATAAATTTCGGCTTAAGAAAAACTTAGATTACCGGATAATTCATGAAACAATGATTTTTTTCACTAATTTGTTGATAACTTTTTGGAATTAATATTATGGAAAATGAATCTTCTTAACACCTTCCGTATGATTGATTTTTTTCAGATTTTTATTCCATTAAAAAGTTGTCGAAATTCTCTCTGAATTGCACGTGAAACGCACTCTTTGGTAATACGCAACGATACACCCTCCTTAACTATATCCAGCAGCAACGAAGAAAAGCTGCGATTAGAAATATTGACAGACGAATAAACGAACATTCGTTCAAATTGTAATCTCCATTCGGAGAACGTCTGTCCGCACGAAGGCTAAACGAAATAAGGAGAGACGTGGAGCAATGTTAATCGACTGCTATAATCGCTTCGTCATTTTAATAAAATACTACCGCTATTTCGTCATCCAAACCGTTACCGATTATTTTAATCAGTAACGAAAACAAAAAAAAAGGAACTATATACTCCCATAAAAACAATGCGTATTGTCGTTTCTGGAATGTTAACGTGGAAATTCTCAATTAACTTCCGACTCCGGATCGTTTAACTTCGATCGCTATAACTCGGCGTTAAAACTCAAATCCGTACACAAGTTGTGTGAATAAATTAATAATAAGTCTTCGGAATCGGGGAACGTAATTCTCCTACCGCGGGTACAATGGACTCGCGGGAGTAAAGGGGCTTTCAAGCGCGAGATTCACCTCGCGTGGCCTAAATAAACAACCGAGAATACATCGACCCGCGCGGTGCATCGGGCCGGTCTTTCAGCTGCGTCCGTTGCGATGCGTCCGCTGCCGGTTGTCCGGGAATCGAATTTTCATCCAGAATTCCACTCGAAAGTATATCCCCGCGGATTTGTCATTGTTATAGAATGACCGGTACGTGGAAAGGGGGCGAAGATCGGAGAAGAAAACCCGCGACGAGGCTGTATCGCGACCGGGCGAGAGGAAGAGAAGAAAATTACGAAGATGACGCGTGAAGGGGGCGGAGATGACGACCTCGAGAATAGAATACGGCGTCGGGGTGGTGTGCTGCACCGAGCTAAAGCGCGCGCCGAAGCGCGCGTAATACAACGAATAAGTTCGGGTTATTATCGCGAATGTGGGTCGTAGCGTAGACTAACCGCGGTCGATGCCGCGCGCGTTCGTTCGTTCTACGGCTAGTTGAACGTCCATTTCGCAGAAGTAGACGCGCTACCGGGAACGCGCATAGAATATAGCCACCACGCCGCGACCTCGACTCTTCCTATCGCGAAGCTTGATAATAAAAAAAAAAAAAAAAAAAAAGAAAAACGAGCAAAAGCACACAAAGTTTGCAATTGCATGCGGATATCGGGTCGTCTATACCCGAGAGAATAAACGGTATAACCGCGTTGGTTATATAAAGAAAAGATTTACCGACAAACAAATATAGGAGAGATTGTGAGGGGTAATTGCGAACCCCTAAGTATAAGTCGCGATTGACCGAGTAAAAAACAAGCATTTAAACGGTCTTCGGTAATTCATTTCATTCATCGCTCGTTCCGATTTCCGAGACATTTTTTTTTTATTTCAGAATAATTACTAAAAAAAAATGCAATAAAAAATTCTACGAGAATTGACGCCGTTACGCGTAAAGTACTAAACAATAATAAACATTTTTATCGGTGACATTAATTAAATTGAATCTAAACGTTGGACTATCGTTATTGTTATCATGTCAGCGAGAATTTTCTTGAATTATATTTTTTGCGTCAAAAAAAAATTTGATAAATGCAAAGTTCTTTAAACGGCAAAAAATTCTTATATTTTAAACATTTCATTTTAGATTCGGAGCGACCGAAATGAAGATAACCAATTAAAAAAACATTTACTGTCTTATAAAATTATTTAAAAAAATGAATCATTCCGTTACGCATTCTTCCCCTATCAGTCGCATAGCGATCGAAAAAAAAAAAAAAAAAAAAAAAAAAATTAATAAAATTTAATTGATTGGTCTGTGATTTGTTATTTTAGCATGAAATTCGCTAAAAATATCTTAATTATGAACGTTTATGGCGTAATGGCCGACTGCACCGTCGAGTACAAGAATTAGCGCGTACGCTCTTCAATAGTATCCATCGTGGTGTTTCACATCGTGGAAATAACGCGAGCAATTAAACCGTAGGAACGCGAGATTCGTCCCATTCCGCTACTGGCGCTGCGGTGTCTATCCCCGCGGAGCTGTCGGCCCATAGCTCCCTGAGTTCGCTATATAATACTTACGTAAACTCTCCTACCGCTGATATTGCCGCGATTCTCTGGCGATGTTAGGTTTATTCACTCGCACACGGTTTAGCGCGTAGTGGAGCCAACGCTCTGACAGAGCTAAAGCTAATGGCTAACAGAAACTATAGCGCAACGCGAACTTCGCTATCGCTAGTCGGCCCATTTTTTCACCTACTTTAGAGGTATCGACTGCTCTTTTTGCCGTTCTACTTCGTTATCGGGAACACTGAGCTACGGAACGCTCGTAGGAGGCGCCGCTGATTATTTCATATGGGAAACGCAACGCCGCCGCGATCATCTTTCGCGTAATTTTTTCTTCGATAATTATTTTTCTCTCCACAATAATTTTTATCGTTTCATCTTAAATCCCTTTGAAAATGAGTTTGAAGATTAGGAATTCCAAATTAAGCGCAAAATTTACTATCAATTCGATTTTTTTTAATTCGCACAATTAACTCATATTGAATTAAATATCGTGCGGAAAATTTTGATGATACGTCACGTGACCATAAAAAATATACGCTGTAACGACTATAAAAAAAAAAAAAATGTCCATCTTTCCTTTTTTTATGTACGAAATACATTTTTGCTGATAAATTTGTGAATGGAAAAAAAGTTATGTGTCATCGATTGCTATATATCGATTATATTATTGTTATGGCAATTCGACTGGAACGAATGACCTTAGCAAATCGAAGTTCGCAGCTGGGTCGCGATATGGCATCGAGAAAGAGAGCCGAGAGCTCGGATCTCGGCAGTCCGAGACGATAGAGTGAACCAGTAACGAAATGCACTTTAGCAACGGTAATAGAGCGTTCGAAGATCAATGACGGATATCAGAGAGCGCGCGCGGCTCATAGACGCTGAGGAGGGATGGCGCGGGGAGCCGCGAGTGCGTATTATATATGCATCTTTCTGTTGCGCTGCAGCCTCTCTCTCGCCGGTGCACTAGATCTTGAACGGTTCATTGTATATAGATACCGTATCATCCGAGAGAATTTATTATTCTCCTCTGCGAGTTTCAAGGAAAATATCTATTATTATCCACTAAGATGCAAATTAACTTTACGAATAAATGGTGGAAAACGCAGTAAAACGGATACTCGGGACGAAAATGATCAATATTACGTAAATTTTCGCCATATTTATGGGAATTTTTATCATATCCTATGGTAGAAATTCGCATAGTTCTCGTTATTTTCGACAGGTGGCGTCATTGAATCGGCACTATTTGAAATTTACGATATTTTTTACCAGATATATGGTAAATTGTATCACATCCTTCTCTCCGTGTAAAAACGAAAATAATTGAAATAAATTGAGATGAAATTTCAACAAAATTGAGTCAACGGACTTGAAATCAAAAGAACTGAAATGCAAATTAAATTTAATTTGCGTCTTCTTTTAACATTTTTTTTCGTGTTCTTTTTTTCAATTGTATTTTCGCAAATTTCATCCGAATACTGACATTAGAAGATTTTATTTAAAAAAATTTATTACATGAACAGTGTAATGAATTAAAAAAAAATATGTGTTGAAATTTTAAATAACTTTTTGCAGTATAATGCAAAATTTTCAACGTTAGTGTCATTTTTTTATTTTGTTGTCAGAATGATCCGTAAATTCACAGAATCGGGTATTTTAATTTCCTATTAATGTACGATGTTTATCAATTTTTTGTTTCCGAGTGCATTAAAGATAACAAAATTATATTTAGCGTATAGCAACGAATTTTTCGTGTTTTAGATCGTACGACAGTTAAACTTTAAAGTCATTAGGTGGACGCAGGCATCGATCGCCAAAATAATTAACCCCCCCCCCCCCGAGTACCACACAAGTGGCCCCCTGTAAAGAAGTTAGCAATGCATTTTTTTTTTCCAAGACTTGCGTGTCGATTCATTGCTTATGATTTTTTGATAACGGAACATATCCTGCGACAACCACACGATTTCCCGTTTCACGATTTCGGATGTTTCTTAGCCGCAAGAGAATCCGGGAAACGTTGGTTTTCGTTGCCTTAAAATGATACGAATCATTAACTATCACGCATCAGTAGCGCATAGACGAGCGTAGAGTGAACAGTATTTCGGCCATCGAAAGTTCGCAGAAAGTTACGTGTTAAATCCTCGCGCGACATTGAGAATCAATAACAGCTATTATTCAATATATATATATATATCAATAATAGTTTCGAACTGCGTAAGTACGTCGACCTTTTGCGTCGATCTCGTAAGTGTTCATTGACTCATCGGTAAATTTTGTCAACTCGACAGGTTTTTTAAGTGTTTATAAACAAAACAAAAAAAAAAACAAATTTCGAATTCAAATTTCAGACATCGCGAAGTGGACACGAATAATTCATCATGAGAATAAAACTTTGGATTCTGACGATAGTGTTCGCCTGTTTGTCGCTCATAACGCACGATGTTGATGCATATTCCGTTCGCAAATCGAATATCGTCCGGGCGCCACCGCGATGCAAGGGAGGATATCGCCGCACTCCATTCGGATGCCGGAAAGTACATAGAGGATAACGTTCGCGTAAGTGAAAGTGTGCGGAAGAAAGATGTATGAAAATATATTAAAAACATTGTAAGGAGATAAAACAGTTAAAAGGGAAGAGCTAAGATGTACAATATAAAACTTTTTAAATAGAAATGCATATTAAGTTGAAAATGTAAAAGAGAAACAAACTATCGATCTGCATTACCGATAGTGAAATATCGTATGATTGATTCGTTTATTACCAAAAATCAGTCAATCGAAATGTGATTTTTTAAAAACAGAAAAAAAGAAATTTTTATGTACGAATGAACGAACATTAAGGAGATTAGGCGGATGCGAGCATCGACAGCCGAAATAATTAATTCGCTCGGAGTGTCTATCTACACATAAACTCTTCGGTTCATAAAAAACGTATTTGCACAACGAATTTTGTATCGCAATTGCAATTGCAAATTGAAATGTCCGATTATCAGGAATACAAGAGAATCAGTTTGCCATAAATATTTTTATTGTATTCAACTCATCGAGCGCAAAGGCGAGAAAAATCGAAAAAATGGCGGCATATCACACGAGTTTAGTGATATCATTTTTTTTCCCCCTTAAAAAAAAATAAAAAAAGGATTTTTTGCCTGTAATCGCCGAACCCCCTTCGGTTTTCAAATTTATTTTAGCCTCAAGTACCATCAGCACACGATCACGAAATTTCGTTTAAAGTTTCAACTGACTTTTGTCATTCACGATCTTTTGACAGCGATGACGCGATCTATTTAATTACGGTGCTCGTCGAATTGAAGTGTTTGCCGTACAACAACGTCTGGAGTCTTAATCAGTGGAAAATTACAATCGCGAAGGTTGCATCAGTGTATTAGAATGAACATAGGAACGTCAGCGGAGTGGTATATTAGTAGAAGAAACTTGACTCTGACCTACAATATAAAACTGCAAGTGCACGGGGCGAGTAAGCGTTAGTCGCGCGGTCGTAGTCTACGAGGACTATCGCGACGCACTTGTTGACGGCTCGCATACTCAGCCTGCTGCCAACTTTTTCCTATCCTTCTCCCTCTATTCGTCGACAGAGAGAAATAATAACTGGCGGAGTTTGCGCTCGACATCGAGCGCAGAGACGAGTCACGACGCTTGCTCGTCGACCTCAACGCTGTATCCGAGGCCGACGCGAGACTCTGCGCGACGATCGCTTCTGGAATGGCTGACTTTATTTACAGGGTTTCAGCTTTTTTTTTGTTAAATGCGCTACGCGATTTCAAGGATTCCAAACACCTCTCTTGACCCAGATCTTGGTCGTCGTCGTCGTCGTCGTCGTCGTTGTCGTCGACGACGACATCGCAGAGTGCGCGCCAAGTGATGCGTGTGCACTTTGCGCGCAACGAGTAAACAGGGTGGATGCGCTGTTAATCCGATTAGAAAAAAAAAAAAATGGTGATAAAGAACGCTCACGGGTTCCAAGTTCTGCACGAACTTCACCGGGGACTATATTAATATTTGTTTTCTTGGCAGAAATTCGTAGAAATTGAGGCGTTGAACATTTTTCGAAAAAATTGTCAACGGATGTTAAAAAAAAAGATACGGCTGACGGAGAGACACTTTTTCTTTTTCTGGCGGCGGATACTCTTTAGTAGAAACGATACATTTGAAATAGAAAATCAAAAGAAGTTATTGGAGTTAATAACAATTACGAATCGTTGACGATCTTATTTTTTAAAAAACGATCTTAAATTTCGTTTTTTTTTTTTTTGTCAGTGATCGTCAATGACTCATCAATGTTGTTAACTTGAATAATTCGTTCAATTTTTTTTTTATTTACAATGTCAAAGGTCTCGAAAAAAAAAAACAGTAACTTTTCTGATTCCCACATTTGTTTCTTTTTTATCAATATTATTTCGTAATATTACGTGTATCTTTCGATAAACAAAAAATGATTGAATCATCTCGTGTAGTTTTTGAGAAAAACAAAAAGTCAGACATTTTTTTTCCACCGTTGCGTTGATGTTGTACCCTTAAGTAAAAAACAGAGATTGCTGTTTTGCATATAAGTAGAAAAAAAAGCTATCGAAGAATGCAGCGCGTGTTAGCGAGAAAGAAAAAGATCAACGGGGGATGTGAAACATTCTAGCGATCGCTAGAGCCAAGCGAATGAGCAAACGAATGAAAGAGAAACGAATGAGTGAGTGAGTAAGCGAGAAAGGACATGAGATATACAGTGGAGAGTGCTGGTCATGGACTGTGTTGGCCGCAGGCGGGCACTGGTATCCGTGAGAGTAGGGGAGTCCCAATGGTAGACGAGACGCGGGGCGAAGCAGGAGGCAGCCACGGAGGAAGAGGTAGTCGTGGGTACGGAATGAAGAGTGCGGGAGGTGGCGTTCTAGGAGGGTTAGGTGTAGTATCGGTCATTACCTCCGCGCTGAGTAACTGGGTCAGTCGTCACAGCGGCTCGGTTCGCGCACCGACGGCCGCCACCCGTTTTGCACTGACTCTCCGCTGGTGTCCCTGCCAACAGCGATGCCGACGCCAATGCTACAAGCTGCTGTTGCTTCTGCTGTTACGACAATTGCCGAAGGTGCGCGTGCCTTGCCGGACTAACGCTATCATTATTTCGTCGATATCGGGCGAATGGACTAAATCTATTAACCGGGTGAACATTTAATACAAACGTTGAACTCGGGGGTTGATTTCGCTATTGATTTTTTTGTAATCGTTTCTTCCGTTGAAATTTTATTCACGATAATTAGATTCTTCTCCGGAAAAAAATCAACTTAGTTTAATCCGAAGTTATAGCTATACTTCGGATTCGAGTTAAAAATCAGGCAAATTTAACATCGATTGTTATGTTTATTTTTTATTATTGTTTTTTTAGAGTAGATTTTCTGTTATTTACTGTTAAATAAATTATTTTTGGAATTCTATGAAATTTCTATACACTAAACCAATAATTATATAGTGGGTGAAAACAGGTTGAAAATTTAGATCGAACCCCGATTGAGCTTTCGCAGTTATATCTGCAGTTTCAACTCGAATCGAAATTTAATAAAATAAAAAATTAATTGCCATGGATTTTTCTTTATTTTTTTTTAATATTGTTTTTCGTTTCGGTTCAAATAAATTATTATCAACATCCTGTTCAATTAATACACAAAAAAATTGATTTGTATATTAAATAAAAATTGCATTTATAAATTTTTAAAAAGATCCCTTAAATAGTCGAAATTTGTAGTTTCAACGACATCCGTCTTGTCGGTTCGGTTTGTTAAATTAATAATTGTATAATTGGAACGACAGTGGGTAATCGCAGTTTTGCTTTTCCCAGCGTCTATCACTACGATGGAAAAATATTTTTCAGTGAAATTTGCATGTTAACCCTTTGAGATCCACGTGGTGAATTGGTACTATATGCATATGCAGAAAGCTGAGAAGCGATGGCATCGACGAGGGGAGATGAAGAAGGGGAGAGAAGAAGGAGACTCCTAATGCAATTCGTTATGCAACTACTGCACAGGCGAAGGACAGGCCAACGGGTATAGTACGGCGTGCAGCGAGGAGGCAATTACGGGAACGGAAGAGCGAGAGTGGGGAGAAACATCGAACGGAACGGGAGGGGCTCTGTGGTCTAATTCCAAGTGAAGCGCGCATTAGCATTTCACGATTATCTGTGTGCAGAAACACAGAAGTATATCCACAAAACATCGATTTCGAGATATGGAATAACAATATTTCGATGTCCAGTAAAATCGTCACTATTATAGGTTGACCTTGAAAACGCGTCGACGTGCCTTGATTTTTTTTAATCTTTACAAATTAATCATAAATATAACTGGATTGCGTAGTATGTATATAGAGAAGAGCGGGGCAAAGCGAATGCATAGCGCAACGATGAAAAAAAAAAAAGAAAATTGCTAAGAATTTTTTTTTTTTGTTTGACGTGAAATTTAACAAAAATTGGTATAAAAAATGACAAAACATAAAAAAGGCCAATCAAATTAGTACATTGTTAGTTTAATTGGCGTTTATTTTCATTTTTTTCGATTTTTAACTTAATTCTTGTTGTATTGTATCGCAATTAAAAAATAAATTTTCTTAACATTTTTTCGATGTTTTTTAGTATATATGACGAACAGTCAAACTTATGTTAAAACTTGATGAAGATCGAGGTAAACATTGAATATCATGAAATTCGATAAACAGAAGATCTACATATCAATAATTCGGAATGAAGCTGACTTCTGGACCTTTGCATTTTTCCTTTGCTCGCAATTTTCGCTAATAATATATGAAACGTGACCTTTCAACAGGAAAATTACATAAAATACGTGAACTTACGAAGATACCTTTGAATACAAATTTTTCTCTTCGTGGTTCTACCCAACATTTTAATTAACACAGCAAACCCCCGTCGTCCCGAAAATGTACGATAGTTAAATAGAGCAAAAGGATGGAAAGTCTGTGCGGACAACCGGAAAGTTGCGCGGGTATAAATATTTCGGGAACACCGTAAATTACGGATAAGCCGAAGCATCGTTCACCTATACAAGAATGTAATTTTCAACGTCTACACAATCTTTGCACATGTGTATGTATTCTTACCATAAACTGTACGACAGTACACACGTATGCAAGAGTTATGTATGTACGTGTTGAACACAAGCGTCGAAATTGCGAACGGTTCACGATTAACGGTTAAGCATTGCATATCAGTGTTATGAGGGGCATTCTGGGGCAAAGGTTGAGGAACGCTGGTCCGCAAGCTCGAGTCTCCCTCCCGGTTGCACCCTCCGCCTCCTTCCACTCGACCTCTTCGTTTCTCCCTCCCCACCCCACGCGGCTTCACTCTATAACCACGAAGCTTCCCCGACGCGCGCGGACGTCCGTCAGCAGTGCTCTTCGTGCTTTCGCCCGACCTACCCTAACGTCCCTTCGCCCCTCCAATATCTCGCGCGTATGCCTTTGCGCCTTTCCCTCCCCCTCTACTCTCGCCGACGTCCATCGACGTTCGTTGTTCACATATTGGTATAGTACGTAACTCTCGCGCGATCTCTATCTATTTTTTTTTTTTTTTTCTTTTTTTTTTTATCCTCTTGCCTCGTCGTGCACGAGTGCCGCTTCTTTGCTCCTGCGCATGATATAACGATCTTATGTATCTTTGGTTTACTAGTGTACCCATCGACGTTTAAATATTAATGTGGGTCGTAGTATAATTACATCGCGGCGAAGGGATAAGGGATGAACATTTTTAATTCGCTGATTCGAGTTTCAGCTCTGGTTAAAACTTGATTTCGTGCTTAACTTTCAACCAAAGTTTTCAACACAAATTAGGACTCGAGTTCCAGTTTGAGTTCACGCTTACGACTATTATTAACCCTTTTTTTTAGGGCAGACGTCTGACAACGCTTGAAGGAAGGTATTCTGTGATTTTGGACAAAAAAAATTCGCGATCTTTTTTTTTTTTCATAGGTGACAAAAAATTGTAAGAAAATTGGTTTTTTAAATAGGAAACATTAAAAAAATGATATTAAAGAAAAGATGCATTTTTTTCACACGTTGTTACATTCGAATCTGGGATTTTTCTCATAGTATCAAGACGACGGAACGACGAAACAAACGCATGGAATTTTTTATAAGATTTTTTTTCATTGTGAAATTTTTTCCTTAAAATCAATGAGAATTTCCGAAATCGAAGAATTCCATTCTCAATTCGACTCAATTCTCAGTTTGGTATTTTTTTGCAACTCTTAAAAAAAAAAAAAAAATTATTTTCGCATTATTCATATTATTCGCGTTCGTGCAATCTTTTTTACCGATCGGTACTCGCCGCTTTCGCTATTTGACTATTACGGAATTTAAATTCGGTTAAATATGATTTTTACATGTAAAAAAAAAATTGCGTAAATACGAATAAAGGGAAAAATGGTCAAAGAAACTCTCAACCCAGTAAATGTTCGATCGAAGAAAGATCGACCGATATTACCGAGTATATAGTTGGTTTTGGTGTAGTTATACTATGTATAGTACACTTGATCGTTGCATACGTGCCGTGGCCGAGGGCTCTGCATCGTTGATAAGGCATCTATTTTCGAGCGTAAAACGCAAGCGGCAACGCGACTGCAGCCTGCAGTGTGCATAGAGCCGGGTGCGCGCGGGTCTGCGCGAAGAGGGTCGCGGCGGGGCGTGCGCTACAATGCATGTTGACCCATATTCGGGTCGTTGCTATTTCAGATCCATCCTTTCCATAGAGGAAGGTCGTCGTCGTTGTCGTCGTCGACGACCGACCGACAAACTACGACTACTGCCGTACTATAGGAAAACGTTACGTAATCCCTATCTTGTTTTCGCGCACACCGAGAGTCGAAAACAAGCGATTCTAGCGTGGAAAAAAAAAATAAGTACACAAACAGTGCACAGTTCTCGTATTAATTGTTAACGCAAGATAATGTACTTGTTGTCTAATGTTGGCAAAGGAATTTTTTTTTAACGAAGCACTTAGGTCTCCGATCGCGTTGAATGCGAAAAAAAAGAATGAAATGTTATAATTTTGTAATTCTGCAAGTAAACCTGTAAATTTGAAGGGTTTCCTAAATTGATTTCTTAGATCTGAATATTTTATATCTATTGATTATTCGATAAATTCTATTGAATTTACGGAATTTAAATGTCTAGTTAAAGTTTTACGCGAATAAACGGCGGCTTATCAATAAGTAGAATTATCCTCCATTTACGATGCCGAAACATTATTACATCTTTGCGTTAAAACAAATGAAAAAAAGTTGGAATCTAAAATAAAAAAAGAAAAAAGATTTCTACCAACGTAACGAGAGAACCGAACGACCGCAAGACTAGCAAGATTCTCAACGTTGGAGAAACCTTCGTGTCTGATCACTGCCGGTTCGTACCACTGCGACTGTCACTGCGTTTGCCGCTTCGCTGCATTCAGCGACTCATAAAACCGATCTCACCTCTCACATCGTCCGAAAAAACAAAAAAAAAAAAAATTCTGTCTTCCAATTTATCCAAAAGATTGATAAAAGCGATAATTGTATAACAATTAATCATTTTATCATTTTTTTATAGATTTTTTTTTGTTTATAATGCTTCAATCGGTACAAAATCCATTTTGGAATGATTGCGTCACAGACTCGTCAGGATTCGAAACCGCAGCAAAACGTCCTCCAAAATGCGTGTCGAGTTTCATGATGCAAATATCGAAAAAACTCTTTGACCCCTTCAGACTTAATCAAATGATAATTTGATGCTTCAGTATATCAATTATCTACATACATCATCTAATCTCGAGGACAAGATCGTGTCACATTCATTAATGTGAGTCTCAATCATACTTAAATGTATCAGAATTTGCATAACGGCAAACTTTGTGCGCCGTTTCACGCTCCCTTCAATACCGGTCTTATCCATATATTAAACGTTACCAGTAATGCATATACTTCAATGCAATTTCAAGTGTGCACAGCATACATGAATATCGATGGATTATGCGTGTTATGATTGACTGGTACGTAACATTATAGCGTGAATGATACACCGGTCGCGAGCAACTCGCGTGCATTCTGTCGTTCGTAGTTGTCGAGGCAGGAAGACCATAATCAGAAGAACTCGTTTTGCACCTTCATTTGCAAAATATGCCGATTGACAGGCGTTATGCGAATCACGCATGAAATATACCATAAACGAATCTGATGTGTGTATTGCGACTTAGATTTTCCAGAAGACCAATCGATCCGCGAAGGGATCGATCCACATTTTTGTTAATGTTTTAAAAATAGAATGACACAATTCACATCTGGTTCGATCGGTAACGATGATAGACCCTCATCCTGTACCCAGACCCCTAACTTATGATTTATGAAACTAGCGGCAAGCCTGATGCGATAGATGCCTGAAAATCATACTCGGTTAACTACCTAATTCATGATCAGCGCCTGGCATTAAAAGGTTGTACGGGATACGATCGTATTTGCATTGTCTATTGATGAGTTATCAGTGTCCTGTGACGCCGCATCCGCTAGAACTTTTCGTCTACAATGTATATATACGCACATGTTACCAACCCAAGCATAACTGTGATGTAGACGAAACTGCCTAATACCTACATGTCTGACATGTACTAACGACGTCGACGACGGTAAAACACGTTATATGTTGTTTAAATAGACGGAATGGAAGGGTTGCTCTTCGTGGTGGTCGTCGTCGGCGACATCCTTCTCCTCTCACTCGCCGAAAGGAAGGGAGTTGTAAACGAAGGGGAAGAGGAGTAGAAACATACGGAACGCTGTCCCTTTCCACCGGCATCATCCTTGTCTAGGGAAGGTGGGTTAGGTCGCGGTGGTGATGTTACCGTTGGCACATCTACAACTGCAACCGGTTACCAGTAGTGATGCAGCCGATGCAGGTGGTGGGAGTGAACGGCTAGTGGTGGAAGCGCAGTAGAAGTAGGAAACATGCCAGCGAGTGGGGAGAATGAGACTGGAAGAAGGGGAACGCATTGCTTCCCCACCTGAAGTGCATCACTTCTCAGTGCATGCTACATGCTATCGCCTTTCGCAAAGCACCACTACTCGCTTGGACCGTGTGTCACAAAGTCTGCTAGCATTGTCGGACCAAGCAAAGCCCTATGTAGGGTATTGGGAACCGAACTGTTCATATGATCAGACATCAGACGTCCCTTAGGGACAAGAATATCAGATATTGATGCCTTAGATCGGATATCAAATTTAAAGATATCTTTATAGATTATCGGTGAGGTACTGACGTTTTGTTACATATGCATAACGTATGATGTGCGCCAATGATGTTGGAATCAAAGTTAATTGCTTTTTCCTGTTCATACTGTTGCCTTCAGATAACAGATGCGTATCTATTAACTTTGTCACTGCCAAATTGTCAGGATTTCCAACAGTATATCTCAGATGCAATGAGGAAAAACGACTATCCATGGGGACATCGTACTAAGGACAGCTTATCTACGCTATGACCATTTGGGACCAATTAAAGACTCTATGATAATAGTGCATAGATCCCTTTTTATTACAGAGCATGCCATGGCATTGAACACTGGATAAAAATTGACGGGAGATCTTTCATTGGAGGAACTTCACCGCTGGAAAGTGATTTTGCGCAAGTAGTACCACTTTTCACCGTTTCCTATTAGTTTAATGGTATCATTGATAGTCTTATCCTGCAGAATGTTGGAGGCGAAAGAGAATCATAATTCGCGGAAGTTTGTTTTTTTTTGGGGCGCAACTTTGATAATGTGAAAGTTCTCGTCCATGTTTGCCACTTTGGATTCATGCTTCTTCATTCGCCTGCTGATGTTAGCGTTCAACCCTTTCCAATTGGACTGGCGTCGAGACAACGCCAACCGTCCCGTGAACCAGCTTGGCGAGGTTTGCATGTTATGTGCAGAGAAGCCGAGGCAGTGAACGAGCTTGGGGGGGTTCGACCCCCCCTTTTCTCCCCCAACAACCTATACTACGTATGCGCACGCGCTGAAATAGTAAACACTCCCTGGCACTGCGCACTGCGGTTTGTCTTGCGGAAGGTCCGGGACGGGCGGCCGATCGCCGGTGTTGAGCGTCCCACTACTACTTGGTACTACTATACCAATACTACTGTTACGCAGACAACAGCTACGACGACAATGTTGATGTCGACGCGATCGCCGAGTGTGGGGGGAACATTAAATGTGATGAACGAGAACTGAAGAAAGAATAAACGCATGTATAACGGCACTACGTCGTGGCTTTCGTGGCTTTGAACGCATGACTACATGTTAGTTTTGGGTAAAGTCTTAATGAATGGAGGCGCTGCATGTCTGTTACGTTGTTTGTTATAAGACCTTATTACCTCTTCATTGATCACGTGGAAACCCCTAGTCTACGGCTTCCCCAGAGGATCGCGTTATTCCTAAGTTGGGCACTCAGTCCTATTTCGGTAGTAATAAACTGTGAACCACAAGAGAACGATATTTCATCCCCCAACTCCACAAGATTCTCGGCATATTAGTGGTAAAAGTAAACGAACCTTAAAAGCAATATAACTTCCGGTTATGTGATGAAAAACAATGAAAATGGAGGAAATTGTCATCAACTTACCCTAACAATCAAATTCGCTCTTTTTTTAGTGTACAGTCAACTGTTCATCAGTATATTCCAATTTTGCATGTCTTCAGAGATTAAAGTAAGAGTAATGAATAGAAAAAGTTGCCAAGAAGAAGCGAACTAGCCAGGCAACTAGAAATAGTGATTCTAGGGAGTAGTAGTGGCAACAGGGAAAGAAAGAACGTGGTGTAGAAACTCGCGATAGGGTGTGCTGTACATTGACCCAAGCGCGTTCGCATATCGAGCCGAGGTACCACCAGCCTCGCCAGCGCCAGAAGCAAAAACAGAACAGAGCACTCCTTTGCCACTTTGGTGCGTACGTCTGCTATCTATGCTCTACTTTGCTTCGGAGTTTTTGAACTTAAGAAGTTGTCGAGACTTTTAACTCCGCAACTACGACAATCGCTTTTTATACTGTTGTCTGGTCGAAGAGGAAATATAATCGCCTAACCATTGCATTTATCAATGTAGATACAGTAGAAGATCGCAATAGTCTCAAGTTCGGGATCCAGAGATGCCTCAGCTTTGGTTTTCGGGAAGCTAACGTGACAATGGCAAAGAACAGAAGACCCAGTAAAATGGAAAGTGGGAGACTATTCCGTATGAATTTATATTAAAAGTCGATACACCTAAGTTCAGTTCGAAGTTCACGCGCGTTTGGCGTCAAGATCAACGCTCAGTTGGAACAGAGTTTAGAATGGCATCAACTTGGCTTCTAATTCTGGTTAAATTTTACACGTTCAAGTGGATGGTAACCAATCAAATACGACTATTGAACACATCTACATCTATATCTTCATAAAAAGGATAAGTTTAATGAAAAATGTGTAAATAAAAAGGATCTTTTGAAGCTTTTCATTCACTTTTTGTTCATTTTCTTTCGAACTCCCGATTATACTTGCTGCGTAATTCTTCTCATCGGCGACTTAACTCTCGCGGCCCGTCAGACGTAGAGAAGCGTGCTTGAGGGTTCATTGCAGCACGGGACGCCCGTTGCACTCCCAAGTGGGCCTTCGCGAATAGAAAGCTCGAGTGGCAAAAGAAAAGAAGGCAATAGAAGCGGAGGACTTGCTACCAGCATCGGGGAAGCAGTACAATATTGATGGGGAAGGTATAAGCTTTTGTTATACCGATTGGTCAGAAATCTTTCTTTCTCTCTTCTTCGCTGCCTTCTTTTCCTATTTCTACTCATCCATCATTTCTACTCGCGATTGCGACGGACTCTTTGTCACCGAGAACTTGACGCTCGTCGCGCGGATGACGAGAGAAGAGGTCAGCTATTAACGAAACTCAGGGGCTATCGATAGGGTTCTATTATTGGCGGACGAACATTTTTCGAACGTTTACACGTTTTACTCGTTTCCACTTCGGGATTCGTCGCGAAGTAATTGATACTATGCTAAAAGAAAATGGTACCAAATGTTTTTTTATTACTCACAATCTCCTTCCATTCACCGACCCGACACCCAATTAAGTACGTCTATCGCTTACCTGTAAAAAAAAAAAAAAAAACAAATATATCGCGATTAGTTTTCAGAAAAAAATGGCGATATCCCGATTTTTCAAAAATATCGAAATGCAAGCAATGAGACATTGGATAATAAATGAAATACATATTCCACGGAATATTATAGTTATTATCAACGCCAACATTGTAACGTTATGATTGTCTATTGAAGGAGTGAATGACGCGCGATATTCGTTCGATAGACAAGGAGGCGAGCGATTTACGAGTGTCGCTCATTCGTAATAATATGCTACACGTAAAGTAAAATATCTAATGTGTAATTTATCCAAAGGTGCGTGACGTCAGACGAGAAAAACGACGAGGGTGTTGAGATTATCGGTTCATTGCATTCTGCCAGCTTGAGATATCAAGAACTACTATGTTATATACAATATGCAGTACACATGAAAGTAGTATGGCAATGATAGCCTTGAAATTAATATTATCTCCTCTATATTATACCAATCGACGTCTCTAATTTGTTTGCAGAATCATGCGATCGCGCGGTATCGCTATATTATCGTTGACCGTATTCGAAGTTTCCTTTATCCAAGTGAATTCTACAAGTTGCATTTTTTTTTTTTTTTTTTTTTTTTAGAGTAGCTGTATCGCGATTTATTTCAAGGTTTAAGCGATTATTCCAGATTCAACTGCCTCTCACTCTTGCAGGAACTTTTTGATATCGTATTATCGGTAATTATCGGTAATGTAGAAATAATCGAAGAATAATCCGATCGCTATTCGTTTGCGACGGTTGATAGCAGATATGCGGAAAATGAAATTTTTCACAGTTATCATACGCAGTCTTTCGAGGAAACGTTCAATCTGACGAGCAATGTTGTCGCTAACGATGATTCGCGATCTGATACTAGTTATTCGAAGCAGCAATGATGTATACTTGTTGAACTTTGCCTACTAGTTCGCTCATTAGCTATCTTCCAATAAGTCTCACGCTAGTAAAGTTTCTCTCCTCTCTCCACTCGTCAGTTATTATTCATCATGGACTAAGATAAATTGGCGCTCGTACCGTTGCAATTCGCAATAACAGTCCTTCACGTACAAATTTACGACTGCAAAAGCAGCAAGGATTCCACGCATCGAATCATATCGCCTCGTTGCGTTTGAACTCACGTACGCGAGGGCGACGAGACAACACGTAACAAGTTAACGAACGCGTTCGGGACTCGGTACACGAATTTCCCGGAAGTTCGTAACGTTTTCCCCAGCGTTTCGCGTCGGGAACGAGGAATCCAGTTTAACAGGATTTCATACAGTAGTTACGGTATTCTGGAGGAGCTTTCCGCGAAATGGATGTGCGTTTGGGTTTGTTTTTCGTCGCCACGTTTAGATGTGAGAACAACTTCAAAGTTGTATTATAGTGCACATCGTACGCCATGACGTTGCCAGAGCGATGGATGCACCGAGCGTGAGGAATGACAAATTGGAAGCGTCACTCGTGCGTTAAATGAATATCTCGGGAAAATAAGGTTAATTTCGGTAAATTAGACGGCAAACTTGATTGTCGAACAAACTCGCCAGAGGGCTTCATTTATCTCATTGACGATTTTTCCGACTTTACGATCAGAAAAATATTCTGTAGCGTAATAATCGGGGAAGAAGTACATTCTCGATTATCCGGAGCGAACGCGATCGTGTGTACGGATAACTGATAATCCGAAATCGATCGTAATATGATTTTATTTTGGACAATGCAAGAGAAAAAAACCCATTATGCATGGCAGGGAAAAAGAAAGACTATCGATTAATAGTTACTTAACAAAGTAACAAGACGGATTCGGAGATTTTGCACAAAAAAGCGCGTTTTTTTTTATAGGTTAAAAAAGACGATATAACTAATCCTATACGATTGTTTATTCGTCATAGTCTTCTAATAATGTTAAAAAAAAATCCCAAAATCAAATAGTAACGATTGTAGAAGAAATGTGATTTTTGTTTTAAAAGAAAAAGAGTTAAAAATTATATTAGAAAAATGAAACTCCTTCCTTATTGTTATAATCGCAGCTGAGAATATTTTTGCGATCAGAACACCGAAATGAACAATCAATCGCATAGGATGAGTGGAACGATTCTTTAAAAAAAAAAAAAAATCGTTTCACATGCATCAATAAAATTTCATCGATAAAGTATTACTCTTCAGTATGCATATCGTGTTTGCAATAACAAGGGTTTACCTAGAATATGCATTTCTATTCTCCTCCGTCCTTCATCATCACCACATTAGCCCACGCAGACTATTTGCGGTGGATGAAGTCGTCCCTCCGCACCAACTCATTCACAAATCCGGCCAGCCATCCTCAAAATCGAACCAATCCTGTCGTCACGCACATGCATCCTTATCCGCTTAACTATCAAAATATATCTATATACCTCCCTCTCTGCGCGGCAGTGCACCCCATCGTATACATGCATTCGCGTTTTGAGGGTCACGTTCACCCGGCGCCCGTAACCGTCGTCGACGGCGGCCGGCGCCGCGCCACCGGCGCACAGCATCCACCTCTGTGACGCGCCGATTCGGGGGTTGCGCGAGGTCCGGGCATCGAGGGGTGGTACGGATCTAGCTACATACCCACCCCCCTCCTGCCTCGTACCACCGACACTGAACCATGACGGGTAAGGGGGTGAAAGAGAATTTCAGTGAGCGGACCGGCGACACCCCCTCGGGAGAGGCACGGGGATGAAAGGGGTTACGACTGTACCTACCCCCTGTCCCATAGCGGGGCAGAGGAAAATGTACAGCTGAGCTGGCGGTCGATGCAACTGCATTCAACCCCTTCTCTCTTCGTTCCCCTGGATCTTCCAACCCATTCTTTTATCTTTCTCACTTTCCACCCCGGACGAAATGCATCCCCGTACAACTCTACCCTCCTTCAGCTTCTCTCACTTGTTCGTCGATTCTTCGTCATCTCACCGTCTCCCGCTTGCCATCTCTCCCTTGTACCCTTTCCCGCTGCCTTTTTTCCCATCGCTCAACCGGTCTACCGTCGACGCCACCGACTCTACCTTCCCTCCTCTCCCCCCCGCTTTACCCTCCGCGGGCCATGCAGCTTTCCGTCTCACCCTCGTGGCTCACCCCCTCTCCTCGCGACTTCCCTCGTCGACAAGCTGCTCGCTCTACCCTCGGTCAATGACCTCCGCGAGGCAGCAGCAGTGCACCGTCGCAACGCCGGCTCCCAGAGCAGTTTGTTTACATCGCGGCGCGCGGGGACTTTTAATCGCATCGATTCGACGCTGCGCATTCACGTCGTCGACGCTTTTCCCTATCTTTCTCACTCTCTTCTATCCTTGCAAGATCTTTTTTTTTTTGCGCTTCACACGCACGCAAATTGTTTTGTTTTATTGGACGTAGGGGATCGTATCGATGGCGATTTTTTTTGCTATTTTTTAAGGGGGTGGTTTTTTCTTCTTTAACTCATACAAAGGTGGGTTTGTTCTTACTGGTGTGAACGGGAACTGTTGGAGTGCCGCCACTATGCGAACTATGGCAATTAGCTGTTGAGCGAAATTTACGAAAGCGTTGGGGTAGGTCCGGGACTTGCTACCCCTTTTCACGAAAGCCCCTGACATTCAACGACGACGACTACGTACAGTCGTCGCTCTTTCCTTTCTTGCGAGAATTATCTACCCCCGAATGTGAACTCAGAGCTGAATTAACAATGGTGTGAAGAGGAATTCAAAATGAACGTCATCACGTCCTCGGAAAATTGTTGGAATTTGGCTTCTAAAATGTGGTCCGGTAATATTAGACGAAAAACATTTAAAATTTTTTTACAGCCAAAAAAACGTCAAATTACTAATTTCATGCGATTCTTGCGATAACGTGATATTTTATTAATCATAAAAAAAAATCGTAAAATTCAAATATGAAAAATTATCGAAAAAGTTCGACTTTTGCGAAATGATTTTTTCAATTTTTGCTGTTTGAGAAGAAATGAGAAATTTCTTTGGCAATTTTTTATATACAAACCTGAAATTTTTTTCAGGTGGTAAAAAATTCATTACGAATAAAAAAACGCGTGGAATTAATGATACGATGTTTTTTCGCCGATGTAAAAAATTAAACGCTTTTGTAGTTGAAATCGCAGAAATCGTCATATTTTTTCTATTCTAAAAACAATTACGCTATGTTGTTTTATCGAATAATTAAGAGGTGAAAAAAATCGATCGAAATATGAAAATATGGTAGTCGATTGTTCAAGTTTTATTCGTGTTGACGTTGGCTTGCGCCAGAGCCATTGCACAGCATTTATTTATATCGAAAGCACATCGCAAATACTTGAGATTGCGACGAATAAAAGAAAAAAAAAGCATTTCGACCTCAAAAGAATTCATACGCATTACTTCATATTTTTCCATAGCTCTACCGTCACCCCTGTTTCGCACTTAGATCTTTCTTTTTCATGATCCTTTTTTTTTTTTTTCTTTTTTATCCTCGTTATAGGATGCTTGGTGCAGTCGACTGCGAGGGCGTCGCGGTGGTTCGCGAGAAACGATGGAAAGGCTCGATTGATGCAGCGAACGGAGCCTTTCTGTGCCCTCAGCGCGGTCCACGTACTACACAGACAGTGCCGGTTGTCCCAGCAGAATCAGCAACGTCCCCCGGGGGACACGTCAGTTTCGTCTTTTCTTCGATTTCACTTCTGTCCCGCGGCTTCGAACAATGCACCGGGTTTTGCACGGAAATAAATTATTTTTTCGTCGGGCGAAGGGTGGGGGTGGGGGCTTTTTTTACGAAAAAAATAATAGATCGGAAGAACGAAGCCGTCTGTGGTAAGAGTACGAAGAACGCAAGAGAGGAGGCATGACAGTGAGGTTGATAGCATCGTCGTCGTTGGATGCAGGGAATAGATCGGGAACAGTCGGCTATTACATCATTCCATCGTTGTGTGAACGATGAGAAAATAAGTAAGAACTCTTTTATTTTAGTATGAGAATCCTTGCCCTTGGGATATATTGTAATTGCCAATGAATAACAATGGAAAAATCATCATGGGATCTCTCGTATTAATACATTGGCAGTCATAGCCTTCTTTTGTCGATTTGTGTATCAGCGCGCAATTTATAAAAAAAAAAAAAAAAAAAAAAACCAGTTTCGATTTTATTTAAATTAATTCATACATAGAACTATTTGTATTATTGACGTTAATAATTGTACGCAAAGCCTGAAAAAATTAATTGCATATTGAGAATCCGTCAAACCTCAATTTTGGTTAAAGAAAATCAACGCTGCAAAAGAATTGAAAACAAAGACGTAATATTCGATACTTCGTGGTATTTTTGTTTTTATCCAACATTCAATCAAATAGTAAAGCGCACCAGAGAAAAGCGTTTCTTAAGCAACTCTTCGAAGGTTGAGCTGCAATCTTGTTTCGAACGGTCGATTCGGCCCGTCGTATTCTTCGCGTGCTGTAACCCCGACCCCGCCCAACGTACCGACTATAGAGAGTTGCAACTATGTTACGTACTTCAACGAAGTCTATTTAAAACATACCGCGCTTACATTCTGTACAGAACTGTTTCCGTATAATCGCCGAGTACTTCATGAATAAAACGCCTGAGAACTGTGAACGCAGAAGAAATATCTAAAAAAGATACAGCGCAGCAGAGACGCAAACTGAATTTTTAACGAAAATAAAACAATTTCTGTTTTTTTTTTTTTTTTTTTTTTTTTTTTTTTAATTCATTCCGCCAAATTATTATTATTATTTAAAAAAAGAGGAGAAAAGTTTTTAAAAATTATTAATCGGGAGTACAAACTTGAATTTCAGCTTAAGCTTTAACTTGCTTAGCGTTCAAGTTTTAGCATAAGTTTAAACTTTACGCGAAGCGAAACGCAAGATAAGTTCGAAGCAAAGATTCAAACTTCAACTGAGACACGATTTCGAAGGTGTGTCGAAAGTTTAATTGAGACTGAAGTCGAGTCGTCACGACTATAAATTCGACTATTTTTTCGTTGCCTTACGTAAAGAGTTTTCGGAAGAGTTATCCCGGTATACCTTCTATTCAGTCTGATGCTTCGGGCTTCGCGACAAATCGACCTCGCGGTGCTCTGAAACTCACCCCCTCCACCCCCTCCTTACCTCTTCGCCCTTGTCGCGCTTTCTTAGCTTTCTCACTCCGTTCTTCTACCCTCGAACGACGAACAGCCACACAGCAGTGGCAGAAGCGAGCAGTACCAACGGGACCTCCCGGTCGCCATACCCCGTCGTTGAACTCAGTTTACGACACAGACCGGTAGTCTGGTGCATTATACGTTATACGACGGGTGCTATATTTCCGTGTCTGGGGTAGCAGCGACCTCGCCGACTGCTGCTACTGCTAGCCACACAGGTCCCCTCTGCCGAACCTGCAGCAGCAAGAGGGGGGAGAGGGAGGGGGCGGGAGAGATCGCGGGCCTCTGCGAGTCCAACTTCCGGTAACCCGAGAATCGGCTGTGATGTGGTCACTGTCGCGAACACACGCATGTGGTATTACGTTGCGATAGGTCAGTTCTATACAAGTTTCACCAGTTAAATTTTGAGAAGTAACGAGAAAAAAAAATGTTTTTACCGACGTGATTTTTTTTTATCAAAAATTGTTTTTTATCATAATCCTTTTTTGGCAAACTGAACATTGATTTTTTTTTTCAGTTCTCTTTTATTTGCTGCGTATGTCGATTAAAGTGATTTTTTTTATTAGCGATTATTGGAAACACGAAAATTGGTTTTTTTTTTTTTTTTTTTTTTTTTTTTTCTCGACATTCGTCACCGTATTCGCGCATCGTGCGTGGAGAATAGATATATTCAAACGTAACAAGTACTTGTGATTTCTCTCCTCAAACAATTGTTTTCCCCTTCAGGGAATAAAATTGCTAGCAATACATATATGTATTACCTTACAGATGTATGTATACGCTGAACATCCATATATAATACATTATCTACACGTATGACGTATGGATATATAGAATACCCGTTGTATAACGATGGGGAAGGTTAACGAACGGTTTGTCGCCTGGCAACCTAACAGAACGTACCCCCTGTTTCCTCTCTCATCCCCATTCCTATTGCACTCTCATACCCGTTGTCTCTCACATCGTATGTACAACCAAACGGTCGGCCCTTTATTTTCTCTTTTCATTCAATAGTCATGTATTCTACATGTTGAGGTTTGCAACTATACGATTATCAACACGTTTCGACAATACATCGTGAGAGAAACGCTCAACTCAACCGGTATCCGTAAATGTTGAATCATTAACAGCATTCATAGCTCGACATTCAGTTAATTAATCTTTATTACTTATTAACTTTAACTTGACTCCGATCGATGTGGAATTTAAAAAATATAATATATGGACGTCCGCAATTTTAAAAACATCGATGTATTTTTTTTTTTTTTTTTTTTTTTTTTTTTTTTTTTTCATATTACTTGCATTCATTTCATTTTCGTATCCTACCAGCGCTTGAAATGTACGCGTAAATCAAACAAACAAACGGCAGTTGGAGCGGATGGTGTAAAAAATCGGCTATTTCACGCAATAAATATGGTACTCTAGGGAATTACTTTGCGAATTATGCGCTGTGTTTCCGCAGAGTACCGTAATCGTCTCGTGGAACTTTTAATGTTTATTTTCCGCATGTGTTTCAACTAACCCCGGTCTCTCGTACTGGAAGAAGTAACGAAGAGGAATGGTATGCGTTGCCATTTATAAGTCACGATGTTACCTATGATAATGCGGAGAAGGAGAAAAGGACAATAATAACGGAAGCGGATTTTTCGGCGACGGAAAAGACGTGATCCCGTGGCAACCGGAGTTACTTGGATCACATGCAGTCAAAACCCTCCGACGAAAAAACCTTCCGCTGCGATTAACTAACTTGCGAGTGCCATAGAGAAGACCAATTAGTTTCATTAAGTATTATCTAAGTACAGAAATTAAAAAAAAAAAGACCGGCAATAAAAAAATCAGAAATTTCACGCATTGATTCTCTCTAATCAATTATTTTTCATAGTTTGAACTCTATTTCCATTAAATTCCTACTCTCCCCACCAAATCTTCGATCTTTTTTTCCTGCATGCGGTTCAACTAACTCCGCTCGCCAATATCCCGATATTATACGATCGCGTTTACGAATCGGATGAATAATAACCTCAACAGTTACGATTCGAAGAATTGAACACAACTCTCGATAATTATTAATTTTCGGAATTATAGCGATTACCATTTAGCGTCTTTCGGATTTAGGCAAAGATTGATCAGCGGCGTTTTGCAGTGATAGATTTGTTTCGAGACGCTACTGGTTCTCTCAACGCGAGTTCGCGACACCGTGTTCTCCGTTGAATCGTTAGTTGGGTGCGTAGGTCGAGAAAAACAGCCCATAGTCAGGAATTGGGTTAAACTACTCGCAATTATGACAGCAGGATATGATTTAGCCGGGCGGCGGCTTTCTTAACCGTCAATTTCTGCTTGAGCGGCTCAAACATATGGTAGAAGTGTAGCGATAGTACGACGCCGACGTGGTGTACCGTAGCGAACAGTAACCGCGCTATACAAACGCCGCGTTGGTGCAGCACGGTCGTCGCCGTTGCACCGTCGTTCCACCGGTCAGGGACGGACTTTGACACGCATTCGACTTTTTTTTTTTTCTTTTTTCTACGATCCACGTAGATCCAAGGCTGTGCACTCCAAGACACAGTAACTTTTCTACGACCAACGTAGACGCACACAACAAACTTCACCGAGAAATATGGTAATATAATATACAATCCGCGAACGAAGAGTGAGAAACGCCGTCCGAAGCGACGCAAAAGCGTATTACAAGCGCAGAATTACTCACTAACGCTGAGCGAAGCATATCTCTTACGGTGCATTAACAATTGCGAAATATGGCCTTTGAGAAAATTGGCGCGAGAAGGAAAGAATAAATGTTAAAAAAAAAACCAACTCGCGTGTCTCGCATCGTTGGGAGGACAGAAGTAGAAGTATGAAAAAAAAAAAAAAAAAAAAAAAAATAGAAGAAGAAAATAATACGACACAGTGGAACTTGATGTTGTTGCGCACGAAGAAGGACTTCGAGAACACAAGAAACAGGCAGTTTTCATAGAGTAAATTCGTATTTCAGGACGATTTTAACAGCGAATTTAAGGGGCTCGACGTGTTCCGAGAAAAAGGGGTATTTAAATCTTTTTTACGGGCGAAAAAAAAATCGTATTATTAATACCATGCGAATGTTTATATACAACGGAATTTAAAAGACCTTCGACACCGAATCCTTCCACAATCGCGTGGGATTTTCGATAAGATTTTTTTTGCTGATAAAAAATAATAAAAAACCACAATTTACCCGAAAATGGCTAAACGTCCCCTTAATCAAGAAATAAAGTTTACGCTTGAGATTGCAGTTAAAAATTCGATAATTAGATACGAATTCGCGATAGAATTTACGACGAAAGATAACTGCATATAATAAGCGTACGGAGAGTACACGTTACATACAAGTGATATGAAAAAACAGCGAAAGATAATGATACGATGCAGTTATAATGTCAGTTATGTTATCGAAGTCTTTATAGGTTTATGGCGTTAATAAATATGATCGACCGGTGGCAATCGGTACGTTTGCATGGATAAGGACTTCGAGGACACGAGCAAACGATCGTTGCAGCGGGAAAGACGGTACCTATATGTATACAACTCGGGTAGTCAGATGTTTACGGAGTTGCTGAGTTTTGTATATCGTTTGAATTTTCAACGTTACAGTTATAAAAGTCTGGTTAATGCGTAGAATGAAGTATAGTTTCGTGGTGTGTAATATCATATTAATATTGTCGACAAGACGATAGAAAGGGAGGGAGGGAGGGGGGGGGAGACAGGACAGTAATAGATATCAACGATAAATCCCGAGATCTCGAGCACTCAATGAGTGAATATTGTAAGCTTTTCATTATATTATAATGAATGATCTTTTTTTTATGGTGCATTTCGAAATTTTATTGATTATTCCGTATTTAGAAGCGAAAGGGTTGTACGGGTTATTAACCAAACTTCGGTCCATACAAAGTCTCGGAACCGTATAGGTATATCGAAGCCGATAAACGTGTATTTCTCGTAATGCGGCTTGCAGGCGTTATCTAGAGGAACGACAACGAGCGAAATAGAGAACGTTGAGCGGCTGGTCGACAGAAAAGCCGCAGCAGCTGTCTCGGACCTTCTTTCATCGGCCGCTATACACGCCTCGTTGTCCGTGACAATAGACTATTATTAGCGAGGAAACTCCGTGGTTGCGATAAGGGGCTAAATCTCTTGTCGCACATACATACACGCGGGTACGCAACCATTTCTACTCTCGTTCTTGAACTTACTACCTTTTTTTTTTTAATATCTTATCTTCGTTATTTTCTCCCCCCCCCCTCCCCTCCCCGCCGCACCTTCCCACCCCCTCAAGTTTTATCATTATATTTAATTCATAAACGAGCGATTTGGTATTTTAATAAATACGAGAATAATTAAAAAAAACGATTTTTTTTGCATCAGCGAGATTTTTTTTTTTTTTTATCAGTGTCATAAAAAACGAGAAAAAAAATTTGAAAAAATATATTTTTTCGTGATTATGTCTTATTAATTTGATGCTGCAATCATATAATTTTCGTTGACTTGTTTTCGTTTTTTTGTGGATTAATATATTTTTTTGTTGTCGAAGGATTTTTTTTTTCAAATATTATTTGTCTTTCGGATGAAAACAATGGAGACGATGTGCTATATGCATCTCATTGCAAAGTGTTTCCAACAGCTAGAGAGTCACGTGCCTTAAACCGACGTCCCCGCGCGTTTGAAACTCGCGTTCCGCGTGTCTCCCATTGAAAACGCGAAATGTTCTCTTCGCTGTGAGACTCATCGTCACTCTTGGGGGACCGAATTGCACCACCGCGTTCACGCGTCGACGTGTGTATACCAAAGACCGCGCGTTGCACTCTACCGAGCGGTGGAGTGTGAAGAATGTATCGCAATTCTGTGTTCTGCAGATGCAGAATTCTCTCAGTTATATTGTAGCCGAAGCTCGAACCTCGAGTATATACGGCGCACTTGAAGCTTGAAAAGCTCCAACGAAAGCGCGTCCATCAAACAGCTTTACGAACAGCTTGCCATAAGGTTAAAAAGAGATGCCCTTTTCTAATGCATCCATACTGTACACTTTTCACTGCTTCCATCGGTGTTCTCCCCCCTCCCTTCGCCAAGAGAAAAGCGCACCTATCTACCGTTTTATCGGCCTTTTCGAAGTCGCTTCGTCCCTTTATCGCTTTTTCTCCCCCGCACTCCGATCTTCCCGTACTGTCGCACGCTTTCATTTCTCCTTTTAATTTTCTTTTTCCTGTTACCTTTTTTTTTTTTATTATTTTTTATCATCACCCGTTTCGCGATGACTTTAGATCGCGAATTCGCACCCTACGCACAACGCACGTACGAGAAAAAGATAAAATTGAAATTGGGGATGAAAATTTTGAAAGATGTTCGGTGGAGAGACGACAATTTTCGAAGACCAGAGGAGCCATTCGCGCACTAGTAATCACTGATGATGAGAGTTTATCGAATTTTTATCAAATTCAATGATGGTTTCGAAAAAGTTAAGGGTTGATAGACCTAATAGTTAGTTAAGGCAACTATTTTGAAAGAAAAAATGTTTTGCACTAACTAACTAATTAGTTTTATCGACTAATCATTAGTTTTTACGGCTCATCATTTTTTTCAGTGTGCCATCGACACTTTTGAATAATTGGTAGAAAATTACAGTTTGACCCTTTTATACGCAAAACCTTTTGCCACTCTACGGTAGCGGACAGGCGGGTTGGGCTACGCGAATCGTGGGGTGCAGCGAACTTCTTGTACCGCGTTCTTCGCGGCACGCAGTCTCCCGTAGATCGGGGATCGTCGGAACACAGGGTGATTCTTAATCACGCTGTAAAAAATTCGAGATTTCACACAGGGATTAGGCACTCTGGAGAATTAAATACCGAATACGCTAATTTCGAAAAATGCAACATTAGCCACCGTTTTCGATTTTTTTCCGATGTGTTCTCCACCTCATCCCTATCTCTCCTATGAGCTTTTGCGCTGCGAAATTCCGCGGCTAGGGGTGCCATCGCGCTATCTGCGTGATACGATTGACTATTCCCAACTGATAGATCTCTAGTTATTACAGATTAGCCGCTGATTAGTTTGATTTCATGATCATGAAAAGTGAATTTATCATACTTCGGAAAACTATCAAAATCTTATTAAATTAATCTTTCATGACATTAAATTTCAATTTTTTGCCCCTCTTCCCGAAATCAAAAAAAATCAAAATTAACAAAATTCCGAAAACAAAAAAAAGACGAAATGTCTACAATTGCATTCGCTATGTCGGATGCCCCGCTGCGGTCAGACCTCCTCGTGTCTGACTATAATAAGTCCATAACTACTTGGCGACACCCCGGAAAGTCAAACCGTCCATCCGTCTCGAATGTATACAACACTTTTCCAAGAATCTTTGGAAAATGAAGCAATACCAACCGTTGAACAATAGGAAGACGCGAGAGATAAGTGAAAATCATTCGTAGAATCGACGAAGTGAGGTTAAAATAAAGTAAAGATTAAATCCAAAACTAACCGTATGCGAACGCGACACGACGTGTTTTGTGTAGTTTGGAATACGTGTAGCAGAGTGCGCCGGGGTCAACGACCCGTCTACGCTCTGCACGTACGGCACAAGCACATCCACACAGACTCTCGTACACGAGGCAGTTCACTGGCAGTATGTACTACTACCAGATGGAGCAGAATCTATCCCTCTCACACTTCTATGTGCGGCTCTCTGTGTGAAGCTCTCGTTTCCTCGCGGTATACTACATCCCCGCGTTCCACTCTGGGCGTCAATCTCACTGTGAACCTAGCATAGACCATATATGTAGCACAGAAAGTGGGCGCGTCACGAGACAGAGGCTGCATCTACTACGACCCGCAATAATTCGTAACGAATGCGGGATAGAAGGGTGTAAATGGCTAACATCGTCTGCTGTTTCGGTTTGTCTAAATTTTTCAATCAATGAACATTGGACTCAAACAGGACGAGAATCCATAGGAATAAGCGAAATTAGAAGTGTTTATTGGTCTGATAAGACGAGAGAACATTAGACACGACACCCAAAGAATTGGGTCCGTGATGTGTTAGAAAAACAGGGATTGCGCACAGAAGAAGATCCTTCGAAACTGCAGGATCTTTTAGTACGTTCATTTTACTGTGGCGATCATACCATAACAATACTGTACTTAAGTTGGATCTGCCTTCGTATCAACTTCAGCAAGATCCGAATGCCACTCTGCTCCTGCATGAGTGACATAGGTGCCATTTTAATTGACCAAAGATTGGGATGCGGTGCATTTATAGAAATCAAGTAGCGATCAGGCGGTTGAATATTGATGTCGTTAAACGGTTCAATCATAAACAAGGCGTTTCTCAAAACAGGTCCAATTATTCCGAACAAACAGGTACCATAATTATGGTCCAAATTTCGATCTTTAAAGACTGAAAGTTCTATCAACCATCGGTAGAATCCAAATTCGATAGTTTGTTCAGGATATTCCAGAATTGTTTATGGGGAAATTGTAAGCCGTATTATGGTAACTCTATTCAAACTATAAAGCGGGTAACTGAACTGTTTTCCAAATGTGTACATCCGATCGGTCGTCGCTCAAGTAAAAGGTGACGGCATCAGGAAAGTCCTCCATGACGTCGTCTCGGTGAGCACGTATTCGATCGTCTACGCCCGTAAGGTGACGACGACGACGACGTCGACGTTTCGAAGTTAGACGTACACGAGGGGGCAGGCGAATGGGTAAGAAGAAGTAGCGGTTGTTGGAAGGGGGGAGGACCAGCCTGAAATCCGCTCGAGGCTGGGGCACGGGGCAGGGTCTGAGGAACGAGAGGCGCGCCCGGCGTGCACATTCGACGCGCGCGTTTTCACGGTCAGGCATATCGATCGTGGTGAGCCGAAGCGCCGTACCGTAGGGAAGCGAGACACGCAAAGGAGGAAAGGAGTACGAGCGAGACAGGGGAACCGGGAGTCTTGGAGTGCATCCAGAGGGCGTTGAACCCATTTTGGCAGCTCCAGCAGCACCGCCAACCAGCGATAGTGGTAGTAGTAGCAATGCTCCATAATGCGATAATTGTTAAGTCCCGCGCGAATGCTTTGCATCTACTGCAGCTGCTGAACCATACTTGGGATGCATTTTCGCCTTCGTATGCAGTATATAACGTATCAATACAGACTAACATGCAAATGTATAAAAACATTCGGATTGTACGCCGAAATGATGCTATTCAGGAACTTGCCGAAGAAATTCAGTTATACCCCTAAGCAATGGCCAGCGAAATAGTTACTCCTCTCCCACGTTCATGCGTTGTGCCTATATTCCCTTTTCTGTATCCCTCGTTAGTCCTTGAAATCAGACCATTAAGCAGAAGGTAAATCGAGTGCTTTAATCAATTACGAGGATTTGATATCTACGCGTGCTAAAGGATCATAAGCAACCCAAATGCAAAAGCATTGCTAGACGATGCGTAATCGAGTACTCAGCGGTGATGTTGATTTGTGCAAACTGGTCATGTGGAAGGTCTTGGATATAGCATACCTTCTTCATACTCTCAACCTGCAGTTGCACATCCTAATGCCACCTGACAATAGTCCTTTTTCTCTATCCGGGGATAGTCCATGAAATCAGACTATTGACGAGTTGAATCCAATGCTTTGACCGATGCAAAGGATTCGGTATCTGCACATTCTGAAAGACCGCAAACAACGCAAATGCAATACCGTTGGTAGACGGTGCAGAATCAAGTACTCGCCAAAGACATCCATTTGTGCAAACGGGAGTTGCTGGAAGGTCTTTGCACAGCATGGCTTCTTTATACTCTCGACCTGCAGTTGCACTTACGTACTTCCTTTGCTGTTGCTTCTGTTTCTACTGATACTTCAGCACTCGAGACTTGCGCGCGCATCATACTAACATTCACAGATAAAACCGTTGGGCATCCTACTTCTAGCTGCGAATAAATCGTTTTCATTACTCGAAGCGATATAATAGCGAAAGCTCTAACCGCGGATGGAGTTAACACGTATCCGCGCAATTCGCAGACGAGTGTGCATCGGTTTTGAACATTATCATATGCACACTCGTTATGCACCAAAGTCGTAACTTCGACGAAGCAATTGAGAGGCCACTAAACGCCACATCTCGACGATTGGATGTATTCCGTGTGTGTATTACGCTACTATTGGTAGGCCTATGTTATTCGTGACTTTATCGTGTCTTTACGGTCATCGGGCAACGTGAACTCCAGTATGACTTGACACTCGTCAACGTTGCTTTATGCTCATTATTACCCGTCTTATATTACGACGTACCCGTTGATGTCCATCGGGAATTTTATTACGATGACTGATCATCGGGTTCTATTGCAATGCATTTGTACAATAGATCGCGTTCAGCATTGTTGACGATCTTTCGAGGTTATGTGACAAAAAAAAAATCTTCCGGGATACTTTCGCATCAATTCTCGTTTGCTCGTTGCGCGCGAATTTATGAGGTACATTAGCGTTCATTTGCGATACAAACGAAGACGATCATTGGATACTAGGAATGTTCTAAGTATTCTCGTGAATAATGTCACTAGCGGAGACATTTTATTGATGGCTGATGTAGATGTAGTTCATCGATTAAATGTCGTTCACACGATAATGCTTCTACAATGTTCGAAGACTAAATGGATCCAATGGCTATCAAATATTTGTTGAATCGTAAAAAAAAAAAAATGGAGTGGTCAACGAACGTTTGCTTGGGCCAAAAATGGACCAAAAAGGCCCCAGAAAGCTCCGAAGAAATTCGATAAAAATTTTTATCCACTTTTCATTCGAATCTCGCGATCTTCCTGAAAGTTCGTTTTCGTCCCGTCGTTCACGCCCTTCGCGAATTTTTTTTTTTTTTTTTTCTCTCTCGAACCACTCGAAGATCGTAGACAAAGTGAAAACTTGAAAGAATAATAGAAACGAAGGGACGTGCAAAGAAGAGAAATTTCTTAAGATAAAGAAACAGAGGGCATCGACGAGTACGGAACAACGATGTATTTCGGTGCATCAGAGGCAACGGCAGTAACAGCGCGACGTGGTGCTGGTGCATCGCGGGGCTCACGCGCGCGGGTACGCTCGCCCATTCGAGGTCAATGCCCGTCCTTACTCCCGCGGCCCAAGGAAGCGGAGCTGCTGCGCCCGGCCCACGAAAAGGGAGAGACGCCGAAAAATATAGCTATAGAAAAGTCGACTCGTTCATTGACGCGTTGAATAACGCGTCTTACGAAACTTGTACATTGCGAAGAAGTTATTTATTTAATATATCTTACAACCTCCGAGTCCTTGCAAATACGTAATAACAACGATCCAAGCGTTTCGCAAAAGGTTTCTTATTGCGTTCATAAAAGTTCACATAATGTCATACAAATACGGCAACGTTACATTGAAACAGTTGTAACCTGAGGGTTTGAAAGGGTTAATTGGTCTGTAGGTTTGAGTTGGTAAATCTGATATTTCAACAAAGAAACCCTAAAACTTAAAACTATCCGACAGAATTTGTGTTCTTTGCATTCCAAGTCATGCAATCGGAAACCAGGAAAGTAGCAAAACTTTGCAATTCCGTCGTTTCATTCGTTAGAATAGAAAATTACGGCAAAGAAAACTGCAGTAACACGATGCCGCAGAAACGCTGTTTGTGCCCATCGGATCCAAGAGAATCCCTTGAATCTTGAACCACACCGCGTTACAACAGCGATGTCGGATAATAATAGAAACTAAGGGAAAACTCATGAGCCGTAGATACGTCGAGACTGTCGAAATGAGAATCCTTTATTCTTGGTGCAGTAAATCGGGGCGAAGGGGAGTTTCATTGGGTCTGAACGGCGCAACGGGAAGCTAAACCTATAGAGAAATTCGGTAGGTACCGCAAAGATAATCGAAACATAGGGGAGACCGGGGCTTATCGAAACACCGGACAAGTTGGAACGGCGCTATCAAAAAATCGTAAGATTCACGCAGTGAAGATGGCACTCTAAGGAATTACCGCGGTATGCACTCTAATTCCTTAGAGTGCCATATGAATTGCATGAAACTTCCAATTTCTTTGCATAAGGGTAGCGACTGCGTCTGCTTTCTCTGCATCAGTCAGTGCCAAATGAAGAGACGCAACAGAAAGAACACGAAACCTCGCGGTTCGCATGGCGACCCATTGCTCAACCATGCAAAATTAATTAGACATTGCCAACGACACTCGGTCAGTGTAGAGTTCGAGATTTGTTACCGTGATGTGTGAGTATAAGTTTTGATGGCTATATATGTTGGACGCACGTCATAAGTCGAGAACACGTGCTGCGCGGCCCGTTTATATTTCTAGTTACAGTTTCAGTACAGAGATAGAATATGCGAATGCGAAGCGTGTTACAAATCCGGAAATAATGGGAGACAGGAATAACCCTTACCGCGGGGGTAAATCCAATTTTTTTTTTTTTTTTTTTTTCATTTCGGTTTATCGCGGAGGTAATGCGATTCTGTATGTAGGTATATCAATCCCTCAAAGGGCATTAAAAATTACGAATGTATTTTAATTTTTTTTATACAATAATACAAAAGGATCGATTAATAAATTTAAAAAACATGGAAATATATACACAATAATAATAATAAAAAATAATTAATAATTCTTAACAATTTATTTATTTTCCGCGTGTCATATTCGCCGCGGAAATTTGCTGATTTTTCTTCCGGAATGGTGGTCCGACTTGCCCCGTTATTATAACTAAACCCGGTCTCTCCGAATCCTAATATTGATATACGCAGTGGTCTAATTGGTATTTCAGCGGTAATTAGTCGGCTTAATTGATTATTAACTATCGAAATGTGGCAAAATATTCTTGTCGAAATAATTCATGTATGGGATCGAGGATTATTGTCGCTTGAATGACCTTTCGATTTTTTTTTATAATTGGCGCCGAGAAATACGCGAATGACCCGACATTTTTTTTTTTTTTTTCGCTTTTAGTGAAACGGTAGCTTTTACCGTTTAAGCTTCGCTCGGTAACTCTAACAGGTTTATAGAAAAATCCTCGAATATTCAAACGAAGGGAGGCAATATTTTTTTTTCGAAATTTTCAAAATAGTATATACTGCTACGCCGATACACCGAGTATACAACAAAGGATCATAGGATTCGCGCGCCGGCTGCTTTCCAAGGAAAACCAATGTCCGAGTTATTGCGGTGACTCTATCGAGAAGATGCCGAGGGAAAGGAAATATTCCATTTCCGGTGGCGTTTCTGAAACGTTTTCCTCCCGACTTTTGCCTTCGCGCGGGCATTTCTCGTTTGCCATTAGAGCGAAATTTTAAACGGGTTCCGGCAGTCATAAACCCAGCAACAAGTCGTCCGAGCGACGATGCTGTGCCGCTCTGATCCCGTCGCATTTACGATCGAACACTTCGCGCATCCCGGAGAGCACGTAGGTATATGTAGATGCATTCGTGGATGAGTGAGCGAACGCGAGAAGGCATAAATAATGCGAAGAGGGGGCGAACGTTCGCGTCGACGGAAATACCGCATGGCGTTAAGGGTAAGTGCCTATCGCGCGCGTAGGCTCTCGGGGTTGCTATGGGACTCTGTGCTTCGAGTTACGGAATTGTCGAGACACGCAGCGCCTGACTTCTCGAAGACCGCTGGAAATGCACTTCGGCAATAAGGCCGGCAAGCGGCTCGAACGTGCCAATGTAAACTTTCGTACATGGCAAGCATGTGTATGCATGGCGAGCGGCAAAGACATAAAGGGGGAAGTAGGAGACAGCGAAAAATAACCATTGGTAAAGCTGTATTCGGTACGTGTGAAGGTATATCGAGGGGAAGGAAGTGTCCGGAGCGCCAAGGCCAAGGGAAACCCGAAGGGCCGCGATTGATACAGTTTTTCCGATGAAAAATTAATAAACAATATGGGAAAATCACGTCGGTGAAAGTTAAATTTAATTTGCAGCAAAAACATCGAGTCTTATGGTTTCCATCGTTTATCGAGTTGGGAGATTATATAATAAAATAGAATTAATTGAAAATTCATCGCATTTCCGGTTCTGTGAGAACGGAAACAAATAATTGTAAGCGCGTAATATGCAGATTGATGCTTACATTTCTGTATATCCGTAAATAGCAATCAGTTTGCAAATCTGATAAATATACATATATAAACAAATGATAATAATAATAATAACAGTAACTTCAATGACGCCTGTAATCTCTACCCGATGGGCTGGAGACTGTTTTTTCAGTTAAATGAACATCAGTTTAGCGAATTTTACATCTGTTGAAATTTTGGGAAATGCATTTTACATTGCGCGCCTGTGAAATGCTACGGAAAGATGGGTTATGCGTTATCGGTAATTATCGCACGAACTGCCGCGGCTATCCTTGTCGCAAATAATACGGAATAGTATTATGGGTTTTAATAATTCATTTATGTGTATCGCAACATTTGGTGCTTTACCTGGTAACTTCGTCGGATTTGAATATTACGATACATAAAAAAAAAACGAAAAGGTTGAATATCTATCATGGTGAGTATTTATTTTTATTAATTTATTAATTAATATTTATTTATTTAGATTTTTTACGTACTGCTTTTTCAACACGTTGTTTGTAACATATATTTTTTTTTTCGTAAGACTCACTATATGTACTTTTTCTTAAAAAAAATGATTTTATTACGCCGATAGTTTTTTTTTTTTTTTTTTTTTTTTTTTCATTTTACTTAGTTTTTTAACCACCCGATGCATGTACTCGCGTATATATTTACGAATTTATCGATTCTCATTGAATTCAATTCAAATTTCCGAACTCCGAAAAAGTGGAGCTGATAAACCGAATTATTTGAATTCGTTCGGAAGAGTCTCATTTACAAAGCCGAGGTAAACGAACTCCGGCGTGTGAGTGAAGTGGATCCCCGAGCGGCACAGTGAATTATTACAGAAAGCAAGAGTCGTTGTCGGAGGCCATCGTAGGCCATCGACTCGTGTTGCACCAGGAAGCGAAAACCCGCGGTACGGCAGACTCCCCCTCTAACCCTCATCCTCGGGGCTATGTACGGTTCCCGTTGCAACTACTGCAATCATCTCTCTCTCCTAAGCACTTTCACTAGTGACCTACTGTTATGCCGGCATCCTACCGGCTTCGAGAACGGTGCTGGCCACCGGGAACGGCACGGACGAGCGTTGCCGTGTTTTTTCTATTTTATTGCACATTTTATATAGACGTCCATAACACGCACAAGTTGCAGAGTCCGAAGATTCGTATAATAGAAGCTACGAAAGGAAATGGTGGGTTGTACTTCGTCACCGGAGATCTACGCGTTCCATACGCTCGAGTTTAGGTTTCGCGATTTTCGAAATATTGCTGAATATTTTATATACAAAAAAAAAACAAAAAGTCCGATCCGAAATTATTGTTGGTTTCGAAAAAAAAAAAAATTTCGTCAATTTCTGCAGCGATAAGCGTCAATTTTCGAAATCTGCAGCGATGATAAACGATTCGGAAAATCCGGGGCGATGATAAAAATCTTTTTCAAACGGTAACAAAACGATCCTCAATCGATTCACGTGATTTTCGAATGTATTCAAAGACTATCCCACCCGCTGGCAAATCAACGAATTAGAATCAACAAAGTGTCGGTACGAGAGGATCGAAGCGCTGGGGAACGTAGTCGATAGCTTCCGCGTCACGATTTTTCGTGATCTTGAAGAATTGTGAGAAATAATCGAGTTTTGCGATCTCTCGCTGAATAAATGGAGAGAATAGATATTCCGAAGAAAAAAAAAAAAAAAAAATTGTAATGGTTTCGTGACACGGGGAGTGGATGATTAAAAAAATTAATTATCTACGGTTCGGAAAAACGTTTGCGCAATATCCGTTTTGCCGATACGTCCGCAATGAGCGAAGGCGGGGGAAGCGCGATGTATTTCACACTTGCGATGCACTTGTACCAAACAGTCCGGCGGGTGTGGGACACGAGCAGCTATGGCAATTGTGTAAGTCCGTCCGCTTGTACCTGACCATGCAGCCGGGTCGCTACCGGCGGGGTCTCTCCAAGACCATGATCGCACGCAACATACATAAATTACGAGGAACGAGCGCGCGCACAGCGAACGTACAAGCGACAAGTACAGCGTTATAGGATAGAGAAGGATAACGGCAGAAGTAGAGGCGCGTTCCGCTGCACCGGTGAAAGTTGCCCGAGGTCAATCTACGGCCGCGCGTACGAAGCACGCGTGTCCTCGGACACGTGTGGAGCGTATATCACACACACACACACACACACGCACACTGACTAATTTATATATAAATACATTGGCGCTATATTTGTATGGCGCTTAAAAAAAAAGTGAGAAACTTTCGATAAAACATTTTATTAAGTAACCCCCCCCCCCTTCTCTCTCCCCCCCTGCGATCGATGCCGCGGTTTTTTTCCGCGGGATAATAAAACATCGGTAGCATCGATAATTGCTACCAGGAGCTCGCCGACATAGGGTACTTAAAATTCTGTTGCCATGAATGAGAAAAAGTTTGGGATCGATGTTAAAAAAAAATTACGATGAAAAAAATTATTTTTATGAAAAATTTTAAAAACTTTCGAGCGAAATAGGAATATAATGAATTTTTTTTACTTTTTTTTTGTTAATACTATTTGTTGTTCAGTTGGAGTTTCTGTAATTTCTGTAAAAAATTTTACAAAAATATGTATATTTTTTTAAATAATTTTACAACATTTTTTTCGTAATACGATATCATTGTTTTACGCTCTCCGTCAATTAGGAAGTTTTTCATTTTTGTAAAATTAATTAAAAGGCTGCGGATATTGAATTTTTTTGTAAATCTTTGCTTGTAGAGAATAATGGCAACGGTTTGAAATTTACGCGAAACGATGGTGAAATGTAACGGAACTGTTGATATCATAACTGACCGCGCGTGTGGGTCCTTATCGCTGCGGCAGCTGGACACAGGCATCGCAGCTGATTATCCTGCCATCGGAGTGTTTAAAAAAATAACAATTCATTGTCACTGACCACCGACCATCCGGAGCTTTCTCCGTATATTCATCAATGCGATCGGTGATAGAGAGGATATTGCGGTGACTATTAATTTCTCGGAAAGTGAAAATGCAGCAATTCGCGTTATCCACAGAACTCTGAAATGCCAACACGCTATCGAAATGATGCAATATTCCAAATTATATGTAAAATTAGTATAAATTGATTAGAAATTCTAATATTTCCGTATTTTATTCAACGTATCCCATCCGATTTTAAAGACCCATACAAATAGTTAAGCTAAAAATAATCTCCGAATGCTTTAGGTTCGATCCCCAGTGGCGGCATATTTTTTTTTTTTTTAGTAAAAAATCCCAAAACTCTTTCACTTATCTTAAAAACAAATAAAAAACATCGACAAATTCGATTGAATTCAAATTCAAATAATCCAAACTTTCATTTTTATTCTTAAAAAAAAAAAAAGTATGACGTAAATTTTTTTTCCGAATTATAACGAAAAAAAATAAAAAAATTGTTTATTATCGGCTAGAAACCGACAATATTCGATTTCCAATTCAATAAAATAAAAAATTTAAAAAAACCCGGAAATCCGTAGAAAAGTTGACTAAAAGTGAAATCGACGATAAAATGTTAATTTCTTTCGATCACTTGTCGCGTATCGATTTTTCTCTACCTTTCTCCGAAAATATCTCTTGACTCACGTCAATCCGGATGACGATTGTCACGATTGACAATTGGTGACCCACTTGATAGCGAATGCCTTATGCGTATATCATAGTACATAGTACACGGTTTGTATAGGATATAGGTACATATATATGTGCACGAGGAGCCCGTATGCGGATGGAGTGTGTCGCTGCTGCTCCAGTCATTGACCCTGGTGCGCCTCATGCCCATACACATCGTTTACGTCGTTCAAGCGCTAGCAGCGCAGCCAGTGAGGCTTATGCATCAGAGTCTCTCTCTCTCTCTCTCTCTATCTCTCTCTGACGTTGCGCTGCTTCATTTCACTCTGACACACGAGAACGATTGAATCGACAGCTCGGTTGTGAAAAGTTATACGACTATAGCCATTACGTAGTACGTCGAAGAGCTCGAAGCGTTCGTTCGATCGAATCTCGAACCGTCCGCATGGACGACGGAACATCGTTCTATAGTAATAGAATAGTAGAGTTTAGCGGTTCTCGCAAACCTATATCTCGCGATGTGCGCGAATAATATATAAGAGAATGTAGGAATAGCCGATCGATGGACAGCCCATTGATATATTAGTTAATTAATCCGACTCGCGCGTATTTTGTATCGATGTTATCGATATATATCGATACTCCGCGATATATATATTTAAATTAACGAGATACGGAAATATATGTTCCTACATAGAAATTAAGTGTATGCAAAAAATATATTAGAAAAATATATTAAATTCGGAGTTTCTAATTAATTAAGATATTAATCAATTTAATTATTATTTGGTTTTTTTAATATATTATATGTAAATAACATGTTATATTGCATTTTACATATTATTATTTCGTTATTGTTATGTTATTAATTTTTTTTTTTTTTTTTCCGGAAAACAGTTTTCTATTTGTATATATCGCATTATTTACGTAATTTCTATGGGGGCGACACTGACGCTAATATTGTCAAAGATAATGGTGTTTATGCTATTGAACAATTCAATGCTATATAACACATTCGCGAAATAACGAGGATTCTTCATTAGATTTTCCTTGCAATCGTAATTTCTGTTATCTTGATATTTTATCGCGGCAGCAGCCGCAGCGCGCTTCGATGTTAATCGTGACGTGTGAATTAATTAATGTACGCGATATTAAATCCCTACACTCGCGATCGCGAATCCGCGGGAGTCGACGTACCAACCAACTCGGCGTTATGAAACAGCTGTACCTCTACCGAGAAACAGTCTCGACGAATTACTCGCACTCGAGGACTCGTTATCCCGATAACCGATCGCCCTATCGGGGACAAGCTGAACGACGGTTTGTGTGCAATTTAATGGAAGGCTTCGGCAATTATGTTATTAGACTCGTGTAATTGTTACTGTGTAGTACTACACAATATATTGTAATTACATTTCAGTATCGATAGTTTTCGTCGAAATTGAAAAAGTTTTGTACCCATTTGGGGAATTTTTATTTTATTATTATTATTATTTTTTTTTTTCGTCGATAAAAAAAAATTGCATATAATCGAATTTGAAGGATTGTTTTTTTTTTTTTTTTTTTTTTTTTTTTTTTTCGTATTTAATGTTTTTCAAATTTTTTAATACTATTACTTCGATAAATTGTCATTTTCGTGAGGGTGGAAATTTCCTTAATTTTAATCGACGAAACGCTCCGGTGGTGGCGACCACGCGTCGGCGGGCGTTCAGCCCCGGCGAGGTACTCGAGTCGCTCAAATAGCTCGACGACCCCTTCTCGTAAATTCTTATATCCCATTCACTCGTCTCGTCGTTTACAAATCTCTCGGTTCGTCCACCTACACGCGATGCGCGCACCTCCAACGATCTTTTTTGCTTCTTGAATTTTTTTTTTTTTTTTTTTTTTTTTTTTCGGTCGCCTTCCGCTCTTTTTCTAATCTTTCTGTTTCTGTCTCCCGGTTTCTTCTTCTGTCGCTTATACTTTTCTGCTTTCGTCGGACAACTGAGGGGGGACACACGCGATTGCATTTCGATGTATTTTTACGCCAGAGTCATCGCTCCCACGGTGTATTTTTATCGAGAAGACACACAGATATGTAACTTCACGCGACGACACGTACGGTACGTAGCTACGCGGCGCTACAGCAACGACAGAAATTTTCGAAACATTTTTTTTTTCTCAATAGTATCGAATAGTATTCTCATCGAAATTATCAAAAATTTTAATCATTTTATTCGGGAATTTTATTATTTTTGACGAGTTGACATTGAATTAATATCGTTTCGATATATCGAATCACTTTACCGATAAAAAAACGCCGTTAATAAATATAATAAAAGTTATTGTAACAAATTTAATTATCGATTAATTGTTCATTAAAAATAATAATTGTTAATTAAATTCAATGAAATTTCAAGAAGTTTGAGGCAAAAACATACCACTTAGAAATAATGACGGCGGAGAAAATGTAATACTTCGCAATTATCAAAAAAAAGTGATTGTTTCGGCGCACTTAAGGAATCGAAAGTAAATGCTTCAGGGCAGAAAAAAATCGTCAAAAATGCGTCAAAATAACAATAAAAACGTTTGTATTAAGAATTATTTCAACAGTAGCAAAGACCTTTGCTACAAAGACGCTTCGATGTTGAGTCATAAAAAGTGAGAATACACACTAAGATTATTCACACATTCCGAAAAAAAAAAAAAAAAAAAAAAATTCATAGCTTCAACTCTGATTCGACCTGAAACTCTGTCCGTTTATTAAGTACGGAATGAATCGCAACAGCAGGTGTTAGAAAAATAAAAAAAATAAAAAAACATAGATGTGCTTTCGAATGATCGCGTAGCGAAGTACGCGACGCGTGCAGACACTTTCGATTCTTTTACTGTATTATTTTTTATTATTTCGTTCATACTTCCTTCGCGAATTCTCGTCGTTCCTCGTCGTAAAGCTAATTTAGCGGAGACTACGATGGACGGGACAGTCGCGGGCACTTGAACCACAACGAGTGAAACGGTGATAAAATCTCGCTTCGGTAGCTACGCTTGCCTGCGTACCGATAGCTCGCGACCTAAAGCGCTCGTGAGATGGAATTTCATGGCTCGCGTCGGAATAGTATAACATGTATAAATGACGATTATGAACACTTTTAAAATCTTTTCGTAGAAAAGTAATTCGTGACTCGGTCGAGTGAGAGCGCTCGGCGACGAATTAAAATATAAATTCCCCTAAAAAGTTAGTGTGTAACGATACACGGAGAGAGATAGGATTTCGTAAAAATTACTGTGCATCGATTGTGCGGAATTATTGAAAAAAATATTTTATGTGTATAATAAAATAATTTTAATTAAATAATAATAACAGTACTTAATTTTTTGTAAATTAAATTTCTGAAATACTAAAAAAATGTATAGTTATAATTAATAATTATTATAAATTATAACCTCACATTTTTCGTAATTATTTTTTTATAAAAAAACATAATAATTATTACTACTAATAATTATAAATTATTAGTAGTAATAATAATAATAACAATAATAATATATATTTTTTATAAATAATATAATTAATTTTTTATAACAATTCTATGGTAATTTTCGAACCGAAGCGTTGCGAACTCGAGTTTAGAATCATACGCTGCGTTCGTCCGCGAAATCGCTTAATCCTTTTTTTTTACCGCCCTTATCGTCCAACGAGGTGAAGACAAAGTGTATACTGGTATCAACAGAAAAATGGAGGCCGAGAGAATAAATGAAAACGTCACATTGAGAAGCGTATACGCAAAGCATTCGCAACGAGATAAAAGTTTTTTTTCAACGTAGTCGCGGTCGATAACGCCGTTGCGTTCCTATGTACAATATTCCTACTCGTACGCACGCACGCACGCACTACGTTGGCATCCAAATAACATACTACAGGTAACAGGGAAGTAAGCAAGCGACGCAGATTTTTCGCGAAGAAGCCAAACAGTGTGAGAGAAACAGCTCAAGAGTTCCCGAGGTAACGCGTATGACCGATAAACTCCGTTTGTTCCGTCCATTGTACACACACGCGAGTATTATCGCGAATGAATGGAAATTGCTTTATCGCTTTCAAAAGCTCTAACGCCGTTGAGGCGCTGAATTTTTTTTACGATTGCAACAACCGGCAACCGGCTTTCTCCTTTCGAAAAAACATCGAAATTTTTTTTTTTTTTTTTTTTTTTTTTTTTTTTTTTTCAGTTTATAAAAATGTTGAACCTTCCATTTCTATAATTTTTCCGAAATTTGTCGAAAAAAAAATTAATTCATAATTTTTATACGATTTATCCACGATGAAGGAGAGAAAAAGCTAAAATAACCTATAAGTCGGCTTAGTTGCGAAGTATGAAAAAAAAAAAAAAAAAAAAAAAAAAAAAAAAAAAAACAGCCTGTAGTTAGAAACAGCAGCAAATGGTGATTGGCTGAGTTAGATGGACAAGGTGAAAAGTGGGGATCGGTGCTGCGGGTGCATCGTCCTCGGGGAGAAAGTTTGTTGCGGCATCGTTTAATACGAGAGCTCGAAGTAGCAGCAATCTCAGGCTCGACGCTATAACCCAGGCCTTTAAGAGTCTACGAGGTCTACAGAGTACATTTTCTACTACCTGTGCAGTCCGTGTGATCGGACTACTATGCCGTACAAGCGTGAAACACCCAGGATTAAGGGGGATAAGATTGGAACGGATTGGATAGCGTTTTAACCTACGCGAGTACAGCATCTAACGGTGGGAACAGTTGTGCAACAATCCGGCGTAGTAAACTATAACTATGCTACATACTGCCTTCCTGGACTTTAAACCGCACGAAATCTTCGGCTCGTGAAAAAAAAAAAAAAAAAAACGGTTCACTCGCATTTAAACGCGTTTAAAGGGGTAAACTTACATTTCAGGCAAAAAAAAAACGGGATTTATTTTTTTTTTTTACGAGTAAATAAAAATTCGTATCATTAACCCCTTGAGACGCGAAATTGCTCGAGAGCCTGTAGCGTACAGCGCCATATGGCGTCAATGCCGCGCAAAGGGTTAATCCCGTGAGACTGTTGGTACTGAATGTATAATAGTGCATGTAAAAAAAATCCCAAATCCAAATATTAAACATTGTAAAAGGGTTATTTTTCATTAAAAAAAAAAAAAAAAAAAAAAAAAAAAAAAAAAAAAAATGGATTTTTTCTACGCGTTGTTACGTTCTCGATGTTTTGAGCTCAAAGACGAAACACTTCCTAATTCGGTGAGGAAAAAAAATCATTCGCATGCCTACCTGGCGTTGGGTAAAAAATTCGCTGCAAGACAAATTGCATAATTTGTGAATAATCCGACACGGTGAACATCGAACGCGGCGCGAATAAACAATAGAAAATTCCGTGTCCGTGTGGCATACGTCGACGCAGGGAGCAGGTTGGAGCGAAACAAAGTTGCGTGTAATTTTAATCCCGTGAATTAACCAACAATGTTTCTCACAGAGGTGGAGCTGCTCTCGGGCAAAGGAAAGCTCAACGATTGCCCTTCACCTCTCGGGCGCACAGTCATTATTATTCGCGTACGCCTACGCGAAACACGAGTTCTATTCTGACGCGACTGTATGGTACTGAGATGCTGAGAGATTCGAACAAAAGGATGATAATGCAATTGCCGAGTTGTTAATTTTATCGACTCTGCACGTTAAGGGTGTATTGCTGTAGTGTATCAATTTGTTTATACGATGCGATGTTAGATATATACTACATAACCTGCAGCAGAGATCGAGAGTCGGAGAGAGCTATGGAAGAGCCATTGGTACATTCACCTGCCGATGTCTGACTTACGCGTGGGCTAAACTTCCTGTGGCTGCAAAGTGCGCAATCAACGATAATTGATTTATACTTAATTGAGCCGTCGACACGATCTTCGATCTATTATCATCGATGAACCAAGCGAGAGTAGCACATTCGCGATAAGAGCGATACACAAATATGTGTCGATTTTTTGAAGTTAATTTTTTTTTTTTTTTTTTTTTTTTTTTTTCGGTTAATTTGCGATGTAAAAAAAATACTTTTTTGTGATTAATTGAGTTTTCCATTTATAGCTTCGCGACTATAAATTTCTTCCTTATCGTAGCCGATTGCTTATGAAATACCAATAATTTAGTTACCCGATAATATCTCTCGTGTTGCGTCTATTACCCAAGTCACGAAAGAGACTCGAGGTAAATGGTGTCGGTTAATTATCACAGCGGGTACGATCATCGCATCTAATTAATCTCGCGCGGCACTGAGATTCAATCTGAATCCCAGAGCGGCGGGCGTTTTTTTTTTAATCTTATCAACGATTGAACTTTTCTCAGATGTAATACATGGTATACTGGGTAAATCTAGATTTATCGTGGGGGGCCTATGGATACCTGCGTTCCCACGGAGCCTCTAAAGGTACCTTAATTTTTTTTTATATCGGCAATATTAATTTTTTTCGGTAACTTTCCCGAAATCGCGATTAAACGAAGTGAAATTAAAGTTTTTCTAAAAAACTCTGATTTAAAAGTCGTTAATTGATTATTAAAAAAAAAAAATTTTAATTTATTTTTTGTAAAAAAAAAAAAAATACAATAAAAAAAAAATTATTTTTAGCAAAAATTTAATGAAAAAAAAAATATATATAAACACGTGCACTCCGCTTTGGATAACTTTTTACGACCTCTATGCGTTTCAACGAAACGTTAAAACCTCCCATACCATAGCAAAACCCATAAACGCTCTTTTATATCGGTTGGAATGAAATAAAACAAAAATCATCGATATGGAATATCCGGGTCGCCGGGCGGTACGAAATATGAAATTCTGTAACGTTGTGCGTAACACAGTTACAAACTCAGGATACGCGAACCAACGGATCATTTCGACCGCCCAACGGTTCGGCGTCTGTCTATCGCACCTGTAACCCAGTTATTTTAAATGCCTCGTAAAAAACAGAACTGTACGCGCGAAGGTCTGCAAGCAGTTCAATCCATTGTTATCCAGATGCCACTTATCGATTCCCACCATCGACATGCCGTCATATATAGAGATGTACCGAAGTTAAAACGATCGCCGCGAAATAAATTTCTCAGATCAGCATTTCAATACGCATGAGACAGCAGACGTTTTTTTCAATTTCATCTCATCTAACGATCCGAAAGTTACAATCGAATCTTTAATAATGTTACGCCCTTTCATTATCCGATGATATTGCGCAATAATGGATTCTTAATGTCACGGAACACCGCGTGAATTTAGCGATGAATAAAAAAGATTTTGACAATCCATTTAATCGAATCTTATAAACGAAATGTTCTTCAAGATCATTGAATTCTGACGAGTAAACGCGGTACGTTCTCACTGCGGGACCGACAGACGAAGTGAAAGCCAATCATTTTGTGGGAAAATACCGATCGCGATTCGTTACCATCGGAGCAACTGGTCGATATGTTACGTTTCCTTAAGGCGGGAAATTCCGTAAAAATCGTCAATATTCGATGTCAGGTGATTTTTTTTAGTAATTTTCTCAAATACGATATACGATTTTAAAAAACTACTTTTCGTCATTTCAACATCGAAAAATTTCGATTTATATGCCGGAGGATCGTTTCGAAACTATGCCGTTGCAAAAACGTTCGAAACTTTATAAATCGACGGGGAAAAAAAAAATTTCATAGACGAACGTATGCGCGTAATTATCCCGATGTTCAGCAATTACGAACACAATAATTTTATAGTTTTTCTCATGTCAGGTAATTCTTTGCGTCTGAATATTCAAAGTTAAAGATACAAATCGTTGTATAGTTATGCTAAATAAAGTTATAGCGCGAGTAGCGGAGACTTGGAACGGAAGTTGGCGTATCTATAAGAATCGATCTTAAGGTTATGCGAAGGATACTTATATCGTCGATCAAAGGACTATCCGATTCGTCTATCGACACAATTATTATAAAATCTCGAGGATTTTTTTTCTTTTTTTTTTTTTTTTCTCGTTATTAATCCAAATCGTTGAGTTCATTAGATAAATTTACAATCCGTCGCGAATTCCTAACCAATTACCCATCTCAGCGAGGAAATTAATTCGACGAATGAACCAGGAAGCGGTTAGAATTCCGATTTCCCAACAGCTAAACTGCACTGCAAACGCGGCGAAAAAAAAATCACGTGAAAGAATTCTCAGAATTCTGTTTATAACAACGCGTTAAAAAAAGTCCCATTTTTTTAAATATAATTTTTCAAAATTTTTCTACAAAAAAAAACATCGATACTCCTACAATTTTTAACGAAGTATTTGAAAAAAAAAAATTTTACCTCCCATGAAATTAATTTTTTTCTGAAAATGCTGAAAAATATCGACATCGATTCTCCATTTTTTGCAATTAAAAAATTTAACGTAATTCTCTGATGAAAAATGTAATCAAAATCGGCGATTAAAGGACGAAAATTCAGCTAAAATTCAAGTATCGGCTTCTCTTGGATTTAAGGTACAAACGCTTCACCTTAAATTCGATTTCGTTATTAATTTCAGCGAAGTATTACTGTTCTCTCGGCGGTTATAACAACAATATTAAAGTTCCCACGAGGACCTAACAGCATCGTCATAATTCTTATTTTAGAAACGCCGTGTAGCATATATAGAGGCGCGTAGGTAATCGTAGAATATAGAAGTTTGCTTTCAGCGCGTTCGTTGCCCTCGAGGCAGTCTCTCGTATACGCGAACGGGTATATCCTATACCGTACCGAGTCTGCATTATGGTACAGTCGTATGTACCACAGCGCGATTTGAGAGCGCGAATGACTGCCGTGGCGACTGCGAATGTCGAGAGGGGAGAGAGCTATACGGCACACGGGACGTTACGGGGAAAAGAAGCGAAATGGAAGTGAAGTGAGAGCGTCGGCTCGTTGCACGCTTGTCCGCCTGGAAGAGGTGAGTGAAAGTCTAAGCGCGCGACCGCAGCCGCCGCGCCACCGACGCGATACACCGCGGAAAGAGGTACCCGATGTACGGGATATAATAGCTCAATGTTGGTAGAGTAGGCTGTGGGCCGACGCGAGACTAGCGAAGAAAGAACGAAAGGAAAAAAAAAAAAAAAAAAAAAAAAGATCGTAACCCGTTTCAACTGGATAGTAGTCCGGCAACCAGCCGCAGCTAACGGATTAGATCGAGAATCGTAACCAACACTGCGGTAGCGCAAGTAACTCAGAAGGCTTCGGAGCGTTACTCAAGGTACCGCTATCTATTCACTATTCCACTATCCTTGAGGAGGGGGAAGGGGAAGGGGGCGCTTTCATATCCCCATAGGTTCTCCTTCCCATGTGTCCTTCGCACGTACGTCGAATAAACGTTCATTGAATTTTTTTTTTTTTTTTTTTTTTTTTTTTTTTTCGAGACTAATTCAAAACTATGCACACGTTTTTTATATTCTTTACTTCCCTCTGACGGAAGTTTTGTTTTTGTTTTGCTTTGTTTCGGAAAGCTTTGTTCCAATGAATTTTTTTTTTTTTTTTTTTTTTTTCATGACATTGGAAAACCACATTTGAAAAAACATCTGCATGTGTGCCAAATTCGAAAAATATTAATCTCTGTAACTCGAGAACCGCGGAAAGCAGTTAATTCTCATTTTTTAAGGTTCCGAATTTTTCCAAAAAAATAACACGAAAAGATCCTAAAATTTCCAAAATTCCAGGAAAACTCCAAAAATCCTTGAAAAATATCTACACCATTGAAAAATAATCAATTCTGATACTAAAACGATATGACTTTTTTTTTAATCCGAATCGTCACATCACGTGACATCGCATATTAGATTTATATATAGCAGTAGTAACAGTCAAATTTTATCCTCCGTTTTACTCCGAAATTTAAACTCAACTTTTCGCTCTCGCGGCTCTCGATTCTGTTCTCTCGGTCTGTTCATTGTACAGTACGCGCAGAAATAAAAGATAGACAATGACTCCCACAAAGAGAAAGGATTTCACGTTGGCATGAGAACGAGCGTTGCGACTTCCCATGATGTCTGAAAGTCCTGGCGGCATCGTTGCCATCGTCGACATATATATACATATATAAGTATAACATATATACATATATACATATAGAAATTGCCGACTGTATGGCAGCATAAGTGAAGATCACAGAAGCTTAATAGCTGTTTCACTGACCGGCAGACGCGAGCCATCGGGAGGCCACGACGTAAACCAGACGGACCTCGAACTACGGTACTACTATGTCGTATGTACGTTTCATATATGAATGTATGTATAAAATATAGTGGGTACCGCTTCGTCGACTTACTCACGATACCGCTATCCCGGCGGCGGTCCGAGCAGACAACATAGTCGTCCACTCGTTCCCCCATGTCGTACCCGTTGGCACATGGTAACTCGCCGGTTCTCTCCTCGCATCGCGGTTCCCTCTTCCCGCTGCCGCAGTTACTCGATCGCGCGGTGTGTTCGGATCCCATACGGAGCAACTGCGTTCCTATACATACGCGGCAACGCGACGTTTTCCCTTTCTTTTTAGCGCTTCTCCTGGCCGCTTTCTGCCTCTTCGGCTTATGGTTTCGCTACGCTAACGCTTTACCGTGTTTTACCGAGAGATCGCGCGGACCCCATGCCAACCTTCGGTGAGAAGAAACGCGTATTTTCCTCTTTATTTTCTTCTTCGTTATGCTCTTTACGGAGTGTGTAGTTCGGCATCGGCGTGTTGTTCACGATGCGGGGAAAAGACCCAAAGGAAAAAGACATTACAGATTGTAGTGCGCGTTGGTACGATGTACTGTAACGCCAAAGGGGAAAGCGGAGTGCTCCGAGTGGTTTCTCCAATCTCCTGCTGTTCGGAGATTGGAGCTTAGATTCTCGACCAATCGCCATAGTAATCCATGGGACGCAGCGTTCAATCCGAATGATGATTTTTTTTTTGTTTTTTTATTTATCGAACAACAAACTTTAGTCAGCTTTCCGTGAAGTTTAATCGAAATGCGATAGAAGGTCCGCCATTTTGGATAACATCGATATTGGGACAATTAATGTAAAATAATAATAATAATCATACATATTATTATTATTATAAAAAATTATTATTATTATTTTTTTTATAATATTTTTTTTTTTTTTTTTTTAAGAAACTGCCGTAAGTCGAGTTGCGCTGTATACGGAAATTCTCGAGTTCCGGGGATCGGCCTGTAGCCGGTTACACTCGGCGTAAGTTTTCTGTGGTTTTCCTACGTTTCTGGAGAATACGAGTGTTTCTATCTTAACTTTAAGTCTCCTGAAACTGCAAATGCACAATAGTCGGCACCGACATCGGCACGGAGTGTGTGACGTATGGAACTTGTAGGCGTAACTAAGCAAATAAAGGGATACGAACCCTAAATAACAATAAATAAATAAATAATATGAAATAAAAATGTCTACTCGATTTTCTTTAAGAACTCAAATAAGTTAAGAATCGTCGTTCATATATATTAAAATGCATCGCCGCGCGACTCGCTGATTCTCAATGGAATTCGTAACGTATTACGCGCGATCTGCAAAAAACGGAAGAATCGCAAGAATTCGTCTGTCTGGAAATTAGTAGATACGAGAAGATTCAGTGGCTTCAGTGGTGAGTAGAAGAAGAAATAAGCACTGCGTCGTCAGCTATGCTATCGTGTCTTATGGATCTATAATTTAACTGTTTTATCCCGAAGAACTACAACCGTCGCGGCATGCATGACTGACTGACATGCATCATCGTAGCTAAAGGCACGTCGTTAATTTACAATGAGTCTGTGACTCAGCTTTCGTTTGAATAGACGCGAACGCAGAGCCCCTCCCACTCGAAACCTTTTCGTTAACGTCGTCTCCTCACTTCATCGCAAGCTGCAGGAAAAAAAAAAAAAAAAAAAAAAAAAAAAAAAAAAAAAAGATCGATGCCACAACTCTGTGAGATGTAACACTCCGCGAGTCGACGAACCAAAGTGCTATGTGTCTCTGTATTGGTGTATCATTCACTAAAGTGTGAATAGAATTTTGTCGATACAAAGATTTCCCGTTATTTTTTTTTTTGTTTATTTTCGTTTTTATTTGAAACACAATAGAGAAGAGCAGCAAACGCCAACTGCGACAAGTGTTTGATTGTGTCTCATTTTCTCGAGCTTCTCGAACGACTGGTTGAACATATTTGTTCGTTTTGGAGTAATGCAAATATGTTCGATACTCGAGGTAAATAATAGGTAAATGAAATAATTTACCGATTGTACACTTTCGGAGTAAAAATAAATAAATATTTAGTTGAAATTGTTTGAAATGTTTCGTTATAGGGATGTACTGCTGCGACTTTTTATTGAATAATTTACATTGGGATTCGGGGATAAATGTTGGAATTTACGATAAAATTTTCAATTTTTTTTTTTTTTTGTTTTCTTATATTGTAATATTACTTCTGTGTTTATGGAGATTCCTATTATCATCGCGCAACTTTTTCTCGAGGATTTTCCACCCGAAAAGTACAAAAACAGCAATAATGTGCTGAATTCGATTTTACGATCGGAATCGATGGCAATTTCGCGAAAGACACGTTTACTATTTCAGATTGCGAGAGTCGGTGCCTTCGTAGGATCATAGATTTTGCGGGAATAATTACCAAATTCTGATGTTAAATTAATGATAAAACTGTCGTACAGTCGCGTGGTAATGAATAAATCGACAAGACGCAGCGATGAGACATTATATCGAAGTCGCAAATCATTCAAAATTTTTTTCACAATTTTTTTCATAATTTTTTTCAAAATTTTTTTGTAATCATTTCACTGTATAATAATAATTTTTAGACTTAATAAGACGCTACAGCTGATAAAGTGTTAATAAAATTATCGATATCGGATATTCGATTTTGCGACCGTATCGCTAATTATCACGGCGCGTAATTTTAAATATTTATTTTAAAACGAATAATAATTTAATCGATTTGTATAATATAATTGATTAATTTTTATTCAATAAAATTCCACAGTCATTTTTCCGCATTTCATCATCACAACCCGTGACGACAATCATAATATTTTTTATCCCCCGCATGAAGCATAAAAATCTCGTAAAATTGTCCTGAATTTTCCCAAAAACACGAATCATCAAAAAAAATGTATTCGGACGATCAATCAAATAACATCAACCGCTCTATGATCAACGATTCAATCAATCTTATCGTTGAATGGTCGCGATCTCTCCCCATCTCAACAGGAATATCATCGGGAGTCACTACTTAGTCGAATGATTCTCGGGGGCACCGCAAAGCTCGCGTTTTCTCGTAATACAAGAATCGGGGCGATTGAGCGCAAGAACCGAATAAAATCTCTGAAGATTTGGATATACCATGAAAAAGTTCCGATCCGCGAAGTATCCGCGAAATATCCGCGAAGTATCCGCGAAGGATCCGCGAAATATCCGCGAAATATCCGCGAAGTATCCGCGAAGTATCCGCGAAATATCCGCGAAGTATCCGCGAAGTAGAAAGCGAGACAGAAGGACAGAAGAAAACAATACCGTTGGAGAGGGTAAAACAGTCTGGCGAGTGAGTAGACTCGCGCGAGTTTCTTCCCGGAGTGGGAGAGGATACGCGAGTGTACACGGTAACGTCGAGCGCGTCGCGAGTTAGAAGCGGCGGTAGCCCCGTTCGTTCGGTTCGTTCGGTTCGTCGGTTGGCGGATGGAGGTGGCAAGGAGAGGTAGTAAGCGCGGGCTTGGCGTGCTCGGTGTCATTGCCTCGACGCTCAGGGCGGCCAGTGACTCCATCACTGACCTAGTGCCGAGTCTTGCCGAGCTGTAGCGAAAACTCCCGAGCGCGAGTACGTCGACCCCCGAGAGCAGCAGCAGCAGCAGCCAGCGATGCTGCCGGCCTCCACTGGAGACGCGAACGCGCGCGCATTCTACACACATACATCGGAGAGATTGGGGCGGTAAGGAAGGGGGAGAAATAGCGGAGACATGCGATTGTCGGAGCGCTGGTGTCGGTATTGTAACGAAGGAGAACTGGAGGGAGCGGAATGGCGATAGCGAAAGGGGGAAAAGGATGGAAACGCGTCATCGCTCACGACGACGACGACCACGAAAAGTGCTGTAGCTCACTCGCTCGGTTACTCCCTCCGAGCGCGGAACTAACGTATAACATCGCACGGAATCGACGAAGTTGATTATTAGATTCGACTCACCTTACTGACCCTACAGCGAAGTTTTTTTTTTCTTTTTTTTTTTTTCGAGTTTTTGAGAGCTTTGAAGACGAGGGATTTGAACTCATTTTAGAGACATCTTTACGAAGACGAGACGAAAACTTAATTTTTCTATATTCAATAATTGCATAGGGAATTAATTTTTTCGGAGTTACTTTGACGAGAAAATGGAGTTATTTTTTTTTTTTTTTAATTTCATTCAGATTCTCCTCTTTTATTTTTCATTTGAATAAAAAAAAAAAAATTTCGATATAATTCGGGACTAAAATTTTTAAAAATTCGCGAATTAGAAAATTTTCAAAAAGATCGAAACATTTTCTCGAAAGTAATGGATTCATTTTTCTTTCAATGCGTTTTAGACAATTTTCCGAGTCCTGTAATGAAAATCTCGAAAAAAAATTATCTTTCCGAAAACAAACGATTATTTATGTGCAAAAAAAATGCGCGTCGTTAGCTTAAATCAACAAAATTGCATAATAATGAAGAGAACGTTGCGGTTGTATTCGCCGATATGCAAAAGTACTGTTCAGTATGGGCGGTTCGCGAGAGCGTAGGCGATAAATTTCGGTAAAAATTTCTCGTACTCCTCATCTTCGTTATGTATATATGCATTAGATATATACATATACCGGACAGCGTACAGTGTGTAGCAGCATCTGGCAACGTCACAGTGTCTCTGGTGTGTGGCGGGAAGTTCTCTTCCGCTATGTATTCTGCCTCTCGCTCTCGCTTCCGCGCTCCGCAATACATATTCTAAATCCATCTCCGCGTATATATATCGCGTATAGCGAGATTATAGCCGTTGTCCACAGCGCGTACGCCATAAGCGCAATCATATTTAACTTCGATCGGCAATAATTCCTTGACGAATCGATTCGATCGATTTGACGAAATTATATTACGCGGAACGCGTTAACATCGACGATTTAACATCGCGACGGATGACTTTTTTTTTTTTTTTTTTTTTTTTTTTTTTTTTTTTTTTTTTTAAATCGTTCGTAAGAAAAAAGTAGAAAATCACATTATCGATAGAGTCAAACAAATTCACACAGATATTGTATATTATGGATTATTAAAAACTTTTATTCCGTGTAAACGAGTATTTCTCCTTTTACTGTATAATGCATTCGCGTAATTTTGCATTATTAACGACAATGGGATATAATAATAATGAACGAGTAGCACTGTCTATTCATCGCTAATCGTTAGACAATACGCAAGAAACCATTGGCAATTCTCGTAATTATGGGTTTCGTACATCCAAATGAAATTTTGAGTGCATCGTTGTCCGATTAGTAGCGTATCACAAAGTCTGAATAGCATTTTAGTGTGACGGCCGCCCAATTCGATACACTGGAAAAAATGATGAGTCGCGGAACCTAAGAATTAGTTGAGAAAACTAATAGTTCGTTGGAACGTCCCATTTTTTTTTTTAAGTAGTTACTTCACATGACTATTAGTTCTCGTAATTTATCATTTTTTTTCAGTGCTGTAGATACAACCCTTACGAACCGATTTTTTCGGGAAAAATAGTTATTCCGACTGAGGAATTTTCCCGAATATATAATTTTTTTTAGTGTTGACAAAGTTAACTAAATAAATAAATCGAAAAATTTCGAAAAAATGATTTTTAAAAAATTATAAAAAAATGATTTTTAAAAAATTATAAAAAAATGATTTTTAAAAAATTATAAAAATACTAAATATTTACATCGCCATATCCAACTATACATTTTTTAACAACAAATAAACTCTTTTCTCGGTGTATTAATTGGCAAAAAATAAAAAAAAAATATTTTTCCCCTTCAGACAAAAAACGAGTGCAGCAAGAAAAATAAACGGACTCCGGGAAACAAACTCGCGATTCCTGATTGCTACGGCGTTGCGTCGAAGCAAAAACCGATTACCGCTTACCCCGTGCCACGGATCATTAGTAGTAATGCGTCTTGCAAAGCGCTGCAGATCACGGAAGTGTTGAGTGTCACTTCCGTTTCTTGTTTTATCCGGACACGGAAAACTTTCGCACCTTTATTCAGCGTTCGATTTCGATTACAGTCGACAATATTTCGTTTGAAAAGCTTCCGAAATCCCGGAGACGCGCGCTAATAATTTTTTATCATTTGCATTTTTACGATGCGAAACGTAATTATCAATTATATTTTGTGAATTTTTTTTTTTTTTTATTCTTACGAGTTACTCGCGAAACTAATCATCCGGAAGCATTTTCAGGAAGAAATGGAATGTGCAATTTGATAATTCCGTAACTTTCGTGATAAAAATTAAATTCGTCGTTAATAATCAAAAATTAGCGATACTGTGTCCATTTTTTTTTTTTTTTTTTTTTCGAAAGTTATGTTGCGACGAGATCCTTAGATGTTTTTTTTCCCACCAGCGTTGAAAGAACGTTAGTATCCTTTACTTTATCTACACAAAGGTCTTTTTCGCTCGTCTTTCGATCTTTTTTTCCGTTTGTTTTATTCCTCTCTCGCGGCGACTATTCCAGAAATTTGTGAAAGCGAAACGTCGGAAAGAATGAAAAGACGGTACTCGTAGGAAAAATATAAACTCGATTGGTCCAAGAGCTGCCGGGAAGCATTTTCCGACGGCGCGAGGAACGGTAAGAAAATAAAACGACGAGACGAGGAGAAATACGAGAAAACAGTCAAACTGACTTGCGCTATTTTTTTTCTCAGGTTCTCTGCGCTTCTCTTTCACGATGTAAGAGCATCGCGACAGTTATATTAGAACTTCGTCACTCGCGGAGTGAGAAAATGTAAAAATAGACTACCAAAGTCGGACGAAGGAAATTTTCATTTTTTTTTTTTTTTTTTTTTTTTTTAAAGATCGCGAATAAATTTAATTTAATTCGTACCGACTGAGAATCGAATACTTCATTTTGATAGTTTTTTTTATTCACTTTTGAATGCCTAATAAAATTAAGTCAGTCGCAGCTAAATGACAATTCGAGGTGTGAAAATTTTGAAATTTTATAAAAATCATTGCATATCGGAAGAACAACGAAATTCTGAGGTTAAAGAATCGAAATTCAAAAAAAAATAAAAAAATTCGAAAATAAAAAAATTATTTTTGAAAATTTGTAAAAGTTGATCGGCTGAGACATTCTATTTAAAAAAAAAGGATTCAAAAACCCGAATTTTATGTTCATAATTTTTTTTTGTAAGTACAATCGATAGTTTTTGAATTTGAAAAAATTCTTCGCACATAATTCTCGGTATTCATATTTATGTATATGCGATCGAATTTTTTTTTTTTTTTTTCGTTGATAAAATTCGGAGCGCATTTAGTAAATCTGAAAAAATTTTCTTCGGCATTTTCTTGGCCGACAAATGGGAAAATGGTGCATGAAAACGAGTTAAAAAGGGATTACTTACATTTTTGTTGCGTCGATGATCTGCCATCAATGCGGAAGTCCAGCGACCCAGTCGTTCCCCCTCGTCGTTGTAAACGAATGAATTATAAGCTCGTGAAAGACACGCGCGCGCCCGCGCGCTCGAGCTAAAACGCGTGCGAATGAAGTTCCAAACGGTAACGAGAAAACGAGGGGATCAAAATCGGTATTCTTGTGTCGTGAATTTGTTTAGTTCGTTCTCACCAGCCAACGCCAACGATCATCGTCGTTATTGTCGGCGTCGGCGTCGTTGATCCGACGTTATCGATTAATCCTCGTTGTCGTCTGAAAGCATAACATTTTTTTTTTTTTTTATTTTTCATTAATCAGGTCATTCGTATTATCGTTAGGTTACGATAGAGACGACGAATAAACTTTTTTTCTTACTTTGACGGAGTAGAAAAATAAATCGCGAATTCCGCGATCGGCACGAAAAAAAAATCACGAATAATCTATAATCGATTGTAACCCGATATTATTTCGTTGATAAATTGATAAATAATCATTGTTTAATAAAGTTCTCGATGTTTCCTAAAAGAACCCCTTTTTTCCTGTTTTTAATCAAATAAAAAAATAAATATTAATTTTTTATAAAATTTTCAACGTTTTTGAAACTGTTTCCGAATAGAGTCCTTTACTTTTGATTATTTTTTTTAACCTATTCGATAAAAAATATCGAAAAAAAAGATCGAGGTAATTATCGTTTTTTTTTACGCGAAAAATAAACTATATGAAATAAGCGAAAAAATACAATATAAAAGAGGTAACCTTGAAACTTTTTAAGGTCAATTTGAAGGATTCCGAAAGCTGAACCACACAATTCGATATATTTTATTCCCATTATTTACGAAAACCATCGCGATATTAGCCTAAAATCAAACGGCTATTGCTCATTTCCCGATTTTTTTTTTTTATTTAATCGATGTCGCTGAAATTTTCCATTAATAGCTTTTACCTTTAGGATCAACTAAAAAAAAACATCGAAAAGAAAAAGTAAAAAAATCGTAAAACTTCGACTACGAAGAAAAAACATAGGCGCGTGAATAAGCCGACAAATCGGTAGTAAGACGCGGCGAATTAGCGAGCGAAGAATGAAAAGAAAAGCAGAGGAGGAGGAGGAGGAGGAAGAACGGAACAGCGTGTAAGAAGGCTCTCTCGCGTATAGCAAAGTTGCCGGATGAGAAGTATCGTCACAGTTTCACTTTTAAATTCCGTTGGCGGCCGCTCGCTCACTCGCACTCTCGTCCGCGGTCTGGCTGACTTGGTTGGCCGGTTAGTTGACTGCCGGTGTAACGCAAGTCTCTACTCGTTTCGTATACGCGCCGCGAGCCGGCTGCTAGGTCGTGTCTCGTCCGTACCGGTGGACCGTTCCCGTTACCGTTACCGCGGGGCCCCGTTCCCGCCACGGTAACATAGTTTCTCCTTTGAACACCGCGCAACACACCTCAATCGTCTCGCTTGCCTTCCGACTCGACACTCACACGAACGCCCACCTTCGCGATCTTCCTTTCTTTTATTCTCAAACCTGTTCTCGATTACGCGATACCCGTCCCTATTTTTCATTTTATCTTTAAAATAACGAAAAATATTACTCGATTTCCTTTGTCTCGCTGTCGCTGGTGTTCGTCAACAATAATATCGCGATTGGTCAATGATTACGCTGTACTGTTTCGATCTTTTGACATTTTCGTCGATTTTGAAGGTTAGAATAAACGTCGAACTATTGTTATTTTCTAACGGCGTGTCGTGTATCGAGTTTTATCGCGATGCTTAACCTAAAATTCGACCGAAGGTCGAACAATATTACGAGTTTATGTAAATTGGATCGAAGGAGGGGAAAAAAATAAAGAATATGTGAAATTTCGAAGTTTTTTCGCTGAAAGAATGAAAAAAACTTTATTTACAATAAAACAAAAAATTAACCATTTTTGTGTTTTTAATCGGCATAAGGATTCGAAATTTATGAAAATTTCATTTTTTTTATTAAAAAAAATAAGTTTTGTCGTTTGCGCACATGTTAGGTTATGATGCCAATACTTCGCACGCACGTCAAGTTACGACCGAAATTCATTGATAATCGAACGATGAATTCACTTGTCGTCGGGAATTTACCGCGTTCATCCGACATTGTGCAGCGACGATTTCCGAAGAGCACCGATATAGTCGAAAGCAAAAGCGGATCGCGAGATAGCTGGCTATGTAGTACTTATAGCCGTAGTATATCGCCTTACTGCTACTTATGGTGAGAATCGAGAGGGAAGCGACAAGTCGACGCTCTCGTCCTCCGAGAAAGTTGAACGTTGCACTCTAACATTCACCGTCCGAGATTCTACTTCTGGAGGTGCTAAAAACTCCACTGGCATACTTTTCCGTATACCGCTACTACTATTCTTACTTTTCTGCCGCAATTCTGTTCGCGCAAAAACGAAACTTCGCAAAAACCAATGAAACAAAAAAACGAAAAATTTAATTAATTAATTAAAAAAAAAAAAACAGAAAAAAAGATATTTTATTATAAACGCAAATTCGAAGTTTCCATTGAGGAAAAAAAAAGACTTCCTGCCATCGAGTTTCCGTTAAATTATTGGCGTACCACCGGAAATCTTCGTAAATTTTTGTGTAAATCCCAGGAGCCCCATCACCGCGACTATATCTGTGTGAACGCCACGGAATTCCACGAATTCTCGGGGACACTGTGAACTTCTCGAGGGCTCGTGAAGTTTTAACACGACTACGAACTCCACGGACGTTGACAGCCATATTTTAGTCGGAAACGGAACCAAAATTCCTAACTGCACGATGTTAATAATTAATGCGTTAAGTTCGAAACACAACCGATTGTCAATTGTTGAACAAATAGTTTTTTGAATTATTGTTGTATTCGTGATATATTGAAATTTTCGCAATACATCGCGTTTTATAAACGTCACGAAAAACATGGATAGAACATTTATTTTTGTACAAAAAAAATCATATCGCTAATTATTGACTAAAATTCCGAAAATCCCCGACAAACGTTTAAGTAAAAAAAAAAAAAAGTTGGATATTCAAAATGTTTAAATAATCCAAAATTTTTAAATGTTTATCTCGCAATGCACAAGATGGCCGGATGTACCATATTGGCATTGTAGCGATTCCCTTGTCTCGCCACGAGAAGAAACTTTCTCCTCGGCGCGTAAAAACGCAGGTAAACTCATAACAGTCATCGACAAGCGACAAAAAATTGCGTCTCTCCGATACATCTTTAGATTGACAAATTACGAGTTTCTTTCACGAATCATTTTATTTCGATATTCGATTCGAGTGTCAAGTCTAATATTTCAACCTTCCAAACGTCACCGGCAGAGTGCGCCGGAGATTTACCATTTACATCGCGAAAACAATTCTCACCGATGGATTCACGAGATTCTACACGATTTGTATTTCCGGGACTATTTTCGCAAATTGTTTTCCATTTCTCTCGCGTTTTCGAAACGTTTCGTCGAAAAGCACAATCGCGCGTAATATTTTGACTCGCCGTGCGCCGACTTCGAGAAAAGCACGAAGAATCGTTGAAGTTGCTACGAAAGAACGCGCGAATGCACGCGGAAGTCGAGTGCATACGCGTACGCGTGCTTTCACAAGGGTAAGCAAAGGGGAGAGAGAGGTGAGAGGTGGGCAATCCTCATTCGTTTTGCGCGAGTCTCGCAGCCACGCGGTCGCAGCCAAACGGGGCTCTCGTACGTCTCTTTTTCATTGACGAAACGCGCTCACTATGCTGCTTTACTACTCGCCGGTGGGCTTTCGAGACTTCGAGTTCTCTTCTCCGAGTCGCGTGTTTCTCTAGGCGATCTCGCGAGTCAAAGATATTTATACTACACCGGTATGTCTGTTTTGTAGAGCCGCAATAGGCTTGCAACGCGTGTCATTATATATTTTTTCTGCGGTTTTATCTCATATTTCTTTTCCTTCCGTTATCCAACCGCTTTCATCGCATTGAGACTTTAAAAAAAATCCCTCCAATGACGTGCAATTACGGATTGAATTAATGGAGATTTATTATTATTAACTAATATGTTATTATTATTATTTTCTTTTGGTTTTTTCTCGACACAAACCCGAATTTTTACATTAAATATTAATCTGCGAATTTGGAATAATCAACGGATTTACGATCGACGACTAAAATTTTTTTTTTATTTGCGACTTAATAAACATTCTTTTTATACATAATAATAGTACAAACTGCCAAAAAAAATTCAAAATAATGAAAAAACCGCGTTGCAAAGGAACAAATTGATCTTTTGCAAGTAAATAATAACAATGAAACGAACAATGAAAAACGAAAAGAATGTTCGCCATTTTGTTTTTACCTTTAGTTTTTATTTTGCTCGGCTGCGCGTAACAGAGACAAGATGAGAAAACAAATGAAATGAGAATAAAAAACGGAACTGCGGTCTTGTCGTCCAAAGGGTACGACGCTATCGCCCTATCGTTTTCATTCTATTCGTTCTTTTTCTCTCGCGCCTTTGCCATCGGTAAAGGAGTCACATTAAACGCGTTAGTTCCTCTCGTTATCAAGGGTAACACGACCGAGTCACACAATCCAACACCAATGCTAAGGCCTTTATATTATTATCGTTCCTTCCTCCCTGCTGTACTACCGCCTTCTCCCTCTCCTGCCCCCCCCCCCCGCCGCCCCGTCCCGCGTCTTGTCGCAGTCATTCTCGTTCGTTTTCTCTATCTGTCGGTCTAACTCTATGGCCATTCCTCTCATCGTTTTTCTTGCACTCTACCGTATTCAAAACACTGCTGTGTTCATACTACGACTACAAATATGTTTGCTAATATAACCTATCAATACCGTGAACTACGAGGAATAGCCGGATCACGCTGCAGTTCTCTACTCTTCGCGTCACCATTTCGTTCGTATTACGTCAGTCGTGAAGACCGTAGAAAAGTATTTTAGATCGAGTTGCAAGCCATCGCCGGGGTTCCGTTCATCCGCGGTACGTTCAAATTATTTATATAATTTCTTTTTTCCGTTATTTTAAATACGCTCTCTCGACTATTCTATTCAATCGAAACGTGAACTAACCTATGAAAAGAGAAACGCGTCGGTGGCACGTTGTTTTACCGACGCACGTGCACCACAACGACCAGTTTCAATATTTTCCGATTTTATCGTCAAGTTTGCATAACAAAAAAGAAAAATGCCTATTTGATTGTTTTTTTTACGAAAACGCCACAGGTTTGTTCGGTATGAATTCGAGTGCGAATCATAAATTGATTTTTTATTTTATTTCTACTACTTATTGGCAACATTGATTAAAAGAACAACAAAAATCCGGTGACCGTGAAAGACCCCCAGGTGTTCGGGTTAAAATAATGTCATTTCAGTTGCGATTACGCATCTACCGTTTTTCTTTGTGATTATGAGGTTTCGCGAAACATTTTTCTCAGCGGCGATGAAAATTATTGAAATGAGTTTTTTATGCACCGTATAAATGTTTTTCTCACGGTTTGAAGAAAAGCACGTTTAAATACTCGTAGTGTGAATAATAATAAATATACGTAAACGGTTCAACGCGAAGTATCGACGAAAAATTGGTTATGTTCAGAACGTGAAAAAAAAAAACTCAAGTTATCGAACGTACTTGATCCACTTGGATTTTCGATTACCATGTCAGATCGCGAGATGCTAATTCATTACGTAAACGCATCGAAAACAATTTTTTACACGGCAAAGTTATCCGCGATCGTTCGCGAGCTCTGACACATTCGTCGAACATGGGGGCCTCTATGAGACGACGAATATTCGTGTTACTTTAATTTTTATTACCTTCCATTCCTTTACTCGCAGCTTCCTTTCCCCTTTATCTGCCTTTTGACAGCTACACACACCCGCGCACACACAAAATTAATCCGATTTCGAATTTTTTCTTTATTCACGATCTATTTTTTTTTCTTTATAATTTCACGTGTCGCGTACCGTACACACGACACGGTCCTATTCACCAATAATCCACGATCTCTTTTTCTCTTCGTAACTTTTTTTTTTATTTCACTTGTGCACTTCTCCTCGATATTCCTCTAACGATTTGATTATTATTTTTCACCATTGCACGTATCACGTTTCCTAAGAGGCAAAAGAAAAATGTTGTGAACACATTCGACGCGATATATCCAAGGTCCTCCAGGCACGTTCTTATTCATTCACTGCACTGTTCCTTCTTCCCTCCCTCCCCCCACCCCGCCCCACTCCTCAACCGTTACCACGAGAAAATTTCGTCACTCTATTATCCTCGTGATACTTCCGCACGATTTTTTTTCGTCACCATTTCCGGTTTGAGTTCAAACTTTTCGAAAACAAAAAAAAAGAAGATATATATCAAACTCGACGAAATATTTGATATACGATTTTAGCATCCACGAGAGAAGACGAATCCGAAGTAGAACAATTAGTCCCCGAACTCACACCGAAACCACTCGCGAATTGCAGTAACGTAACGCAAAAAAAAACCTAACAGAACCAAATCCCACACGCGAACTGCAGGTTTTTTTTTTCTTTTCCTTCACTTAACACCCAAAACAACGACAATAATAACGATTTTCGACAAGCTGCAAGAAACAATTGTTAAAAATTGTTGCAGAATCGATGAAAAAAAAAAGTGTCGCTCGTGTCATCGGAAATGTAACGATGAATAAAACTCGGGGTACATAAAACTTTTTTCCGTCTTTTCTCGTCCACGCACACCCACACTGTCTATAATCGTATATACATAGATATATCAATATGTATATGTATAGTGATGAAAAATAAAGATTGAAAAAAAAAACGTTGATTCTTGCATGGATAAAAGAGTTTCGTTTTTATCGTTCAATTGGTCGTGTTTCGTCGATGGTGTCGTCGTGTCGATCGGTGTCGCGGGTTTCGAGTAAAGAGTCTAAGCGCGCACGAGGTACGAACGCGGAACGAGCGCGAACGAGCAGCACAGCAGCCTAGCGCTCTAGCAGCCGGCAGCAGCAGCAGCGAGCCGCTGAGGTCAATGACCTCTCCTTGCCGTCGTCGAGCTCTCCTCCGCTGCTGCTGGCTTCTACTCCTGCCTCGCCCCTCCCCCCACGCGTCTGTATGCCCCCACCATCGGGCGGGACGCGCGCGCCCCTCTGACGAGCAACGAGAAAGACAGTGATCGAAAGTGCGCGAGGAAGAGGGGAATGGAAAGTGAAGGAGAAAGAAAAACCAACCGGCGGAAAGTTTAGGAGACCGGGGTAAGTTGACACATTCGAGATTCTTACGTTGTCGAGTACGGAAATAAGAAATGGAATATGATAACGACGTCGGGAATTTTTTTTCGTGACACATGAAGACTGTATCGCGATGTTTTCTGTATTAGAAACAAAAAATACAAAAAATCTTAAAAATAAAAAAAATATCTATTGGTATGAAAAATAATTATTTCGTATTACGATTTTTTTGTTTTTTTGTTCTTACAAGTACCAAAGAACAAGTTTATTTGATACGCGAAAACAGAAATAACAATTATAACGTAAACTTGAAAGATGCGTTAAGCAATTCCGGTGCCTCTACCGGCGTGTACTACGCGGGTGGCGATCCTACTTTTTCTATCCCCCTCTATTTCGTTTTTCGTTCTCTTTCTTTCACTCACTAGCATATTCCCGCATCGTTCTTTCGCCTATCTGCTCTTCCTTCCCCCAGCCCCGCCGCACCTTCTACAACCCCGTCGATGCAGAGACGTCGCGCCGCTAGACATGCCCCCGAGAACTACAAAAAGTCTTCAAAGGGCATAATTACACAAAAACAATGTACGATCTATTAGTTAAATTTTTTTATTCAATAAAACTACTAAAAAGCATCAATTGTTAATTTCGTTCGGTAATACTAAAAAAAAATCGTGAAAAAAAAATTACGATAAAAAAAAAAATTAATACGAAGAAAAATGATTTTTTAGTTCGTAATTGACGATAATAATCGCGAGATTGTGAATTAGTGAGGTTATGTAAAAAAAATAATGTTTTTCGTGAAGAAATTCGAGATTTTCGCGTTGAACTTGAACGAAAACTTGGGGTAGGTTTTTAATAGTCGCTCGTCGGGGGTCCCGCGAAGCCCTCGATCCATCCCTGAGGATACCACCACCAGGGTTGACGATCTCATCCCTACAGCGGTCGCCCCACCGCGGAGTAAAACTTCACGCCGCTAGCACCCCTTCCTACGCCTGAAATCACCCTCATCCCCCGTTCTGGGCAACGATAGCTTCACTCGCATCCGTGTGACTTCGGTGTGTATTCCCCTCGTATCTTCCTCCGGTCTCTCGCACTCCGCGGTCGGTGTTGTTGCCCCTCTTACGCCGTGGCGTTTCCCTCGTGCGTTTTCGTTTCCCCTCGTTGTCCCGTCGTTCGGGATCGTCGTCGTTTCCCATTCCGCGAACGAACGGAGGGGTGCATCGTTGACGTGGTCGTGCGCCGTTAGGGTGGGGAACGCGCCGCGGGTGGGGGGAGGGGGAACAACGGCCACTCTTCGGCGGCACGCGAAACACGACGAGAGGGGAAACTAAAGAAGGATGGAAAGGGAGATAGAGAGAGAAAGAGCTACAAACACATCGCGCGGGTTCACTGGTACAGTGTACCCTCGCGGTGCAACGCTCTCTTCCTGATTCCGCTATACATACCCAAACCCCCCCACACCCCCACACCGATCCCCTCCGCTTTTCACCAGCGTCGCAGCTTTCACGCTATATCTCGTTATTTATAATTATCTTTAACGCTTTCTTTGCTATTGCTTTTGTTTTTCTTCGCTTCGTAGAGTGATCTTAGCGTTTTTTTCTCGATGATTTTAAACATTTTTTTTTTTTCGAGTTTTATTACGTTGAATTTTAGATTTTAGGAGAATTTATTCGTAAAAAATTAATATTGATTGGGAATTGAACGAAATTTTTTTTATCTTTTAATTACGCATTTGCTGTATCTTAACAAGTCTCGAAGTGCGCGGGGTGCGTTTACGCTGCTTATACGGATAAATTATCAATAATACAATTCGGTTATGCGATTTTTTTTTTTAATAATAAAATTCATGAATAAAGTGAATGATCCCATTATCAACCCCTGTAATCGCCCTGTTCAACGACGCCGGGTAATAAAGGGTATTTAATTTTTTTTTATGGATAACCGCAAATCGTATTACTAATCCTATACGATTGTTCGATTGTAATAGAGTTCCAATCATATATTGAAATTTCCAAATCGGAAAATTAATCTAATTAAATTAATTAATATTTTCAAATTATGTTGGCCATTTTTTACACTTTTAACACGAATAATCGCATAGTATTTTTTAAAAGATTTTTTTTCACTAATACAAAAAAAAATAAAAAAATTTTACCTAAAATTTCCAAATTGAAAAAAAAATTTGGAATTTTCGATTTTTACGATTTTTTTTTTTTTTGTTTTTTCAATCGTTTTCAAAATTGTCCAATCGTTATAACCATCGCGATACTATATCACTCGGATGCCGAAATATGAAGGGCTTTCTGAAGGGGAAGAAAAACGGGGCTCTCGTCCCTCCCTATTGAGACTGTCAATGATGACCGATGCTTCTTCGCTCATCGCCGTTCATCCCCGTTGGCGTTGCATGTTTTCGTATTGGTATCAGTGTTGACGTGAGGAATCGTTTCCGGGGTTAGATTCTTATCGCTCTAATTACTCACCGCAAAGCTTGATGCGCTATCGATTTACGACGCCCTTTGCGTGATTCGATTTGGAATTGGAAACGCCAGTAACCGTAAGATATATCGCGCAGTTGTTACGTGAAATATATGTCGAATTTTGGTTGGAATTCGGCGGATCTCGGTCATGGTGAGCTTCGACACCGTTTACAGATTGCAATAGCCTCCTGTTACTTTCTTTTGACCTTTCGTTTCCTTAACGAGGCGAGATTTACGTGAGAATCGCCCGAGAAATCGGTTAAACGAGGGAAAGGTACGTCCATCGTAAATATTAACATCCGCGGAACATCGTTGTCACGCGCGTTTTCTTTTTTTATTGTACATAAATGTTTTTCATTTAAAAGATTTAATACTCCGATAAGTAATTAATCGTTGAATAATGTATTCGAAAAAAAAAAAAAAAAAAAAAAAACATCGAAGCAAACTCTTCCGGCGGCCATTTCTGCTTGTTCGAAATATTTTTGCCCATTTTTTTTGTTTTTTTTTTTTTTTCTTTGTTTAACTTGAATAACTCGTATCTTTTAATGAAAAATATTAATTTTAATATCATCTATAGTTTTTGCGAAAAAAAATCGTAATTTGGCTCGTATTTCGAAGCTTTTGCAAAATTACGTTATTAAGGTGCAATTTGATGTTTTTTTGCACCTTTAGTAGGAAAACTGTATGCATCTTCGTTCCTTAAGTAATACAGTATACATTATCTGCCCGCGTGCAAAAGACTCCGAAGGAATTAAGAGATTGAAGATTCGAATTCGATTAGATCGGCAAAATCACACACGATACGCCTATCGTGCATCGCAGTTTTTTCATTGCCTCATACGCTCGCTACGATTTTTTAATCAGTCGATAATATTACGTGATATTTAATAATTCAATGAACCGCAATCTTTCTTATATCCTATTTTTTCTCGAGGAATTCGCGTAGACTATCGTATTATATACTGAATCGTAATAATTTTCTAATTAATACGACGAATTAATTCATGAAAAATTGAATTTTCGACGGGGAAGAAACATCGAAATAACGTCTTACATCGAAGTATATCTATTTTTTCAGAACTCAGATATATATCTTTGTAGGGCCGGGAAACGAATGTTATTTTAATTACAATCGGTTCGGGAAATCGCGTAGATAACGTGCACACAATAGGATTAAACACGATTTCAAGGTCGCATTATTATTTTTTTATCCGTTGCGCGTATCGTAACTAATAGTTGTATCGTCGTTAGTCGATTTTATGCGAAACGAAATAAATTTCGCCATATGTGCGATCATCGATCAGGCGAAACGGAATGCTCCGATTAATTATCGATATGATAATCGTGGGCACCCCCCCCCCCCCCCCCTTTCTTCTCCTCTTCTTCGTTTCGTAGGAATACATCGCTCGAAACTATACGACGAAGCTGCGCGAGTGATGAAACCAAAGAGAAGAGTAGGAAGAAGATCTTCTGGACGAGCGATGAAAAAATATTGAGTGGGAGGCGCGAACTTGAAGCGTTATATCTGTGTCTAGAAAGTTTAAGGTCAGAGTCCCTCACTCGTCGCTCTACTCGACGATTGGGAGAGAGCGAACCAGGGCTATCCGCAAGATTATATTCGGCCCGATGTTTCACACACTATACTGACTCTTCCTCCTCTTTCTTCTGTGCCTTTCGTTCGACTACTTTTTTTTTTTTTTTTTTTTTCGTTAGTGATAAAAATACGTATTACGTTACTGCAATCAAAAGGGCTTTTTTTTCGTCGACGAGGATAAAATTGACGCCCATCGTTTCGTCATGCGATGTCATACGTAAGATGAAAAAAAAAATGGATGCGTTATTAGATTAGAGAAAAAAAATCGACGAGGGCGGAAGGCAAAAAAAAATGGCAAAATTACCAAGAATTTTTTTTTTTTTTTTTGACGTGAAATTAGAAAAAATTCGAAAAAATGCAAATAAAAAAAAATTAAACTAAAATAAAATAAAATTTTCAAACTTTAACTCAATTTTCGTCAATTATTTCGATGTTTCGCAGAATAGTTGCGATAAATCATTTTTTCTCTATCTGCGCAAAAACTACTCTACTGCAACGCGATCTATGTATTTTTTTTTTTTTTTTTTTCGATTCCGCGCGATTTTTATCGAATTTTCATGGAATATCTGTGGAGACGCGTACAATATATAGAAAAATTGGTACGTTTGAGAATCCGTGTCGTCTAATTGATATAAATTGTCTCACATGGATATCCAAGTAAGCAGCGACTCGTAACCGTTGCTTTCGGCAACTGTGTGACTAATACATCGCGACGATTGAATCAATGTGTATTGTTTTTTTTTTCCGAGGTGTGGGTTACAGCCGAGTCGTATCATATACACACGTCGTTCGTATCACGTTCTCAGTCCTTCATAGGACATTGACTTTGAGATATCACGGACAGCTCGACGACGTCGACGGGGGCACCGCCGTCGACGGCTGCGTCCCGCCGCTATCTTATTTCGGCTTATCGCACTTGTCCGCCTTACCTTATCTCACATACTCTCGTTCTTTCCTTCTCGTCCGCGCTTTCTCAAGTCACTGTTACTACTCTGCAGTACTGTACTGTATAGTCGTGTCATATCCCCGGCTTACGTCTTACGCTATGCTTACGTCGCATGAAATTTCTTTCGGTAAGAGCCGCAATAAACGATGCACACGGGTCCGTGTGCACAGTCATGTGGTGACGATATTATACGATGTTACTAACGAACTCATCGTCGACAGCTTTGCACTGCGTATCTTGTTGTTATTTAGAAAAAATTTATATTTTTATTCAATTTTACGTACAGTTGAGTTATTTCGATAAACATCGATTAAATGAAAAAAATTTATAAAAAATTTCGGTAAACGAGTACGAAATTTGGAAAAAATCGACAGTTGCCTTTTTTCATAGAGAATATTATAGGTACTTAGAAAAAATTTAATAATTGATGTCTAATTTGGAGCGGCGGGAGGGGGCGTCCATTTCAGTGTACTACGACGAAGTTCGAGTCTCCATTATCGCGTGGCAGTCGAGAGACACTGGATTGCTGAACGTTCTAATAAACAAGGTCGCCCTCATGAGTCTCTTCATACCGCAATTTCCAACGTCCGAGGCGACGTATACGTTCCACCTATTACAATGATGACAAATCGCCTTTAAAGACTTCTTTCAGACTCGTCATTGCCGGAATGGAATATCTTCTCGAAGATTTTTCAATTTTTGTCAAATTTTTTTTTCAAAAATTTAATTCTTTTTTAAAAATGTATTCTTTTCAAAAATTTAATTATTTCCAAAAATGTAATTCTTTTCAAAATTACATTTTTCTCGAAAAACTATTTTTTTTTATTTAATTTTTTTTCGGAAATCTATTTTTTTTCGAAAATTTATTTTTTTTTTCAAAAATTATTTTTTTTCAATACTTACGTTCTTTTTTTTTTATAAACATATGATTGTCCAAATATTTTCAACTAAACGAAATGATTCGAAATCTCGACAAGCGTTCGATATTTCGTGTCGCTTTTAAACAGCGCTCCGTAAAATTGTAGTGAGATAATGAGATATATGAAGGATAATGAAGCAAGAGCGAGCAGAACGAAGGCAAAAAAGGACCTTAAACACGAAAGGAGTGTTGGTGATCCGAGGATTAAAGTATACATGATAGTTCTGCATGATAGTTCACGTGGCTATAACCCATAACTCTGCTCGCGCTCTTTAACCATTTATATGACAGCCATATAACGTCGCTTTGCATATACTCTGGCAAATGTATACCAGACTATGCTGTAAACTGTAGATACATATACTCCGTGTCTTATTATAGCACATTTTCTGCACGGCTTGTGTAATATCTGCTTCCATCCAAATCCGTGACAAAGATTGGGTTTCATCTTCGTATTTCACAGATTATTAAAAAAAAATAAAAAAAACATAATTATCTGAATTATTTTCGTGATATATATAAATTACGAAAAAAAAAAGTCGGATACAATCGAACAGTTTAATGTTTTTTCAAAATTTTCTTCAAAACTTACGAACATAAAAAAAATTATGAAAATTATTTTCATGATATATATAAATTACAAAAAAAAAAAAACTCGGATGCAATCGAACAGTTTAATGTTTTTTCAAAATTTTCTTAAAAACTTACGAACATAAAAAAAATTATGAAAATTATTTCCATATTTATTTATATTTAACGCTATCTATGTCGACTTTACAAGCTGAAGACGCCGCACCACTATTGCGTATTCATAGCATTACATTCGTCCAATTTATTCATTAAACCCGATTAATGAGTCGGCGAAGAAAAACATGTTTTTTTTTTGTTTTTCAAATACTTCGAGATTAAAGATTTGGTGGTGTGATGAACTCGTTATTCTGCTCCGATACTAATTAAAAAATAACTAACGTCATCGACGCTTCGTTACTGAGTCATAATACAATATTTACAAATGACTAATATGATTGAGTTATTATTTCATTCGGCTAAATAAAAAAAACATTTCATGACTACGACGGCATTTTTTATACGGTAGTTCGTAATTTTTCACAACAGGTAATCCCCAAAATTAATGATTTACATCGCAATTTAAAAACATCGAAAACAGCGTTTTTAATTTTTTTTTTAATTTAAAAAAATCAATGCAAAGAGAACTCATAACGTTCGCATTCTTATCGGAGTTGAAAAACATCGAAAACAGCGTTCTTAATTTTTTTTTATTTAAAAAAATCAATGCAAAGAAAACTCATAACGTTCGCATTCTTATCGGAGTTGAAAAACATCGAAAACAGCGTTTTTAATTTTTTTTAATTTAAAAAAATCAATGCAAAGAGAACTCATAACGTTCGCATTCTTATCTGCATTGTCAAGTTCACCTCGCGACTTTTTAATCCATCGCAATAATACAATCCGTTCCACATGTGAGTACTACACAGCTGCAAACCAAACGACTGACTGATATGTTGCCATATCTGTAATGTGGACTCACTGGTAACCACGTTACGTAATCGATCACGAAAACCGAATAGAATGCCAAAACCCGAAGTCCACTGAACGCGTTACGTTATTTTCACAGCTTTTTCTTTTAGTCATTTTCCGCCGAATTCCTAATCAAGATATTCAATTGATCAGTTATTTCTTGGAATAGAAGCGATAATAGAAATCACGGAATTCCGAATCAACGAATAAAATTCGATTGATTTTTTTAATTTCAATTCTACGGATAAAAATTGCAAGTACGCAAGATAAATCGCAGTCGAGATAAAATGTGAAAATTCCTTTTTTCGTATTTAAAATTAAATTTTTTTTTTTTTTTTTTTCGTATCCTCCGGGTATTAGTAATGTAAAATTCGGCGGTTGAATTGAAGTTTGAATCATTCATCGGAATGTCGCCAAGTTCAACGTTTAATTCGTGTTATCGCGCGCGTGAATTTTTGTCGAACTCGAACCCCGGAGAGCTCTCTCGCTCGTGGCTGTAGCCGTTTGGAAATTTGTCAGCCTTAATAATACGAACTCAGATATCCGGGCCATCGGGAGACAGATAGGCAGTGCATCGACCTCGCTCCACGTGCTATCAGAATATGTTTCGACTGAACTCACGTGTGCCTGTAACCGCGGCACGGGCTGCGAGTCTTGTTCTACGAAACTCTGCTGCTGTTCACGACACTGTGCTATTCACGCTGTCTATCATTCTGCACACTGAAGACATTACTTCATCGGGGTGTGTGGTTATTTATTTATTTATTTATTTATTTATTTTGCTTAAGCATTTAAACGCTTCAGCTTTCAGTTGTGATTTTCCGACAGTTTAAGTGAATCGAATGCAGAAATGTCGAAACTCCTTTTATACAAAAAATCGGTGCGAACGAAAGAGGATCGGAATTAAAGAATAGAGAAAAAGTATAACAAAGAATTTACGGAAAATGAACTCAAATTTCTCGCCAAATGCGCTACGAATTCACTGGAATGAATTTATGATAACATTCATCGTCTAAAAATTAGAGGGATATGTCGATGAAGGAAAAGGTGGGGGGCTATGGGATTAATTGAATATTCCTTCCGATTCAGAATTTAAAAGAAATTAATTCTTTGGTGAAATCGTTAAATATATTTTAATATGTAAAATAAGTTATTACAAATTTACGAAAATTACAAATTTAAGTTGAGGAAAACAGCGAAAAAATGTTTAGTAAATGCAATGTCATATTTTTTGTTTTACCGAACGTACACTGCCCTCGATTCAGTTCCGCTTTTTTTAACACAAGTTTCTCATTTAAAATGTATGTAAAACTAAATTTTTTTCGAAATTTTGCATTTTTTTTGCGCCTCATTTTGATATTTTTAATAGCACTCTTTAATACCTCACATAAGATTTGATGGGGTCTAAGAAACCCCATGTCTTCGTTATTGCGAAATATTGCGAAAATTCAATATTTTCAATTTAAATTATAGTGAAATTGTAGCGTCACGATGTAAGAAAGATGGCTGTAGAAGCGTAAAATTGATATAGCAATCATTACAAAAGTTACACTCTCTTAAAATCGATCGAAAACGAGATATTTCTTTAAATTCAATTTTTTCCAAAAACCACTTATTTTATAATAATTTTCACAGAACATCGGACGTTAATACAGCAACTTATCTTTTGGACCAATTATTTTCTTCTGTACATAAAAAAAATGTTAAGTTATCGATGTATTTCTCAAAGAACAATCCGTTTGGATCGTCGTGCCGAAGGATTTCACTTCGAGAGTCGAATTTGAGAAAAAAATGGCTATTGATTCAAAGTAAATTCTTCGATAAACTTTCTTCTTCTTTCTTTCTTCTTGTGGATTATCCCTATTAACCCGGTCGGGAGGGCAACAGATCGTTGCCAAAGACCCAATTACCCGTTTACCATTCCCGACTTTGGATTTATAAATATTTCAATGGGTAAAGTAAACTTCTCATTCATCGAATGCCGAAGTTCATCAGCCGCACGTTATCAGCGCTAACCGTACAGCGATCTCGTTTAGGAAACCGTCGAACCCTCAAACGGTCAAATGGATCACAATTCCGAATTTAGTTCATAATGGTAATATACCGACTGTAGGTATAATTTATTTTTAAGATCTCAAGGTACGCGAATCAAATTTTTAGATATCTTCATCGCGTAAGGAGGGAATGCTTATTTTTTATTTGGAATACGTAAAACAGATAACAACATCATAATCCAACAGCCATTTTTTTTTTTTTTTCATAATAATACTTTATCTCGTAATGAAAACGTGGAAATTAAAAAAATTGTCCGACAATCGTAATCGCAATAACCGAAGACAATGAATGACGAATTTTTTAAAACATCGCACGCAGGAAGACCATCAATCCGCAGAATGGAACCACTATATTAAATACAACCATAATTATCGCGAAGTCAAATACCGGAATATAATTCGGCGATAAACCATTATCTTCCCCGTATTTCGCTTCGATCAGCTTTGCCATAGACGTCGTTTGTGTTTCACGTGTTACCGTGTGTTCCGCGTTGATTTTTACAATGTGTCCGAACGGTTGTGCATCGAAATATTGCTTTTTAGCCCTTTCGAGATTCGACATTTTGCAAATATCTTCTTTATCTTCTTTTCGATAAATATGCAATGCCGGTATGTCATCATACGCCGGTGGTTGGCTGATGCTTTCCGGTAGCAACCGCTGTATCGCTTCCATCTCGGATCCAATGTTATGTTCTTCTGTACTATTTTGTAGTCTTTGCTCGCGATCTGTGTGAAATCATAAAGACATTGTTATGATAGATATGGCGCGGCATGAGCCGCTATTGTGCGCCGTAATATTTTTTCCCAACAGCTGTATCCCGAAAACTCGATGTCGACATTTTTTAAAAAAATTTTGTGAAAATAATTTAAAAAATATTATAATTTAAAATAATGAAATAAACTTTAAAAAACATTTTCTCGATGCTTTGGGCACAAGAATTAGTGATTTTTAATGAAATTATATAATTTTTTTTTTATAAAAATTTTATTTCGAAAAACAATATTTATCATATTTCGCACATAGTTTCGTGAAGATTTGAATAATTTCTACAACATTTTTTAACGATTAGTGAATGTGGAATTTTTAGTTTTATCGAGACTCAGTTTTTTGGTACAAATCGGCGCATGCGGCGTATCGTTGTTACGAATAAGCAAAGATTTTGTATCAATTCAACAGGTTCCTGACATACGGCGAAAAGAAATGGCGACGAGCAGTGCGTTTCATAAAATTACGACATATCTCGTTTTTTTGCAAAGAGAAAAAAAGATTAATATTTCAAGCGCGAAGTGTTGATTATTGTTATTGAAAGTCAATTCCAAAATTCTTTTTTACATCTTTCGTAATTTTTTTTTTATTTCCTACAATTTTGCAACAACGACGTTCACGTCGATAACAAGTGAGATGACAACGTCGCAAGTGCCGAGATTACGCCATTTTGTTAATTCTTTTTCTTTTAATATAATATTCAACTTACCGGAAATGGAATTATCCATATTGCAACTAAATTTTTGTACGATGATAAATTTTTTAGGCCAATAGGCAGTGGAATAGTTTGCGAACAGTATAACGTATAGTTCGCTCGCCGATACTCGGCACACTGGATATGAATACTTCTTGTTTATTTTAGATACTCGTATCGCGGCGTTTAGGTGGGGATCGGCGCGTTAGTGAGCCACGTATACTGTCCATCGTAGAACAAGTCTCAACACGTGTGAGAGGATCATCTGACGTAATTGTTCGGCGCCTCGGGTTTTCCCGGTTTTCCCTCCGTCAATCAAAAAGTTCGTCGAAATATTTATTCATCGTATATTGTTTTAATTAATTTTTTATCCTATTTGAAACAAAATTCAAAAGACGCTTAATATTTCATGCAATTTTACATTTTAATCTGCGACAACCTATGATGAATATTCCTGGCGCAGAAATTCCTGAAATTAAGGGAAAAAAAATATTCGGCTTTTTTGAGCTTTTTTTCGAAAAAGCAAAATATAATTATTGAGAAATGAATAAATGAATAAATAAAAGAATTATAAAAAAAAATAATAATAAATTATTAATGCGGTTTTTTTAATATACTATTAGTATTTACACACAATATTTACCATAATAATTTGCAAAACGTTTTTTTGCTTTTCATAGATGAATAGTCAAACAAAAATTAAAATTGTTTTGTAATAAAACAATCGGAAAAAACTTATATACGTAATATATACAAATTTAATAATTAATTGGTTGATAATATTAATAATAATACAGTGAGCAATTATTTACATTAATTAATTAATTGATGATATATTCATTATTATTTATTATTAATATATTACGAAAACTGTATAAAACACAGTGCTATAACTTAAAGTGTTTACTGAATCATCCAATACCATTTTGATCGAAAATGAATACTCGAATGTACATATTTACCTATACATTCTTTGATAAGAGTTCAGTCTATAGTGCGAAACAATGGAAAGGATTAGAACGCGAAAATCCCCCGTGTTACCTGCTATTACAGGGTTGGTAACGCCGCTGAGAAAAATAATCGGGTTCGGCAGCAAGAATTTTTCTGTACACGAAAAAAATTTGCGTGTACTGTAAAATTCTTGTTACGCAAACTAATATTTTGTTTGAATGGGTCGGGCGTCAGATTGGTTGTTGGTTTTCGTTTAATGAGTTTCGCGGCGATATGAGGAATTAATAATATACAAAAGAATTGTCGAAACACAATGCAACTATTACCCTAACGGTTTTCCGCAGGTACCTTTGTACCGTCGCGTTATGCACTCTCCAATTTCTACCTGCGCCAATTATTTCACTCGAAAACTCCACGAGACTCTTCTACGCCATCTTTAAAGCTTTGGCGCGAGTAACGATATCCTTACCAAAAATCGTTTCTGTTCGATTATGTTGAAACTTATATGGTCTACAGAAAAAAACACGCTTTATTTCTTGTAATTTTTCAAGATTTTTTCACCGTCTAGTTTTTTTATAACGTGAATTCAACGTTACGTATTTTAACATGAGAAGGTGCGGACCTAACCTCAAAATCGGTACAATGTAGCGTTTTTTTCTGCCAATTTCTGTCCGATTAAAATAAAAAAACTGACCGACTGAAGAGTATACTTAAATACAGATTGTGTCAAAATTTCAAAAAGATTAACGGTTTAATTGTCAACTACCGACAAGAAAACGTACGCTTCTATCTCTTTCTAGCACACTTGCTCCGTATCACCTTTCTCTCTCGCACAGTGACTACCGTGTTCAGCGGAGCCCCTCTCCCGTGCCCCCCTCACGATTCTGGTAGTAAGAAGGATATCCTTAATTGCTTGGGGTGAACTTCAACCGCATTAGGGCATTAGTGAAGACCGACCCCCGTTTGACCAATCAACATTTGCGTTACAGATTTTCTCCCCCCCCCCCTCCCCGCTACATTTGCGTGAAAATTTGGGACATCTTGACTATAAAACGGGCATCGGTATTGCTATAGCCAAACAGTCTCGTGGGAAACCTCGAACTATTAACTTCGTTTTCTAAAATAATAAGATGCGATAAATGACGATAAAAGTCGTTGTATAAGTATTTTTTCTAATTGAAGCGTTACGTTTCAATATCGTAAACTCGCGTTTTTTGAGTGAAATAAACAAAGAATAACAAAAGGGTTCTCCAGCAGAAAAAAATGGCGAGTTACAACGGGTAAGAAAATAATAGTAGATTGTGATGCTAGTACGGAAAAGCGGATATTCCGCGAACATTCCGCGGTTAGGATATTCCTAACCGCCGTGGGATGTCCGCTTTTTCGTACAAGTACCACATACTTCTTTTTTTAACGAATGAACAGTGTCCCGTGATTCGTGTCTGTAAAGCGTGAGCGAAACCTAACCTCAAAGTTAGTTCGAGTGTCGAAAGAGGGGAAAAGTGTGAAATAATGAAGGAATTCGACGATCTGCGCATGCGCGCGAATATTATTTCGCGCCGTACTACAATACGCTACTTCGCGAACGTTTTGCAGGCACGGAACACGGGACATTCTGTGCATGAGTTAAAAGATAGTACATTACGATACAAGTGCGATGAAATTTTTTCTGACGAGTGTGAGTTTGCAGCACGAGCCGAAGGCGAGTGTTGCAATCACACGAGTTGAGAAAAAGTTTCTCGCACGAGTATCGTACAAAATTTTATTTCACGAGTGCGAGAAATGTGTTTTCTCACACGCGCAGCGAAGCGAAGCGTGCGAGAAAGCGGCTTTCTCGCACGCCGTGAAATAAATAAATTTTTGTTTTTTCTCCCCAAAAACTAACCGAACGTATATACATTTTTAAACGCAGAAAAACGCCGCCCGTGAATGTCGTTACACCGATATCAAGCGAATCTCCGATTTCACAAAAAGCGCAAGAAACGTCTTCATTACTGCCACCGGATGCACCTGCAGAGTTGATCGCCGCACTATCAAAGGAAATAGAACTGTTCGATATATTCACAGACCCCTTTGGAACTGTTAATCAGTACGGCGAAACAATCCTATATGAGGCGTCGATAGATATTGTCTTCAAGAAAAAGACACTTTGTTGGTCTCCTGGCAACATTTCGATTATTTTTTATCCGGAAATATGTAAAATTTTGCTAATAGTGGAAGAGAATTCCTCTCATAATCTCTATGGGAGATATGAATTTTTGGGAAACGAAAAAGACTTCAAGTATCGGCCTCATCTGAGATTGATGATGCCTGCCGGAGAATTTTTGCCCGAACGGGAGATCGTTTTTCAGTCTGATAAAGAATTTAAGCAATTCAAACGTGAAATTCGGAACATATATGTTAGAATTTCGAAGAACCGAATACCACCGAAAGTTCTTCCCGAGAACAAGCATTCTTGTATGGTATCCGAGCTTCGATTTCGTTCAGGACTACGACCGAGTCATACGAAAATATTATGCGTTCACAAGGGTAACATTTGAATGGCGGAAAATTCAGAAACAGATGAAATGGAGTATCATGGATATGGAATTTTAGGACTCGTCAAAACAGTAAAAAGCGTCGAGGACAATTCTGAGACCTTAGGAATGGTAATAATCGCGCCCAACCGGACGGGACATTGGATCAGGCATTATTTTAAGATACCCGGGGACTTTGCCTTAACTATATCTGATATCTCGTCTTACAAAAATGACTACATTTGGGAATGGCTCGGATCTACAGATGAACGGGTTGCTTGTAGCTTTGAGACAGCCAAGGAGGCTTTGGCTTTTAAAACAGTAATTGATTACTATGTAACGCTTGAAGCAGAGTAGTTATGTGTATGATAAGGGCGCAAAACAAAATCGTCTATTGCGCCTATGCGATACGCACAATTTTTTGTGCTGATTGCGTAAAAAGTGCGACTTTAAGTGCCCTAACCTCACTGATCTGTGCGCAGAAAGATGCTTTCCGCGCACTAGTGCGCAAAAAGTTACCAATACTGCGCTCTGCGCATGCGTCGACGTAAATAGTTATTTGTATGACAAGGGCGCAAAACAGAATCGCCTATTGCGTCCATGCGATACGCACAATTTTTTGTGCTGATTGCATAAAAAGTGCGACTTTGAGTGCCCTAACCTCACTGACCTATGCGCAGAAAGATGCTTTCCGCGCACTAGTGCGCAAAAAGTTACCAATACTGCGCTCTGCGCATGCGTCGACGTAAATAGTTATTTGTATGACAAGGGCGCAAAACAGAATCGCCTATTGCGTTCATGCGATACGCACAATTTTTTATGCTGATTACGTGAAAAGTTCGACTTTAAGTGCCCTAACCTCACTAACGTGTGCGCAGAAAGATGCTTTTTACGCATGTGTCATATTTTCTACGAAAATCGAGTCTATTTTATTTCGTATACACTTCGGCATAACTTCCCTGTTGCGATCGTGCCGAGTGACTTATGTATTCTGTAACTAATTCATTTCTTTTTAATCCTCCGCGGAGAAGCAATCTTTGAAAGCCACTCACGATTTTTAAGATGTTACGGCGTCATGAAAAATCTTTTATTTCACGTCGAGCGAGAAAACGCATTTATCGCACTCGTGAAATAAAATTTTGTACTACTCGTGCGAGAAACTTTTTTTCAACTCGTAAAAAAAAATGTTTTCGCACTCGTATAGTAATATACTATTAAAAATCGTGTGTTTTCATGGATTTTAAGAAACTGTATCAAAAATTATTTTGCAGGCTGTTATAGTTGAGAATATGTAATTCGAAAAAGAAAATATTATATATCGGAATTTTTTTTTTAATGAAAATGATTCGTTCATTTCTCTGAATAAGTATGAATTTTTTCAGATTTTTCAATTTGCTTTGAATTTTTTTTTTATATGGAAAAAATTTGCGAAAAAACACAAAATTCAAAGTAAATTGAAAAATCTGAAAAAATTCCATACGTATTCAGAAAAATGAACGAATCATTTTCATTAAAAAAAAAGTTGGATTTCCGGGAAATTTGTTAACCTATTAATTTTTTCATCAATTTGTTAATATTATTTTGGAATTATTATTATGCAAAATTAATCTTTTCAGTACCTTTAATATGCATGAATTTTTTCAGATTTTTATACCGTCGAGAAGCATTTGCAATTTTCTTTCATTTTTCTCGAACTTATGCGAAATAAAGACGAAGCGAAAGAATTGCCTTAAAATACATTTGATGTCGTATGTCCGATACCGCAACGCAACCAACATCGGCCGCATGCAAGAGTAAAGGGTAAACGCTCTGGTCAATTCTGTGTTCGCTGATGATAGTATAAACGTATAAAGAAACCCTACATGCGCGACTGCGCAGAAGGCGGTATACGGCGATTATCGTCAATCTCAACATTATCAATATTGAAAGGCCACAGGTTCGAGAAACAGCAACATCTTTATGGAGCTTGTAGTCTCTTTAAAGACTGCGTAGCGATATGATGTCTTTTCCCTCGATAATTGTAATCGCGTTCGGTATTGCTGTATTACCAGGTTTGACTTTCGAATCCCGTTATCGTACAAATATTTACGTGATCGGTCGGTATCTGTATTTTGTAGAAAATACTTTTACAAACTCTATCGACAGGCTTTACAACTGTTGGAGGAGTTATCGAAGTACTCGACGTCCCGGTGGCTGTTCGTAACGGCAGCGGTCCGATAGAATTGACTTGTGTCTATAATATTTCCGAGACGAACGATTATGGACTCGTTGTCAAGTGGTATCACGAGAACGAGCAAATATATCAATGGATACCTCCGAGTAAGTCGATTATATGAGAAAAAAAAAATAATAATAATAATAATAATAATAAAGCATCGACTCGATGTTTTCGGCGATTTACAATACGCAAAATCTGATCATCCCGAAGCAATTTAATTTTTTTACGTATCATAAATATACAATAAAAAAAAATCATTTTATTTATTAATTACTATTATTATTAAAACTATTGATTAGTTTATTTATATTTTTCTTTGCGCCCCGCAGTGAAGCCTCAAGATCGTGGGATCATTGCGGGGTTCACGTCGTACACCTCTGACACGTTAAACAGACCGCGATCTCATTCGATAATTAATGTGACGGAAGCGACTATGGATATGAGCGGAAAATACTCATGCATCGTTGCTACTTTCTCCAACGAAGACGTTTCGGAAACAAAAAAAATGATTGTTTACGGTAACTTCATCGTGTTTATCCGATTTTTCGAATTTACTTAAGGACTCTGTGGTTTACAGAAATTATAGATTCGCATTAAATAATTTCCGAATAGTACCCGAAGAAAGCTTGGAGATCCGGGCTATCGATTTTAACGAGACTCACGTGAATCTCAGCTGCACGGCGATCGGCGCTCGTCCACAACCGGATTTAACGATAATGACCGATTTTTCGATTATCAAGAATCTTGCGATTTCCGTGGATGAAAATTATGCGGATTATCCTCGTATATCACTCAGCGGAGTGTCGCCGAAACCGGCCGAACCTGTCATTGTCGAATGCGTTATTCAGATTCCCGGAACCGGATATGGACGCAGAGAAAGACTCGTCTATTATCCCGATGGAGACCGACGGAGTCCCGCAATCGAATATATGAACGGTAACAGTACTTAGAATATGTGACTTAATTAAAGTTTAACACAATTATATGTTATTATCCCGTTTTTAATAAGTAACATATCGTCCTTCACTGTTTTCCCGCCCATTAGCTATGAAATAATTCGAAGTTTAGTATCGATGTCCTTATATATCGAGAAATGCAGCATTGCGGAGGTATATCTCCCGAATGCCTTGAAATCCGAATAAATTTTCTTTTACATTAGTTATTAATATGATTTTTATTACTAAAGGTACGTGTAAATCATCGTCAGCGTAAAAAAAAAATTCCAAAACTATTGACGAATAAACAAAAATGGCGCGCGGTTTTCAAATTTTATTATTTTATTTCCTTCATTTTTTTTTTATCGTAAGAAAAAAAGAACTGCATTTTTTTGTCGTTGTGTTCTTTTTTATTATTATTGTTTAATTGTAAAAAAAGTTTTTGAGAAAAAGTTTAATTTTGTAATGATATATCCCTTAATACAGCGGTAAAAAAAACCCGTTGAATATGCGACTTTACGATCGATAAAATTAAAGACAGTAATCTTCCAATGTTTGAAACCGTGTCGCGAAATTCTCGCCTTAGTATTCCTCCATTGCGTTCATTAATAAAATTTCAAAATTCAAAAATATTTAGTTATAGAAAAACTTTAGATTTTAGACCCTCCAGTACCGTAAATCCATTTATTACAGATGACAACCAGCAGAGTAGTTTACCGGTACCTGACACATTGTCGACCACTCCTTCGCCCAGCAATGAAAAAATTCCGACGACGCCTCATAGCGAACTCATACCGCGCTACAGTGAACCGAACAGTTGCACACATAAAGATGGAGGGACAATATTTTATAATAATGTTCCGCCGCGTGATTGTTATTAGTTTATCAGACGAACAGAATAATTTTTTACGCTATCCGAAGAGTAATAATCGTCTTATCAATGAATAATTTTTTAACGAATTGTAATTTGTAAAATTTAAAAAATATATAAATACATATCGCGAATGTTATATTTCGCATTGCTTCATACAATAAATTTGTCAACATTTTTTTTCAGTGATGAAATCAAATTTCAGTATTTTGGTTTCTTCGATCATTCGGAATCTCGAACTCTTACAGTTTGTTATGAAAAGCGCCGAAGTAATCGTTGAAAATTCCGATCTCCCAAAAGTCCATTTAGATCGTTAGATCGATGATCAATGTACTTATAAATGTTTTGGTAATTCCTGCATGGATTTTAGATTACACCGTTTATTTCTCGTCGCGACGAAAGTTTCATTAATTGAAATCGAGTTAACTTTGCGTTTTTTCAGCACCGCTGAGACTGAGGAGCGGCGTATCTTCGAATCACTGCGCTGATTTTTTCGCATTCACTTTAGCGTTTGTCTTATTTAATTAGTGATTTTCGCAGTTCGCAATAGGTGAAAACTTCTGTATTCATGGAATGTCCGAGAGACAAAGACCGCGAATGTAGCAAAGAAAAAAATAAAAATTTTGGTATTAAATGTGATGAATTTCGACGATATTTCATTCCGTTTCCCCTGGAAAAACAAACCACAATCGGCGTTCGGCGAAACGCCATTGTTAAAATATTATTGTAAAGGGTCATGTACTTGACAAAAAATATTGAAAAATCGCCTTTAAAAAAAAGATTTTAATCGTTCGCGGTAGAAGAATGTACCCACAGATTTTTTAATCGCAACTCATTTTTAACTAAATTATCGAAAGAGACTCATGAGCCGTCGGAAACACTGTTTGAAAACAGTATTTAATTCTAATGCCTGAGGCGCACGAGAGACTCAGCGATTCGAGTACACATTTCGATGGGTAGCGGCCTTTAACTCCACGTGCTGTTACGAGTCTACGGTCGGGATAGGAGGAGATTTCGCTCAGCTGTTCGGCTCGAGGTAATAATCGGACGTCAACGAAACAGTACGCGATTGAATTTTTATTACAAATAAAAACACACAGTCTTGTCAACACCGGCAACAGATATGATTTCATTAACGAGACGCCTCGGACAAGTGACGAAAGTTTTACCAAAATTTACGGCAAACCAGACGCACACTAACGCCGAAATTGTTGCAAGTAGCGTCAATGTGAAGAACAGAAATCCAAGAAATCTCGAATTGTTGAGAGTCGCAAGAAAACCGGCGGGTTATCATCTCGAAAGTCCTGGTCGCGAATTCTGGCACAAGTACAGCAAATCCATATAATTGTATTGAATTTCATTGCTGTAAATCACTCACGCAAACATCGTTACGCTTCTCATAACCTCCAAATAAGCTTCGATATGTAATTCTTTACGCGCGCAATCTTTTTTTTTTTATATTTAAATATAATATTTCAGACTGGTCGTGACGAAAACGGTTCGTCATGTGAACGTGGAAATTATTCATATGGAAAATGGACCGGTAATTACCGTTTCTACGAAAGAGTGGCCTTTGAAAAAGCAGCTGTATAGGTAAATTGGAAAACTGAAGATTCTTATTAAAATAAACGAAGTTTTTACGAAAAATTTACACAGAATGTGACTATTAAACATAACAATGACATTTGAGTTCGTAAAAATGTTCTGTAAGTGATGCAAACATCTTTTTTTAATAATTTATTCGTACCAATAGAAGAAAAATTATCTAAGATCGAAATTTCGTAATTATATTCGTAACACAAAAACCGATTTATCACAAAGGTACAATGCAAACTTGTTTTAAACATTACAAACTTTTACTCAAAAGATCGATAAGCAAAGGTACCTTAAAAAAAAGAACTGAGGTTTACAAGTATTCTCAGTGACCCAAAAGTTAATAATTGAATGCTATCAGTCCTTTACATTGAATCGTGAAAAATTACGAGAAAACTAAAAAAAACACAAAACTCTATCTTCTGGTAAAAATGCACGTAAAAATTTCCGAGGAAAAAAAAAACTGAAAACTATCTTGTAAAAATGTACGTAAAAATTCACGAGAAAACAAAAAAAAAACTCAAAACTCTATTTTCTTGCAAAAATTCACGCAAAATTCCCGAAGAAAACAAAAAACTCAAAACTCTATCTTCTGGTAAAAATTCACGTAAAAATTCACGAGAAAACAAAAAAAATCAAAACCCTATCTTTTGGTAGATAAACCACAGAAGAAGATGCACTCTTCCAATTTTATCCGCGCATTAGCGATCCCGACTGATAACACATTTTTCCTCAACCATATTCTGCCGGAAGTTGAGAGAAGCATTTGAATCTAAACGCGTAATTATCGTTGCAGATCGACAGATCGAGTGTCCTATCTTAATCTCGGTCGGGTAATGGCGCAGCGATGTCTGGAAAGTGGAATTCTTACCGTTCGATGCGACATCGATCGTACCGAATGCGAGAAGCTCTCGTTGCTTATAACCGAAATGGAAAAGGGAGGTGTCGCGTTAACGGAACCTTCCCGATACGTTCACGCGGCTCCGTGGAATTGGTACCGTTACGAGAAGCCATGGGAAGTTCAAGAATAACTTTAAAAAAAAAAGTCTTACAAAAAACAATTGTATGTACTATAGAGATCGCTGCTAATTTTTAAATAAACTAAATTTCCATTTATCACGAGTCAAAAGTTAAATAACATTGACGACAATATATTTCCTTCAATAAAATTCGCACACTTTATAAATATGACTATTAATAATTAATAATATTTACAAATAGTTAATAATAACTTATTAAAATTTCTTTAAAATTGCACAATTGATATTTATCACACGCAGAGATGTGCGCCTAAGTGCCGTTTTTTTTTTTTTTTTTAGATTTCTTTTTAACTAATCCAACATTATAGTCGAGTGGATAACAAGTCGAAGAGTGAATTTCGCTATCTAAAGTCAATACAATTAAATTCGTTTTCGATTTTTCTTCGTTCAAACATTGATATTGAATAAGAGATGTTGACCAGTGCCGATTATCATTGAATTAACGTGATCGGCGTGCATTATTTGACTACAAATATCGCCATATCGTTGAAGTATCGTCATATTTTCGTTGGATAATAAAAGTTGAAGTCCTTTCAGTGACATCGTTCTCGCCAAGTGAATCAAAGTATCTGAAAAAAAATCGTTAATAACTTTTCAATATATAGACCTTCGCTATCTACTTGATATCTCGAGAACAGTACCTTCCAGAATTTGGTCGAGTAGACCATTGCCATCGGCGTTATTTTCCGTCATTGAAATTTTATCGTGAAGCAATTGGATGAGATTCTTCCATTCGGATTCTTCGGTGTATCGTTCCTGAAATAAAAATACCATTAATTAAAAATCCAATGCCGTTTCTCGATGAAATCAAACGTTTTAAGAGAATTCAAAGTCATTTATCGTAAAAAGTCCAAAAATTTGATGGAATCCTAAATTGTGCGAAACTCCAGTAACATTTAGCTGTTTTACCCGTGCAAAACTCTCGCTATACAAATTTCTTCAATAAATCTTCAGTATTTTTAAAATAATTTTTTCAATTACCTTAGCGTACTGTAGTAAAGCTTGCGGCGAGTTTTCCAGTAGCATAATAGTTCCTTCATGATTTCCCACGCATAACACTCGAAAAGACAAGTCCCCATTAACGCTGTGCGCTTTGAGAAATTCATCGATTTCCTGTAAGCATTCAGTCGGAAGATATCCGCTCGCCAACAAAGCCTGAAGCTTCAACGCCTCGTTCCGTATTATCTTATCTCTTCTCTTCGATTTCGCGGATACCGAATTCTTCGTTTCTTGCGAATTTAGTTGCATGGCATCGAGATAAAGTGGCCTTAGGTTCTCGAAGAGATACTCCTTTTCGTCGCCAGTATCGACGTCGGCATTCCGATTATCCTCCACCGTGTAAACGTTTGTTTGGCTTAATTTTCCCAAATAAGATCGCACGAGTATCTTGAAAGCTTCAACTATCGAGTAGTCGTAATGATCTATTCGGAATTCCGAAGTTTTCGATCGTTTCGTATCGAAGTAATTGCGAAGATAAGTCTCGACGAAGAGTTGCAGTACGGCAGCTGCGATGTGTCCATCTCTTCCGACTCTGGAGGGAAGATGCGCCAAGAATATTTGTAATATCTGATGCAAAGACACCGCTTTAGCATCTATGACTCTCACGAGTACATCAGCAAAGACTAAACTCTTCTGCCGCATCAGTATAACCGATAAATCGGAGAAAGTCGCTATAACATGACCGCTCTGTCTTTCAAGGGTCACGTCGAACAGGCAATGCCAATGAGTCAAAGACATCGATAAGATGCAATGATCGGATACATTTTTTATCGTTTTGTCCGCCTGATCTTGGCGATCAGCCTGAACGTACAAGAGAACCAATGCAAATTGCGTCGAGTCGTCTTGTTCCAGAGACTGAAGTATACCGATCAGTTTCTCTGTAGCGTATTCCCGAAGAACGAGACTTCCGAAGATCAATTTTATAAGATTCTTTTTGCTCGTCGAACTGATCATCTCCACAACATTGTATACTTGGAACAGAGCATCAGCTTCGGCTCCGCTTTTTAAGTTCAGAAGAGTTTCCGTTAGATAGGTACTGAGACCCGGTGCATCGGTGATCGATTTTTGCGACAAAACATCGGCGGCTTTCAGTCGCGACATCTTATAATACGGAACACAAAGACTCCACTCCATCGGGGATTCCGAATTGATGTAATAATCGGCCAAAAGAGCGCAAGATTTTGTGTACAAAACTTCCAGCTGTTCCTCACTATTGTTAGCTTCCGATCTTCTGGATTCGGCATTATCCGTTACATTGCATTCGACTTGTTTCGCCAAACTTACGATGGTATATGCCTCGCCAAGCAAATGCCGGTAGGTACTCGGACTGGAAACCTTGTGGTTCATTGCGGCATTCAATATATCGTAATATAAATCTTCCGGAGATGGTAAAGAAAGCGTGTAAAGGGTCCACTGATCTTCAGCTTGAGTCAAGAGAACGATGTATCGGTTCGCGTGTAAGAGCTTCTGGACGCCCATAAAGGGACACAAACCTATCAACGAAACGGGTTCCGCTTCGTTGGGACTTAACTTTTCCACAGCGTTTGCCGCGGAATTTGTTAGCTTTTCCGGAAAACGCAGCGTGTAAGACTCGAGTCCCGCTTCGGTTAATGCGTGCAGAACTGTGTCTTCCAAAACGACATGCGTTACCGGAGCCGTAAACGGATAAGGCGTGCAGACCGTTTCGTGATTCTTGATACTCGTAGGGAAATAAAACAGATACCCCTCCTGCACTGTGCAAATAACGCAACTTACACCATTCAATTTTTTGTACTTATCTGATCTCAACGTACATTTCTTCGTGTTCGATGTGTTCGTCTCGTTTTTTAGGTACATCGGCTTCAGAAGACAACACGTAAAGTACTCCGAAAGTCGGCCTTTGTTCGTTACGTTGCTAAGCGTTGATTTCAATTGAAGCAATTGCTTTACTACGTAATTCTCCGACCAACCGTCCGCCGGAGAACTCGTCTTTATTATTACACTCAATTCCGGTGCGTTTGTTATAAAGAGATTGCTTATGGGTCCCGGTTTGTTCGTCTCGGTCTTGAGAGCCGGCAAATCGACGCTACATACTTGAGATTTATCGCTCAACAGTTTTTCAGACTTTAGACGCTGCTGTTCGTTTTTATTCGACACAAGACGATCCCAATCAAAATACGGCGATAAACTCGACGGCGGCTGAACCAAAACTGCGATATTCAATATTTTACTCAATCTACGAGATTTCGCGTTTTGCGGATCGAAATTTTGCCGACCGGATTCGGTTAGAAAACTCAATGAATCACATGCTTCCGATGTTTGTCCATCCGGTGGCTGGGAACTCGGAACATGAGGCTCTCTGGAGACACTCTGCGAAGACTTATTTAAAGTCGACGAATTTGTCGATGAACTCAGCAAGTCGATGTCCTCATATAACTGATTCATCAGTCTGAAGACCATAAAACGTGAAGAATCCATTATAGAAAAAAAATCTTCCGCTATCTCTATGCGCGTCGGCGAAAAGCTGAATCCCAGTGACCAGGGTCTCGCTTCGAAATCTATGAATTTTTGCTTCGATAATTGTTGCCTCTCGACTTTTAACTCGTGGAGAACGGCGCTATCGCCTGTTGCGACAAGTAAATTGCCTGTTACTTGGCAACACGCTATCGCTGTGGGTTGTCCACTCAGCGGAAGTTCTATCATTTCCAGACTCGTGGAAAGTCTGTTGGAACTCGGCGTTACGCGACCCGCTATTCTTGCCCTCATAGGCTGATTCTGATTTCCTCCTAACGCCCAATTTACATAGATTCTCACGAAATTATTTACGCTTGTGCCGTCACGAGAATATTTTGACTCAATGGTCGCTATGTAATTTTCCGTGTTGCAATGAATCATCCGATGGACGAGATCAACCGTCGGAAAGACCGTCGATATTTTTGGCTGCGGCATGTGCAACTGGTGAACTTCGACGCAGTGACTGGATAACGCCAGAAGCAACATTTCTTGACCCGCATACTTCGCTGTGCAGGAAGCTGTCGGCTCTTCGATCGCCGCAACGCTTTGTCCCAGAAAATTGTGTACAGGAATTACTCGTACCATTTTTCTACGAGTAATAATTTTTTTTTTACGATAGAACGATTTTAGAATATTTTTATTTCACTTTACGGGTGTTGGTTGTCGAAAAAGAAATATTTCCGATTTTGATATGTGCTCTAAATTTACGATAGAAAATGAACGATGAATTAAAACTTGAAAATTTCTTTGTTACGGCTCTTCTTTTTCAGCCAATTTGAGTATTATTTGTGCGCATAGTATAAATTCTTGGCTGTCGATCAATTTTTTTTTAACTGTCAAGTGTTTGGATTTTTGAGGTTAAGTGTCGCCACCCCGTGAAGTAAACAATACATCGGATCAATGTTTTTGAGGCACGACGTCCCGACGGCCAATCGGAACGCTTCGTTGTGCACTCGGCAGGTGGATTCATGCAATTTCATTCGTTGAAACTTTGACGTTTCAACACCAGCGACAACTACGGATTGTTCGCAATGGTGTTTATCCTTGAGAATCATGTCAACAAATGTTCATTTTTAATTCAAGTGTATTTCGATCGAGAAAAATAATCAATTTTGTGTTTCATTTGACGCGAATCTGTTGGGTAGAGTGAAAAATTCAAGTTGATTAAAGTTGTTGAAAAGCAAATTTGATAGGTGGCTTCGTCATAAGGAAAAAACTCTCAGAAACGACGAAGGTATGCATCATAATAGTCTAATGTTTGCGATAAGGCGACTTAACGAAAACTTTAGTCTCGCTTCGTGTTGTTTTGTTTTCGATTTTCGACGTAACCTTCGCCGTTCGTTGCAGACACTCCCTTAAGTCACTGCGGTTGTGTATAGAATTTTTATCGGAAAACTTTTTGAAGATCGAACCTAAAATTTCTTCTCTATTATTGCGGGAAGCGTAACATTTCTCAATGCTGAATCTACATTTTTTTGACAAGCGCAATTGTTCGCTATATCGGAGTGATGGCTATCTAATCTACGCTCGACATTGAACCCCCCGTCCCCAAAGATCAATATGTATTACGAAAAAGAAAATCTTCAGGATCATCCAATTTCAAGCATGTAAGTACAACTATTCTTTTTTTTTGTTTTTAACCTCCCCGAATATTCTCGTGAATTATCACCGTAACGGATTTATCGATTGTTTTTAAAGTAACAAGTCGTGAGGTCGTCGTCATTCGTCAATCGGCTGCATATGTGTATTTATCAGAAAGCAAATAAAAAAACACGAATCCAAAGAAATGAAACAAAAAAAATACGAAAGGTTGAGGAAAAATAAATATGTATGAGAGAAATGGCATGCCATTGGACTATAAAGTCCAATAAAATAGGCCTGTCAATCATCTACCAAATAGCATTGATTATTATTCAACGATTCAACTGTACACAAAAAAACGGATATTAAACATCACAAGATTTGCTCCATTTTCTACACAACTATAATTTTCTGACTCCGACAAAAAAACAGGAACAAGTCGGTGGAGAATTTGCTCATTTCGAGTCACGAAGTGATCAGTTCGATTAATTCATCGTCATTGGGAGGCTTGAGTGCCTCGGGAAAACAGAGCAATGAGTCGTCAATGGAGAGCCCTTACGACTTATCGCTGCTCGACGGACCCGATCATTCGAGTCCAGCGCCAACGCCAAATTTGTCGCCCCATCCTAGTCCTAAGGCTCAAAATAAGCGGGAGCATTCCAAAATGAGTTTGGAAACCGTCAACTTGTCGTCAAGAGAATCCGGATCATTTACTAAGACGGAGGATCAACATACCCAGGTAGACACGACGGTGATATATAAATTAAATAATCATTCCCTTCTTACAGCAAATGAAATATCCTTTTGGATTTCTTGATAAACATAAAAAAAAAAAAATACAAAATTTTTTTTTCATTTGTTTAAAAAAAAAAACAGAAAAAATAATTTCAGATTTTTTTTTTTTTATTATAAGTAAAATTGTTATTGCAGCGAAGGATTTGTTATAAAATGTGACTTTTTGTGTTCACCAGTATCAAAGTCACATAATCTTCATTTTCGAGATTCTATAGTAAATTTTCTATTCTGAAATAAAAAAGAAATAAAAAAATCTCGTAAAAATATTGAGTTATGAATTTAGGATATTTATCGATTTTTTTTAAGGTGATTTGTTCATCGCGCAACAAAACGCTTCGCCGCGTTTAAAATTGTGTTCTATACATTTCGAAAATTATGTTTGACGATTATATACGGCAAACTTTAAGACACGAAAATTTAAACGATTTTTCATCGGTGTTATGCAATTTGCGTTTCGTGGAACTACGCGACTTTTGGTAATAATAATAATTAATAATAAATGGGTACATCAACTGTAAACACTAATCATAACTATCCATTTGGAGCGGAAAATATTGGCTTACCGTTTGTGTGCAAAAGTTTCTTTATCAACAAGATAATGGTGCAAAAACTATAGTTAAAAATATGAGAACGCAAAAGTTTTGGGATTTCGTAAAATACGACATTTTTACAAGTAATTGTGTTTCAGTTGAAGTGCAATTGTTTTAAAGCGCCACACGCTATTGCCTCCAGTATCGTTTATAGTTTATATTCTTTTTAAACATTCGGAGGTCAAGATGATTATTAATGTTGATAGAATGCGGGGAAAAACTTGTGAGAGTTGAAAGAATTATCCGTCCGAGTCGGCTATTGAATAACAAAAATCGCCTTAACGACGAGCCGATCGTAAATAATGAAAATGCCGAGTGGTAGGTAACGGCTTTATCCCGCATAAGACTCGTCATCATCGATCCTTTTTTTCGTTTTTTTTTAGGAAAGCATTAATCGTTCATCGGATTCGGCTGAGCCGAGTAAAAATTCGGCATCCGAAGGTGGAAAAAAGGAGAACAGAGTTGACCGCGTGAAGAAAAAATCATCGTGGTACAACGTTCTCTATCCGACGTACAAATCGCGATCCGAAGATTTCAAAAGGATTTTCAAAGACGTACCGGACGACGAGAGACTCGTTGTAGGTGAGTCGTCATTACGCGGAAATTCATAAAAAAATAAAAAATAAAAAATTGATCGTACGGAACAGTGATCATGGAAGCCTTGCGGATAAATGAGTCGGCAACTGTTGCTTAATCGCGTTAGAGCCGAAAAGTGGTAACCCGTTAAACGCGCGCGCAGCGAACCAGTTAGCAATTAGCAGTTGGATTACGATAGTGCGCAGAAAATCGTGCAATGTCAGTCGAGAGAAACGAATGATAACGAACGAGTGCCATCGAACGATAACGAATGATAACAAACGACGAGTAACGAGAGGTCTCGCGTGGTCATTCGATACAGTCGATCGATTAATTACACAGTACAGCAGACGAGTTTATTAAGTAAGCCGCGTGCCTAACTTTTGTTGCCTATCATATTCCGGGGAATTACGAGTGAAAAATAAATCACGTAACGTTATCCGCGATTAAGATTCGTTCAAATTTTTTTTTTTTTTCAAAATGATTTCACGCGCAGTGAATCCAAAGCGAACAAACAATTTGTAATGATGGAATTAATTTTATTTGTTTTTAGACTATTCATGCGCCCTGCAACGTGAAATTCTGGTTCACGGACGGTTATACGTGTCGCAGAATTATGTTTGCTTTTACGCAAATATATTCATGTGGGAAACTCTCGTTTCGCTTCGTTGGAAGGACGTAGCATCGATCACCAAAGAAAAAACGGCTCTCGTTATACCAAATGCGATACTAATATGTACGGAGACTGATAAATTCTTCTTAACAACTTTTGGCGCGAGAGACAAGACGTATCTTATGCTCTTTCGCGTTTGGCAAAACGCCCTAATTGGACAGGTATTTCACGAATATTTTTATTATCACTTCCGTATCAATTTTATTTTTTTTTTCACTCTTTTAAACGATTTTTTTCAGCCAATGAGTATGGCGGAGATGTGGCAACTGGTACACGCGTGTTACGGCGAAGAATTGGGACTCACATCCGACGATGAGGATTATGTTCCACCGTTACCTCCGCCGGACGACGAAAAATTGCCGACAAGACTATCCGTGGAATCGTTTTCCGAGGTATTTTTTTATTATTTGTGAATTTATTCGTTTATTCATTCAAATTTATTCGTTTATTCTTTCGAATTTATTCGTTTATTTTTTCGAATTTATTCGTTTATTCTTTCGAATTTATTCGTTTATTTTTTCGAATTTATTCGTTTATTCTTTCGAATTTATTCGTTTATTCATTAATATCGATGATACGAACGACTCGGAGAAATATACAATTAATACATTAATACATTTGTTCACTAAGTAAAAATTGACGATGTTATTCGATAAATGAAATTTCTTTGCAAAATTTCTAATAATTTATTTCATTAACGATTAACTATTTTCACTAACAATCACTCGTCCACTCGATAGGCTTTAGAAAAAAATTACTAATTCTAATTTCTTTCGTAACGGAATGCAGGAGAATGAAAATCATTTGTGTGCGAAGGTCGAAGGCGTTCCTCTTGGAAGATCCCCATCGCCTCTAATTAATCATAACGTGGATCCAGTGGCGCGGCTTCAGGGTCCTCCGCGTCCCGATACTACCTTTGATCCAACGGATCTGAGCGATACGACGGAAAGCGAAGCGGAAAAACACGCAAGTAAGCGATTGAGAATTCTTTTTGTTGTTTTTGACTCAAAAGGGTTATTTTTTAATTCTCCGCTATTTGCTTTTTTCGGTTAATGAGAGAATTTTTTTTCTTTTCAGCGAGATTGGGTGTTCGCGTCGCGACTGTATGTACCGCTTCTCACGAAGGTCGACAATTCTCCAAAGTTACGTTACCGATACACATCGATCAGCTCTTCACTCTTCTCTTTACGAATTCGAAATTTTTCTTGGATTTCCATACGGCGCGGAAAACAACAGGTGAATATGAATTATCCATTGCAACTGAATCTTCGATTATATAAATTTATAACGAAAAAACATTAATTTTTTTTTTTTTTAAAGATTTGATACAGTCGGCGTGGACGCAGGATAGTCAAACCGGACAAAAAATGAGAACAGTTTCATTAACCGTTTCACTGTCGCAGCCTGTTGGTCCGCGATCTTCGCAGGTTACAGAAACTCAGGTAACAGTATGGAACTTTTAAGATTTTTTAATTTACTCTTCCGACTATTTTACTTAATTCGAATACTTCGAATAAATCGATATCTCGAATCGAAAGCGTTAGTTTTTTTTTTTTTTCGTATCTCAGCATTAAAAAGTTCGAAAAATGAATTTGTCTCGAAAAATCAAAAATTACATTTAATTCGCAAACGAAATATGATAAATTTGATATTCAAATGTAATCTAAAATTGTCAGCAGAGGTTTTGTTTTTTTTTCAAAGGAAAAACATCGAAAGACTCGAATAATAAAAATGTTGAATTCTATGTCTCATTAGTTACTAAAGAATTTGGAAAAGTAAATGAAAATCGCGATTGATTTCAGATAATGTTGCCATGCAGTAGACCGGGACATCGTTACAGCATCGATATAGAGAGCACGAATGCCGGTATTCCATACGCCGATTCTTTCAGCGTCTTGACCCACTATTGCATGACAAGTGCTTCCGAGGGTGAGACCACCTTAACTGTCTATAGTCAAGTGAAGTTCAAGAAACACGTGTGGACTGTTATGAAAGGTAAGCGACGATTGTGTAACCCAATAGTTTGAAGCTTTTGCCGGTCGGAGGCGCCCGATAGTTTCATCGAAACGCTTCGCGAAACAACGGCTCTTTTACTTTCTTTTACAGGACTTATTGAAAAAAATTGTTACGCCGGGATGGAGGAGTATTTCTGCAGTCTTACAAAAGCGTTGAGCGTTGAGTGCGAAGAGTCCGGCGGCGGTGTTGGAATGAAGAGAAAGGCGAGAAGAAGACGGCGCGTAGCGGGTCCCAGTGTCGTCTTGCAACCGCATTCTCCGGATCATTTGCCTTCCAATCTTCAGTCGGCCGTTGTGGATCAACCGCACGCGCATCACATCAGTGGTAATGACGCTGAATACAATTTTTTTGCGAAAACGCAATAGCGCTATTTAATCATCACTTCAATATATCGATATTACTTTAATATATCGATATATTTATATTACTTCAATATATCGATATATTTATATTACTTCAATATATCGATATATTTATATTACTTCAATATATCGATATCACTTCAATATGTCAATATATCGATATATCGATATTATTTCAATATGTCAATATATCGATATATCGATATTATTTCAATATATCGATATATCGATATTATTTCAATATATCGATATACCGATATTACTTCAATATATTGATATATCGATATTACTTCAATATATCGATATATCGATATATCGAAAGAAGAATTCACATGTTGCGATATTCTTCGTTCGGTTGCGCGGAGATTTTGTTAATATGAATGAAATTAGTTATCTCGAATATCGGGTTTATTTAAGGGGGTTGCATCGGCCTTTGATTCGAATTTCGGAACGTCAGGTATACGTACATCAGACGATTTTTCTTTATTTTTTACAAACAACTTTATGTTACACAGCAGGTCCGGGAATCCGCGGAGACGCGGGAACCGTCATAAGTTGGGTACTGTTGGTCGCGGTGTTGTGTTTAACGCTGATCAATGGTTTACTCTACTATAAGTTATGGGGATTGGAAGATGCTGCCGCTTATACCATAATGGATCTCCACGTTCTCAGGTATCGAATATACTATCGCGGAAAATTGTCGTATTGCATACAACAACTATTTGCAATGAAACTATGAAGTATCGTCGCATCTTTGAAACTATAAAAAAAAAAAAATTTAAAAATATGATTTTTTTTTTTTGCAGAAACACTCCAAAGTCCGACGAGGATTGGATAACGTTATTGCAGCAACAGGAAAGTCTCCACAATGTTGAGATGCGAAAGTGGCAAAGGGTTTTGCACACTGCGGCACAGTTACTTCGACAGGTATGAATAATTTATTTCGCGAATAATTTCGTTAAATAATTGCGAATAATTGAAAAAAATGTTGTAAATTCATTGGCAAAATGTTGAAGAACATCAATACCATCGCGAGGACTCGAGTTTCGATTTGACAAAAATTTTATTCATAATTTCCGAAACCTCTCATTATTATTCTTATCTATTCAGTTGAACCGATCGAAGGCTCACATTTGAATAATATTCGTGCAGAACGTCAGTTAAGTGTTTGCAATTCTCATTGGCATAACCCTCGACGTTTGCGCCTGTGGATTCAATTGTTGAAGAGATCGAGAAGAGATTATTATCGATGAAGAATTATAACGATAATCCTTCCGTAAAATCCCAAACGGATCCCTGCATTTCCCTGACGATCCCGCATCCCCCATACGTGATGCGAAAAACAAAAAATAACGTTCGCCAAGTTAGTTATGTTCTGTTCTACAAAAATATTGTCTCAAAGTCAATGAATTCATCTTTAATTAAATATTCACCATTAAAAAATCTCATTGACGCAATGTTAAGGTCGTTGATAATTATTAATTTTTTTTTGCTCTTTGCTTCAGACGGAAGAATCGCTGACGGAACTGCAGATGACAATGCATCCGTCAGCGACGGAGAAGATGTTTTCAGTATTAAAGCCGAATACGAAGGGTTTTAACGATCGAAGAAAACAACCAAACGACGAAATGTAAGATTCCAAAATATATATAATTACTGTACGAATGTTAATAAAAAAAAAAAAACAATAAATCCGTTGCGTTAAATATTACGAAGGATTGAGTTAAATATTTTATCATTTTTATTTCAGGTGATTCTCATTTAACGAGAATTTAGTTGTCGCATATTTCGATATGGTTTCGGGCCTTGTGATCGATAGAGGATTAAGGATTTTCATTACATATTTTAATGGGTACCGCCGGAGCGGGTTCTCCGGATACTTTAAATATATATTATTCACAAATCACAATTTAAATTTACTCTCTATTTGCCGCAATAATAATCACCCAAAAGAAGTGTTAACGATTCAGTAAAAATATATTCTCTCCAACGATTCGATATCTATATATTTTGTGCGATCGAAATACAAGAAAAAAAAAAAAAAAAAAACAGTAATAATTTTTGCAACTTTCGTTTTGCGAACGCGTCGCAATGGCCACCGATGGGGCGCAGATGCAAATTTGCGCGATGCAAAGCGGAGTAATAACAACGAATAATGGTAATTGCGACTAAAATGTTTTTCTCAATTGTGCAACGTTTTCAGAAATTATTCTTTACGTCTCATTGTGTCCGTTTTTTTTTTTTTTTGTTTCATAACTTTCAGAAGTTTAGATTCTTGCGATGCAGAAAGGGATTCGCCGATTGACCGTGTGCGGCTTCGTTCTCAGCTCACAGTAGACATCGCGAGCTCGTCGTCGAGTCTGGACGGTGGCAGTCATTATTGATGAATTTCCGTAATTTCCGCTCCGGTTACGCCGACCCATTGATCCTGAAACAAAAGCTTTTGGTAAAACAAAAAAAAAACAAACGAAATCGTGAAGATTTTAATTATCTCGGATCATAATTCCGGGATTTGATTATGTAGGTTCGTTATACGAGCAGAATAACTCACGGAGGAGCAAAAAAAAATTGTATTATCGGGATTCGTAAGATTCAAGATTTCCAAATTGCCGTAATTTACGCCGCTTATTTTATGCGGGATAAGCGGTTCCAGGAAAACAAGAAAACAAATGTTTTTTTTTTCTCCTCTGTGAAAAATAAGAAAAGATCGTTAAAAAAATTCCGCACGATTATTCATTCGTTAAGGTGTTCCGATTATTTAAATAAATGTTCAGATTCGAATATAAGACTTGCCAGAGAAGTTCCATTTTTTCGATATATTTTTTTATATTTCCTATTTATAAAAAAAATTGAACCTTTCTTACGATTTTTCACATTGGGATTTGGAGATTTTTTCTACATAATCGAAACATCTTAACGGACGAAAAATCGTCACTGAAATTTGGTGTTTTGTAGATATAGAAGATAAATTGAATATTGCAGAAAACTTGAGAGCTCAATACACACCCGACAATGTTTGAAGTTGGTAATTTGGAGGATTGCCAGTCACGATTTTCAAAAAGTCCATAGTTCAGTAGCGTAAATTATTTTGTACCATTATTTAGATGGTAACCGATGTCTTGCCGTTTATATCATTTGCGTTATTGTAAAAGTTAAAATAAAAATTAAAAAAATTGCAATTTGGATTTTTGTCATCCAATGTCTTTGTTTTGTACGTTATTCCAAGCTGTTTTATGGTATAACAGTTATTTTAAGGTACCCGGTGAAGTTGCTCTGGCGTCTCTACTGGGGTGCATGAAACGCTCCGAAATTCTGATTCGGTAAATATGCCAAGCGGTGCATATTAGTATACCGCAGGTAATAAGAATGAGAAGAAATATTTTCAGCAATAAAAATTGAAAGTGATCAAACGACAGCGACGTCATTGCGTTGCCCAGAAAATATGAGAATTTTTCGATCAAATTATTCGCGGGTTTAACGCCGGTCGTCGGATCGGAATCAACGGGAAATACAATGGAAAACAATGCCACCGTCATACAGGCAAAATGATGAATCGACTCCGTGATAGTTTCGATCCAACTTGGCCACGAATCTTCACTTGCGGCCATAACCCCCAAATTTCGTTTAATTTTACACGATTACCAAACAGTCACAGCGCAAATATTGTCGTTTTCCATCGAGAATTTAGTTATCGATACGAATAAAGAACAATAAAAAATAGAAATAGCAGATGGATTTGTTCGGGTGAGTAATAACTAAAATACTCTGTTATTCCGAACTCTGACTGTTGATCGAGTTTTTATCCGATCGTAATTTATCATCTGGTTCTGTCATGTTCCGGATTGGCTGTGGATCGAAGTAGCCGAATGGAAATAATCATTTTAGACATTCCGTGTGAACTAACTGAAAGTTAAGTACCTAAAACGGATAATAGAGACGAGCACGCAACACACGAGTACTACACACAAGACAATTAAATATTATCGACGCACCGAAAACAAAAAAAAGTTTATTTTTCACAATATGCGATTGTAAGCAACAAAGAAAATGCGACGCGGGCTCGCAGAAAATGTTGGTAGGCAGAAGCGATGTGCCCTTAACTTGTTAGCTGGATATAATCGATAACATGTTTTATATATCGTATTATTTTATTTCGTGTACTCGTTCGTATTGAGTTCTCTCTAAAATACTTGTAGTACATCTGTAAAATTGAACATTTGAAATGAAGCGCAATTCAATAATAACGCGAGAGGTATTCCCTCTGTAGGCGAAACCTGCGGTATTCGCTGTATTCTTTGTCACACACGGCATTGACTAATCAGCGATGCTTTGTCAAACTTCCCGGCCAATCGGAACTTTGGATCCTAGCATCTCCTGACGTTATTCAAAGACGGCGTGTCACAATTTGACCGGCTTTCCAAACGCGTTATCCCCTCCCATTCTCTATCCGTATAAGCCCGGGAGTAATCAGCAAGAACGGACGCCATTTCTTCTCACCTCTCTCATACTACCAGTTTTTTCGTCGCTCCGTTCGTGCGACGATTTTTTATTTTAATTTAATTTCGTCAAAACGCCGTCCGAAAGCGTGAGTACAACTTATCAATAATATGCGTACACTTTTGTTTTTTTTTGCCGTTATACTTGGCGCATAAATGTGATCGAATTATCCTACGGTGGATAAAACATTCGCGTGGCTCGTTGCATCCAGGACACGCACGCCGTCGACCGGCAGATTTTCAGCGGGCTATATGTTCGCCGCGTTATCGTTACGCTCGACACAGCAACGACCCCATCGTTCTTTCATAACAATTGCCCGAATAAATCGTCAACACTGCGAATTAGGCGCGATTATCGCTGAGCGGGAAAAGTTTACGATTATTTTTCAACACCGACGCGTAGTCCCTTGATCCGAGCGTCGCTTGGTCAAGGCCGCGTTTCCCCCCCTCCCCCTCTGTGATTTTCCGTGGCATTCTTTACATCCAATTATATTTACGTTGAATTACGAACTATTCTGCTGTCCTATCGAGATAAACCGATATCACTCCTAACAAAGACGTCATTCGTAAAAAATAATCAAAAGTAAAGAAAGAAAAAACACCTGTCATTACATAACCAACTAGTGGAGCCACAATAATGATAATAATATAGGTTATTCGTTATCGTGAATCATCCATAAAAGTCGTTAACGAACATTTTTTTCGTATGTTTCAGAATATGGGTTCCTCCAACACCCCGGTAAGAATTATTTTGTTTCTTATAACTTTGTAACATAAACATATAGCTGCTCTGTAAGTTTTACATTTTCCTTAATGTGGGTTATGAGAAAACTTGTTGTGAGACGACAATACAGAGCTATAGTAAACGCAACCTTGAACAGACACCATGCTTGATATTAGATACTCGTTTGGTCGTATTCCAAAGGTACAAGAAAAAAAAAATATTTCAGAAATATTTTCGATTTTTTTTTTTTTTTATTAATTATTTACATAAATTTTCTTGATTACATATGCGTATATCACTATTATTCTCTTCAATTTTCGTTAAATATTTTTTTATCAGTTGAATCGGAAGCCTAAATAAAGTACTATCGCTGTACGCAAGGAGTCCGCGTAATGTAGTACCTTAAATTTATGAACTTTGCAATTTACGAGGAATAAATCGAATTCCTCATAGATTTGGAAGGAAAATTGTGAATGCAACGAGTGTCTTAAAAAAATTAAAAAAATAAAAACATTTGATACACAATTATTCATTTGATTCTTATGCTTTTGGAAAAAATCAAAATATTTCATATACCATGCCATGGAATTTGAAAAAACTATTATTGTTATGTAGAAACAAAACAGACAATTAATAAAAAAAAATTTCACCGAATCCGATGTGTAAAAAAAATCGTTAGTCGAATTAGTAAATTTCGGGATTTTTAATTTCTGCCTTAAAAAAATACGGAGGCTCTGCAAGTTTTGCATTTTTCTAACAGTGGAATTTGAAAAAACTGTCGTATATCGGCAAAACGGAGCTAAAATAAAAAAAAAATCTTGAACAGACACCATACTTGATAATTAGAGACTCGTATGGTCGGATTCAAAGATACAAGAGACTCGAGATACGATGAAAATCTTGTGGTAAAAAAGAAAAAAAAATTACAATAAATGCCGTTTGTCGCAAAAATCGTCAGCCCGCCGACTGCGCTGCGTTATTCTTCATTTTTAGTTCTGCAAATTTGAGATATTCATTGCCATGGAATTTGAAAAAATTATTATTGTTATGTAAAAGCAAAACATACAATTGAATAGAAAAAATTTAAACGAATGCGATATCTAAAAAAAATCGTTAGTCGGATAAGTAAATTTCTGCCTTAAAAAAAATACGAAGGCTCTGCAAAGTTTTGCATTTTTCTTACAGTGGAATTTGAAAAAACTGTCGTATATCGGCAAAACGGAGCTATAATAAAAAAAAAAAATCTTGAACAGACACCATACTTGATAATTAGAGACTCGTATGGTCGGATTCAAAGATACAAGAGACTCGAGATACGATGAAAATCTTGTGGTAAAAAAAGAAAAAAAAAAGTACAACAAATGCCGTTTGTCGCAAAAATCGTCAGCCCGACGACTGCGCTCCGTTATTCTTCATTTTTGCCTTAAAAAACGTGCGCTCTGCAAATTTTGCATTTTCCTTAAAATGGAATTTGACAAAAATAGTCGTATATCGGCAAAACAGAGCAAAAATAAACGAAATCTTGAACAGACACCATACTTGATAATAGAGACTTTTATGGTCGGATTCGAAGATACAAGAGACTCTCGAGAATCACTGAAAAATATTATTTTCCCAAAAGTCCAAAAAATTGATTGAAAATAACTAAGAAAAATAGAAAAACAAAGAAAAATGTATACGACAATCCGCTTAATTCCTTTTTGCTTTATTTTTTCAGAGGAAAACAAAAATATTCGTCGGGCGTTTACCGGAAAACTGTCGGAACGATGAGCTCCGTCAGTTGTTTCTGCGTTTCGGCGACGTTACCGAGTGCGACGTGATGAATCGCTACGGTTTCGTTCACATGGCGAGAGAGGAAGACGCAGCGGCGGCTATAAAGGCGCTGCACAATTCGAATTTTAAGGGAGCGACGATAAACGTTGAACAATCAACGGGTAAATCGCGGGGAGGTAGTAGCAGCGGCGGAGGTGGTGGTGGTGGTGGAGGTCGGCGAGACGGCGATCGCCGCGCGGGACCTATGAGAGGAGGAAGAGGCGGTAGAGACGGCGGCAGGGATAGCAGACCGGGTCCTTACAACGATCGAAGAGGTATACGCGGAATTCGTAAAATTTTAATTCGTCGTATCGTAAGATCGTTATGACAATTACTTACCGATTTTTTCAAATTTTCCAGGTGGTGTTTCGGGTGGATATTCGGATTACGGTAGAAGCGGCGGCGGTGATTACAACAGTCGTGGAAGCGATGGTTATGGTTCCGGATACGCTGATAGAGGAGCGTATAGTCAAAGCGTTGGTGGAGCAGCGATGGGAGGCTATACATCGGCGGCACCGGGAATGGGCGGTGGATACGGACCCGCGGGGGGTTCGGTCGGTGGTTATGGACCGACGAGTACAGCGGATTACGGTAGAGCGGCAGATTACGGACGCGCCGGCGATTTTGGCGCGCGAACGGACTACGGTACAAAATTCCATCCAAAATACGTGTCTCGCATAGAAGATACCGATTTTAATAGCTAAACTTTCATAATATCGTAATCCGCAGGCGTTCCGGTAGGCGGAGGAATGGCCGGTGACTTCAGTCGCGGAGCTCCGGGTCCCGTTGATTACGGACGAACCGATAGCTTTGGAGGCGGTCGCGCGGTCGACTACAACGCATCGAGAAATGATTACGATCGCAGTGCAGCGGGACCTATGAGAAACGGAGGCGGTAGCGTAGCTACCAGTGGTTACGGTACCGGATACACGGACGTCGGCTACGGGTAAAAAAATTACATCGATATCTCAATTTCAACTCAATTTATGATACAATTTATATATTTTTTTTTATCTCTCGAAAATATCGGTATTGATAACTTGCATTTTTTTTTTACCCGCATAATATTTAACTATATCACGAAATAAAATCGAAACAATTTGAAAACAAAAACGAGAAATGAAATCGTCAATAATTCGCCCTTTTCGTCATTCCACAGACCCATCAGCGGGGGGCCGAGTTACAGTACGGGTCCCAGTTACAGCACAGGTCCCGGACCACAGGCCGACGCGTTTAGCAGAAGACCCGGAAGCGCCGTAGCCAGCGGTGGATATCCTTCAGCCGGTGGAGGGTAAGTTCCCCCAAAAAATTCCGTATTTTTACCTTTTTTTTCTCATCAAATTTCCCTATTTTTCTAAAAAAATTTCCTATATCGCTAATAAAAAAAATGTATTATTTTCTTACGATCGGAAATCCAATTAATTACAATAATTTGATTCAACTTCTGAGTTTTGAAAATCATTCTGTTACAGTTACACCGAATCTTACGAAAGATCCGACGCGTACGGACCTCCGCGTGGTGGTGGCCGGTAAGTCGAAACGACACTTGAACAATATATATATTTTATTTGTTTCTTTTGCGTCTCGATTTATGTAAAAAAAAAAAAAAAAAAAAACAAAAACAAATGCCCCATAAATCGGCAGATTATTACTGTCCGCCGTTAGACTCGCGGAATCTTAGCACCGTATCGTCATTTGTAAATCGGCATGCATAGCATATATACATTAATAAATATATATTAATATATTTTCGGTGAGTGCGATAGACGCGTTTATTCGTCGTCGTGAGTATAAGGTGTAACGACTGAGATTTTTTTTTTTTTTTTTTTTTTAATTATCGCGACAATATATATATATATTTTTTTTTCTTTTGCTCAATTCATTCGCACCAATTCTCGTATCCATTGGTACATTAATTTTCATGCGTGCGAACGACACACCGTGCGAACGAACGAAATTGCGAAATGCGTCAATGAGGAAAGGCACTTTAACGATAGCGTGATGATGTTTTATCCGAAGGGCTTGTTAAAGGTGCGCTGACAACAACGGAATCCAGCGATTGACGATTTCTCACAGCGCGTAGAAATTGTTAAAACGACGATCGCCGTCGTCCGGCCCGTGCGTTCTCACCGATATTTATACTGCGCGCATCGTGCGCCGCGCTATCAAGCAATTGCTTTGCGATGCGGATAGGCGTATTTTTCCGTAGAAAAGCGATAAATCTCCCTCTCGATCACCGGGAACCGTAACAACTAAAAAAAAAAAAAAAAAAAAAAAAAAAAAAAAAAAAAAAAAAAAAAAAAAAAAAAAAAATTAATAAACGACTATTTTCGATAATTCATCCGCACACACCAGCGTTACATCTTATACTTTGTTTTCTTGGCGTTATTATTGTTGTTTATACTCATGAGCGGTGCGTAAGACGGAATCGAAGAGAGTGAAAAAAAAAAAAAAAAAAACACCAAAAAAACAAAACCTGACGATTAATCAAGCGATTTTTTCATTTTTTGAAATTTTAGCTTCCCAGGTCCGGCAGACGCGATGCCACCGAGGTACTAATGCGTGTACCCGCAAATACAATCCGAAATAAATAATGACGCGCACGTTTAAGAGACAATGCAAATTGGCGCCACGACGCCGATTGCTAAAAAAGTGCCGCGGGATTGAGAGAAAAAAAAAAAAAAAAAAAAAAAAATCACAAATAATTCACAGAGAGACACGCACGGTTGTCACCATCGTCGTTTTACTTCTAAAAATATGCAAAGCCAACCGCGCGTTTGACAACACAAAACGGCACCTGCGAACCGTTTTACAATGCGAGAGAGAGAAAGTTACACCGCATACGGTTAGCCTTCGTTCTTCAAAGCACAGTGAACGAAAAAATTGAGAAAAAAAAAAAGCAAAATGATAATTTATATTAATCAGTAAACGTCTAAGGTACCTTAAGGATACGAATAAGAATTGGGGAAAACGTTAGGGAAAAAAAAAAAAAACTGCGGTTTTGGCGCGAGGAACAGAATTGATAAATTCGACGCTCGCGTTTATTTTTTCATTACCGAGAGCCAAATCTCCAGATTGTTCAGAGTCATTTAGATATTGTGTGAGATACAGTTTTGTTTGGATAAAATGATTTTATACCATTTGATCTTTAGCCATTTTGCCCGAAGACTCGCTCTGCCCCTCCAACGATTATTCATTTTTTTTTTTTTTTTCACTGTCCGCAATATATCTTTCATCTTTAATTCCTCTTGGATAACAGTAAAAAAAAAAAAAAAAAAAAAAAAAAAAAAAGATCGGACGTGTAAGTGAAAGTCTTGTAGGGGATAACGTTTTTCTCAGCTTAGGTAAAACGAAAATAAAGCTACGATAAGCTACAGAAGAGAGTCAAGTATTGAGATTAATCTCTTCGTAACATAGCGCGGAGAAGAGGAAAAGGATGATAAGAAAACGATGATAAAAAAAAAAAAAAAAAAAACACAAACACGGAAAACACATAGTTTACAAATAAACACGATGCTGTATGATTCATTTTTTTTTTTTTTTAATATGTAAGAATTGAAATAATGTTTTAAATGTTCATCAATAAAGCGAGGAAAAGAATAAAGAATACCCAGAGGGGAATTTTTCAATGCATAACACCTATTTAAATTCTACCGAAGGACCGAGACGATGCTTGCGATGGGATTCATCGGTTTAGATTTGCGATAACGATGGGGTAAGAAAAAAAAAAAAAAAAAAAAAAAAAAAATTAATAATACGTTGTCGCGTAGGCGCCAATGCGTGATCGCTCGCGAGCGTTAGTCCGTTTATATCTCTGATATAAAAGCGAAATCGATCAACGTGCGCCTTTTCACGATCGTGAAACTCCGAGGAGCGTATTCTAGAACCGGTGTGTTATCCCCGTTATTCTAGTTCTCTCTGCGTCTCTCGCTAACGATGCGATGATTTCGACGAATAATTCAACATCGGCGAGTAATACGAGAACAAAAAAAAAAAAAAAAAAAAAAAAAAAATAAGCGAGAATCCCGGATAGAGAGGGAGAGCGGAAAAATCGCAATTGCGTTTGCGTACAGAGAGAAAAACACGAACACACACACGAGGCTGGCGTGCTTTGAATAATGTGATGACCAAAGGTATGTTTAAAACAGCGTGCGTGCGCCCAATATTCTTTAAAAAAAAATAATAATAATAGTAAGTCGTAAGCACGGGTCATGTGTACGTAAAAATATGCGAGGCGTTTATTGCGAACGGCGTGTATGATATTACTACGGTTATTCAATAGTATTACAATAACAATCCTCGTCCACTCCTCGACGAAAATAAACAACGAGTCGTGTTGTATGACGAACAATGCCCCCTTTTCCGTAGACATCGAGAGTTTTTTCTACTGCTTATAAACGATGCGCACTCGTCAATTCTATGTCGTTATACTGTATCAAACTTACGGAGGACAATTGAATTAACGTTATTTATTAATAACATACGTATTTTGGACCAATTGAATAATGCAATAATAAGGATTTTTGTGATTAGATTACAACCGGGATAAGGACTATCCGGTGGACATTGAGATGAACTCAAAACTGGATTCCCCAATTTATTCCGAGATCCACCGGTCATCTCGAGATCTCGATCGAGTTTGACGTCGGAATCTTGCCGCGGTGAGCGCACGCCTTCCGGTCGGGACAGAGCGAAGAAGCAACAAATGCAAATTATGTTATCTCGAAAAAACATTTCGATGACAAATAAAAATTATCTTTGCTACGAAATATGAATACTTGTTTCTCTGTTTGTTCCTCTAAATCATTCCTATTTACAAAATTAACGAATCGTCAATCGAACTAACGAATTAACGAACTCTCAGTTTGCGCGCACCTTACGGTTATGGAGATGGCAGCACGATCGGCAGCGTCCCGAAAAAAAAAAACAGAAATACTTTCCGCACGAAATCGAACTCGGGACGCACGTGTCATTGTTGTCGTTATAAAAAATAATATTTAATCTTTAATAAAATCGGACGGAAAACAATGAAGGGTTCGATCAAAGGGGTAATTGACGAGGTTATCATACAGCCGAGTAAAATACAGCCGATAATTGGTGAGTTCGTTCGTCGAAAAAAATATAACCTCATTAAAGTGTCCATCGCGGCGAGAAGTTTCGAAGTATCGTCGACGAAATTGCGTGTTTTTAATTCCAGTAAATTTTCAAAATGGAGCTCTCAAAGACGAAGAAACGAGCGCTATGAATTGCGGAATATATCACGATGCCAAACAAGACAAAACCGTATTGGCGATGTCCAACGGTCAAGTCGTTTACAAAGGTTATCGTCCCGATTTAGAGAAAGAATTGACGTACACCATGTTGGCGATTCATAACAAAAGAACCGGTAAAATCCGTTTAATTCAGGCGGAAAGATGGCAAGTAGCGCCTGTACTTGATCAACGAGTTAACGTCAGCGAGGAAACTGACGCCGCAGAAAAAATCAATACACTCAATAAACAGTTTGGATCTAAAAAAGTTATACGACGCACCGAACAGTATGAAAAAATGAGAATAAACATTGATTCCGTTAAAGAACAGCTGGAAAAAACTGTCTCCAGTAAGCTTTTCATTATTTTTTTTTTAACGTCATTTTTTTATTGTTAATCGTTATTAACAAAACGTAATAATTCAATTATCTTTAACACAGCTGTGGAGATAGATAGAGAAGATCTCACAGCGGAATCGTCGAAAGATGAAGCGGCCAATACACACGGCGGTATTCCCGAGTGCAACAGAGAAGCAACTCGTGTTCAAGACGTTTACAATTTGTACGACATAATTCCGCAAGATATTTTACGAGAATTATCGCAAAAAGTCGATAAGATTCTTGAATACGGCACCGAAGGGTACGTAAAAACATCGCGGAATTTCGAGGGATTAGGAATTTCTAGAAATTTCAATATTTTTTTTGTAATTTTTTCTACTCTGAAACGTTCAACAAAGTAGAGCTTTACATATCATGGAGTAACTTAAAAAATTATGAAAACGTGAAAAAATGAGTAGCTGAGAATTTCGAGAAATGTTCTATTTTGTTTGATAAAAAATTCACGATAACCGAATTTCAACATCGATAACACTTCGAAAATACTGTTTAAATTTAACAATTAGTAATATGATAAAAACTAAAAAAAATTTGAATAGAATCGAAAAATAATAAGAAGGATCGTCCGCTCTTCGAAACGGCGAGTTTAACATTTTCGTTTAACTTTTCAGAAAATCCGAGTTTTACACAAAGACGTTAAAATCGTTGGCTTCGGATCCCGAGAGAAGTAATAAGATAGCGATATTGGAGTATATAGAGGCCGTGCGCAAGTGGCTAAATCTTCCGTTCAAAGACGTTAAAAAACGAAATCTAGAAATTTATTCATTTTCCACGCAAGTGAACAATCACGTTATCACAACATACAGTATGATTGGCACGAACGGGAGGTGAGATTATCGAAAAAAAAAAAAAATCGATTTTTTTTCTCGGCGATATAATTTCGGTTTTCCGAGTATTTTTCCTCTAAAACGATGTTTTATCTTTCAAGACAACGTCCGAATACTATGCGAGACAAAGGAATCATAAGATGCATGATATTGGCACTGATAGTGAAGAATTTCAAGTTGGATCTCGACTCGTTCTCGAGGTTGTTTACCCATACGCGGGGCGCCAAGAAATTCACGGATTTGGCGAGAATAATCGGCGCTATGCCGACAAAGGACAACAACAAAATCGTCGTTTTGAAATTACCTTTGCCGACTCCCGCGACCACGACGCGGAGAGTAGCAAAAAAAAGATAATTCTCCCAAACATCCAAATTGTTTTTTTATTCGCAGAATTTTTAAGAATTAAACTATATTTCATCGTAATATACAACTTGTGACGTGTTTTCATTTCTATCCTATCAGTCGAAAGCTTGAAGCAGTAACCGGCTGAAAAACCCTCTGACCTTCGCGATCTTTCCGACGATAAAAGTCGACGAATTTCGTCTTTAAAATAATAACGTCTCGTGTTCTTCCGACAAACGAGGTTTGTTTATTATTACTTAATAATCAGTCAAAGTTGATTTGTTTTTAATATTCAATAAGAAAAGATTATTTCAATGTCGGATATCGAGGTTATGACTGTAAATACGTTCGAAGCTAATTAAATCGATATATGCGGCTCGTTAGCCGGAAACGGCGGATTTAATTCGTATAATTCGGTGGGTCGTTGAAAACGCCGAATATAATGTCGAGAGTTATCTTTTGTAAAAAGTCAATAGGTTAAGAGAGGAAGGAATATGGCGTTTACGGTGGCCAGGCGTCTCATGGCAAGAGTCGGTGGGGGGAATAGAACGTCGATATTTCATCTCCCCGATCGGAACGTGGCAGCTGTTGCTCCAGTGACGAAAAAGAAAATGGTATGTTTTCGTCTTTATTAAAAGAAAATAACTCTTAAATAATAAATAAATGAAGTAACGATTGTTTTATATTCTTATTGAAACGATAATCGATCTATTATTCGTGAGCAGCGTAACAGGTGTTTTTTTTTCTTCCACTATACTGATTAAAGTATAATCGCATTTTTCCCGTATCAGGCGAAACTTTCGGCCGAAGAAAGAGCGACGATCCTGGCACCGCTGTTAACCAGCGGATGGAAGGTGCAGACGGAGAGAGACGCGATTTACAAAGAATTTACTTTCGGAAATTTTAACGAGGTACGAAAAAAAAAACGATTCGTATGACGATAAATTTTCGTTTACCCGCCATCAGGACGATTATCCTGTGTTGAATCACGCTGTACGTTTTTTTCTTTTAATAACAGGCATTCGGATTTATGACGAGAATTGCTCTGAAGGCTGACAAGATGGACCACCATCCCGAGTGGTTCAATGTTTACAACAAAGTTAATATAACTCTTTCGTCTCACGACGTTAACGGATTGTCGCAGAGAGACGTAAAGCTGGCGACTTTCATCGACGAAGTCGCCTTGAAAGCCTAATAAAAACTCATGATATCCCGCGATTAATCGTACGTTCCGTCGTATCCAACGATAACATTGTAAAGAATGAATAAATATATGTTACTTTATTTGCCGCTACATTTATTGAACCTATATATGTATTTCGATGATAATTCTCTCATATCCGATATTATAATTCCTATCGCGAGGTGCGATTCTCTGGATTTGTGAATAATTGTATTTCGCATCATCGGGACGACGACAACGATACAACGGAAACGGCACTCGCGCACCCTGCAGCCGTTTTCAGTAAACTCGGAAAAGATAGATCATCGTCGTCGTCGTCTACAAACATATCGAGTTTATTTTACAATACGAAAATCGAGTCCCCGATAACTCCCCGAAAAACGACAATCGTCATCCGAATACATTCGTATGTAAACACCGTTAAATATTGCTCGTTCATTAAGATATCTCGCGATGAAAAAAATGTTGTCACGAGTACGTCAACGTGGCGGCTACCAGTGCCTTAATAAACACTGGAACATTCCTGTAGCCCCGCACAGCTTATTGATGCTTCGCGGTATCATCGAATAATCCTTCACGAAATTATGGCAAACCATTCCTTATCGTAAATTGACAGCTAAATGTAAGATATTGCAAATGATTCTCTACGGACAATAGAACGAAATATCATACGTTGATATTGTCAAAAAATCTAATCGTATAAAACACTGATCGATGATTATTTTCTATTACAGCTTTGCAGTAAGATCGTTCTGAAGGTCGAGAAAAGGTCGGTTAATTTATTGATTGATTGAAGAAATTTGCCGAAATGCATTTTATCAGTTTAATCGCAAATTTTTATCGTATCTAAAACGCGAAATAATATTAACATGGATATTGCTTATAATTTCAGAGGTCAATCAAGAAAGTCCGATTCCGTTGAAGAAACGTTATTTTTCCATCTCCGGAAGAGTCGGAAGAACGAACAAACGATGGTAAGAAAAAAAGAAACGTGGAAATGTATTGTCCCCTCGGGGACAATGGATTTTTATCAACTCGAGAAAAACAACTTTTTCTCGTATACAACGCGATACTGTTCTCGCGGAGGTGGTGGCAGCACTGTCGCTCGCACTGCGGTATCGACGGCGACAACTCCTGAAACAGCTGAAAATCTGTCATGGCTGAAAAATTAATCCACTAAGCGTGCCTTGTTAATACATTTATATATTATTATTATTATTAGTTTTTAATCGAATGAGTTATGAATGGCAAAGGACAAGACGGCGTCATGGTGAGAAATTTATGTCGAGAATAATTTTCATTGTATTTCGGAAAATACGTTATTCAAAAACAATGCAATTTGCAACTAAAGGATAACAATATTTTTTTAACATATTTTTCTTTGTTCGTTACCTCGATAAACTCAATCGATACGAATTATCATCGATAGTAAAAGGCATTTGGCGGTAAAGCAAATTACTATGATACGCTGTGTTATTTCAGGAAACTCCGCCTATTGGAATGACATACAAAAGCGATAGATTTCAGCCAAAATTTCGAAGAAATCGCAAATTAGAATCCAAATGGGGAGTTCAGTATCACGAAGCGGTCAACAAAGCGGTATTCGCAAATCAGTATACCGCTTACATGCCGTCAGAACCTCCGCAATCCATAAAGGAGGATATCGATAAGACAGGCTACGTCTGCAAACAATGCAGAGACTGGTATGTCGAAGGATATTGTACTTTGTTACTACACATTAGATATTACACACACCTTAAGGGATAATTATTTGTCAATGGCTTTCCAACAATCACAGTAGTAATCTCTCATTGCGATTAATAACTTCTTATGCTTGTTATTCACTAAAACGCGATGTTTTTGGAAAAAAATGCAAACAGTAGATTAATACACCTTAATGGGCTTTCAAAACCACATTACCGATAAACAAAGATAAAACGTAAATTTTGCAATTTCCATAACATTGCGAAGATAATAAAAAATATTGTCGCGAAAATACTGTTTTTTCGAATTTATAGACAGAAAAAAAATTAGAAAAAAAAATACTTGTTTTTTTGGGATTTCGGAATTTTGGATTGTGTTTTTGGAAATTCGAGATAAGTAAATGACTGCTGTGCAATATAAGAAATTTCGTCGATTAAATTATTTAAAAAACGAAAAAAAAAATTACTTAAATTTGAAGTCAAAATATCTGAGAAAACAGTTAACTCGGATCCGATGGACCAATCGCGAGCGCAACGCTAAAAAAAAAACATGTGACCGCCGGGAATAAAATAATCTTCGAGACGATTAACTCGACAATATATTTCCCAATTGTCTGTTCTCTTGGAATAAAAATTAAAAAAAAATTGTTTCAGCTTCCGTTTCTTAAGCAGTATCGAGGATCACACCGCGCGTCGTAGTTGGATATTGGGTTACTGGTGTCAGCAATGTTTCGTAACAACATGTATACACAAGCCGAAGGGACGGGACATGTGTTCCGGTTGTCTCGACATAGAAGCGACAAAAAAGGATTATTTGCACAGTAAGGGTATAAGAAAAACGTTGAAGAAAGGTGTTACCCGAGTTTTTTACAATCAGTGCCAATTTTTCGCGCACTTGCGTTCGCATGGAATAACGACGGTGGACTCGAGCGAAGTGATGCTGATGCCGTTGCCGATCGGTATGCAGAGAGAACATTACGCGCAACTGGATCGCGTATTCAAAGCCCTTATGGAGGTAATGTTTATCCGCGGTATTCACATAATGGATTGGGTGAGAGACAAAAAAATCCTGTGGAACACAATGTTATCCTCGAACCCGCAAAAGTCGAATCCCGTATTCGAAATCGTTAATCTTTACGCCGACAATTGTTTGCCGGCCAATCGTCACGATATTTACCGTCAAGATAATCCCATACAATTCGAAGACAGCCGACGAAAATCGGACGCGTATCGTTCTTACGCGAGTCAATTTCGTCGCGCGTTGTCGGAATCGTGTACTTCGAACGATATTGCGTTCGTCGATTGCGGACCGACGCCGAGCAATCGTGTCGAATCGCCGGGAACGAGTTCGCCGAACGACAAAGATGATACGCTTCTTCCGGAGTTACCGAGTGCAATCACTGCGAAGGACGAGTCTCAGGTACGCGTATCGCGAGTAAAATCTCTTTGGCGATCGTTACAGCAAAAGTACGACGACAACAAGAGAGAAAAATCACGTGACGGAGGGGACAGATCGGGCGACGATCGTGCAGAGTTTTCTTCCTCAACGTCCATAAATCCCGCGGGTCCGCGTGTATTAACTATTCGCAGTCCAAAGAGTTTGAGTCTCTCGACGATAATAAAGCATTTGCCGAGCGATGGAATGAGTCGTAAGAAAGTCGTTGTTGTCGAAGGCGAAAGTAATAGTTTACTCGCGTCCACCGACGCCCCGGCGAGCAAAAAAGACTCGTCGAGCCCCGCGACTTCGAATTCGAAGGATAATGTTGCGTCGACGTTACGCGAGACTCCAAAGGACGAGAAACCAAAAGTTCCGCACGATTCGTTGAGTCTCGTTGCGACGAGCGATAACAGCAAACCTTCCACCGCCTCCGCGAATCTGTTGACTCAAACTTTCTCCGAGCAAATGACTCTTCACGGAAGAATAGTATTTCAAAATGGGCGAAAGTACATTATTCGTCATATGCCGAAATCCAAGTATCGCACGATACTTCCGGGAACGAATTTTCGTCGTCCCGCACCGTTGCGAACGCTCGTACCCGCGACAACAAAATCGAGCGGTGCGGTGACGAAAACAAATCCAACGTCTAAACCCATTCCGATTCTTCCAAAAACGCTAAATCAATACGCAAAACCCGTTAAAATGGCGTCTAACATGTCGAATTTATCGTCTAACGTTGTGAAACTTCCGGCGAATACCGTTAAGCTTTTGTCCAAAATTCCTTCGCTCACCGGTATCTCCGTCACCGTTCCGAAATCTAACGCCAGCAACGATATTGTTCTCGAGGAATTTCCCTCGAGAATGACGAATCATCAAAAGTCGTTGATGGCGAAGTTTCGCGAATCTATGCTAAAAGAATTGAGTCGCGCGAGTAGACGCGAACTTGAAACTTACGTCGAACATATCAAAGGAATAAGCGATGAATACTCGAAGACTATGGGTTTCGATAGCGACTCTGTTCTTCTTACGAATGCGAAGGCAATCGAGTGCTTCGAAAAATTGGCCTCCAAAACGACGAACACCGAAAAATCGCGGCAAACTAATCCCGACGCTTTCGAGAAACTCACGAAGGAATGGGAATTGCGTATAAAGCCCTCGGATAAGCAACGTAACTGCGAGAATTGCGGCAAACGCGTGAAACCCTCGACTTACATAGTGGGAATGTCGGGACCCGCGGTGGACGAGACGATGTTTTGCCGTTGTTACAACAACGTTTGTTACTTGTGCAACGCGAATCAGGGAAGTCTAATGCAATTGAAAACACACATCAAATGGCATAAAGGTGAAAAGCCCTTCATGTGTCCCGACTGCTCGATAGTCTTTCCCTCGTCGCTGGAACTCGAGATACACGTTTGGACGACGTGTTTCCATCCGATGTCGAGATGCATGTACGGCTGCGGGGTTTGCGAGATCGAAGGTATAATGGACATGGAATCGATAGCTAAACATTTTTTGCTAATTCACACGCAAAAAAAAATCATTTGTTCCGAATGCAAAATGGTGTACACCGGTGAGACTCCGAGTTACACGGATGTTACGAAACATTTCGTAAAGCACCATCCGGACATCGAGAGCATTTCGGAACCGAAGAGATTGTGCGTTTGCAGTTTAAAGCAGTGCATCGTACGTCCGGAATTATTTAGAACTCATTTATCCGATCACATCGGTGTTCTCAAGTGGATATATTACAAGTGTCCCTTCTGCCCGATGATAACGCAAGGAACGGTGCGCAACAAAGCTATGATACGCGAGCATCTCATCGACAATCATTTGGAACAAATCCACGAGATCGTTAGTCCCGAAAGTTTAACGCGGATAATTGAGGGAATAAAACATTCGTCGATAAATAATTCGTTGTTGCAAAACAGCGCGAGTGGCAACGATGAGATTTGTCCGCCGGTATCCAACGCCGATACCTCGGGTCCGATGATAATCAACGCGCGAACCATCACTCCAGCGTCCTTCGAACACGGATCGGAGAGTTCCGAGGAACATCAGGATTACGATTACTCAACGCTTCCGAAGATCCTGGAGGTCCGATCCGAAGCTGTTGAAGAATTCGCAGACGAAGCAACGATCGCGGCGAACGATTTTACTCTGCAAATAATTGCCGTCGAGTCGATAGCTGACAATCCCCTCGAATCACCAGCAATCGAAAGCGAAACTCCCGACGCCTTGTCGCCGTACGACGATTTAACGCCGTTGAGCGACGATACTTGCGAATCGGTAGCACTGGAGATATGTTCGTTACCGATAAAAGGCGATTGCGAATCTTCCGATTTCGATGACACGAAACCGGCGGCGGATCTTCCAGTTTTTGAAACCGCCGATGATCCGATTTTAGATAAATCCGATATAACCGATAAGTATCAAATAACTCGTATCGAGTCGCCGTTCACCAGGAAAAGACTTCTGCAAAAACCCTGGCGAATCGCGTTAAATAGTCCCAACAGTGCGGAAGCGACGCCGGTCGCTTACAATTGTCATCTCTGCGGCGAGTTAATCAACACTTCTTGGTCCGTTATAAAGAATCATTTCGATTCTCGGCATTCGAGGGATTATCGAGTTTCCGTCGTGTCGCCGCAAGTACCGAGAATAACGACGGACTACATCGACGGGGGTTACAGAGACGACGCTAATGCGCCGAAGCGGAAGAACGAAGTTTCGCAAATGAATATCGCGCAGAAGAGACGCCGACGTTGGGGACCGAAGAAATACTTCGAGAGGCCCGGATCGCCGAGTTTGGGAATCTGCGTGCGTCCCGAACCGGTACGCGAGGTCGAGGGGAGTTTTCGTTGCAAAAAATGCGACGAACCCTTCAAAGATCGGGCGATACTACGCGATCACATTGCCTCGAATCATCGTATCAAAAGTCAATACTTGATATGTCTCGAGTGCGGAGAAAACTTTGTCGTCGTTCCGAGTCTCCAGATGCATCTAAAGGCGTTGCACGGTATACAAGATCCGATAACTTATCTCTCACAGAACACCGCATACGCACCGGATATTCTCGACGACGCGGATGAATTGGAAAAAGCAACAGAATCGAATCAGTGTTACGTTTGTATGGCAGTCTTCGAGGACAAAGCAGCGGTTGATAAGCACATAAGGGTTCACGGAATGGCTTTTCTGAAGCGAAAAAAAATCGAGGCGCAGAAAGCTCTCAAGTCGTCGGAGAAAAAAGGCGAACCGCCGGATAATAGAGAATCTATGAACGGCGTTAACAGCGGCGATAACTCGTGTAACACGATAAATCGCCAAGTCACGACGATAAACAATGCGTCCGATACACCGGAAACAACGGTAGCATCGTAGGTAAGACTCCGTCGCTTCTTAATCGATTTTTTCATCTATAAATCAAAGAAACAACAACAAAAAAAGCTGTTTTATGTTTTATACTTATTCGGTTAAACTGGAAAATTACCGAAAAATTCGAACTGTAAAACCAACTGAAATTTAATTGTTGCTGTAATATTTCGATGGATTTGTAAAGAAGAAAAAAAAAATATTATATACGGCCAAAGGTCGGTATGCAATAAAAACAGAATTGGTATAACTTGTTAATGTATTTCTTTTTTTTTTTTTCGTTTAATCTCCAATCTCTTTCGTCCAAACTTTGTCGACGATTCATCGATCGATCCTTCACTTCCGTATATTAATATATAGATATATATCTTTATATATATATATTTTTCTTTATCTTATAAAGGATATATTATTGCACAGACATTGCTTCTTTATTGCTGCCGAGAATTTACTTAGAATCTAATTATATTCTTGACACATATAATTAAACCTCCGATGGAATTTTAACTCTTTTAAAGAACAGTCAATACATATAGAATTTTTCAATGGCGCGTTAAGAAATTATGCATTTTTAATTACGCGAACGTTTTTCTGATATCTTTACTTCAATTCCGAGTCATAAAGTGAACGAAAAGAGTTGGACGTCTATAATAGTTGTTCTCCGAAGTCTCGAAAAGTATACGTGCATTTTTTTCCGATCTTTTTATATCGCTGCAACAGGTTGTTACGTTTGACTGCTCCTAAAATAGCTGCATTACCGACGGAGGTAGAAAAATTACACGTCGCCCGCGGAGGGTTAAACAAGTACACGAGACACGTAAGATAATTAATGGACCCGATCTGATCTCTCTGATCTCTCTGATTGAAGGGGGAAGAGCGAGTGGTACTAAATTCAGCTGACGTATCGCTCACAATGCTCCATTGGTCCCATGAGATTCTACTAATATTTTTCAATTAAATTATCATTATTATTATTAATGATTAATTAATAATACTAATTTTCATACGGGTCACTAGATTCGCGATGAAACTCCTTCGACTCTGTGGAAAGTTTATCCGTTTCCTCGTTCACTGAAGTTTCACTTTCATCGATTTCGCAATGTTTCGTCTCATCACCGATGAGAATCTCTTTAACGATTATTTCGATATTATCGAATTTATCGACAGTATTATTAGTCCGCTCGATGTTCCCCTCCGTCTGGGATATCGTGGGTAACGCGAGTTTTATCGGTGAGGTACAAGACGAAGCAGCAACGTTATTATACTTTCTCGAGTCATTAACAAGCGAAGAATTATTGCCAATCGTATTATCGTTCGTACTGTTCTCACGGAAAAGTTTTCGCAGATCACTCCCCAACAAAGCATCGTCCGGACTGACATTCGAATCCTTTGGAACGGTGAGATTTGTCGAATCCGGAACTCGGCGTCCGCCAGCGAAACTTGGAAGTTCGCTGAGAGGAATACCCTTCCCGTGCGCCGCCCACAAGTCACAGATTGGATTGCATGACGAGCCGCGGGTTGGATAACTGACGATTTTCTGCCGCGAAGCGTCTTCCATCGAGTGCCATCGCTGATGCGCCGCTCTCATCGATCCCTGAGCAATCGCGTTGAGACTGTTTGCCGGTACTATGCGATGGGGAAAACGCGGCGAGCCTCGTATCTTCTCTCGGGATGAACTCTGACTTGTGTTCGCCTCTGAAATTCACAAAAAATTGTTAAAAAATGGAAAATTTGGTTGATTCATCGGGTTGAACGATGCATACTTAAGGGTAAACTGAAGTTGACTCGCGGCTCGCTGCTCTCTTTTCGTTTCAATCCCAAACTCAATCGACGATCCTCTTCGCTCGTTATACTTATTATTGGACCGGAACCGCATCGCGGATGCGGCGGCCGCACACCCTGAACATTGACTTGACAACTGGACGATGCTTTCGTTCCGGGTACGAGACCGGCTATGTATCCCATGTGAACTCTCAGAGCCGAAGCAACACCTATCCAATGTACAGAGGAATTACGGAAAAGTAAAGAAAACTCAGAGTTCGCCAGTAGTGTTTAAGTGTTTTCGGTACTTAAAATACACTTTTTAAGTCCCATTAAGTTCTATCTTTTGAGTATCGAAACTCAGTGTTATCCAATGTTAATGTTCTAATCTTTAATATTAAAAAAAATCGAAAAATAGGAATTCGATGCGATCCCTCAAGGGATCATCTCAGTATGACGCGCATAAAAATTGCTGATTTTCATGAATTTTTTTTCGATAGATAAAATCTACTAATCAGTCTGATTTTTTTATGTCAAATCAAAACACTCATGAAGAACAGAAAAAAAATATTTTAAAACGTTTATTTTTATTTGTTTATATTTTTTTTGGGTGGTTGAAAACTGCTTTTAAAAAAATTGACTCCCGACGGTGTACACTCCTCTAATCGTAAATATTGTCTAAAACAATATTTGAAAAAAGATTATTAATCAGTATAAAAGCCGCTATCGCGCTATGGAGGATTTTTATTTTTTTTATCAAAATCGACAAAATGGCAGCGATTTCAAAAAAGTATCGAATTTCGCCTTTTTTTCGATAGTTTTTCGTTAAAAAAAATATGAAGATTTCGAAAAATAAAAAAATGCTTCTATAGCAAGATAAAGAATAGTGTGAAGAATGTTGTGTCAAAATTTAAGACGGATATCTTGAAAACTCTTCCTTTGAGAGTGTAAACCGTGTACATCGTCTGTAAAGAGATTTCTTGAAAATTTTACACTCGAATGTTCCCTTAACTCTTAACGCTCTTTTTTCTTTCGCATACTTATTAATGTATTTTACGTACCAAAAATAGTTTATATTTCTCAATTGCATGCAGTACTTTGTATTTTCCAGTATTTTCGTGCATCTGGTCGAACTTTGAAAACAACTCTGCAAATATCGTGGTTTCGGTGTTCGTGTTACCGGTGAACGAAGCCGTTGATGTCTTTCTGCTTGCGGGTCGACTACCAAACAGACTGAACAGTCGTTGAAAAACTCCCAATCGATTCGGTCCTTCGGTTTCGCGACGCCATCCAAGTTTGTAGATATCGGCGAGACTTCTTCGCGGGCCGTCCGGTTCCAGATCTGGTTGACTGCTAAACGCTACGGTTCCGCGACGCATGCCTATTACAACGGTGGGGAAGGGCAGTCGAATAACTCATTTCATCTCGTTTTTTTTTTCACGTTATTTTTCACAACAACGGTTCGAAGAGCGATAATAACTTTTGCGGCGTTGTGAAAATAAATAAATGAATAAATAAAGCGAACAATTGAGCGCGAGGACCCGAAAGAAAAAAAAAAAAACAAACAAATTGCAGGGAATATATTCGCTCCTCGGCCCCCCGGTGCATCGACTAATATCTCAATACCTAAAACCTACGTACTTATAAGCGTAAATTATATTTACAGGTGGTCTCGGAGGAGGGAGAGCCTAAAAAAAACCAAGAAAAGCTCAATAATAGCTCGTCGGATGCGGAGAGATAACATGTGTGCGAAAGTTTCGCGCTTTTGCCGAGAGGATTACTCAAGCTATAAATTTGCATGCCTCCATATTAAGGAAAGATTTACTGTCTCCGGAGAATATGTACGCTGCAACTCTATAGTATAGAATCTAAAGCCCCTTTCCCACTGTACAGTCCTCTCGTACAGGTTTTGCCCATACAAAGTCCTATCGTTGGTTCGAACGGCGAAACTTTTCGGTCGATCGGCAAATTCGTTGCTCAATCTATATCTAGCGATCGTTATATAGTATATATATTGTAATTTTTTTTTTTTTTTTTTTTTTTTTTTTTTTTAATTCAACAAGCAGTGATACGAAACCGTGTGAATGAACGTGTCAAGCAAAGTGCGTGCAATAAACGAAATTTTCGTGGTCACCTTTCTGTGATACCTGCGATGATGAGAGAACGGCGAAGCGACAATAGCATTAATATAGTATTTCGTTGACTTTTTTTTTTTGGTTTTTTTTTTTTTTTTTTTGCAACGTGCTTTCGTGGGGATCGCTAACCGCGCAAGAGTCGCCGGAAAGTTTATTAATTGTTTTGAATTTTTCAACATCGATGATGTCGATGGAAGATCGATGGTTTCTCTTGCGCGGCACGGGGCCACTTAATTTAGGAAAGAGAACGCGGCAGTTATTTCTCACCGGAAGGATCAGCCGATGGCCAACTGGCACGTGGAATTACAGGAGGTAATACACTCAGCAAGAGGATAGGTAATCCACCACCTATGCTTGGATTTCTCGGTGGTAGGGATGCGCTGGATGAAGCGTGAGAGGGTTCAACTGGATCTGTTCCTAATTGTTTCTCCAATCTCGCCAACTCAAGTTCCAGCTGTGCCATTTCACGACGGTAAACCCTGTTTTGTACTTCCACTCTGTACTGCAACTCCCTGAGCGCAAGAGAAACAAGAATTTTCTCATTTTCTATGGAATTTCCTCATTTCTGTTTTTCTTTTGGAATTTAGAAATTAGTATAGTATGCCACAAGTGCGTAAATTGCGATTTTACGCACGAGTAGCGATCGGATGCTATTTGATCGTTACGAACACATCGTTATCGCTATCGCTATTTTCCCAGCAAATATGACGATTTTGAACTTTTTTTTATTTTACGCACCGAAAACAGTGCGTAAAATCGAATTTTACGCGAATTACGTCAAAATAGAATATTATCCCACTAGTGCGTAAAATGCGATTTTACGCACGAGTAGCGATCGAATGCTATTCGCTGTATACTGTTTTTTATTTTACACATACTAAGCGTAAAATAGTACATTACGATACAAGTGCGAAAAAAATTTTTTTGACGAGTGTGAGTTTGCAATCACACGAGTTAAGAAACAGTTTTTTGCACGAGAATTGTACAGAATTTGCGCGCAAAGCGTGCGTAAAACTACCTTTTTCATACTGAGTGAAATAAAATAATTTTACACACCAAAAACAATGCGTAAAATTGAATTTTACGCATATTTGGTAAAAATAGTATATTATGCCACTAGTACGTAAAATGCGATTTTACGCACGAGTAGCGATCGGGTGCTATTCGATCGCTACGATCCCAATGGCTACCGACATCGCTATTTCCCCATCAAATATTACGATATTGAACTTTTTTTGTTATTTTGCGCATACTGTGCGTTAAAATCCATTTTACGCATATTACATAAAAAAAGCATTTTATATCGGGTGGAAAAATGAGGATTTACCTGCTATCGTCGGTAACGAAACGTCGTGTATTGCATTCGATCTTCAGCCCGAGACTTTGAACAACAGGATCAGCTCTCTCGCCTCCCAGGATATTCGCCAATTGCGGCAAAAACAGCAACGCCAGGGTGCCGGTCGTCGATGCGAGAATCAGCGTCGTTATCGTCACGAAAGCCAACGTCGCGCGATCGGACATTAGATTCGCGAGAACAACAACGATTCCCGATGTTATGACGACCGAGTAAACGCTCATTCCTATGTACTGCGAGTCGTTCAATGCGGGAATCTTCACGTGTCTACAAATTTTGATCGATTGAAAAAATTACTAAAATCACACTGTGCCGATAGGAAAAACATACCGTGTCTCCCACGCCATGTAGACACCGACGATCAGGAGTAATCCTTTGTAAGCGTAGAGAGACGCAAGCCAACCATTCGTATGTTGGGATCGGCATACCTCCACCTAAGCGAATATTCATTTGTGATACTAACGTTTCGCAAAAAGTAAATCGAAAAAAATCGATCGATCGATCGATCGTTAAATTATTAATCGAACATTCGAGTAATCGATACTGTAAATTCGTAATTAAAAAAATATTTTCTTCATAATTACTTCGAGACAAGTTAATAATATTGCAACGAACATTTTGTTTTAATTTAATACGCGATATCTAAATGAAAATTTTTGATACCTTTATATTGATTTTAAATTCGATTTTTTTTTGTTGCATTATAATATTCATCAGTAACTGTATCGATACAGATGTTGTCGTACCTGTGGCTGATAGATAACCGCTCGATCCTCCGAACTTATCTCCAGCGTGAGATTTCGAAGATCTCGTTGCATCGGATCGAGTGTCACCCACAAGGTGACGACGAGGCCATCGATGAGCAAAAGTACGCAAATGAGACTTATCAGCTGAGTATCCTGTAGCAGCTGTACGATAAAACGAATAAAAAAAGAATTAAAAAAACACGTTACTTATATCCGTCGCTAACATTGACATATTTTTCACACGCGCCAAGATAAAATTCACTCGAAGCGTGTCGTATGACGCGTTTTATTTTAACACTCACCTTGTTTTTAACGACTCCGGATCTGCTTCTCGTAAAAATTCTGTGAACTCTGTATGTTTTTGTGAACATCGAGCCAAACGCCAAAGAGAATCCGGCGGAAAGTAAATAAGCTCGCGCCTGAAACATATACATCGAAAGTGCAAGTATCATAATTAAAGTAGTGCTGTCGCTTCGTGTTCATTTCCCATACGTTCGAGAAAAATTAGAAAAAATTGCAAATCCTTCTCGATGGTATAAAAATCTGAAAAAATTCATGCATATCAAAGGTACTGAAAAAATTAATTTTGCATAATAATAATTTCAAAATGTTACTAACAAATTGATGAAAAAATTAATTGGTCAACAAATTTCCCGAAAACCCAACTTTTTTTTTTTATGGAAATAATTCGTTCTTTTTTCCGAATACGTATGAATTTTTTCAGATTTTTCAATTTGCTTTGAATTTTGTGGTTTTTCATACATTTTTTCCGGTAAAAAAAAAAAAAAATTCAAAGCATATTGAAAAAATTCAGAAAAATGAACGAATCATTTTCATAAAAAAAAAAAGTTGGATTTCCGGAAAATTTGTTGTACAATTTTTTTTTTCATCAATCTGTTAATAACATTTTGGAATTATTATTATGGAAAATTAATTTTTTCAGTACCTTTAATATGCATGAATTTTTTCAGATTTTTATACTATCGAGAAGTATTTGCAATTTTTCTCGAATTTACGCGAAATGGACACGAAGCGACGGAACTACTTTAAGTATTCACTCGTCGGTCAAACAGAATTTATTACTTCGACAACATTGATGAAAAAAAAAAATTAATAATAATAATTTATCTCACGGTGCATATGGTGGGAAAATATCCATCACTGTCCGTGAGAGTTGCGTGATCGAGACCCAGAAGAATAACCGCACCGTAAACTAAGGCGCATCCAGCTGCTGCCATATTATTGAGTCTCGGACTCGAAAGTTTGATACTCCTGTCGGGAAGAAGGGAATTTCAAACATCGAAATATTCGTAATACGGTACGGCGTAAGTATCCGGCAAAACATTTAAACGGCAAAACGAGTAAAAAGGATTCTTACTTATGCCTCCGAAAGTGCAAGTTGAAGGCGAGAAATGCCAATGCGAGAGTAACGCCGATACTCGCTAAGCAGGTGACCGCTAAGAAGGCGGCATAGTCTATCGTAACCATTCGAAATCTGGAAGTTAAAAAAAAAAACTCTTCGAGTCAATGTACCACAATAATTGGGTACTTTGACAACGATAACGCGTAATCGCAGATCGACGTACCGAAAAACTCGTCGAGCGACCGGAGGATGTTCTCCCGGCCAACGAATTCTGGCGCATCCCGGACAATTCATTGTCAATTCGCCGTTTTCCGGCGTATAAACGGCTATTCGCCGCACGGCGTGTCCTGAATGAAAAAAAAAAAAAAAAAAAAAAAAAAAAATAGATTTTTCGTGAAATTAAACGATTAATCGAAATAAATGATCGCAATTCCTTGGGATCGCCGATGAATTATATTATTAAAGCCGATTTAACAACGACGATACAATCCTTCGAAATTTCATAGATTGGTACGTCAATTGTTCGAATGGAGGAGAGGAAAAAAAAAAAAAACTGAATAGACGCGACGAGGAATCGAGTGTAACGGGAACATTTGACGGATTACGTCGGTAAAAGAACGAGACGGAGCTGTTCTCTTGTCTATCTGAAATATCGGAGAAACGTTGTAGTAAGCAGCGCGTCGAAATATCTGTGAAACTCTCGTCTCTCGCTTCTCTTCGCTCTCAGGGAATACCGACAGTTTCGTGTCTAAAATCCTCTTAGTATCCGAAATCGATACTCCGTTACGTACAATTCTTTGATTACATAGACGGTCGTCTATACACGTGTACCGATTTTCTATATATATATATATATATAACAGTATTACGCGACTTATGTGAATTCGTTATTTTCTTTAACTTCATTTTTAACGTTTTTATCCTTTTTTTTCTCTTTTCTATTTATTTTTTTTTTATTTATCAAGCAAACGATAGGAATGAAATTTTATTTTCCGCCGCGCGATATATCACAGTCGATCTTTTGAAAGCGCGAAAAATATGCCATAGTAAATTACTCTCTGTATACCTTCGACGATCGAAAGGGTATCGTAATAACTTCACGCCGGACACAGTATTACGCGACTATCGGTAGCAGCGTTACATACTTCGAAAGATCGATAGATCTCACTTTACTCCCGCGTTTGCGAGCCTTCGATGCTATTATTACTGCCGTCCTACGTCGCCGGCACGTATAACTTCTCAAAGGAAGTTCCCCAACCCTACTATCGCGATATACCGTTAGCGCGCTTTCGATGAAAACGCAAAAGCGTCAGTCGCCTTCCTTCCAGCTATATTGAGCTTTCAAACCGATGTTATTTTTAAGATGGAAAAAAAATTGTCTCAAAGCTTCGCGAACGATTTCCCTTTTTTCGTTTTTCGTCCTTTTTTTTTTTTTTTTTTTTTTTTTCTTCATCTGGAATTGAAAGCATTTTCAACCGGAAGTACAAACGTGCCGTTGGTTACACGAGTCAATACGCGGCGGTCGGTTGCGCGGGTGTTTCTAGGCGCACCACTCAAATTATGTAGCTGCATTGTTGTCCGCACGAGGAGTCTAGAAATACTTGACCCATTGTTCATTGTTAAGATTTCGCGCGGTAGATTTGACGAAGACTCGCGGCAACGGGGTAAAGTTAAGGATCTATTCTTCGCCGTTGAGTACATATTTTTATTTTCCGTACAGCTGATTTTTTTTTTTTTCTCATTTTCTCTTAAAAGAATCTCGTGAATCCTTTTCAGTCGATAGCCGCGAATTGCGTCGGATTTTCCGCGTTAAATGTATAGAATTGCGGAGGAGGATTAGTGGAGAAAAGGGGAGAGAGAGAGAGACAGAGGGTCGGTGATTGATTTAAATAGGATTGGGAGCGAAAGATAGAGAAGAAATCGATCTCGAGTTTCGTATACACAGCGATAAGCTTCCTTCGGATTAAAAAAAAAGGGTAAAAGAAATCAATGAGAGTACTTTTGAGATTCGCAGCTCGCAAAAGCGCGCATCGATCCAAAGATAAATCGTCGAAGTATTCGTTTTAAAAAAATTTAAATGCGATTCGGAGAAATTGTAAACTATTTGACTGTTTGACGGAAAGGAAATCAACGGATACAATAATCATTTCGAAAGGAAACCTCGAGAAAGCGCTCTTCCGGCTATTAATTAAATTCTTCCAGTATAAACGTTACACACAGTATGCCAAAGCGAAAGAGATCTCTCGGGCGTGAAAACGTTGAGAATTGCACAGTCATACCGCTGGTTTACTACAATATACGGTTAGTTGATTACCGCGCCTCTGGGATCCTTTGACGTTTAATAATTAAATTACACAACAGAACTTTATAAAATATTCACCGTTACGACCAGTGAATAATTAACGAACGAAGCGTGGCGTGTGTGCGCGCGCGGGAACGCGTGTACACACGATTATTCGGGCGTTTCGTATGAATACGAATCGCGCGCCGCGCGACAACGGTGTTTCGAGGAACACAAGTGATGTAATTTAACGCTTCTATCGCGAATTTAAATGGATAATTTTGTTTGTTTAATCGTTGCGGAGATACTTACCGTGCATCTGATAGAAAGCTGTTATTCCTACCCGATCGGCACCGTCGAACGATACCGGTCCCTGTAACGACGGATAATCAACAATTTTTTTTTTTTAATAATATACAATGCAATGCGATTTTTTTTCTAATGCTTTATATAGTAAAATTACTCACCGAAACACCGAGAAAATTGAGATTCTTCAGTTGTCCGAGTAGATGATACGCCATATCTCGTCGCGAATGGCTGTACTCCGCGATACTTGAATTTCGTTGATTCAACAAATCCTCCAGTTTACCTAATGCCAGTGCCATCGACCATACAGCGTCGTATGTTTGTCCAGCGTATCGCGATAGCGTGACGCCTCTCTTTGCCAATTCGGAAGTAAATTCAGCGCTCGTCTAGTGAAACAATTTTTTTTTTTTTCATTTTTCCTTTCTTCTCGCCGACGACGGAATCGAATAAATTAAATAATCGAACGATCGTTTGTCGCTTTGTTATACGAGTGTCTGGACGCTGTTGGAATCGACGATAGCGGAATACGAGAAGACAGAAACGGGATCTTTATACTCGATAAACGATTGCAGTAAAAATCGCAAATTGCTCTTCCGATTGCTCCGCCGAGCGAAATATGAGAATTTTATATCGCTCACCGCTGTTACCCGCGCGCGATTCGCCGTCTCACCGGTGGAATTACTTTAACGATTGCGTATTCACCGTCTGACCGACGGCACCGTACTTCACCCATCGAAACAATTCTCGATTCGCTTGAATTGGTCGAACGGACTTTTTCTGTTTTTTACCGAATTTCACCCCAAAAACTCTCGCGAACCGTCGTAAAACGCTTCAACAAAGAGGTAGTGGTCTCGTGATGTATTAAACGTCACGACGATGAAACATTACTTGAAAGAAGAAGAAAAAAAAAAAAAAAAAAAAAAACAAACACTTCGCAGGAAGTGCAAAGGGGAGAAGGTAAATAATTTAAGGGTTGCGAGACTTCTCCGCGCATCAAGGAACTCTTAAATTCTCACACCCTCTTCTCTTCTCTTCTCTTCTCTTCTCCGGCTATCGTGCACCGAGGACTATCGTAATACTCCTTCGGCGCATCCGTGCATCAGCCGCGGCGAACCCCAAGAGTTGCTAAATAAGATATTAAAGGCGAACCGACGATATAAAAAATGCTATAGTTGTTCTTTCCAGCGAACCCGTGAGAATACGATGTTTTATATCTGTACGCGCAGTTGGACACGACGAATGTATACCGATACGAATAGAACTCGAATATTTCTCGTCATCTCCCCAACCCTTTCCCTCCGTTCTTTTTTCTTTTTTCTTCTTTTTTTTTTCTCTTATTTTAATAACAAGAGAAAAAGAAGAGAGCTGTCCACGGCGCCCCGACAATCCCCCCGGTGAACGACTTTGTTTCGACTTTGTTTCCGTTTTTTTCTTTTTTTTTTTTTTTTTTAATCTCAAACCAAACGACGACAGTTTCTCATCTCTTAATAGTCGCGAAGCGTGATATACCCGTTGTTCGCTTTAACGTTGGCGATTCTTCGATTTCTCTGGCCGAACGACGGCTCTCTGGTGGTTGGTAAATACGCGAATCGAGAGTAATGGGAGTAGCAGATGCCGACACAATGGACTTTCGTACGAATAAAAAAAAAATTAAAAAAAAATATAAAAGTATTTTTCCATTTTGAAAAATCTTTCGTGTGTTCTATACTCAGAGGTATATATCATCGTAATATTACGTTGACACAAACTACGCGCTGTGAATTCACAATGAAAAGTTCGTAACGAGATCGTGTCCGTTGCGGCGCGGACCGCGAATCTCCTCGGAGTTTAGTTTCTCTCGCGCTGTATGCTTCGAAATAGAGGATTATCCTGGAAATACTAACCAATCCTGAGAAACTCGCTTGTTCGGTGAGACCGGCACCGTAACTCTTCACGATAATTAGACCGTCCAACGTCTGCGATAGTTGCGAAGGCGTACAGTCCTCCGGTCCGGAATGCCACCAGTCTCCGGTCATTCCGGACAAATCGATTGTTTCATCCGGCAATATCCACGCGTAATCTCCACCGTGCATACCGAGTTTCCATGCCTTGAAAAAAAAAAAAAAAAAAAAAAAAAAAAAAAAAAAAAAAATTCGAAAATCTTTTAAATGCTTATAAGACGATAATTAAAATGAATTTTTAACTCGATGAATAGCGATAAATAAAACTTCAAAAATACGGATAAAATTTCCTAAAAAGTTTCGAAGTGTTTGGGAAATATTATTTTTTCGGTTAAAATTCGAGATTAAGAAAGTTGAAAAGATCGCGGAAAAGGGATATAATTCGATTGGGTTTCGCTTACCTCGCAGAATAATCGGGGTGCCAATGAGGGTGAAAAGCTGCCGATAATTATTCTCGTGTCGAGTTCCTGTAATCGAGCGATACATACGTTTTGTATATACATATATATGGTACAGTAGCCCCACAGGTAGCATTGTATAGACGATATTCGACGTTATAAACGTCGATAATCGAAGTGCATTGATTACATTAACACGGTGGGCGCGACATGATCGACGACTCAACGTGTTAACTAAATGATTACGAAACACATACGGGAAGAGAGAGAGAGAGGGAGAGAGTTGCGATACACGCGTAATAGAGGAAACCGATGGAAGAGGTCAGAAGGTCGTCGGGGGTCAGCGACGTGACACTTCTCTGTACCGTTCGCTTCTCCCTCTCGAGCCTATAACGGTGATGACGTTGTCCCGGCTATTGGCTAAAGTCTCACACGATTTAGGAGCAAACGTGCGAGTGCCCGTTCGACGAATTTACAATGGCTACGGATTCGAGAGAGAAATCCGGGATAAACTTCAAAGCATCGAGCTATTTCGCTCCTCGAGTTACCGAGATTGCTTCCTCGTTCCTCGAATACTCGAGGCTCACCGAAGGACTCAAAATTCCATTCTTGCTATCCAATGCCGCTGTGGATAGAACGTACTACTAATCGTATCTTCGTTTACTTTTTTCAATTGAAGAAATACCATCGTTTCGTAATACATTATTCGTATATACGAATCTCCATATGAAAGCTTCAAATGGTTTGATTCGATTAAAAAGAATGTGTGTCGACGTTTTTATATTTTGATAATACGGGGGAAACATTAGGGATTACGAAAAGTCGTATCGTTGTTGCGACGAAAAGAAGAAAAGAGGATATTTACTCGATATTACTTCGTATCGATAATATTCCGTGTAAAATCGTATTTTTAGTGCGTAATAGATAATAAATGCGATAATAAATGGCGCTGTGGATAAAACGTACTAATATCTTCGTTTATTTTTTTCAATTGAAGAAATGCCACAGTTTCCTAATACATTACTCGTACGTACGAATCTCCATATGAAAGCTTCGAAAGCTTCGGTTCGATTAAGAAGAATATGTGACGCCGTTTTTACATTTTAATAATACGGGGAAAAAAATAGGGATTACGAAAAGTTGCATCGTTGTTGCGACGAAAAGAAGAAAAGAGGATTTACTCGATATTACTTCCTATAGATAATGTTCCGTGTAAAATCGTATTTTTAGTGCGTAATAGATAATAAATGGCGCTGTGGATAAAACGTAATAATATCTTCGTTTATTTTTTTCAATTGAAGAAACGCCTCCGTTTCCTAATAGATTACTTGAACGTACGAATCTCCCTATGAAAGCTTTTAAAAGCTTTGATTCGATTAAGTAGAATAAGTGCCGACGTTTTTATATTTTTGTAATACGAGGAAAAAAATAGGGATAACGAAAAGTCGTATCGTTGTTGCGGCGAAAAGAAGAAAAGAGAATTTACTTCGATATTATATATCGAAGTATCGAATATATCGAAGTATCGATATTACTTCGTATCAATATTACTTCGTATCAATATTACTTCGTATCGATATTACTTCGTAAAAAACGCCACCGTTTCCTAATAGATTACTCGTACGTAAGAATCTCCATATTAAATCTTCAAAAGCTTCGGTTCGATTAACAAAAATAAGTGCCGACATTTTTATATTCCAATAACACAGGAAAAAAAAAAAAAAATAGGGATTGCGAAAAGTCGCATCGTCGTTGCGACGAAAAGAAGAAAACAGGATTTCCTCGATATTACTTCCGTTATATCAATAATGTTCCGCGTAAAATCGTATTTTTAGTGCGTAATTCACATACTTATATAGCGATAATAAAATTAAAGGGTACTTTTACCTTTAATGTACGCAGCTGTTCCTTGTAATCGTTTTCACCGAATGTGATGGTTGCCGTGCAGGTGATGTTTGCCTCTTCCAATTCCGTTACCAGGTCATTCACAGCCTGGAAACAAAGCGAATGAACGGCCCCCGCTATTATTTGCCGCGAAAGAGGCAGAACATCACTGAAGCGGTACAATCGCGCTATTCTGTGCGAGTTGCGCCTCTCCGACTATCGCCCCAGTGATACACCCCATTGCATTCGGATCGTTACCCATCCAACTTCCATTTCACAGTACCGAGAATAATCGACTGCGTTGCGTTCACCGGCTGCCGCCGCCGGTCTGCCCAACGACTGCGGCATCACTTTTCCTTTTTTTTTCCCTTTTTTTTTCTTTTTTTATGACATTTTCACCCCGAGATTGCCACCGAGACGTTCGCTCTCTCGCTGCTTTTAATAGAAATGGATGGCTTTTGATGAGAAAAAGAGATTCATCTAATTTTTTCGCGAATAGCGAAACACCGCGAGAGGATACATCTCTTCATTTCTCAACCTTCTCACATCGACTCCATAATAATTATTCTAAACGTAATTTCACGAAAAAAAAAATATATATACATATATTTTCCGCTGATAATCGGCAGTCGTTTATTTTCCGTGAATAAATAAATGGCGGAAGTACTTTGTCGCTTTATCGCAGTTTTTCGACATTTTTAACTGATATTTCGAGTCATTTATTTTTCGGATTTTTTTTTTTTTTTTTCATTCATAGAATAGATTAAGTAGAAAATTATCAATTAGCCGAGAAAATTTGAAATAAAAGGAAATTTTGCGAAAAACAGAGAAAATCAAAGAGGGAATTATATTATAATTTACCAGAGAATACATATCGCCGTTTTGCGAGAGCGCCGTTACGGTGTCCCAACCGAAGTGCTTGATAAGCGCTATCCTCGCCGGATTGTGACTCGAATCGGGTGCCACAGTTCTTACGAAAAGCGGAAATTCCGTTGGATCCGAGAGCGCAGGCGCCGTCGATCCGAAAGATACCTGAACGATATTCCAGTAGGGAACTATCTTGGCGAGTGTTTCAGTTACTTCGGAACACGCAGTACCCAACAGGAGTGGCATAATCGAGGAATTTTTCGAGGTGTAGAGCGCATGAAAGTATCGATCCACAGCAACTCCGGGATCGCACTGCACATTAAAATAACATTACGCTCGTTATTTACGGGTCGAATCAAATTTTTTTTCAAACCCATTTTCTCGTAAAACATACCATCGATATAGTAGAAATTTATAAAAAAAAAATACACTAAAAAAAAATTAATTAATTTCCTTAAATTTCGTTAATCAATCGATAAAATGAAAAATGTATAAAAAATTTCGATTTTTTAATGAATTCCATGTATAAATTCTTACGAGATATTCTTATATTAAATATTCTTACGAGAATTCTAAATGCGAAAATTTGCGAATAAAATGTTCGTGAAAAAAAAAAAAAAAAAAAAAAATTATTATCTCTCAAAATGTTCATTAAATATTCTTACGAGAATTCTAAATGCGAAAATTTGCGAATAAAATGATCGTGAAAAAAAAAAAAAAAAAAAAAAAAAAAAAAAAAAATGATTATCTCTTATCGCGCGGCGTGCAGCGTGGAGAGTCGTAACCGCCAGCTGTGGAGGTAACAGGTGCATTGCTGGAGATCGCTGTGTACGCGATGATACAGCATATACAGTGGTGTGGTATATAGACCGAGGAGGCAGGTAGAGAGGTTGATTTCGCAGCTCGAACTGAGGCTCGACACCGCTTAATTGCTTGTGGACAGAATTAAGCAAATTGACAGTAGCGCGCGAACGCTGCGTCAACTCTCTGTGGACCGGATGCGAGAACGGCTTTTATTAAATGAATTAAAGCGGCTCTCAAACTTCGAGTTGCCGCAAACTTCCGCATCGCGTTACAAACGATTTTACGCTGATATTTCACTCGTATAGAAAAACAAAATAAAATAAAAAAAAAATAATGAATGGCGTCTTCGGTGACGATGAAAAGATAGATAGATTATGAGAAGAAACGCTCGAGAACACTTGAAAAAGAAGTTAAAAAGCCTTCTGGACCTTTATAAGGATCCTTTGAGCTTTTCTCGTGCTCTCGAAACTTTAGCTACGTAATAGTTTCGTTCGGCTTTTCGAAGTCTCTCTCTCTCTCTCTCTCTCTCTCGTGTCGCCTTCGCGTTCGCCATATATATATATATATATATATGTATATATATATATCGAAAGGCTCTTAGCTACGAGCTTTATTGCTAAAGGTGTTTCCATCGTCGAACGAGAGACGACGGGATCGCAGAATCGTTTTGCTACTTGGCGGTAATGCGAGTGGTCGCAATTCCTGTATGCATTGCTTTCGAGCTCTCGGGGTAGTTATGAATTTTCCTTGGCTTCGTAACCCTCAAGAATATTATAGACGAAGCGGACCAACGTAAATAGGCAATTAAGCACCGGGTGAGTTTCGAACGACAATTTAATGGGGGAAACTCGGCCATTTCAGTGGCCGCGACATTGTAGAAATATCGTCGCGATGTATATATATACCTATCGCTCGCCTTCGAGTTTTCTTCGTAAGACGCCTTTCACCCGTTCGCGCTTTCATTAATAATCCGCTAAATGTTCGCCTGAATGACGACGTGGCGTTATGAGAAATTGCGTTTCCCTCCGATCTATTCTCCAATTAAAAAAAAAACGATATGTATATATATATATATATTATATATAATACCGATATTCCGCGTTCGGGAGATACTACGCTATAACAATTAGACGAATCAGTTGGAACATCAATGAGCCAACAGTGGAGAACTATTGTTCGTCGAAAATTCGAGGTCGTGAAATGCTTAAGATTTAGTACTCAGCAGATTGCCGCTATCGCAACGGGACCGGTCGAGAGAAACGCCAACTTGGCCGACACTCTTCCTGAGAATAAAAGCTCCTGTAGACAATGGATAATGACCGACGCAGCCGTCTCTCTATCCAACCTTCCTAAAGGATTCAATTTCATATGCCTCTACATAGAAAACCCGGTGATTATAGTCGCGCAGCATTAAGTGATATAAAACATTCAGTTAAACGCTCGAAAAACTCGTCGATATGTAAAATACGTAATTATTACTATTATCGACGATTTCGTCCAAAAAAACGCTTTTTATTTTTTAATTAAAAAAAAAAAAAAAAAAAAAAAAATGGCCTCTTAATTTTTTAAATTTTACTTTTATTTTTAAGACTTTAAGTATACGTAACTTTTAGTAAAAAAAAAATCAAAATTTTACGCGGAATTTGAAGCGACGCGTCGATGTATTTCCTTAGCATTCGATCGGAAAAAAAAGTATATATATATAGTTTTTATACGCTATTTGAAATTTGTCGATTCGAAGCGAATAAAAATAGTGTGCGCGGGATGATTGACTCAAATAGGCACTTGAATGGCCTTTCGCACGGTAAACTAGAATTTCATATGCTATTCAGTTTGGTTACATTGAATACAAGTTATTCGTGCCGAGTGCGCGATCCGCGCTGAGATATCGACTTGTGAGTTGTTGTACATCGTCTTCATGAATCCAATCTATGCTCGTGAATAGACAGCAATTGCAACGACGGAATAGATTTATCGCGCTGAGTTGCGGAGAGACGAAGAAGAAAAAAATTCTGCGACGAACGATGACGAGACAAGTGGCGCGAGAATGAATGAATGAATGAATGAATGCATAAAGGAGTCAAGCAGAAGAAAGATGATAAGTTTCTATGTGAATATACTGAAGCAGAGATCGATGCTAAAACCCACGGAGCTCACGAGAGGTGGACGATTACTTATACCGCACTCGCTATGTACCTCGTAAATGCTGATACCGATAGTGTACCCGAGAGTCCCGTACTTTATTTCAGTCGACTAGCCGCGATATAAAAAATTCTCGAAAAAAAAAAAAAAAAAAAAAAAAAAAAATTTTTTTTTTTTAAGTGATAATCAAAGGCTCGACTTTGTCCCGAAATAGCCGTCGAAATCGAGTTCTACGCAAAAAATAAAAAATAACATAAAAAACTAAGTTTCCAAAAAAAAAAAAACAAAAATTGCAAGTCTCTCGTTATCGCGACGCGAATTTTTAAATTGAATATTAATTAGCAAAAAAAAATATTTTCTGAATTTTTCCCGTAAAATGCGATCGTCATTCAGATTTTATCATATAATTTCAACGAGAAGCAATCCCCTTTAAAAAATCCCGATAATTGCCACTTTTGGTAAAAAACTAAAAAAAACATCGCGCGAAGTGGAAATTTGAATAACAAATCGCTTCGAGGTCACATCCAATGTATTGTTTTCTCGCTGATAGCGTTATCTGTTGGGAAAAAAAAAAGATAACGAGTCAAGTGGGCAACGAATGAATGAATCGATAAACGAAGGGTTGATAGACGAAAAATGATAGGTTGGGGTCCCTCTGCGAATGTATACGGAAGGGAGAGATCGATGCTAAAACTTTGCAGTGTGCACACTGAACGGATCGACTATTACTTATGACACTGCTTTCCTCTTCGACCTCATAAATGCTGATACCGGATAGCGTATCACGAGAGGGGGTCGTACTTCGTTCCACTCGATATATCCCGTGATATTTCTCAAGCTTTTCTCCCTGTTTCGCCCTTTTACCGCGAACGCTTCGTAGATTTGCGGCAAAGATTGACACGAATTGAACGGATGAGTCGCCGAATGAAGTTCTTTCGGAGTCACGGAAATGCTGAAGCGCCGAAACTATCGTTTCTCGCAAACGTATGTAAAAAAAAAACTTTTTTTTTTTTCCCAAAGGTTAGACGAGTCAAAGGGATACAAATCTCAACGTCCTTTACACGGAACGCACTTTGTAACAACGAGAAGAATAGAGAACGGAGCAACTTGCTGCCTGAAGCTATATAAGAGTTTTCCTTGATACGCGCGGAAGAATTTGCCTGGAGATAGTGAGAGAGACGAACTCTTGAGAAACTGCACCCTTTGCCACAACGTCTTGAGACAAACGAGCCGCGTAAGCGAGAAGCAGCAGTTCCGAACTTTCATCCTCCGCGATCTTTTTTTTTTTTTTTTTTTTTTTTTTTTTTTCTTTCTCTGATTGTCGAACCCCCCGATTCTCTGATTACCCGAGGTACATCTGAATTTCTGAATTCAATCAACCGTGAGGAGCGCCACTTGGGATTTTTCTTCTTCTTCTTATTCTTCGAATAGTTCTTTTCTGTTTCTTTTCGCTTTCGGCAAACTTCGGCATTAGGGATAAACGTTGAGAGCCCGAAGTTGGCCACTGTATTAGCGAACTGAGATCGCAGACATCGTTCTTATAAATTGTATTCGGATCCAACGCTCGCGATGCGAATCGGTAGAATTAATGAATCGTCTCGTCGAGAGAAAAGAGTATATATCGCAATTATTATCGACCTCTCGACGGCTTTTTTCGCGACAACGAGGATTCTTCGTCATTTTTCAAATGAAAGCTCCCGAATGAAATTGCGTGAAAAAAAAAAAAAAAAAAAAAAAGTGAAAAAAAATCTTAGACTTTTTCGGCTCGCGAAGCCAACGGAATGATGTCGTCTCATTTTCAATCGTAAATCCCGTCTATTTTAATACGTTTTTTGAGATAAGCTGCTTTTCTGTATCTTTTTCTCTTACCCTCGCGCTGCGTCGAGATCCTATCAATTCGGGGAAAGGTTTTGCTTCGATGTTGAATTTGTTGAGCCATGAAGCCTTTTTATCAAGCGCACAGCTTCAATCGGGCGCTCTGTCTCTCCTCTCGTTTGCTGCTTCGACAATTTCGTATATACATATACGGGAGGGGGGGGGGGGGGGGAGGCGTGTGTGTTCCGATGCCTCGGGGATATGTTCGTGACACGATACGAGATATACCAGCCGTGTAAAAGGAAATAAAAGAGGCCTCTGCCCGATTCGTCTTTCCGAGTATCGAAACAGCACGAAAAATATATATTTTCACTTCGATGAAGTAGTTCTTTCGTTTTTTTTTTCTCCCTTCGCGTATTCGTTAAACAACGAAAAAAAAAAAAAAAAAAAAAAAAAAAAATACGACGAAATGATTCTCGCGCGACAGTCCCGAGCAACTTTTTTATACAACGTCGATAAATCATGCTTCAGTTATTAACTGTTGCGCGGCATATCTGAAAAGCCCTCCGGCTGTTAAAATTTTCGACAGGCCACTGTAATAAACAAAAAATGTTTTTTTTCCCCATTTATATCGGTGATGCGAATGGAGAAAATTCTCTCGAAATGCGTATTATAACCTCATTGTTAGAAAAAAAAAAAAGCAATTTTACGCGGATGATAATATACATATATACATATATATATAATGGAAAGTCACGTCACAGCAAAATTTATCCGTCAGGGGGTATAAAAGGATTTGTATTCAATCTCAGCAAAGGGACGAGATATTAGCATATAAGAAACGGTGAAGAGGGAATTTCTAACGTAAGCGAAGCACGAAACTGTGCTCTCGGGTGTAAGACTATCGCGGAGCGTTGCCACACGACGGGGTGTATATCTTAATTGTGGGTCTATGGGGTCTATAGTAACGTGAATTGTATGGAATGTCTCTGCAATACGATTTAACGCGAGGGTCGTCGTAGGAGGCTTTGAGTTCGACACAGTGCATCGTTCAAGAGATCGCGAGAGGAACCGTTGAATTCTGTAGTCTCTTTGAAGGCAATTGGACAGCGTCGGGGATTTGTTGGGCGGAGGTAAGAGATCGATGTTTTTTCGTATATTTTAATAATATAGGTACCGAAATACTACGAAATTATATATTAGAACGGCAAATGAAATAAAAAAAATGAAAGAAAGAAATCTATCGAATGGAAATGAAAAAGTTGTTTTTATCGCGCGAAAGATAAATTATAATGAGCACTGGATGAAATAAAATGGAGGGGAATGGTATAATAAAATAATTCAACGGGAATATTATACGTATATTATAGTTGGAAAGGTTAACGCTGAGACAGGAGTAGCCGGTTAGCCCCCCACAAAGATTGGTTAAATTACGGACGCCCTCGAGTGACTTGAGGCCACTGCCCACGGCCAGTAGAGTTTTCCTCTCACCATCGCGCTTACCCTACACACACGTCGAACATAACCCTACTTTCACTTCGCGGGAAGTGTGCGGACTCTCCGTTCGCTCCATATATACATATATACATATATATGAATACACGCACGCGGAGGCTCTCGGAACAAACACAGATAAAAAAAACCGTGCGGCGCCCGAGGCTTGCATTTAATGAGGCTGTACCGATGCGGGAGTTTGCCGAGGAAAGGGAACGCGAGAGGTGAAATAAGGCCGGGGGTTCGCCGAGGGGTGAGTGCTTATAAAAGAGACCGACCGGCACGCGCGAAGAATGAGAAAACGACGAATAAAGAAGAACAAGAAGAATAAGAAGCGGAAGAGCATGTTGAAAATCACTTCTACTTGTTGCACCGAATATCTCTCGGTTCCTCTGCACATCCGTGAAATATTATAAAAATTCCGAGGGGAAAACACGCAATTTTCTCGGCTGAATATTTTTTCATCGTATTGTGAAAAAAAATGAATTTTCCGCGCGTTAAAAAGAAAAAAAAAAAAATTTTATTCACAAATTGACGAGACCGTCGATATCACGTACACGGAAGTCCCACTGTCATTGTATATCGAATATATAGATTTTTATTTTTTTTTTCATTTTTTTTCCACATGAGTTTCCAGGTACAGACGATTCTCGTGGGAAATAAAACGGGATCGAATGTCTCGGTAACCGTACGATGTTAGAATGAAAATGGCGGCGGGTTGACTCCGCCAGATATTAGAACCTATCCGTACGCGAGTGCTTGGGGGGGCAAATAGTCGCGAAGGTATACGGTGAAAATACCTCGAAAGCATCGTGTCTGCGATGTTCGAATAAAAATAATTAAAAATGTATAAAAGTAAATCCCAATGGTACAGAGCAAACGAATTCTCTCGTACTTGAGAGGGGGGGGGGGGGGGAGGCGCGGGGAATGTGGCTCTTGGATAAATATTGAATCTCGATTACGCGCACGATGGGATTGCCGCTGTTCTTCCCCCTTACCGAAGCAGCAAACCCGAGCATGTAAATCCGCGGAAATATAATCAAACATCATCGAATTCACGGCGCATATTAAATCGAATTGATTCAATTTGTTTTCGTATAAAACGCAGTATGTTAAAGTGCGATTGAAATGAACTCTGTACGAATCGATACACCATTAATGTTGTTTCAAATGTTTTCGAGAAAAGTACACAAAAGTCTCGATAGTTATAACATTTCGGGCACGAAAATTTATTCATCGCTACGCGATTCGTCGTTTTGGCGATTGGGCGAGATGACGTTGAAAAAATAATAACCTCCATTTGCTCCGCATATAAAATCGAATTGATTCGATTGTTTTTCGTATAATAAAAAATGTTGAAAAGCGCTCGAAATAAACTCCGTACGAATCGCAACAACACCATCGATGTTTTTATTTTTATATTTTTCGACAAAAGTACACAAAAGCATATAGGAAGAGTTAAAATTCGGGGCACGAAAAACTCGTTCTATCCGATTCGCCGATTTCGCTCGACGACGGGAAAAAAATAAATAAATAACCTCGAATCGAAAAATGCCGGGCGTTAGATATGCCCTTATCGATATTGAAAAATGGCCATATCCCGAATTGAGGTTATCGAAAAATGTATTTCCATCGGCACCGAGTGTGGACGTCGAAGCGTGAGAGCATGAAGAGCATTATGCAAACGTGCGAAATATGTATCCATACCCGTGTGTCGTTGTGTATGAGACGCAGTTGGATTTTCGGTAGGATAGCCATCTCGTTGATTCTATCGACCGCTAGTCTGGCAGCTTGAAGCTCACTGGGGCCCTCGGGACGGGCTTCGCTGCCTTGAGTCAACTCGAATAGGCCGAGTATGGTTAATTCCAACTTGTCAACAAGTCCGTGACTCGAGGCAATTGTTCGCGCAACGTCGTTGTTTGGGCGCGCGGTGGCAAACACGTCCTTCCGCTTCTCCTCATCGGACAGCCCCGATATTGCATTCGGCGATTTTCGTTGCGCAAGTGTTGTGTCAGTATTCGCGACGAAGGGTTCGAGGGATGTTTCGTCGGTACGATCGATGGTAACGTCGAATGCCTCATTATCGCGGGGTTCGGTGTTTCGATCAAATTTCTCACCGTTCGTTGCAACGTTCTCGCGTGACTGCTGCCCCGTTGGCGCTCCAGTGACGTCGTCGAGATTGCGGTACGCGTCGCGAGTGCCATTGGCAAGATCTCTCCAACTATTCGACAAGTCGGATAATAGCGTCGACGACGAGGACGAAAGAAGAGTCGAGGAAGATTCGAGGTACGAGAAAGGATTGGGAAGGTAAGTCGATGGCGATGATGACCCCGTGGGTTCTATCGTAGCTTTCGAGATCTCCTCGAGATTTTCCAACCGCGGCGGACCGAAGTGTCGCCTGTCGTACTTCTCGACTTGAGTACCCGAGCCCTGTGCCGGTTTGTAGGTCGGCCTCTCCGCGAACTTCGGCGAACTCGACGTTTCGTCGTCATTTTCATTCAACGCGAATACTGGACGATCCAATTTTCCATCTATAGATATAGACGAGTTTTCGACGCGAGATGACAGGGGGGTTCGCGCGTCGATGCCAATTAACCTTTTTTTTCTTATCGATTTCGCGACCTCAACTTCGGGGATAATACTGATTGGCGATAATATTTTCGGATAATTATTAACCGTCCCTTTTGTTCTTTCCACGGGATCGTGCAATAACGTGATATTACCGTTCGCGCGATCTTTTTTTATTCTACGATAGGGCGGCGACGCCAAAAATGAATCGGTTCTTTTCGACGCAACGTTGCCGTTACCGAGCTTCGCATTTGTCAAAACATTCGCGTACGGATGGATGCGAAATTGACGTGTCCCAAGACCGTCTCGCGTTCTCGTGTTACGCTCGATCGAGCAGGCAGCCTCTGTGAAATTTGGCCGATGAAACACCGGAATAAGAACGAAGAGAAGTAAAACGGTTAGACGACGGGATGATGAAGGAATCGACGATGGGTCGCGGGGTTGGGTTTTAAAGTTGAACGTTGATGGGGACAAAGACGCGTAGAATGAGAGAAATGGGAAACTAGTCGAAGTACGTGACTCGGTGTGAACCGGCGGTGACATAATCAGCCGTCGGCTTCTCTCGACGACTCGTCTCCACTCCTAAACGTTTCTCTCATCTGAAACACAGATTAAACAACAGACGCGTTATAATAACAATTACAACGGTTTTTTTTTTTTTTTGTTTTTTTTTTCTATCGAATTTATATTTATAACCTCGTGAATTCCGATTACAGATTCGAAAAATTTCAATGCATATATTTTTTTTGTGCGCCATTTTCAAATTCAGGTGGAAATTCGTTTTTTGTTAATAAATAATGATTTTTTAATAATAAATGTTTCATGGTGATTTATGATCGCGCGGAGTCGAAATTACATTTCGAGAAGAATTTTTTATGTACATATTAATGAAATGAAATTTATTAGCTCTTTCGTGGAGTTTTTTGTTTTCGACCAATTAGACTTTGCGATAGATGTTCGCGATGTATATGGGTGGGATAATGTATAGATATCGCTGCCGTTTCCGGCGAGAGATTCATCGCGTGACGTGTTACACGTATAGCGAACGCGAAGCTAGTAACGTCGTTAGCACCTTAATTTCCGGGGTTGCGAACGGATCTCGACGAAGACGCAGGGTGGTTGTATAATACGTTGTCGCGACCCCCGCGCACACGCGGCATTGAGACTCATACGGCGTCAAGTCACCGACTTGCATAGTAAACTGTCAACTTCGTGACATGAAATTACCGGAGCTGTAACGCATCTCACAAAATCTTCGCCCGTGAAACTCGCGCAGCAGTCGGCAGTAGTATCGTACATTTATAGTCAGACAGACGGATAGAGTAGCATATGCTTCGTAGTAACTTTACGAAAGAATCTTTCGAGATATCTCGACGAATCATCGAATACGCTTCGCCATAACTATTATTTCTGTCGCGACTGAAATCGCGATCGAGATATCGACGAAAAAAAAAAAAAAAAAAAAAACGATTAAGTATCCCATTTGTTCGATCCCCAGAACACGCGGTTCTCCCAAGTGGATAGTGCTGATTTCGAGATTTGCCGTAAGTACGGACCTTCGGCAAATCAAATTTTACTCCTTTTCTCGTCCCGCATCGATTTAACCTGCTGCTGCAAAGCCCGCGTATAGCCCCAAAGCGTATTGTATATTAACTTTAACGAGATTCAACTATAAAAAAAAAAAAAAAAAAAAATCTCCATAAAGACGAAAAAAGAAAGAGAATAAAATAACTTAGTTAAAACCCTATAAAAGTTATTTACCATAACGAGAAGAGCATTTTTTTAGCATAAATAAAATACAAAAAATTGTGAAAAAAAAATATATCGAAAAAAAAAAAAAAAAAAATGTATCAAATCAAATGACGTTAAAAGTTCGCTAAATTTCTGTATTCCGTCGTATGTTTCTGATACGCATTTTTTTCTTCGACAAAAAAAAATGAGAATATCCTAATCTCGACTTACGAGATCGACAAAGTTGTTCTCTATCTCATAGTTATACTTTACGACGAACGGACAGGGGACGGCGTAGTGAAAGCAGTAAAGCATTGACGATAGATATACCGACATGAAATGACTACTAACCCCAAGCAATCTCAGCGCATGTATATGTATACATATATATATACGTATATTCGATATATATAAGTCGAAAAAAAGAGTGGTACACACCATATATATATAGCGAAGCTGATCAATGGTCAGAATGAACCTTCGATAAGAAGAGAAGAAAAAAAAAAAAAAAAGAATAGTTTTACCGCGATAGAAGTGGCCCTCTCGACCCCGTGACCTACCGCATAACACGACGATATACAGTTTCTATCGAGGCAAAGGAGACGACGGCGAGAAGAGAGGATAAGGAGGCATAGACCGTTTACGTGTACGTGGTGTGCGCGCAGCGCCGAGTACCGAGATAAAAGCGTTCGAGTTCACGAGTCCTTTACCCACAAAATATATCGCGCGGTATATTAAAGTAAAAAATTAAGGATTAAAAAAAAAAAAAAAAAAAAAAAAAATTGAAAATGAACAGATTACCGAGAAAAAGTCGTCCGTACATTGTCGAGTTTTCTCGCGTCTTGTTGTATCGCGCGGGTCGTAGAAACTCGCGAAAGATTTTCCACTTCCGGTTAGCTAGTGTTCTCCGGCTTCCTTCGCAATTAACTTGGAGAGCCAAAGTCTAATATACGATAACTAACTAATTAACACAGTTGGTTAGATCCAATTAAGTTCCGCTGCCGGTATAACGACCTCGAGGTAACTAGCGTTTGGGTTCTGCATAGCAAGAGAGGAGAGTTTCGCTGTTATATATATCGTCGAGTATCGAGAAAGGTCCTCGTTGCGTAAGACGCGTTGAGGTGATATCGAACTCGCGGTTTCTCCCGTAACCCTCGCGGTTTTAGCTTCTTCATTGCGCGTCCCCCTTCGCGATGTGTAGTTAAAGTCCGTAGCGACGAGAAGCCCCGCGGGAGATAAGACTCGAAGCGTTTCTCAACTTGTTACCCCCGCGCGGGATCGCGTAGATACCATTCATTCGTACCGAATCTTCAATCTTTTCTTCAATAGCTTAACTCTCACGATCCTTTCTTGCAACTATAAGGATATTCTTGCCGCTCTGATGACTCACCTTCCTTCTATTTAATCGCTCCTCGCTTCTCCTCGTAACATAACCTCCAAGCGATACAGGGGCTTCTCTACGACGTCTTATCCCGAATAGACCCTTTTCTCGGAGATACCTCGCCAATTTCGTCGACTAGCATATTATACGCGGCTCTTCTCGTCTCTTCTTTCATTTTGCACAGAAGCACGTTAATAGCTTCGGCTTCGTGAGTAAAATCGAAAGGCTTCGAGAGAGCGGCTGCGAACCACTCGGCTCTACATTACTTTATTACCTTTTTTTTTTTTTTCTCGTCTCATTTGTTTTATTTTATTCTTAATAACGAAAGAATTAGAATCATTACTTGTCGTTTAATACCGAATCGATGATTATTACACGTTTTTCAAGATTTTAACATTTTTTTTTCGAGTTTATCGCTCACGTACGCGCGATTTTTTCCTGCTAAGTAGAACGCTAACTTCGTTCGCTCGTAATAACAATACGTAAGAACGTAAAACAAATATTTTTAAATCATTGAAAAAACAACGGTTCGATGTTATTTTACAAATTTTTTCCGAGTTTTTCCGCGATTTTTTTTTATAATTAAACGGAGCAATTGAAGGTAACGATTGGTTGAAAAATTCGGACGTATATTTGCGTTCTCCGTACGCCGAGAGGTTAAAAAAATGACAAAAAAAGTTTTAAGCATTTCGCGAGTCTCGCGAATATGTAACTCTTCCGAGAAATGCAACAGGGAGCAGCGAGTCTCGTGCCATAGGCGTTGGGATTGAAAGTTTTCCGCAATTTTGTATTTGTCGAAAGTTTTCGAATCAAGCGGCGGAATGAAACGGAAATTAGGATGCGGAGGGATTCTTGCGAAAGTGCGAGTTGAATTCAAGTCTTAACTTCGCAAAAATATGGATATGTATAACATATACATTTGCATATAGATATATATAGAGCGAATATTATAATAGAAACGGATACGCATACGCGGATGAAAATTCTCTCGTCGACGAAACGTGTCTCTGTATAATTCTCATAACATTTCGTAATTTATACAACTTCAATAACAGCTTCGAAATCTGAATTTATAACGATATACGTATTGCATATTATAATATGCGATTATTTAGTATGCATTGTTTTATGCGTATAATACGTTTCGAAACGATCGGCAATAATAACGTTTAACTATTTCGCCGAACGTAAATAATTAATATACGCGAATATTATATGAAACAATATAACGATAATAATATACATTACCTCCGTCAAGTGCGATCGCCGAAATGTTCTTTCGCCGTTGACGCATCGCAAACACGAATATCTCCATATTTTTGCATATATCTCAATAAATCGCGAAAACTCAGTGTGACTTGGAATATTCGCTCGTCTGTTCGGACGTATCAACGTGCAAACATGACATTGTACAATCCAAAGGACTTTTTATTATCGCGACGAAACATTTCCGCGTGTTTATTTTATTTTTTTTATCTCTCTCTCTCTCTCTCTACTAAAGATTTTACCGCTCTACCGACATTGTTATTTTTTAAAACTTTTCTTCGCGGTCTCTCGCTGTTTCTCTCGCCGTACGAAGAATAACAATTAAAGTGACGAAACTTTACTTGAACGCGATGTTTCACCGAACGGGTGAAAACTCGTTATTCATTACAGTTGCCACGAGAGCATTTATCTCGTCCGTCTTACTTTGAAAATGAATCAAACAACTACAACTCTCCCTTCTCCCCCCTCTACTTCTCGAGTTTCAACTTCGTCTTCTTCGCCAAGTAGCCGCTCTTCTCTTTTCAACTGTCTTTCATTCTCGAACTCGCGAAAGATGCGTTCTTTTTTTTTTTTTTTTTTTTTTCAACGTATATCTATAGTCGAAATGAAGCGATGCTTCTCGGTGGCGAAGTTTTGCCCACACGACCCGATGAATTAATTGAATTTTCAAGGGTGTCGTCACAGAGTACGCACTCTATCCGTTTAATGTAAAAGGTTTCGAACAAATTGGTGCGCGCGCGCGCCCCCGCGCGCTCTCTCGCTATCCCGCGTGTACGCTCGGCCGCGTGGTCCTTTGTCAATTAACTTGCCATTATCGTCACGACCCACTTAGCGAAACTTGCGGCAATTTTATCATCGTACACCGTCGCGCCTCCCGCTTCTCTCCGTCGATAAACTTTTGCAAAACTATTTTTCCTTTTTTTAATCACAAATACTCGACGATAATGTTTTCGTATCGATCTTTTTGACAGCTTTTTGGTTATGTCACTGACATGATTTATGTTCTTTTGTTTTTCCGACCCGTTTTCCCACACTTTTTTTTCGTGATGCTCTCTATCGACAAAGATACATATGTTTCCGCGATGTTTTTGCGATTTTTTTTTTTTTCTTTTTTCTTTTTTTTTTCGGAAATGACGAGCCGTTCGCCGGGGTTACCGATAAGAACCGTGTCGCGTGGTGGCGAGCCGCGCACTATCGCCCTGTGAAGAGCGAGCGCAGCATCCCTCATCCGCCAACAAAACAGTCGGATCCGGAGGACCGGAGGACCCGAGAGTGAGAGAGAGAGGAACGTTTCTGTGTGCTCAACGCGCGCGCAGACGCCCATCACATGCCCTCACCCGCCTTCTCAACATTCGCGCGGGGAAACTCCTCACTATTATCCTATATGTATTTATATATCTGTAACTGCAATTTACTCTTCGACTTCGTGACTTATTCGCAAAAATGCGTAACAGCGACAAATAAAAAACATTTTACTTCGATCCAACGTCACTCGTGCAGAAAAAGATAATGATGTACGTGCTCTCGTTTAATTTTCTGAAGTCCCCTGTAGCCGCGATCTTGTATTTCCTTCATAACCACACCCTGCCGGAAAATATAAAAAATATTCACGGAATATATACTTCGTATCCGTAATCATGTTTTTCCAACATTTTTTCGTATTGCAGCGCCAAAAAAAATTGCTCTCTGAAGTACACATTTTTCGTGAATAACAATAATAACAAAATTCGTAAGGTTCGTAATTCGTTTAATTATAACTTTTTTTCATTTTTTTCGTAAACTAATTTCGGTTTAAGACACCCTGTGACAACCAAAAAATGTAGCTACTGGCGAAATAAAGAAAATAAAAATTATTATTATTATTGTTAGGAAATAAATTATTCTATGTGATTTTTTATTTAAGCGAAAAAGATCGATGGGAAAACGACTTTTTTTCGAAGTCTTAAAATTATATGTATTCAGAGTTATGTAAAAAAAACTGTCAACATATGTATATTGAAAAAAAAAAAAGATGTGACCTCATGAAAAGTAACGGTAAAAAAATAAATATTTATTACCATCCGTCGTTTTCGAGAAAAAAAATGTTTACTTTTTTTCGAAATCACCAGGTAGATGTGCCCTCTTAACGATATTATCGAAAATGTATCTTTACGCAAGGAATACGAATGTCGTCGGTAGGTTATTTATTCAATTATATCTGAAAAAATTCTCGGATTCAACTTGTACATTATACTTCGTACGCCGATGCATAATTCACGAAGAAAAGTCGTCTCTCGTACGGAGTAGTTGCAACGCCTTTTATGCGCGCGTACACACATTACAGATTATACGACCACACAGCTTCGAGAGGCAACAAAAAAAGGCGCTCTGTGAGAATAGAAGGTCTGCACCCTTTTTTTTTACGAAGAACCGCGCGCGTTGGGTTCCTCTTATCGCAGTGAAGCTGCGCTCGGTGCCTCATCCTCTTAGCCCGGTTGCCACTTTGGTACGAGAGAACTCGAGAGTATTATTGCCGTTAGCCGCACCGCGGAGAATTCGAGGAAAGCGAAAAACTACGACCGAAAAAAGTTGTTTCATTGTCTGTTAGAAAAAAGAGAAAAACTGTAATAATGGCCGACGCACAAGCGTCGAAAGTTCTCGAGGGTTCTCGATATTCTTGAAGGTAATTCTACTGGCTTTTTCTTTCACCTAAAACATAATATAGCGCGAGAGGTTTTCCTTCAGTTTGATCGAACGACCACTCGTCACGCGTTATTGGACGTATTTCTTGCCTTTCTTTCTTTCACCCGTTTCTTGTGGGCGATTTTCTCGGCGTGTGTGCGCGAGAGGCAACGCCGGGAGAACGAAAAATTCTCGGAAGCTTTGTTATGCATTCGCGCGCTTTCGCGTGACCTACACTCCCCGAAGGGAGAAGAATCAAGTATGTGAAGATGACTCTGCATACGCAAATCTCGATGTTGGTATTCCGGATATCGTATGACTCTCACTTCTCTTGATCAATATATCGTTACCAGCGTGCGCAAAGGACTCCCCCACCCAATAAAAATATATCGAAAGAAGAAATTTCTCTTTTACAACAAACACCACCTGATTTCCTATTCAGCGGCGGAATCAAATATTTTTATTTATAAAACGTATTGGCGCAGCGTATTGGCGCAAACGTATCACGAGAAGCGATTGTTACGCGGAACAGTATTTTCCTCTGATCTACACGGGTAACAGCGGCAGCAGCAGCGGCAAAAGGTGGAGTAAGCGAACAGACCAACGGGCCTTTGAAGAAACATCGTTCAAAGGCTCGCGCTTTTACATTGTGTTTTATCTACGTGTGTGTATGTGTAAGAAACTGAAGACTATATATTCCGAAAAGCTTTTTTGGTGAACGAGCGATCTCTGCCAAACCCGTGCCGTACCCGTGAATTTGAATGGGATATGATTTAATGCTCGGGTTCACGATCGACCAATATAACATCGACGCCCCCCACTACTGTATCGTCTTATATTTCTTTTTATCGAATAAAAAATATATTTAATCATTTTAATGAAAAACATTGTATTAACAATAAATAATGAAATAACGATGAATTATACGCATACATATGTTATTTGAGGTTATGAGGTTATTTTTTGTCAAAAAACATTCGTCGTCGGTGAAAGTATCGATGTGTCAAATTGCATCGAGTGATTATTTTTTTTTCTCGCAAACATGGCGCACAACGAAATTCATGTCGATCAGCTGATCGCATTGAAACGCGCAACTCCCGTCTTTTTGCCGGAGGCCAGTCGGTAGATGAAAAGCCGTTGCCGAGTTTTGTTCGGAAAAGTTATAATAGCCGCAATCGCCGTGACCAAGGAACGCTCTTGTTCCTCACAAAGCCGCGGGACAAGAGCCAATTTTAAAGCTCATCGTTGATCCATATCAAAGCCGTTTGATCCTCATTAAATAGACTCTTATAATATTACGAAGAATTAACGTTTTTTTCATGACGAAATAGCCCCGAAGATTCTCGTTGTCAGACGTTACAATTATGAGATAACTTTGGAGAAATTGCGTAATATTCCTAAGGGTCGCGCGTGAATAGCTAACAAAATTCGTCCCCTGAGATTAATTAAACGATCGTGACTTTCTACGCTTTTCTCGTTTACCGCGGCCGTCTTCTCACCCTCTTTATCCCCACGGCTGATGCTCTCTTACTTCGGGACGCTAGTCGTGCGGAAAATGCCACCCTCTCTCATAGTCCCGCCGGCTTTCTGTACCCCTCGCACTTTACTCTTTAACGCGATCTATGTGCGCTCTCTGTAAATCGCTTCCAAACAATATCTTTTTTTCCTCGTGTTCCCCGACGATGCTTTAGGTATAATAAATATTCATTTAACCTAAAAAAAACACACATCGCGACTGACATTGAAACCACGACAAAAAATTTGATATTCGCTTTCTTTTAAATATGTTCTTTATCTATTGTGTTCTACAGAGAATAATACGCAGTTTCTTATCAACGGAGTTATCGAATAGTTTTTTTTACCAACCGATTAGAAAAAGGTGAGAAAGAAATATTTTTTATGGAATTTTTCGCGCCGAATACGAATTCGATAATCGATTTTGTTTCATGTCGAACGTATCATTAATAATGGCGACCATTTTTTTTTCTTTTTTTTAAATTGACAATGGAACTCGAATTTCTCATAAAGTCCTCTCAGCTGAAAGATAATTGTGTAGTGTATCCTTCACGTTCGGAAAACGAGATTGTAACGTGACATGTTCCGGTCACTCTAATATCCGGCCGGTCGCGCTGACTCCGGTAGAAGGAAAAGCCACCGTTTTCAGCATCCGTTTCCTAACGAAGACCTTATCGAATTACTCTATCATCGTCTTGGTCTCTCTCTCCGCTCTGTGTGCAAAGGTCGCATAATGTTATTAGCCGTTGTTCTTCCTCTTGCGCCTCTCCACCACGGATAGTGGGCGACTATATAGTATGTATTTGTGGCTGCAGCCGAGTGGGGCCCCCGAGAGAGGAGAGTCAGCGAAAGCACGAAAAGTCTCAAACTTGAAGTCTCTCCAACGATAATTATAGCCCAGTTTCAGAAATCGATGCACCCCGGCAAGTTTCACCGACTATCGGCTCTTCGCGAACAGTTCGTCGACGAATGCATCGCCAGCTAACCTATCAAAATGTACCTCGCGTCGTTTTACTCGTTAAATCCCTCGTCAATAAATACATATGAATCCACGAAGTTGTGCTCTTTATGTATTATTTATTATATACAAAAACGTATACCTCATATTTTACTATATATAACTATACAAAAAACATCGATTTTCGTATATTTCTAACGGATTTTTTTCGTGTGGGTGTCCGTTCATGTTTTCGGAGTTAACCTGTCCCGTGTTAGTCAAATCGCGTATTTATCTTTGACGATCCGGCGATAGCTTAAGCGCACCGAGTGTTTGACTCATCAAAACTTCATTGAGACAGTAAAAATAACATATTTGAAATAATAACAAAGCGCGCTTATCGTGGCGCGCGACGTGTTGACACGCGAGGAACGATCGCGCGCTCAGCGGAAGTGGGGAATCACAGTGACGGCATCTCAAACAAAATGCACCTATAAATTGTCGTGATCAACGAGCATTCAGTACAGTCTTTTACAAACTGAAACAATCATGAATCCTTCAGCAATCGTTGTTCTTCTCGTCGTTGTGTCGGCCGTGTGCGCGTCAAGTAAGGGATACTTTTTTCATACTTATTTGATTTTTTTTTTTTTTTTTTTCGAAAATTTCGATAGCGATCTGACGTTTTTTTTTTTTTTCGAAAATTTCGATAGCGATCTGACGTTTTCTTTTTTTTCGAAAGTTTCGATAGCGATCTGACGTTTTTTTTTTTTTTCGAAAATTTCGATAGCGATCTGACGTTTTTTTTTTTTCGAAAATTTCAATAGCGATTTGACGTTTTTTTTTTTTTTTTTTTTTAATTTCAGGACCGGGCGGAGGGCAAAAAGTGTGTTATGAAGACAATGAGCATTTTACTAATTGTGGCACTGAGTGCGAACCATCGTGCGACCTTCCCGGACCGAGAGCCTGTATTCTCGTTAGTATTTCTTCATTATTATGTATTTTAACAAATTTCTAACTTTATCCGATAGTATTTTAATCGCTAATGTTATTGCAGCGTTGCAAATTGAATACGTGCGAATGCGACAAAGGATTTTACAGAGCGAAAGATAACCGTTGCGTTCTACTTGAGGAATGCCATAAGTATGGAAAACCACATGGACCACCATCGACCAAATACTAACCTCGTTGACAAGACGAATGTTCGATTTTCCTAAAATAATATCATCGTTTACAATTTGAAAATTAATAATTTTGTTTGTGACGACAATTAAATCGATGTATCGAAAAAATAATAAATACACGATTTTTATAACACGTATTTTATTTTTATTATTTTATGATTTTTGTTTTTTTCAAATTTTACTTATTTTACACCCGACATAAAAAATTATCGGAAATAAATTATGCAATTTTAGAAAATTATCGTTTTTTATTAAAAATAAATGTTTAATTGTTTTTATGAAGAGAGGAAAAAGGGTTAAACTATTTATCTCGGGAGTTTAAATCGTAGATGCGCTTCGCCCGCATTGGACGAAATTTCGCAATTAAATGGCGATATCTTCTACGCACGATTATTCACAGTCGTTGGAAAGATTATTATTCACGCGGCTTCAATCTGTTTTCGTAAAGCGATATTCGGACATGTAAACCCCTAAGATCCCTCGGGTAGTTATACGCGCCCGGTAATACTCTGATCTATTCGAGAGTCCGGATTGAGGGAAACACAGTGTCAGGAACACAGGTTGGTCCTCCATCAAAATCGTCCCAACGGGATGTGCACCTGTCTTTCGAGGCGTTGCGCTACGGAAGAAAATGAGGATAGAACAGCTCTCGTGTACCTCCCCACCGATGACCATTAATTCACGAGGGAATATCATACGACTGTAACATTCGTAGATCCGTTTCGCGTTGACTGGACAGTCAAATATTTCACGGATATCAAAATTAAATTAATTCCACGGATTACAACCGCTCGAGAAACGCAAGAGACGGATCGGTGAGAAAGTTCGCGTTAAGTAAGAACGATCGGTATGCGAAATTCGCGAAGTTCATTTTCTTATTAATTCGGTTCGTATACAACGCGAAAATACTCAACGAATTCGCGTTAGACTCTCGAAAAATTATTTCTCATTTCGAAATCGGTTTCAAGAAAATGCATTCGATTGTTGTTTAGTTAATAGTAATAATAATAAAGTAGTCGTAAAATAAATTTTATGAAATAGAATTGTTATTTACGAAAATAAAAATTGTCATTTTTCAAATGTTTTATTTTTTTTGACAGAACTCTCTGTTTTCAAGGTTATGCGATGTATATATATATTTTTTTCGATCATCTTCGAAACCCTTCGTAGTGTTCGAGGGATGCGGTGTTAGATGTCTGGAAAAAAAATACGTTTCGTAGGGATGGTTGGGAGTTTCGTTGATGCAGAATAGTCCGGTACTTTCAGTTTTTCTTTAACGGTTTCGCGTCAATGACGAGCGAATCGAGGTCAACGTGATCAAAGACAGAGGCGAAGCCCGAGCAGCTGCCGTATTACTCCTGTCCCAGACTCTCGTCGAGTCTAAAAGAGACGGCTTCGGTAGTTACAACGAGACAACGTCGAACACACGACGCTCGATTGTAGCGTAGTTGCCAGTGCGCGATAGGTACGTTGGAAAACTTGGAGTTCCGTCACAGAGTTGTTTGGATAGTTGTAGTAGTGTGTCGCAGCGCTAGTGTCGATATGTGGGTTGAGAACGGGAACCTGGAAGGGAACACTCGAGTTCCGGCTGACGCGACGTTACGTGCCGGTATAATGGTCCTTGTCTTACCAACCCGTTCCGCAATGGTCTATTCAAGCGCGAGGCGACGCCGGCAATTCCTCTGCTTTCCTCACCCTTCGCATCCTTGCGGGGAGTCGACGATTGTTACCTTCCTAAGACTACTCGACAACAATCCATCTGTTCTGTCTTTACACTCGCTGTTGCCTCGTGACGCCTCCGCCCGTTTCAAGCAGTCGCCGGTCTTGAAACTTAACGCGCGTCCCCCCCCCCCTCCCTCTGCCCACCGTTCAACTGTATTGCAAAATTTATCACTGTAACACTGTGGTAAAAGCCGAAACGTCGCTGATTTTTTTATTATTCTTTGTCGACGAAAGTTCTTGTGTGTTGTGATCTACGAATAAAATAATTCGCGGATATGTGGAATAAAAAAAAAATACGCGGATCTAACCTTGAAAATGAAAAATGTGTGTTATCGGATTTCTATTTTTTTCAAACCATTGTATTCTTTGTTCTGCGATGAAAATACGACAAAACGAAACTCAAAGGTATTTTTCGTATTCTATCGTGAAGAATACGCAACATAAGTCACTCAGCGGTGTTGTAAAAACTTTTCTTTTTCTTCTCCCAACGAATTCGACGGGGGAAAATTCATCAAATTCAGTTCGGAGAAAAGTTCGGAGAAATAATGAAAAAAAACGAAATTTGATTTTCGATAAAAGTAATTCACAGAATAGTTGTTAAGAATTTATTTCAGCATTCGTTGATAATGTACAGTTTGGTATGGCGAAAATATATTGGTATTTATTATTTTCGGTCACTGCAACGATGAGGTCGAACGCACTGACGGGTCTTTACGTCCCGCAAAAATCCATCGTTGCATTGGCAACCATTCGGTATACAGTACTTAAAAAAAAAAAACAAAAAAAAACAACAATAAATTGATTTGCACTTGTCGAACATAAACATGTCATTGGTTCAAATAATAACCGACGATACTTACTTGTCTACAAATTGTTGGACGAGGATTAGTGCACGTCGGCTCGCATACCGCGCCACATTCAGACGGTCCGGCATTTTTTCCACATCGTGCGTCGGCGTTGATAAGAACTAAAGGATTTAAAATTTTTTTTATTATTATTTACATATATATTCGAAAACATATTTTTAATGATTTTTTTCAAAAAATTAGGATATTGAGTATTAAAAAAAAAAGTATTTGACTCCCGCGTCACGTGATATAAAATTATGCATGACGGAGTATTTAACTTACCGGCGTATGTTAAAACGGTACACGCGAGAAAAATTACGACTGTGAACTTCATGATGCAGAAGCTTCGATTGTTGACCGTACGACTGATTTTCGTATTCGAACGGTTACGCCTTTTATATCCAAACTTCATGATAATAATACTAACGAATAAATATTAGTATACGTCCGATTACTAGTCTGCGTTCTTCCCGGCAGAGTTAATAAGGAAATGATATATCTTCGCTGAACTGACGCGGAACTCATGGAATTATACATCGAAGCCAAGAATTACATACGTCATCGCAAAAAACAAAGAAATTTTTTTTTTTTAATACTTTTCGCTTTCCAACTCGTTAAATCAATATTTTCAACGATTAAAAGCTCCGCAACAATTGTGGGAAATAATTAAAATAAAATCCGATCGATAAAGAAAAATTCGTTTTCGGAGTATTTATTCGGTTATCAAATGAGTATTTATTTCAATATTATACGCTATCGCAGATAATTGTTTTATCTTAAAAATATTGATTTTTATTCCATATTGATGTGTTTGTTGTTTTTATTAAATTTTACGAAGCCTCTGCAATTTTTGTCGAATTCGTACGAATTATTTCGGTGGTGGAACGGTACAACAGTCAGGAAGAACGCACTGCTTCGTGTATCCGTCCCGCAAATATCCTTTATTGCATGCGCAACCGTCTGTGAGACAATACTATAAAATAAAAACGACAATGAATCAATGTTCGACGATGAACTGTGCGATAAACAATTATACTTACTGTTGCACAACCTTCTGGACGCGGATTGCTGCACGACGGCTCGCATACCGCGCCACAGCGCGCCGGTCCGGCGTTCTTGCCACAGCGCGCCGGTCCTTTGTTGCTTCCGCAACACCGGTCGGCGTTGATAAGGTCTTTGACAAAATAATTTTTTTTTACTCATAGAAATGCACGTGTCCCCGAAATAATTAATGAAAATAATTAATTAACAATGATAAATGAAAAATAAAAAATTATAAACGCAGCTTACCGGCGTAAATCAGCACCGCGAACGCCAAGAAAATTACAACTGTAAACTTCGTCATGATAATGCGTCGGTGTTCAATACACAAGTGATTTTCGTTTACGAATGCCTATTACTTTTATACCCAAACGTGTGTAACATCAATAACGCCAATCGGTTAAAAAATATTATTATATGACCGATAATTAGCTGCATGTTGCAAAAACGATAACGAGGAAAAAAGTCGGCGCTGAAATGCCTCAGAATCGCATTAAATAATATATAAAAAAAAAAAAAAATTTCGATTCTAACAGTCATAAAATTAAGAGACGCGGTAGCGTCTCGACGCCAAGTAGTTTAAAGAAAAAGTCTGCGTGGCGAAGCCGCGCGCGTCGTGCGCTACCGTGTCCTTATACGCCAATATCGTGCCCCCTAAACTTTGACATTTTTTTTCTCGGAAACGAGACATCGGATCTAAATTCTAAAGTTTTGAAAACCCGAAAATTTCAGGAAACTCTATAGCATCGATTTGTTAGACACGATGTTTTAGCCTTCCGATTCCCCGAAATAATTTTCGACGACATAAAAAATTGTAGGAAATAATACAAATATAAACGAAATAAAAAAAATATAAATAAAATAAAATAAAAAAACATAGTTTCTTCCATATCGAAAAAGAATGTATTTCAACATTGTACAGTACAGTAGATAACTGAATAATCGTAAATATATGACTATTTATTTCGTCTACTCGATGCTGGCGAATAATCCGCTATTTATTGTGGTGGAACAGTGCAACAACGACGAAGAACACACTGACTGGTGTATTCATCCCGCAAATATCCTTCATTACATGCGCAACCATTTTGGAGACAATTCTAAAAAAAAAAAAAAAAAAAAAAAAAAAAAAAAAAGACGATGAATACATATGAAATTGCCGGGGAAAAGAAGCATTCAATCGAATTGTGACGAACGATCGTACGTACTTTTGAACATAATGGTTTCGGCATATTACAACGCGGCTCGCATACCGAACCACAGGGAGTCGGTGCGGCGTTCTTGCCGCAGCGACCGGGTCCGGTGTTCGGTGTGCAATGGCTGTCGGCATTGATAAGACCTGAGCGACAGAAACATAGATAATTGTTTATTTTTCGTAGTTGCAAAAACTCACCGGAGTTCGAACAATAAATTAGGATAAGAGGATACGAGATAACGACGAATTACAATAGAAAACATATATTTCTAACTTACCGGCGTAAAATAGCATCGAACACGCAATGAAAATTACAATTGTCACCTTCATGATGATAATGCCGCGGTGTTGAACATACGACAGAGTTTGGTATATCAATGGCTATTTCTTTTATACCGAAACGTGTGTAAAATAAACATCAATAAAGCCAATCGCTCGAAAAATATTGTTATATGGCCGATTATTAGCTGCATGTTGCCGAGAGAGGTAACGAGGAAAAAATCAATCTTCGGACTGCATATTTCGATCTTATGGAGTAATTTATATGTAGAAAACGAACATTAAATCATTGAAACAAAAAATACATTTTTTTTTTATTTCTCGCGCGCCATACGTATTTTTACGAACGAAAAAACGTTCGAGTGAATTTGGTGATCTTTTGGATTAAAAAAACAAAAGTATAGTAAAAAGTTTATTCGCAGATTCAACGGCGCTGCAGCAGCTTGTCGCGGCATTTTCTAGCTGTTGCTCTATGCCTGCGAATATCTTAATTTATGCAACGATGCCCTCGAGGCATTTATTTTTACTATTGTTAGAAATTGTTGGAACGAAAGGCGTTAAACGTTATCCCAACAATATTGTTCATTTACCGAGTTTGCAGGTTAATCGTTTGTGCAAATTAACTCTATTCTTGGCGACTGGTGAATTATGGATGCGTCTATTCGGACGACAATAGAATTCCTTTAAAGTAAATAAGGAAAAAAAAACGGACGAATTACGTCGAGTATGCGAAGCGGTTTGGTTCGCCGAGCAAATATATACGGCAATGATACACGCGTACGCTAAAAATTAGGAAAGACGCAAATAATCCTCGAGAGCAAATCACATCTCTCCTCCTCCGCCCGTCGCGGGCTCAGTCGGTATCAGAAACTGATGTAATCAACTTTTTTCATGCATGCATAACGGAAAACCTCTCATCAAATGCTCTGCCGATATTATCATTCATCGATAAGACTGATTTTTAAGTTATTAATGCCGATATGCATGAAAAAAAATTGATTACAGTTTTTATTACCGACCGCGGTATTTCACCTGCTCTTTGAGTCAATTGGGTCAAGCGATAAAATTGCGTGCCGCCTATTCGATGTTAAGAGGAGGTGAAACCCTATCGAGTGCGAGAGAGATAACGTGATTGGCGCTTATGGCGGAGCGAGAGAGGCACTCAGTAACATGTTTCGCCTCCTCTTAACGGAGTAAGGATTTCCGTTATGTTTTCATTGCGAAATATCGCCGAAACATTTTGCGTAATTATCCGTTATCTCGATTAAATCAACACAATGCGAGACGGACCCCTCAAAATAATACACTGAAAAAAAATAGTATATGTAACAAATAAAAAAAAAATATTTTTTTTTCATTTTTTAACGTAATCGACATCTGTTTAAGGATAAAAAAAAATGTTGCGTATAACGTCTTAAGCGATGCGTAAAAAAAAAAAGAAAACTTAAAAATATTGCGATGTTTCGCGTGAAATTTGTACTCCGAAATTCCGATGTATGTAGCGATCTTATAATGTGTCGAGTGCGTCTAATATTTATCTCAACGAAGCTCCGTGAGAGAGAGAACGTAAAAATATGAGTTATATGACGAAATAATAACAAAGCGCACTTATTGCGAGTTCGACGATAATTATGGACACGCGATGAATCATTTTAGTTCTTATAGTGATGGCGGGGAACCACCTGAATGACGGTACCCACACGATTTATAGTTGTCCACCTATAAATTGTCGTGACCAACGTGCATCGGGTGCAGTCGTTTAATAGTGAAACAATCGCAGCCATGAATCGTTCAGCTCTTATCGTTCTTCTCGTTGCCTTGGTGGCGCTGTACGCATGTAATGGATATACTTCAACGATATTTATTTAACCAATTTTTCTTTTTCTTCCGTTCAAAAAACTTAATAGTGATCCGATGTTTTTCTTTTCGGCAAATGTCTGATACAGGCGATGCGCTAAGACTTTGTAAAGACCCCAATGAATATTGGACACAGTGCGGCACCAAGTGCCCGTTAACATGTGCGCAACCATTAAGTAGAGGTTGCGTTAAAGTTAGTATTGCTTATTCTATAATCAATTAAATTGACTGTAAAATTTAGCATACATATATCTATACATTGATTTACGTTACTACAGATGTGCTTGCCGCATGTTTGCGAATGTAAAGTAGGATTTGTCAGAAGAGAAAGAGATAACCGGTGCGTTCGACTAGAAGAGTGCGACGAGAATTTGTTACCAGAAAAAAAAAATGGTCTCCTGCCTTTGGATCGCATGACGTGATTTATATGTAAAAGACGAACATGTAATCATTAAATAAAAAGATAAATAAAAAAATCTTGTTGATTTTCAACTCGTCAAACCTAATTTTGTAACCGATAAAACGTTCGAGTAAATTTGGCAATATGTTGGAACTAAAAAATAAAAAAAGTTTATTCGCAGATTCGACGCCGCTGCAGCAGTTTGTCGAGGCATCTCGTGCTCTACGCGTTGAAATACCTTAATTCCAGTGCCGATGCTCTCGAGTCATTTATTTTATTTGCAATTGTTGAGAATAGTCGGAACGAGAGCTGTTGAATGTTATCGCGACGATATTGTTCATTTAGCGAGTTTTGCAGGTTAATCCTTTCGGCAAATTAACTCAATTCTTGGCGACTAGCGAATTATGGATGCGTCTATTCGAACGACGATACAATTCCTTAAAAGTAAATAAGGAAAGAAAAAATGGACTATTTGCGTCGAGTATGCGAAGCGATTTGGTTTGCCGAGTAAATATATGCGGGAATGATACACGCATATGCTAAAAATTAGGAAAGACACGAATAATCCTTAAGAGGAGGTGAAACCCTATGGAGTGCGAGAGAGATAGAGTGATCGGAACTTACGGCGGAGCGAGAGAGAGGCACTCGGTAACATGTTTCACCTCCTCTTAAGAGGCGGTGAAACACGTTTCCGCGTGCCTCTCTCTCGCTTCGCCGCCAGCTCCGATCGCACTATCTCTCTTGCACTCCATAGGGTTTCACCTCCTCTTAATAGTCCGAGCGCATGGTGTTCATTTCCCATAAGTTCGACGAAAATGAGAGAGAATTGCAGACACTTCTCGATGGTATTAAAATCTGAAAAGATTAATCCATATTAAAGGTACTGGAAAAATTAATTTTACATAATAATAATTCCAAAATGTTAATAACAAATTAATAAAAAAAAAAAAAATTGTTCAACAAACTTCCCGGTAACCAAACTTTTTTTTTTTTTATGAAAATAATTCTTTCATTTCTCTGAGTACATAGACATTTTTTCAGATTTTTCTCAAGATTTAAAATTTTTTTTTAATAGGAATAATGTGTGGAAAAACAAAAAAAAAGTATAAAAAAAAATTCAAAATCTTCGGAAAAATCTAAAAAAATTCATACGTATTCAGAAAAATGAACGAATCATTTTCATTAAAAAAGAATGTTGGGTTACCAGAAAATTTATTGAACAATTTTTTTTTTCATGAATTTGTTATTAACATTTTGGAATTATTATTATGTAAAATGAAACTTTCCTGTACCTTTAATATGCATGATTTTTTTCACATTTATACCATCGAGAAGTCTTTACAATGCTCTCTCATTTTCGTCGAACTTATGCGAAATGAGCACCACGTTTACGTTTATAAAAGTTCTTTATTCATGTTTTTAATATTTACATTTGTTTTGTTTTCTTCACTTATCCCTATCACTTTTGTGATTAAACTAACTTACATGTTATTTTAGCGACTTTTACTCCTTTATTAGCTTTATTTTGATTTTTAGTTTTTAGTTTTTTATCGGGGAAAAATTTGAAAAAAACCCATTAGAATCTTTTTTTTTTTTTTTTTATAAAAGTTTATAAAAAATTTTTATAAAAGTTTATAAAAGTTTTTACGTTTATAAAAGGAAATGAGCACCATGCTCTTGAATGCGCTTAAGAGAAAATCAAACCTCCCTTCCGCCCTTCGCGGACTCAATCGGTATCAAAAACTGTAATCAATTTTTTCTATGCATATTGACATTTACAGTTAACAGGAGAGCCTCATGAAGTGCTATGACGATATCCGCATTCGATAAGACTCTTTATTAAGCTGTTAATGCCTGCATACGTGAAAAAAGTTAATCACAGTTTTTATAACCGACTGCGGTATTTTACCGCTCTTAAAGTCAATTGGGTCAAACAATAAAACTGCGTGCCCATTCGCTGTTAACTGAGGAAGGAGTTTCGGTTTTTTTCCATCGCGAAATATCGCCAAAATATTTCGAGTACTTAATTATTCGTTATCTCAATTAAATCAACATAATGCAAGACGGACTAATCAAAATAATACACTGTAAAAAAAATCGTCAATTCAACAAAAAAATTTCATTAAAAAAAATCGACATCTTTTTGTGTTATTTTTTCGATGGAATTGATATCTGTTTTACCGAAAAATTGTGCGCAGATTATTGTTTTTACAGCAAAAAAAATCTTAGTGTGTAAAAAAAAAAAGAAAAGTTACAAATATTATGTTGTTTCGCGTCCAATTTTTACTTCGTAATATCGACGTATGTCACGATCTTATAATATGTTGAGTGCGCCAAATATTTGTCTCACTGAAGCTCCGTGAGACAGAAAAAGTAAAAAGATTCGAAATAATTACGACGATAATCATTCGTACGCGAGAAATCACTTCGGTTTTATAGCGATAGCGGGGAACCGGAATAACGGCACCTCCGCGATGTATAGTCTTCCAATTATAATTTATTATCGTGACTAACGTGTATTCCGTGTAGTCGTTAGAAACTAAAACCATCGCAACCATAAATCGTTCATTTCTCATCGTTCTTCGATCTCTTTACCATGTTGGCGCTGTACGCACGTAAGGGATATTTCAACGATATTTATTCAGTTTAATCGCGATTCGATTTTTTTATTTATTTTTCGAAACACTTCGTAGTGATGTGATGTTTTTCTTTTCTCCAAAATGTTCCAACAACAGGCGAAGCGGAAAGGATTTGCAGCGATCCCAATATCCACAATTGCGATAACCGGTGCGTTCCACCGAACGAGTGCTACCAGTATTGAGCTTTAGGCAAAAACAAAAATCTCCGACTGCCTTTGTATCTTATAAAGTAATTTTACGCGTACGAGACGATAATTGGGCCATTAAATGAACGAAAAAAAAGTGGTTTCCTTTTAACGCGCAACACAACGAAAAAAAGTAAAGGAAAAGATTATCGATCGAAAAAATAAAAACAAACCTCGTTAACCGGACGAGTCTTCTAAATTAATTTCTTCGAAATAACCTTATCGTTGTTCTTATGATATCGTGATGATAATTAAATCGATGCATCGAATAATAAATGCATTAATTTTTTATAATTGAATTACATCGATTTTCTTACGTATTTCGAGACTGAGACATCGAGAATACACTTCGCTAATTCCAAGATTTTAGTATTTTATGTTACGAACTCAATTACACGATTAGTTCAAAGAAAAATACACTCGAGGAAAAGAAATTGAATTATGATGAATCATTTGTTGATCGTATCAATACGGAAGTGTTGTACCACCCGTCGGTATTTCAGTCCGGTAAACTTATGATAAAATTCATCAGGATGAATGTAAAAATATACTTTAATATATGCAACGCCCGTTAGATCAATGAGCAGTTCAAAATCAGCATAATTATCCCATTTTTCAACGGATTCGAAAGTCTGTTGATTTCGAAATCGACAAAATCGGCGCTTACGAGTCGCGAAACAAATATTTAATTCACTGAAAGAAATACTTAAATAATCATAATAACTGATAGTCAAATTAACTATTTCCTTCCTTACTATGATAATTATTTTTTTAAAGAACCGATTTTTTGTTTCGTCATCCGCGAGCGCCGATTTCGTCGGTTCGACCGATTTTTTTTCTCTGTATAGCCGACAATTTGTCAAATAAATTTATCATTGACTATTGAAATCAATTTTGTTTAATTTCTTTTAAAAAAAAATAGCATTGTCATTATCTTTTTGTATGCTTTGTATATTGCGAAGAAAATAAGCGATAAGCGTAGTCAAAGGCTTGAAAAAGTGATGACGATGCGTGCGAAGTATTGTGACAAGCGTTTGATAAAAGTCGTGGAATTTTTACTCTTTCCGCAGTTGATGCGCGTCATTCTCGCTATAAACTCGACGACTAAACTTTACGCTATGATTCGTTCCGCTAACATTATACTTTTCGCAGCTGCTATGCTCTTCGCATGTGAGTAAAATAAATTCAGTCAAAACGTGATAAATTTCAATTTGATATCTATATTTGGAACGAAAAAACAATTGAATTTCACTTACTGTTAAATTTTATCGTAGAATTTTATTCGCTGAATTGCATAGTGCGCCGAAAGCTTCGCAGCGATTTAAAATTTCTTCCCTATTTGCAGATGCATTTTTTTTTAGTTTTTTCCGAACATTTATTTTACGTTTTACGTGATACATATATGTTTACATAGTTGTGTGTATTTCCGGGTTGTTATTTGTGAAATTCGGTGTCTATTTACAGACTTTACACTGTTTGTAATGAGGTTATGTTCGGAAAAATATACAAAAAAAATTGACCTGTTGCTGTTTGCAGACGCATCTGCCGATACGTGCAGTCAGCTTAACGAGAGCAGCCATATATGCGGTCAACTGTGCGAACCCACGTGCAGCGATCCGAAATCGCTCGCTTTTTGTCCGAGAATCGTAAGCGATACGCATAATAATGGCGAATGGATTATTAATACTATAAATATTCATGAATTTTTTATTCGTATAGGAATGCGTATGGGGTGTGACCTCTGATTGCCGATGCAACGAAGGATACCTAAGAAATAGCGATGGTTCCTGCGTTCTTCAGAAAGACTGTTGAATTAACAAATCGAACTAACAAAACACTGTATCATCATATTACTTTGTATCCAAACGAACGCAATTAATAAATGAATTAATGCAATAAACTAATAATTGATTTGATTTTTATTTCCATAAAATTTACTGCAATTTAAATTACCATCGGAGTCCGTCAACTATACGATGAAAAATATTTGTACTTTTAACAAACTTTTTCGACTACAAACGTCCGATATCTTTTTTTTTCAACAAACGTTCACAAACATTTTCTTGTCCATTATACGAAAATTATTCGGGAAATTAACAAAAATAATTGTAAAAATAACGTTTTTCTGTAAAAATAACAAGAAATCGCAGATATCGATGACTACGGAACTCCAAGTCGCATACAGAGAAAAAAATCTGTGGACGTAATAAAATCGCGTCATCTTACATGCAAATACTCATTAAAAAGAAAAATTATTGACGAGAGTCATACACTTTTCTTCTCTTTATAAAAACTCCGAATTCGCAACAATATTATTTTACGAAGAAATGGTCTTTCAAAAATCATAATACAAAAAATAATACCGGCATCTCATATGCGTTCTCCTCCCCGATGTGTAAATATCCGCACGTTTCCGAGTGGTATAAATTCTTATCCGGGGAAATGAGAAGCAGTAGTACCACGAGCACAGCTCAGCAACATGTCGCGAGTATTCGTATCTCTTTTCGTCGTATTTGTCGCTTTCGCACGTAAGTTAAACATCCCTCGTGTGTAGAACTTGATTACGTCAAAAAAATACTTTTACGACGATTACGAAAATTACGATAATTTTTAGATACGTGCGTCGGAGATGGCAAACACCACTGTGAAGCTAATTCCGAGCCGAAACAGTGCGGAAAACTCTGTGAACCAACTTGTGAAAACCGGGAAAAAGTATTTTGCCTTCCAGCCGACAGAGAAGTTAGTTTACTTTTACTCGCCAAACTTTCGCGTATTATCAACGGTTTTTTTTAAATATAAAATTTATTAAATCCTTTCAGAAATGCCCTACTGAATGCAGATGCGTAGACGGCTACGTGAGGCACAACGGTAAATGTATCAAAGTTGAAGACTGCCCGCCTCGTTGCCCCGCCAATGAAATCTTTACTATATGCGGACGTTTCTGCGAGCCGACGTGTACAAATGAAACACCGCGATGCCCAAAAATTGTTAGTACCATTATAATCGATTAATTCATATTTAAAAAAAAAAAAAAAAAAAAATTCACTGCAATTAAGTTACTAACGCGTTCTCGTTATACCAAAAGGCGTGTACCAAACGAACCGAAGGTTGCCGATGTAAAAACGGATACCTCAGAGACACAACATCGAATAAATGCGTTCTTCGTAAAGATTGTGGTGAGAATACAATTTGCAAAATTAATAGTACATCGGTACATCAAATAAGTGAAAAAAAAAAAAAAAAAAAAAAAAAAAGAAAATTATCGATCTAACGAATTATTTCAGTAAAATGTGGAATCAACGAGGAAGTTGGTATGTGCGGAAGAATATGCGAGGGAACATGTAAAAATCAGGATCCCGGCAAATGCGCGGCAATCGTAAGTATTATTATGAATTCTCGATGTTTACAATTATTAATAATTACAATGACGCGGTCGGTAATTAACGGGAAATTTTTTATCGACAGAGTTGCACTGGTTTCGGATGTATGTGTAAAGCGGGTTACTATAGAAACGAAGAAACAGACGTATGTGGTCCCGTAGCGCATTGTCCCAAGCCGTGCGCGTACGGCGAGATTAAAGGTCCGTGCGGTCGCACGTGCGAAGGAACTTGCAAGAGTCCTACTTTACCGGAGATTTGCACACGAATCGTTAGTATTTTGTTTTTCTTATAATTTTTACGGCCTGAAGACGTGTTTTCGCATTACAGTAACTATAATGTCGCATTTCGATTTTTGCAGAAATGCGCGAAACAAGAATGCCGATGCGATCTCGACGGCGGATTTGTTAGGAACGAAAAAACCGGCAAATGCGTTCGCAAAAAGGAATGTCGCCGCTGTTAAGCTGACAATGTCGACGAAGACGACGATGGTGCAGTCAAAAGCTGACGATAAAATAAAACAATGAGAAGGACGACTAATCGCCCAACTATTCGCTAATTATCGCGTAACAAAAGCGAAAGCAATTTTTTAACCAATTTAACTATATAAACTACAATGAGATTAAAAAAAAAAAGTAGTCAACTGGAATTTCCCGATATGTTGGATTAATCGTAATACATGAAATGATAAATAAATAAAAAAAAATAAATGTAAATTTTCCGCGAAAAAAAGTTGTTATTAATTTTTTTTGTTTTTTTTTTCCTTAAACGAAGCGCTGAAGGCGTGTAAATACCACGCATACCACGAGAATAACTGTTAACCGAGAGCCGCACAATCTTTCGAAAAATTTCTTTGAAAAATCAGAAAAATATTATTTCTCAAATAAGAGGTGTTATCGAAAGTCATTACTCAAAAGAGTAATGTCTGTCGAATGTGTGTATCGACATCTGACTTTTCAGATCGGTATAAATACATCGCGAGACAATTTCGTAGCAGTCGTTGAAAGTAACGCAATCCGAAATCATGTCGCGAATCTTCATATCCGTTTTAATCGTCTCTGTGGTATTCGCACGTAAGTTAAAGACCGCTGAGATAAATGAATAGACGGAATACGGAAAAAATTGTTGTTTTTTCAATAATTACTAAATAATGATTTGTAGACATGTGCGACGGTCAACGCCGCCCACGATGCTGCCGCAATGAGACTGTGTCCGATTGCGGACGTCTCTGCGAGCCGAGTTGTGAAAATAAACATCCGAACCTAAGTTTTTGCCCGCCATACGTAAGTATGATTTTCATTGATAGATTCGACAAAAATATTTTTAACTTTGAATTATAACACTTCGGGAAAAATTTTGTGGGAATTTGATATACCGCTACTGGAATTTTTTATGCATAACTCCACCCAACAAATAAAGAAAAAAATGAAAAAATAAGTTAAAACAAAAATTTCATAAAAAAAATAATTTAAAAAAAAATTTCGTAAAAAAAATAATAAATTTAAAAAAAAATTTCATAAAAAAAAATAAGTTAAAATAAAATTTCATAAAAAAAAATAAGTTAAAAAAAAATTTCATAAAAAAAAATACAAAAATTAAAATTAAAAAAATCGCCGCCGCGGTTTTTTTTTATAATAAAAATAAATGTACGGTACATTAAAACACCGTAGAGATCCTTTACTATCAATAACTTACATTAATTATATCGTAAAATTACATATATTTTTCGTCACTATTGTTCATTAAATTTACACATTTTTTTACAGTCATATTTACTCATTTATAACGATTTATTTCTACACAGGCATGCGAAAGGCAAACGGAACCCTGTCGTTGTAAAAGAGGATATGTCAGAAACGTATCCATCGGAAAGTGCATTTTGTACAAAGATTGCCCTCCGAATTCGGAATTGATCTTTCCAACGAAATAAGGAAGAAACTGCATGATCTGTTCACTTGTGAGCGGACATTAGATAAAAACGCGAATAAAAAAATAAAATGTATTCGCCCGTGAAACAGTTTAAATAAATAAAAAGAGAGTATCCAGCAGGAGAACGACTAATGCGTTAACAATTCTTTCGCGATTACACGTACATAAATGTGTTAAACGCGTAAACAATTTATTAATAAACCTCAGTCCCGATTAACCCACCAATGACGAGACAATGAATAATTTAATCAACTGTAATTATGCGGACAAATCCACTGATAACGTTGGATCGCTTACAATAAATATCGATACACCGCAAACACGATTTACTGTTACCGACACGTACGACTGATAAATATGGTAATTGCCGAGCACCAGTGCGTCTCTCTCGTCCGCGGGGATTTCCCTGACTGCTGAATAAATCGTCATACATGAGGAAATATCGCGCGAGGTTTCTCTTCTCCTCGTCGCGATGCGCCTCGATTACTTGTGTTCGCGTAACGTACATAACGGTTCGAGAGGATAAATGGCTCGATGTTGTCAACAGGCAACTATTTGAGGATAGCATCGATGATGCGTATTTATTCTTCTCGTATAATTATGACGTCACAGTCCAACGAATTCATAACAAAGACCGCCTGTTGTTACACGAGAGTTTGTTGAATTGCGTGTTTTCTTTCTCGTTTTTTTTTTTTTTTTTTTTTTTTTTTCGGTTTGTATTCAATGCTGAAGGTGAGTCGAGCGATGATTAGTGTGTAACATTGTTTGCAACACGTCTCGATGTATATAGTCGCAGAGGATATATCGTTGACTATCTCGTGGGTATAAATACCGACCGTGAGAATTGCAAATGCGCCAATCGCGTCAGCTAAACGTAAATCCGCGAACATGTCCTCCAAATGTATCGTACACTTCGCGCTCATCGTATTATTCGCATGTAAGTTCGATGCCGAATACGGTTGAGTTTTCGGTACGAATTAAATATCGTAATGTTAAAAAAAAGTATTGTATATGAAAGAAATCATTTTTGTATACATTAACGAACATTTTAGATGTTTGCTTCGGAGATAAGGAATGCCCTCCGAACAGTAAAGCAGTATTTTGCGGAAGCATCTGCGAGCCGACGTGTCGGAACCCCAGAGAACGTCTCTGCAAAATTGACCCCGCCGTACGTATATATCGCGTCCGTTTATCCGTAATAATAATAATCAATTATATTTTACGCATTGTATCGCCATTTTAGCACTGTACAACGGACTGCAGATGCGTGAAAGGATTCGTAAGAAATGAAAAAACGAAGCACTGCGTCCGCGTCAACGATTGTCCCGTCACCGGTACAACTCCAAGGCAACGGTGACAACTGAATCGCGAGTAAATTCAGATGCAACGGAAAAAACACAATATTGACATTACTGTTATCTTGCAACGACAAGTAAATGTATATTTTTGTTCCATGTGTTGTCTATAAATAAAAATTCATGTGAATGAATATCATCGCTGCATTCATTTTCTTCTCGATAAATAATACGCGGATCGTTATAATCGCCGCTGATAAGCGGTTATGCAAAGCGATGCCGACTCGTGATCTATTAATAGGGAAAGATCGCGATAACAGATCTATCGGCTGAAATAAATGGATGAAATGTTGATTTATTTTTTTACGCATTGTAAATCACATCGCGACATTGGCGTATCGAAAGTGCGGCAAGATACGCCATTTTGTTTATTTAAATTACATCGCGACATTGATGTATCCAAAGCGCGGGGAGATACGCCGTTCTGTTTCTTTAAATTACATCGCGACATTTGTGTATCCAAAGCCCGGGGAGATACGCCCTTCTGTTTCTTTAAATTACATCGCAATCTTCGTGTATCCAAAGTGCGGCGTGATACGCCCTTTGGTTTCTCAATTATCGACGTGTCGGGTAACGAGCAATAAAATAGATATTCATTGGACGTGCCATATGTTCGCGACCTTGTAAATCCGATCCATCAAAAGGGGAATTACCGCGCCAAGAGTCAACGTGCCTCAGTTTTCTCTTTAAAAGGCAACGGACCGATTAGTGAAATCATCAGTTTCTCATCGTAAGACGACCGAGTAGACAAAAACTCCGGACAAAAATGTTTCGCACATCGATAATCGTTCTCGTAGCTACGGCGCTCTTCATCTCCGGTAAGCGAATAATCCGCCATTTTAATTAACTTCAACGATTTAAAGTTCGAGAATAAAAAAAAAAAGAATAATGTAATATTCGCATGCGTAGCGACCGCACAGGTACCTGGCGCCGACGATTCTCCTTGCAAGGGAGTCAACGAAGTGAGATTCCCCTGCGGAAGACGATGCGAAGAAAGATGTAACCTTGGAGTACGCAGTGTCTGCAAAGGACTCGTTAGTATTTTTATCGGATACTCAATTTAACGCTCGTTATTTGTTTGACTCAAAAAAAAAATCATTATTTGATTGTTTCCGAAGATGTGTTTGGGATTCACTTGCGGTTGCAAGAAGGGTTACGCGAGGGATGCCGCAAGCGATCAGTGCGTCCGTATCAACGATTGCCCAGCGAAGTTATAGATCGAAAATCCGTAAGTATTTTTTTTATTTTTTTCGCATTACTTCGTTTCGTAACTATTATAATCAACGAATCGACAATAATAATGTGAATTACTGTACTATTATTTTTTCAGATTTGTCGATATGTGAGAAGCGAGAAGACCAGGACATCGCGCAGAGGTTAAAAAGTCTCAAAATGGAACGTTGTTTTTCGAACTCCGACATGTTTTACTTTATTGTTGAACGCTCTAAATAAACGAAATAAAGAAAATACTCTTCACGAAAAATCAAATGCGTCATATATTCATTGGCAAACATTCTTCCGGATCGGTATTTGTTTATCGCTTCTGTAAATATAGTTTCTCCGGGTTTACGGCATCGCTGAGTTCAGAAGGGCTTATCTTCTCGCGCTTATGCGCGGTTTTTGTCTCCGTGTCGGATGATATATGCAGCTGTCCTCGATGTTTTTTTTTTTTTTTTCGAGGTGCAAAAAGGGGAATACCGGAGAGATTGAGGTGACATTGTCTGCTACTTCGTTTAAAAGCAACGCACCGCTTTTAAGAATCATCAGTTTGTTCGTTTCGATAGACGAGTAACGCAATACCGTTGAAATATGTTTTACGCGTTTTTTATCGCTCTCGCAGCAGCAGTTGTATGCTGTTCTTGTAAGTTGCACGTTCGTGAATACTATGCGAACTTTTTGTTGGATGGAAATTTTTAAAAAATTATAAAAAAAAAATTAATTTTTAAAAATCGAAAAACGTATTTTTAAATTTTTCAAAATTTAGCAAATAGCGTTTCCCCTGAGCCGCAGTGTTGCGCGGTCGGGCAAGAGGAACCGTGTGGTGTTAACGAAGCCCGATACCCGTGCGGCAGAAGATGCGAAGAAAGATGCAACGCTCCTCTACCGGGAAATTGCAGAGGAATCGTTAGTATTATCGTTTTTTGAGACCCGATAAAAGGTCATTTAATTATTGGTTTCTTATAACCTAAAAATCTTCGTGTTTCGAATAGCGATGTGCACCGCCCTTTGCTTGCCGTTGTAAGAACGGATACGCCAGGGATCAATATTCAGATCGATGCGTCCCGACTACAAACTGCCCGCGAAACCGATGTGCCAAGCACGAGGTTCCCGGTACATGCGGAAGAACTTGCGAGGGCACATGCGCAAAGCCATACCAACCGGAAATCTGCCAGAGAATCGTTAGTATTCAATTTTCATGCCAATCATTTATTCGCCAAATTTATATTAATTTTTTTTTTTTTTTTTTTTTTTTTTTTAATTAATCAATTTATTATTATTATATTAATGTTAAATACGTTATTATTCGCTACAGGATTGCCGTGGCGCTGAGTGTCGTTGTGACCTAATCGCCGGTTACGTGAGAAACGAGAAGACCGGACAATGCGTCGCTATAGATAAGTGTTAAAACAGATTCGACGGAATTTCCAGATCGCTTGGAGTATATAATTTTAAAAAATTCTGTTTCATCGTCGTCGCTTTTTTTCGACATTTATTAAACGTGTATGTGTAAACATCTTCATATATGTTATCAATAAAAATTGCTCATCAGTAATTAAAGGTGTTAATTAAAAAAAAAAGTTCGGGTTTATTATACGCCGTCCCGCTGTCTCGCTGTTTCGTTATAATGATTTTATTACGTAAGTAAAATTGCCTCGGGGCTTCAAACTCGTTAAAAGGGGAATCCTATCACGGCGATGTAAGTGACGTGCGCTATTGCTTTAAAAACGGTCGTCTCTGCTTCACGAAGTAATCAGTAATCCGCTTCACTGCGACGCGCAACAAGCAGGAAAAATATCGTTAAAATCATGATTCACGCGTTTTCCGTCGTTTTTGTATTGACATCGATGTTTTGCTTCTGTGAGTGAACCCGTATTTTCAATTATATATATATCGATCAGTCGGTTGTATACACGAAATTAATATTGAATTCGATTAATTATATTTGGGTATCTTATCGTTGTTCAGCCGTTGTCAACGCTCAGGAGACAGAATGCGGTGCCAACGCGTCAAAATATCTTTGCGGAAGTAAATGCGAGGAAAGATGCAACGCTCCCGGTTTACCGAGTTATTGCGAAGGAATTGTTAGTGTTTTCTTTTTAAATCAAAATTTCGCCTATTAGTCTCGATACTCAATGAGAGTTTTTTTTTTATCATCACGAAGCAATGCGAAGACACCGGTTGCCGTTGTAACGATGGATTCGCGAGGGAACCGGATAATAATCAATGTGTCGCCAAATCGGATTGCCCGGTTAACAAGTGCGCCATTGGCGAGTTTAGCGGCGCGTGCGGCACGTTATGCGAGGGTACTTGCGAGAGTCCGAAAGAACCCAAAATCTGTCAGGCAGCTGTCAGTATATTTTCGTATCCCGTTCACTAATAACTAACTATCCGATGCGAATATAAACAAAATAAACTTAACGAACTCTCGACGCTTATTTGACAGTTTTGCACCGTTTGGTCGTGTCGCTGTGACTTGGCCGGTGGATTCGTGAGAAACAGCCAAGGAAACTGCGTCCGGATAGAAGAGTGTTAGAGAAAGATAACCTATACGATACCGACTGTAGGTTTTCACCTGGAAATACATATATAAATACACGAAACGTTATCGTCTTGTTGTTCTACTGATGTTTCTATTTATTGCCATCTCCTAAAATGTACAAACGTCATTGAATGTTATAAATAAAAATATATTCCTTCGATACACAATGAAAAGTGTTATTACGATTAACGTGCAAACAACATTCGTTCTTTCGCGTATCTCTCGCGTCGCGGTATGTTTCTCGTCGTATGTTTGAGGAAAATTTATATGAATATTAGTGCGACTGATTCATTAGTACAATGTAATACTCGCTCGCTATACCTTTAAAAGCGGAGGTACGGTTTCGCGAGGCATCAGTTACCGCGCGACGGAAAAACAGGAAAACTCGGTACGTCATGATTTACGGATCTTTAATCGTTCTTTCAGCGGCAGCGTTACTTTGTTTCGGTAAGCGACCCGCGTGGGATATATTCGAGACGAGGAGTCAATATTTAACGCGATTAAAAATGAGTTGTATCTTCTCTTTGATTAGCTGCTGTTAGCGCTCAAGAGGGAAGATGCGGCGGTGCTAACGAAGCAAGATATCCTTGCGGCAGACGATGCGAAGAACAATGCAACGCCCCGCCAAGGGCCTCGTGTAGAGGAATCGTTAGTTTTTTTTGTTTTCTTTTTTTTTTAACTCTTATTCGGTTTTTTTTTGTTTTAACGAACGATGTTTCCGGTTTGTTTAACAGCAATGCGAACCACCGCACGGTTGTCGTTGTAAGGATGGATACGCAAGGGATCCGGATTCAGTCAATAATTCCTGTGTACGAAAGTCGGAATGTCCGAAGACCGAATGTGCCCCCGGCGAATTCAAGGGCGCCTGTGGCAGAAGGTGCGAAGGCACCTGCGAAAGTCCGAGAACCCCCGGAATTTGTGCGCGTATCGTTAGTACATTTTCATATCTTGTTAAAATCAACGATTTATGTAACCAATGTATATCGAAATATTTTTATTTTCACAGAAATGCACCGACTCGTCGTGTCGTTGCGACTTGGGCGCCGGATTTGTCAGACACAAGAATGGAAGATGCGTGCGCACGGAGGAGTGTGGAAAATGATACGACAAAAAAAAATTCAAAATCAAAAATCGAATCGGAATTTTCGAAATTTGCAATTTTCACGACAAAAGAAATAACAGACATATGGAATTATCGCGGCAAACAAACAAATAAAAACATCGTGTTTCGAAAGAATAAAGAATAATAAAAACGACAATGTGTGGATACATTTTTTTTTATTCAGAAAAATAAATACGATATTATAGTTTTGTTTTTTTTTTTGACAATTCAGAAAAAGATATCACGGTTTCAGTGGTATGTTTGGCCAGTAGTGAGGTTTCGCGCGATCTTTGTGACGATCGACCGTTGACTGCAGAGCCGCCTCCATCGCCATGATTCCCGGACTCGCGTCGCCGTAAAGCAATCGCGTGTCGTTCATTTTCGCTTGACTTGGCCGGTGGATTCGTGGCAAACAGACAAGGAAACTGCGTTCGGATAGAAGAGTGTTAGAGAAAGATAACCTATACGATACCGACTGTAGCTTTTTACCTGGAAATACATAAATACACGAAACGTTATCGTCTTGTTGTTCTACTGATGTTTCTATTTATTGCCATCTCCTAAAATGTACAAACGTCATTGAATGTTATAAATAAAATATATTCCTTCGATTCACAATGAAAAGTGTTATTACGTTTAACGTGCAAACAACATTCGTTCTTTCGCGTATCTCTCGCGTCGCGGTATGTTTCTCGTCGTATGTTTGAGGAGAATTTATACGAATATTAGTGCGACTGATTCATCAATACAATGTAATACTCGCTCGTTATACCTTTAAAAGCGGAGGTACGGTTTCGCGAGGCATCAGTTACCGCGCGACGGACAAACAGGAAAACTCGTTACGTCATGATTCACGGATCTTTAATCGTTCTCTCAGCGGCAGCGTTACTTTGTTTCGGTAAGCGACTCGCGTGGGATATATTCGAGACGAGGAGTCAATATTTAACGCGATTAAAAATTAGTTGTATCTTCTCTTTGATTAGCTGCTGTTAGCGCTCAAGAGGGAAAAGAGGGAAAATGCGGTCCCAACGAAGCAAGATATCCTTGCGGCAAACGATGCGAAGAACAATGCAACGCCCCGCCAAGGGCCTCGTGTAGAGGACTCGTTAGTTTTTTTTGTTTTCTTTTTTTTTTAACTCTTATTCGGTTTTTTTTTATTTTAAGGAACGATGTTTCCGGTTTGTTTAACAGCGATGCGAACCACCGCACGGTTGTCGTTGTAAGAACGGATACGCAAGGGATCCGGATTCGGTAAATTATTCCTGTGTACCAAAGTCAGAATGTCCGAAGACCGAATGTGCCCCCGGCGAATTCAAGGGCGCCTGTGGCAGAACGTGCGAAGGCACCTGCGAAAGTCCGAGGACCCCCGAAATTTGTTCGCGTATCGTTAGTACATTTTCATATCTTGTTAAAATCAACGATTTATGTAACCAATGTATATCGAAATATTTTTATTTTCACAGAGATGCAGCGAGTGGTCGTGTCGTTGCGACTTGGCTGCTGGATTTGTCAGACACAAGAATGGAAGATGCGTGCGCACGGAGGAGTGCGGAAAATGATTCGACAAAAAAAAAAAATTTCGAAATCGAAAATCGAATCGGAATTTTCAAAATTTGGAATTTTCACGGCAAAAGAAATAACAGACACATGGAATTATCGCGGCAAACAAACAAATAAAAACATTTTGTTTCAAAAGAATAAAGAATAATAAAAACGACAATGTGTGGATACATTTTTTTTTTATTCAGAAAAATAAATACGATATTATAGTTTTGTTTTTTATTTTTTTGACAATTCAGAAAAAGATATCACGGTTTCAGCGGTATGTTTGGCCAGTAGTGAGGTTTCGCGCGATCTTTGTGACGCTCGACCGTTGCCTGCAGAGCCGGCCTCCATCGCCATGATTCTCGGACTCGCGTCGCCGTAAAGCAATCGCGCGTCGTTCATTTTCGCTTGACTTGGCCGGTGGATTCGTGAGAAACAGACAAGGAAACTGCGTCCGGATAGAAGAGTGTTAGAGAAAGATAATCTATACGATACCAACTGTAGCTTTTCACCTGGAAATTAAGAGACGCGGCAGCGTCTCGAGACAAGTACATTTACCGTCGGTAAAGTCGCACGTCAAGACGCTGCCAAGACTCTCTTACTCGAATAAGGCGTTTCAAACGCGATTTTAACCTATGCTGAAAGCAGATTTCTTTTCATTTTACGCGATTGTTGCGTTTTTTCAACTTTAGTATTGAGAAATATGTATTCTTAAGCCGAGATTTATGTTTAGATTGAAACACAGGCTGTTTGAACAAACAAATGTGTAAATATTCATGTTTTTTTTTTTCATTCGGTGCCGTATTTCGCGGCCATATTATATTCAGTCATCGACCGCTCACCCTAGATTTTGTTCGCTCACCCTAGATCACCCTAGATTTGGCACACGGCACATCTGCAAACCTAACAACCGCAATATTTTCCTGTAGACCGATATACAAGTAACTTGTAATCGTTAAATATAAACCGATAGTGCCCAAATTTTCTAAATACTGCTATTTAGTCAAAAACCAAGAACATTGACGATAAAAAATTATTACTATATATTGTTTCAACCAAAAATCTTTATTAATCGACTAACACAAAATATTCTGAATATTGTTATTTAGACAAAGGAATAATATCGCTGACAAGCAATTGTTGTTAAATATTGATTAAACAGAAAATCGTTAAATGGATACCGATTGGATGCAAATTTTCTCAATATTGTTATTTAGGCAAACGGGCTATATTGACGGTTAAAAATTGTTGCCATAAATTGTGTAAACGACAAATTATTAAATAATAATCGATTAACACCAAATTTGGTTGATATTGTTACTTAGGCAAAGCACCAAGATTTCCGACAAGAAATTATTGTTAAACATCGTTTAAACGAAAAATCGTTAAATATAAACCGATTGGACCCAAATTTTCTAAATATTGTTATTAATATTAACAACACTACTAGTACTACTACTTGTTACGAGTAATATTATTGTTGCTAATCCGACAATATTCAAGGTAAAAATTGTTAATTTAAATTGTTTACACGAACAATCTTTAAATATTAATCGATTAACACACAATTTTCTGAATATTGTTACTTAGACAAAGGAATAATATCGTTGACAAGCAATTGTTGTTAAATATTGATTAAACAAAAATCGTTAAATATCAACCGATCGGCTTTAAATTTTCTCAATATTGTTATTTAGGCAAACAAACAATATTGACGGTAAAAAATTACTATATAATGTTTTACATTGTTTAAATGAAAATTCTTTAAATATTAATCGATTAAAACCATATTTGTTCGATATCCTTATTTAGGCAAAGTAATAATATTTTCGGTAAGAATTGTTGCTAAATATTTTTTAAACAAAAAATCATCGAATGCTAACGGATTGACATTAAAATCGGTCTCCATAGATTTTCATAAAAGTAGAACAATATTGGCAAAAAACAATTGTTCTTAAGTCCTGTATAGAGAAAATGGTTTCTCTGCAATGTCGGAGGATGGAAACTTCGTAACAATTACGTTGACAAAAATATTCGAAATTATATTTTTTCACTGTGAAAATACTCAACATAAGTCCACTTACATTTCAATCGATACATAAGCATATTTCAATCGAATCTTTGCAAAAAGAAACCAAATCCCCAAAAAAACACCAAAAATGGTGTAAAAACTTGAGACAAGTACATTTACATATATTGTGTCGATTTTGCAAAAAGTGGACAAATAATAAAATCCTCAAATGTATCGCCAAGGGCATATTGTTTATAAATCGAGAATAATCAAAGCTAATTCATAGTGTAAATAAAGACTATTAGCTACGAATCTAATTTTTCATGAATCGGATTATTATAAAAATGACTTGTCTGGCCATAGAATTCATTAAAATAGTTGCTAGTGTATTTGGATAATTTACGAATTTGTCCAATATGTTAATTTGACATATGCAATGGCCAGACAGATCATTTTTATAATAATCCGATGCTTGAAAAATGAGATTTGTAGCTAATAGTCTTTATTTACACTATGAATTAGCTTTGATTATTCTCGATTTATAAACAATATGTCCTTGGCGATACATTTGAGGATTTTATTATTTGTCCTCTTTTTGCAAAATCGACACAATATATGTAAATGTACTTGTCTTAAGTTTTTACACCATTTTTGGTGTTTTTTTGGGGATACATAAATACACGAAACGTTATCGTCTTGTTGTTCTACTGATGTTTCTATTTACCATCTCCTAAAATGTTCAAACGTCATTGAATGTTGTAAATAACAATATAGTCCTTCGATACACAATGAAAAGTGTTATTGCGTTTAGCGTGCAAACATTCGTTCTTTCGCGTATCTCTCGCGTCGCGGTATATTTCTCTTCGTATGAATGAGGAAAATTTATACGAATATTAGTGTGCGACTGATTCATCAGTACAATGTAATACTCGCTCGCTATACCTTTAAAAGCGGAGGTACGGTTTCGCGAGGCATCAGTTACCGCGCGACGGAAAATAGGAAACTCGTTACGCTATGATTCACGGATCTTTAATCGTTCTCTCGGCGGCAGCGTTACTTTGTTTCGGTAAGCGACTAGCGTGGGATATATTCAAGATGAGGAGTCAATATTTAACGCGATTAAAAATGAGTTGTATCTTCTCTTTGATTAGCTGCTGTTAGCGCTCAAGAGGGAAAATGTGCCCCCGGCGAAGTCAAGGGCGCCTGTGGCAGAATATGCGAAGGCACCTGCGAAAGTCCGAGAACACCCGAAATTTGTTCGCGTATCGTTAGTACATTTTCATATCTTGTTCAAATCAACGATTTATGTAACCAATGTATATCGAAATATTTTTATTTTCACAGAGATGCAGCAAGTGGTCGTGTCGTTGCGACTTGGCTGCCGGATTTGTTAGACACAAGAATGGAAGATGCGTGCGCACGGAGGAGTGCGGAAAATGATTCGACAAAAAAAAAAAATTTCGAAATCGAAAATCGAATCGGAATTTTCAAAATTTGGAATTTTCACGGCAAAAGAAATAACAGACACATGGAATTATCGCGGCAAACAAACAAATAAAAACATTTTGTTTCGAAAGAATAAAGAATAATAAAAACGACAATGTGTGGATACATTTTTTTTTTATTCAGAAAAATAAATACGATATTATAGTTTTGTTTTTTATTTTTTTGACAATTCAGAAAAAGATATCACGGTTTCAGCGGTATGTTTGGCCAGTAGTGAGGTTTCGCGCGATCTTTGTGACGCTCGACCGTTGCCTGCAGAGCCGCCTCCATCGCCATGATTCTCGGACTCGCGTCGCCGTAAAGCAATCGCGCGTCGTTCATTTTCGCTTGACTTGGCCGGTGGATTCGTGAGAAACAGACAAGGAAACTGCGTCCGGATAGAAGAGTGTTAGAGAAAGATAACCTATACGATACCAACTGTAGCTTTTCACCTGGAAATTAAGAGACGAGGCAGCGTCTCGAGACAAGTACATTTACCGTCGGTAAAGTCGCACGTCAAGACGCTGCCAAGACTCTCTTACTCGAATAAGGCGTTTCAAACGCGATTTTAACCTATGCTGAAAGCAGATTTCTTTTCATTTTACGCGATTGTTGCGTTTTTTCAACTTTAGTATTGAGAAATATGTATTCTTAAGCCGAGATTTATGTTTAGATTGAAACACAGGCTGTTTGAACAACCAAATGTGTAAATATTCGTGTTTTTTTTTTTCATTCGGTGCCGTATTTCGAGGCCATATTATATTCAGTCATCGACCGCTCACCCTAGGTTTTGTTCGCTCACCCTAGATCACCCTAGATTTCGCACACGGCACATCTGCAAACCTAACAACCGCGATAATTCCCTGTAGACCGATATACAAGTAACTTGTAATCGTTAAATATAAACCGATAGTGCCCAAATTTTCTAAATACTGCTATTTAGTCAAAAACCAAGAACATTGACGATAAAAAATTATTACTATATATTGTTTCAACCAAAAATCTTTATTAATCGACTAACACAAAATATTCTGAATATTGTTATTTAGACAAAGGAATAATATCGCTGACAAGCAATTGTTGTTAAATATTGATTAAACAAAAAATCGTTAAATGGATACCGATTGGATGCAAATTTTCTCAGTATTGTTATTTAGGCAAACGGGCTATATTGACGGTTAAAAATTGTTGCCATAAATTGTGTAAACGACAAATTATTAAATAATAATCGATTAACACCAAATTTGGTTGATATTGTTACTTAGGCAAAGCACCAAGATTTCCGACAAGAAATTATTGTTAAACATCGTTTAAACGAAAAATCGTTAAATATAAACCGATTGGACCCAAATTTTCTAAATATTGTTACTAATATTAACAACACTACTAGTACTACTACTTGTTACGAGTAATATTGTTGTTGTTAATCCGACAATATTCAAGGTAAAAATTGTCAATTTAAATTGTTTACACGAACAATCTTTAAATATTAATCGATTAACACACAATTTTCTGAATATTGTTACTTAGACAAAGGAATAATATCGTTGACAAGCAATTGTTGTTAAATATTGATTAAACAAAAATCGTTAAATATCAACCGACCGGCTTTAAATTTTCTCAATATTGTTATTTAGGCAAACAAACAATATTGACGGTAAAAAATTACTATATAATGTTTTATATTGTTTAAATGAAAATTCTTTAAATATTAATCGATTAAAACCATATTTGTTCGATATCCTTATTTAGGCAAAGGAATAATATTTTCCGTAAGAATTGTTGCTAAATATTTTTTAAACAAAAAATCATCGAATGCTAACGGATTGACATTAAAATCGGTCTCCATAGATTTTCATAAAAGTAGAACAATATTGGCAAAAAACAATTGTTCTTAAGTCCTGTATAGAGAAAATGGTTTCTCTGCAATGTCGGAGGATGGAAACTTCGTAACAATTACGTTGACAAAAAAATTCGAAATTATATTTTTTCACTGTGAAAATACTCAACATAAGTCCACTTACATTTCAATCGATACATAAGCATATTTCAATCGAATCTTTGCAAAAAGAAACCAAATCCCTAAAAAAACACCAAAAATGGTGTAAAAACTTGAGACAAGTACATTTACATATATTGTGTCGATTTTGCAAAAAGTGGACAAATAATAAAATCCTCAAATGTATCGCCAAGGGCATATTGTTTATAAATCGAGAATAATCAAAGCTAATTCATAGTGTAAATAAAGACTATTAGCTACAAATCTAATTTTTCATGAATCGGATTATTATAAAAATGACTTGTCTGGCCATAGAATTCATTAAAATAGTTGCTAGTGTATTTGGATAATTTACGAATTTGTCCAATATGTTAATTTGACATATGCAATGGCCAGACAGATCATTTTTATAATAATCCGATGCTTGAAAAATGAGATTTGTAGCTAATAGTCTTTATTTACACTATGAAATAGCTTTGATTATTCTCGATTTATAAACAATATGTCCTTGGCGATACATTTGAGGATTTTATTATTTGTCCACTTTTTGCAAAATCGACACAATATATGTAAATGTACTTGTCTTAAGTTTTTACACCATTTTTGGTGTTTTTTTGGGGATACATAAATACACGAAACGTTATCGTCTTGTTGTTCTACTGATGTTTCTATTTACCATCTCCTAAAATGTACAAACGTCATTGAATGTTATAAATAAAAATATAGTCCTTCGATACACAATGAAAAGTGTTATTGCGTTTAGCGTGCAAACATTCGTTCTTTCGCGTATCTCTCGCGTCGCGGTATATTTCTCTTCGTATGAATGAGGAAAATTTATACGAATATTAGTGCGACTGATTCATCAGTACAATGTAATACTCGCTCGCTATACCTTTAAAAGCGGATGTACGGTTTCGCGAGGCATCAGTTACCGCGCGACGGAAAATAGGAAACTCGTTACGCCATGATTCACGGATCTTTAATCGTTCTCTCGGCGGCAGCGTTACTTTGTTTCGGTAAGCGACTCGCATGGGATATATTCGAGATGAGGAGTCAATATTTAACGCGATTAAAAATGAGTTGTATCTTCTCTTTGATTAGCTGCTGTTAGCGCTCAAGAGGGAAAATGTGCCCCCGGCGAAGTCAAGGGCGCCTGTGGCACATTATGCGAAGGCACCTGCGAAAGTCCCAGAATCCCCGAAATTTGTAAGCGTATCGTTAGTATATTTTCATATCTTGTTAAAATCAACGATTTATGTAACCAATGTATATCGACATATTTTTATTTTCACAGAGATGCAGCGAGTGGTCGTGTCGTTGCAACTTGGGTGCCGGATTTGTCAGACACAAGAATGGAAGATGCGTGCGCACGGAGGAGTGCGGAAAATGATTCGATAAAAAAAAAAAAATTCGAAATCGAAAATCGAATCGGAATTTTCGAAATTTGGAATTTTCACGACAAAAGAAATAACAGACATATGGAATTATCGCGGCAAACAAACAAATAAAAACATCGTGTTTCGAAAGAATAAAGAATAATAAAAACGACAATGTGTGGATACATTATTTTTTTATTCAGAAAAATAAATACGATATCATAGTTTTTTTTTGACAATTCGGAAAAAGATATCACGGTTTCAGCGGTATGTTTGGCCAGTAGTGAGGTTTCGCGCGATCTTTGTGACGATCGACCGTTGCCTGCAGAGCCGCCTCCATCGCCATGATTCTCGGACTCGCGTCGCTGTAAAGCAATCGCGCGTCGTTCATTTTCGCTTGACTTGGCCGGTGGATTCGTGAGAAACAGACAAGGAAACTGCGTCCGGATAGAAGAGTGTTAGAGAAAGATAACCTATACGATACCGACTGTAGCTTTTCACCTGGAAATTAAGAGACGCGGTAGCGTCTTGAGACAAGTACATTTACCGTCGGTAAAGTCGCACGTCAAGACGCTGCCAAGACTCTTTTACTCGAATAAGGCGTTTCAAACGCGATTTTAACTTATGCTGAAAGCAGATTTCTTTTCATTTTACGCGATTGTTGCGTTTTTTCAACTTTAGGATTGAGAAATATGTATTCTTAAGCAGAGATTTATGTTTAGATTAAAATACAAGCTGTTTGAACAACCAAATGTGTAAATATTCATGTTTTTTTTTTTTTTTTCATTCGGTGCCGTATTTCGAGGCCATATTATATTCAGTCGTCGACCGCTCACCCTAGATTTTGTTCGCTCACCCTAGATCACCCTAGATTTCGCACACGGCACATCTGCAAACCTAACAACCGCAATATTTTCCTGTAGACCGATATACAAGTAACTTGTAATCGTTAAATATAAACCGATAGTGCCCAAATGTTCTAAATACTGCTATTTAGTCAAAAACCAAGAACATTGACGATAAAAAATTATTACTATATATTGTGTCAACCAAAAATCTTTATTAATCGGCTAACACAAAATATTCTGAATATTGTTATTTAGACAAAGGAATAATATCGCTGACAAGCAATTGCTGTTAAATATTGATTAAACAAAAAATCGTTAAATGTATACCGATTGGATGCAAATTTTCTCAGCATTGTTATTTAGGCAAACGAGCTATATTGACGGTTAAAAATTGTTGCCATAAATTGTGTAAACGACAAATTATTAAATAATAATCGATTAACACCAAATTTGGTTGATATTGTTATTTAGGCAAAGCACCAAGATTTCCGACAAGAAATTATTGTTAAACATTGTTTAAACGAAAAATCGTTAAATATAAACCGATTGGACCCAAATTTTCTAAATATTGTTATTAATATTAACAACACTACTAGTACTACTACTTGTTACTAGTAATATTGTTGTTGTTAATCCGACAATATTCAAGGTAAAAATTGTTAATTTAAATTGTTTACGCGAACAATCTTTAAATATTAATCGATTAACACACAATTTTCTGAATATTGTTACTTAGACAAAGGAATAATATCGTTGACAAGCAATTGTTGTTAAATATTGATTAAACAAAAAACGTTAAATATGAACCGATCGGCTTTAAATTTTCTCAATATTGTTATTTAGGCAAACAAACAATATTGACGGTAAAAAAGTACTATATAATGTTTTATATTGTTTAAATGAAAATTCTTCAAATATTAATCGATTAAAACCATATTTGTTCGATATCCGTATTTAGGCAAAGGAATAATATTTCCGGTAAGAATTGTTGCTAAATATTTTTTAAACAAAAAATCATCGAATGCTAACGGATTGACATTAAAATCGGTCTCCATAGATTTTCATAAAAGTAGAACAATATTGGCAAAAAACAATTGTTCTTAAGTCCTGTATAGAGAAAATGGATTCTCTGCAATGTCAGAGGATGGAAACTTCGTAACAATTACGTTGACAAAAATATTCGAAATTATATTTTTTCACTGTGAAAATACTCAACATAAGTCCACTTACATTTCAATCGATACATAAGCATATTTCAATCGAATCTTTGCAAAAAGAAACCTAATTCCCAAAAAAACATCAAAAATGGTGTAAAAACTTGAGACAAGTACATTTACATATATTGTGTCGATTTTGCAAAAAGTGGACAAATAATAAAATCCTCAAATGTATCGCCAAGGACATATTGTTTATAAATCGAGAATAATCAAAGCTAATTCATACTGTAAATAAAGACTATTAGCTACAAATCTAATTTTTCATGAATCGGATTATCATAAAAATGACTTGTCTGGCCATAGAATTCATTAAAATAGTTGCTAGTGTATTTGGATAATTTACGAATTTGTCCAATATGTTAATTTGACATATGCAATGGCCAGACAGATCATTTTTATAATAATCCGATTCATGAAAAATGAGATTTGTAGCTAATAGTCTTTATTTACACTATGAATTAGCTTTGATTATTCTCGATTTATAGACAATATGTCCTTGGCGATACATTTGAGGATTTTATTATTTGTCCACTTTTTGCAAAATCGACACAATATATGTAAATGTACTTGTCTCAAGTTTTTACACCATTTTTGGTGTTTTTTTGGAGATACATAAATACACGAAACGTTATCGTCTTGTTGTTTTACTAATGTTTCTATTTACCATCTCCTAAAATGTACAAACGTCATTGAATGTTATAAATAAAAATATAGTCCTTCGATACACAATGAAACGTGTTGTTGCGTTTAGCGTGCAAACATTCGTTCTTTCACGTATCTCTCGCGTCCCGGTATATTTCTCTTCGTATGAATGAGGAAAATTTATACGAATATTAGTGCGACTGATTCATCAGTACAATGTAATACTCGCTCGCTATACCTTTAAAAGCGGAGGTACGGTTTCGCGAGGCATCAGTTACCGCGCGACGGAAAATAGGAAACTCGTTACGCCATGATTCACGGATCTTTAATCGTTCTCTCAGCGGCAGCGTTACTTTGTTTCGGTAAGCGACTCGCGTGGGATATATTCGAGACGAGGAGTCAATATTTAACGCGATTAAAAATGAGTTGTATCTTCTCTGTGATTAGCTGCTGTTAGCGCTCAAGAGGGAAAATGTGCCCCCGGCGAATTCAAAGGCGCCTGTGGCAGAAGGTGCGAAGGCACCTGCGAAAGTCCCAGAACCCCCGAAATTTGTTCGCGTATCGTTAGTACATTTTCATATCTTGTTAAAATCAACGATTTACGTAACCAATGTATATCGAAATATTTTTATTATCACAGAGATGCGGCGACTGGTCGTGTCGTTGCAACTTGGGTGCCGGATTTGTCAGACACAAGAATGGGAGATGCGTGCGCACGGAGGAGTGCGGAAAATGATTCGATAAAAAAAAAAATTCGAAATCGAAAATCGAATCGGAATTTTCGAAATTTGGAATTTTCACGACAAAAGAAATAACAGACATATGGAATTATCGCGGCAAACAAACAAATAAAAACATCGTGTTTCGAAAGAATAAAGAATAATAAAAACGACAATGTGTGGATACATTTTTTTTTTATTCAGAAAAATAAATACGATATTATAGTTTTGTTTTTTTTTTTGACAATTCGGAAAAAGATATCACGGTTTCAGCGGTATGTTTGGCCAGTAGTGAGGTTTCGCGCGATCTTTGTGACGATCGACCGTTGCCTGCAGAGCCGCCTCCATCGCCATGATTCTCGGACTCGCGTCGCCGTAAAGCAATCGCGCGTCGTTCATTTTCGCTTGACTTGGCCGGTGGATTCGTGAGAAACAGACAAGGAAACTGCGTCCGGATACAAGAGTGTTAGAGAAAGATAACCTATACGATACCGACTGTAGCTTTTCACCTGGAAATTAAGAGACGCGGTAGCGTCTCGAGACAAGTACATTTACCGTCGGTAAAGTCGCACGTCAAGACGCTGCCAAGACTCTTTTACTCGAATAAGGCGTTTCAAACGCGATTTTAACCTATGCTGAAAGCAGATTTTTTTTCATTTTACGCGATTGTTGCGTTTTTTCAACTTTAGGATTGAGAAATATGTATTCTTAAGCAGAGATTTATGTTTAGATTGAAATACAGGCTGTTTGAACAACCAAATGTGTAAATATGAATGTTTTTTTTTTTTTCATTCGGTGCCGTATTTCGAGGCCATATTATATTCAGTCGTCGACCGCTCACCCTAGATTTTGTTCGCTCACCCTAGATCACCCTAGATTTCGCACACGGCACATCTGCAAACCTAACAACCGCAATATTTTCCTGTAGACCGATATACAAGTAACTTGTAATCGTTAAATATAAACCGATAGTGCCCAATTTTTCTAAATACTGCTATTTAGTCAAAAACCAAGAACATTGACGATAAAAAATTATTACTACATATTGTTTTAACCAAAAATCTTTATTAATCCACTAACACAAAATATTCTGAATATTGTTATTTAGACAAAGGAATAATATCGCTGGCAAGCAATTGTTGTTAAATATTGATTAAACAAAAAATCGTTAAATGTATACCGATTGGATGCAAATTTTCTCAGTATTGTTATTTAGGCAAACGATCTATATTGACGGTTAAAAATTGTTGCCATAAATTGTGTAAACGACAAATTATTAAATAATAATCGATTAACACCAAATTTGGTTGATATTGTTATTTAGGCAAAGCACCAAGATTTCCGACAAGAAATTATTGTTAAACATTGTTTAAACGAAAAATCGTTAAATATAAAACGATTGGACCCAAATTTTCTAAATATTGTTATTAATATTAACAACACTACTAGTACTACTACTTGTTACTAGTAATATTGTTGTTGTTAATCCGACAATATTCAAGGTAAAAATTGTTAATTTAAATTGTTTACACGAACAATCTTTAAATATTAATCGATTAACACACAATTTTCTGAATATTGTTACTTAGACAAAGGAATAATATCGTTGACAAGCAATTGTTGTTAAATATTGATTAAACAAAAATCGTTAAATATGAACCGATCGGCTTTAAATTTTCTCAATATTGTTATTTAGGCAAACAAACAATATTGACGGTAAAAATTACTATATAATGTTTTATATTGTTTAAAAGAAAATTCTTCAAATATTAATCGATTAAAACCATATTTGTTCGATATCCTTATTTAGGCAAAGGAATAATATTTTCGGTAAGAATTGTTGCTAAATATTTTTTAAACAAAAAATCATCGAATGCTAACGGATTGACATTAAAATCGGTCTCCATAGATTTTCATAAAAGTAGAACAATATTGGCAAAAAACAAATGTTCTTAAGTCCTGTATAGAGAAAATGGTTTCTCTGCAATGTCAGAGGATGGAAACTTCGTAACAATTACGTTGACACAAATATTCGAAATTATATTTCTTCACTGTGAAAATACTCAACATAAGTCCACTTACATTTCAATCGATACATAAGCATATTTCAATCGAATCTTTGCAAAAAGAAACCAAATCCCCAAAAAAATACCAAAAATGGTGTAAAAACTTGAGACAAGTACATTTACATATATTGTGTCGATTTTGCAAAAAGTGGACAAATAATAAAATCCTCTATATATAATAGCTACTATTATACTAATAGCTAATAATAGCTACAAATCTAATTTTTCATGAATCGGATTATTATAAAAATTACTTGTCTGGCCATAGAATTCATTAAAATAGTTGCTAGTGTATTTGGATAATTTACGAATTTGTCCAATATGTTAATTTGACATATGCAATGGCCAGATAGATCATTTTTATAATAATCCGATTCATGAAAAATGAGATTTGTAGCTAACAGTCTTTATTTACACTATGAATTAGCTTTGATTATTCTCGATTTATAAACAATATGTCCTTGGCGATACATTTGAAGATTTTGTTATTTGTCCACTTTTTGCAAAATCGACACAATATATGTAAATGTACTTGTCTCAAGTTTTTACACCATTTTTGGTGTTTTTTTGGGGATACATAAATACACGAAATGTTATCGTCTTGTTGTTCTACTGATGTTTCTATTTACCATCTTCTAAAATGTACAAACGTCATTGATTGTTATAAATAAAAATATAGTCCTTCGATACACAATGAAAAGTGTTATTGCGTTTAGCGTGCAAACATTCGTTCTTTCGCGTATCTCTCGCGTCGCGGTATATTTCACTTCGTATGAATGAGGAAAATTTATACGAATATTAGTGTGACTGATTCATCAGTACAATGTAATACTCGCTCGTTATACCTTTAAAAGCGGAGGTACGGTTTCGCGAGGCATCAGTTACCGCGCGACGGAAAATAGGAAACTCGTTACGCCATGATTCACGGATCTTTAATCGTTCTCTCAGCGGCAGCGTTACTTTGTTTCGGTAAGCGACTCGCGTGGGATATATTCGAGACGAGGAGTCAATATTTAACGCGATTAAAAATGAGTTGTATCTTCTCTGTGATTAGCTGCTGTTAGCGCTCAAGAGGGAAAATGTGCCCCCGGCGAATTCAAAGGCGCCTGTGGCAGAAGGTGCGAAGGCACCTGCGAAAGTCCCAGAACCCCCGAAATTTGTTCGCGTATCGTTAGTACATTTTCATATCTTGTTAAAATCAACGATTTATGTAACCAATGTATATCGAAATATTTTTATTTTCACAGAGATGCAGCGACTCGTCGTGTCGTTGCAACTTGGGTGCCGGATTTGTCAGACACAAGAATGGAAGATGCGTGCGCACGGGGGAGTGCGGAAAATGATTCGATAAAAAAAAAACATTTCGAAATCGAAAATCGAATCGGAATTTTCGAAATTTGCAATTTTCACGACAAAAGAAATAACAGACATATGGAATTATCGCGGCAAACAAACAAATAAAAACATCGTGTTTCGAAAGAATAAAGAATAATAAAAACGACAATGTGTGGATACATTTTTTTTTTATTCAGAAAAATAAATACGATATTATAGTTTTTTTTTTTGACAATTCGGAAAAAGATATCACGGTTTCAGCGGTATGTTTGGCCAGTAGTGAGGTTTCGCACGATCTTTGTGACGATCGACCGTTGCCTGCAGAGCCGCCTCCATCGCCATGATTCTCGGACTCGCGTCGCCGTAAAGCAATCGCGCGTCGTTCATTTTCGCTTGAATTCGCGCCTCATTAGTGACAAACGGGATATCTGATGTAGCAGCTTCCATTTCAGATTCTCGGACGCGTTTTAGTTCCATTTTGTGACGAATGCTTTGCTCCAAAAATTCAAGCATATGCTTGTCAACTTGAAACTCGAGATTCTCATCTTCGTCATCTTCATCATCGTCATCATCATGCATTACCTCACTTTCGACATTCGCTGGAATTTCATGTTGTTGAATTGTTTGCGGAGAAGACTCCCGACGAGGTGCGAGATTAGCCGCTTGGCTGCGAACCTTTTGACGCAGTATCCGATTCTCTCGTTCCAAAGCGTAACAACGGGACTTCCACCACGCAACGCTGTGTCTGCAATTTTAGAATAATTTTTTTTTTCTTTTTTTTATACTAATTTTTATCGACGAAAAAAAAAAAAAAAAAAAAAAAAAACATCGAAAAACGTCGATTGTAAAAATATCGTCGATTAGTAATTATCCTACAAAGTAAATGTAATATTTCATACCTTTGTTGCCATTCCTGTGCGACTTTGTAATTTTCCCAAAACGTGTTCGCCTCCATGGTATGAGATCGCTGATCAAATTTCATCGCATTGGTGTTTTGATTGAAAACTTTACGGCGCGCAGCCGCTCTAACCTCCAATTTTCGGGCAATTCGACGTCTGTTTTTCGTGTTTTTCCGTCTTTTCCGATTTTTGCTCTTCTTCACCGTCGCGATTTCCATCGTTCGCGCGTTTCTACGTCACAAACATCGTGCTGTTTTGATCTTCTATATTCGTGTTCGATAATCGTGTCGAATCGTAATAACAAACAACGCTTCGACAGTGACAGCACGGGGGGGCTGCACGCTGACCACAGCTGACAATTATTCGTGCCACGTGACCCATTCGTAATCTACAATAGCCGTCGAAAGTATGCGCCGAACGGTGTACGAGAGATTTTCATTAGTATACAGTGAAATACATAGTTTTTTTTATTAGAAATATATATATATAACATTATCGTGACACTTTATATACAAATCTAGAAAAAAAAAAAGAAAAAATAAAAATATTCGACGAAAATAATAACGATTATTCGTTTTATAACGTTGCGTAATCTCTTTCAGCATCTCTTAAGGCGATAAACTTGTATCTATACAGATTTTCGCAGGTATAGTGTTGCCTCCGGCGAGGCAATAGGATAAAACCGGGCAGAGTTTTTTTTTTTTTCGTTTTTTTTTTTTTTTTTTTTCATTTTGAAAATTGACTTATTTCTGTTCGTTATTCGGACGAGTGAAAATAATTCTCAAAGTGCCGAATTGCATTGGCACGCGATTCGAGCCGTGAGTACAAAAAAAGAATTTTTTGTATGTTTACGTAAAAAGTGCGATTCGCGCGGAGCGCTCGATCGTTCGACGATCCTCGTCTCACAAGTACGATACGTTCAATCCGCGTTCGAAGGATACTTCGTTGTTACCGAATTTAATGTTGCCACTGTCGTTACTATTATTCCTCGATCGATGGCCCGCCGTTTCGTTGTCCGATGCCCTCGCGACGGAGCCGTTTGGCTCGTCGTCAGGTTCGCTGCTTCCGGATGATCGGTTCAAAGGTTCCAATCCAATAATAACGCGAACGTTGTCTGGTAAATCCGGTGCCACTGCCATAAGTTGATGATAGATACCCTCAGCTTTGGACAACGCCCACGGCAATTCGATGTGAAGCGATAGATCGTTTATATGCTGAAAAAAAAAAAAAAATGCAGGAGTTGTTTATTCAATTATTTCCCGTTTAAAAAAAAAAAAAAAAAAAAAAATCGATTTATTCGAATTTACCTTCAATATTTCCGTGAAACCATAACGATTTTCCATTAGCATACTTTTCTCCGTGTCGAGAATAGCGGCGCAGAATAACAGATGAAAATTCTTGCACGGCAAATCGGTCCACAAAATTTCCCAAAGTTTCATTATATCGACGGCGCTGAATTCCCGTTTGAACAATACGAGAAGCCATCGGAAGCAGAAAAACATATTTCCCGAATCGTTTTTGTTGAGATATTGCGCCAATTGTGGATCCGTGACGTTCAATAGCGTATACAATTGGCACAATTGCGCTTTCATTCCCGCCTGATCCATTTCGAAATTCGTGCTCTGCGGAGTTTTCAGATTCGTTTATTTAAAATTCGAGTAGAGAAAAAGGGAATTTGGCATACGTACAACTTTATCCATGAAACCGACGAAACTCCAAAAAGCGTCGACTTCGCTGTCCATCAGGCAAAGTATCGGACTTAACAAATCGCTCATTCCCTGTACGTATCCCAAATCAAAGTTATACATTACGTAAGTCATAAGAATATCGTACAACTGTGACAAATGTGGATTATTGTCGCCGGAATAGTATGGATGAGTTCTGTCGGTTCGATTAACATCCTTTTCTGTAACGGCATTTTAAACACAACGATTTAACTATCGCGCACAGGAATTGCGATATATCGATAACGAAAGTACCAAATTACCGATCAAACTTTTCCGATCCCGATAATCCGAAAATCTGTGCTCCTGCGTCGGTGTCATCGATCGCCATTGTAACTTCATTTTGAAATACTCGTCCGTTTTAATTTTCTTCAATTCGACTCGTTCGGCGTTCGATGAATTCCAGGGATAATAATTGAGCAGATATTTCCATACTTCGTTACGCAACGGTGGAGATATTCCCTGTAATAGAGAAAATACAAAATTCTTTTGATTATTTTGATTTTTATTAAGAATGGAACGCAAACATCGATTGGACACGAACCCCTCGAAAGATCATTTCTCTCACAGCTTTGGAATTCGCGATTCTACCCTCCGCGTCTTTAAATCGATCCCACTGTTCTTGTGATAATGATGAACCTGAAAAAGTTGCGTTAATGAAAGAATTATCTTTTACGCGAACGAGTAAATTTTTTTTTTTTTTTAATTTTTATACGCGAAAAGCTATTGCGGCTTTACCTCGGGGACACGGAGGTCTCGGCGGGAGAACGAGTCCCGACTGTCCGATAACTTCGTATTCGTCACCGGAACCGCTAGTTGCTAGCGGTTGCGAATGATCTATCGTCAATGAACGATTCAGAAGATCGGCAACTGCTTCCTCCACGGGTTGTCTCACAGGTTCTTTGTAAACTGAAAAAAAAAAAAAAAAAAAAATCAATTTCTTCCCCGTAATCAATTGATTCTTTACACAAAAGGATCGTTTGATAATTTCAGCAAAAAAAAATGTATCCAAACTTCCATGCGATTGGAGATCCATTTTTTTTTTTTCATTTTCGTTACCAACTAACGATCGCATGGGATTAATAATACTATTTTTTTCTCCGGACAAAAAAAAAAAATTACTTACGCCAAATATCGGCCAATTTGCTGAAAGCTTCCAGAGTAGTTTCGTATGGTCTGTTGTGCAAATTCTTCACAAACTTCCAGACGTAATCAGATGTGTTTTCTTGGAACAAATCGAGTTCTGCGAAGGATTTGTTTAAAACTGAACTAACTTCGTCTAAAACTAAATATAAGTTTCTGTCTGTTCGCGATTTGACGAATTTGACGAAACCCTTTAAAGAATTGACGAAACTTTCGGCGTTGGATAGCTGAAAAAACGCGACGTATGTCGTGCCGTCGCGCAGCATGAATATCAATTGTTGACCGCCGTGATTAACCCTTACGGACTTTAGTTCAAAAAGCATCATCCGGACGGTTCTCGTACGTCCCAAAGAGTCCGGACCCTCCGACGATGACGAAGTGCGCGTTCTTCTGGTGTGCGATTCTACCAGTGACCATTCTGGATCCTGATCTTGACTTTCAGAAACGACGGAAACTTCTATCGGTTTCCATTCTATGCATTTTCCAAAACTCTGAAATCGCGGGAAAAAAAAAATGAAGATTTCACGGAAAATTGATAAATATTTATTTTTCCAGTGGCTTACTGACATATTCGACGATATTCAGGGATCCCGAACTGTGCACTTCGTCTTCTCTGGTATTGGCTCCCCTTAAAACGACTCCCGTGTGAATGCAGAGATCCTGACGAAACGTCGAAACAAAGCGTGAACGCGCCGTTAAACAGGTGCAATAAAAATCATGCGTCATCGCACGCACGGGTTATTGAGATTTGTCCGACGTTTTTGTTGTCATTGTCAGGATTGTTCGAGGATTAATCTATAATTAGAAATCGTCGATATTTACCTTTCCCTGCTCCATGGGTTCGAACATTTTGTACTATTCGTCGAGAATGAAAAAAAAAAAACGTCACTTTCCAATGGATTTTGTTTTTAACGCATATCTGACGTTCGCATAACATTCCACACGGGTTTTATCTCGCGTTCTCTCGCTTCGTTCACCGGTGAAGAGCCAATTACTATCGCGGTCACTCCGATCCTAATTCTCCGATTCTACACGCCCTTGAGTAACATATACTCAATTCTGACGCAAAGAACGTTTCATGCGCATTTGATAAACACCACTGGGTTATGCCTGTTTTCGTTTTATCCCCGTGGAAAGAGTTCACTGGCGATCCAAGCGCTCTTCGCGAGACGGACGCATCGCTTTCATACCGACACTCGCTGTCGTTCCCATGTCGCAATGATTCTACGTCAAACCTCTCCTTCGCTCGAAGTGTAAATCGTCGCGATTTGTTGACTGGTTGTATTATCACTTACTCTTTTTTTTTTCGTCGTATACTCCGGTCGAAGAGGATTATCCTGATTATACTCCCCCACGGTGGCAAGTGGCAATGATCCGGGTATTCACGTCGTATAGTACCACGACAGCCGCGACTGACAGCTGACTGTTATCGATAAGAAATTCACGATAGCATGGATCGCACGTATGTACGTTGACCGATATACTTGATTCGTTCCTTTTAACATAATCACTAAATTTACTTTTTATTCCTCCGCGTATACTTTCGACGATGTTTTTTACACAGTCGTCGCTGCAAATGAAAATATCTCGACGATGACGACGATCAACACAACGGCCGACGAATCGCAGAACAATCAAATTCCGATGGACAGCGCGGAAATCGACGGAATCTCGAGATGCGAGTCGCCAAAACGCGGCACTACTCTCTCGACGAGTACGAGCAGTTTTGAGGCTCTCGATCCGCACGATCCGAATCTTAGTCGTCTCGCCAATACGATGTTTCAAAAGACTGGCGAATATCTTCAGGAAGAACTCACCGCTACTCACGCCGATTATCGTTTACTCGAACGTCTCAACAAAGAGGCGATATCGAAATACGCGGAACTAAAAACGATATCCGCGAATGTGTCGCAATCTCTCGATGCTCTGAATTCAAAGTACAAAAAATTGCAACCTGTTTTGGATAATATCAATCAAATAGACGACAGTGTTACCAAACTGGAACAGGCGGCATACAAATTAGCAGCGTATTCAAAGAGATTAGAAGCAAAATTCAAAGAGATGGAGAAAGAGAATAGAAACAAATGAAGAGTTTATATATTAAATATAACATTCCTAAAATTGCTCTCATCGTATTTGGGCGTTCAATTAAATCGACGAAATATATTTATCAATAGAAAATTACGATATTACGTAATTATGTGCTTTGCGTTGATATAATCATGTAACTATAATCATTCTATCGAAATAATGTAAATAATTAAATAAACGACGAATGTGTAGGTAGAAATTCACGGTGATTTTCAATTTTGCCATAAATCCCCCATATGACAAATATTATATTTCATACATATTGGTTTTTTACAAGAAACAAAATATACAATTTTTCACAAATTTTACGCTGAATCTGAGGCCACTTTTGCAAATTCATTTTTTCGCTTTTAATACGAAAAAGTGATTAAAAAAAAAAAAAAAAAAAATTATTATTAGCACGAAGTACGTCGAACGATACGATTGTATTAACGGTGAAGAAGTTCGCTCTTTTTTTTTTTTTATTACTTATGCATTACAGTAACTAGAAAAACGTGAGTTTGAGATTAGATCGATAAATCCGAAGATTGGAAAACGCTGAAAAATCGGGATAACTCCGATCGGCGATCCTTCGAGAACAAGATGTATCACAATAATAATCTGTTAATAGCCGTCGCCGATCGGTGCCGTCGTTCGATCCCGAATATCCACAATCCGTGAAATAACAGAGGCTAATTTAAAGTGTCGTAATTCTTTTGAATTTTTTTTTCGGGACTAACAATCTAAGAAATTGCCGGCCATCAAGAGTTCCAATGCAATCTCGGGGGCTATTGGAAATTCGGGAATTTCCGTACTGCTGTTCGTGTAGCGTACTTTGTAGGTGAAATACATACAAACTTTTTGGAGTACATGTGATCTGTAATAAAAAAAAAATTTGTTAATTATCGATGTTTTGCGCCGAATAATGCATCATAACAATAGTACTACAATGCTTTTTTAATATTTCCCGAAATTATCGATCTTTAGATGGGTTTTGGAGTTGAAAACTCCACCAACATTTTTCGCATAAATTCAAATTACAGTAAATGATGAATAATAATAATAGAATAAAAAATGTATAAATGTAATATCGCGGAAAATGATTTTTATTGACTATAAAACTGCAAATACACAATAATTTTGAAAAAAACAACAAAAAAAAAGTACACCAGTCATATAATTGAAGGATATTTCGAAAAATCGTAAAAAAGTTGTCAGCTTAACGAAATAAATGAATAATTGTAAAAACTGAAGAAAAACTCACGGGATCTCCCTGAAGTTAACTTCGTTGGCTTCGTTTTCGGCAAATTGCCCCGGACCACTGAGCATAGCTTTGATCGTTCCGCTCGTAAGCGCGTGTTCTCTCTTGACGATAAATTCGTGACCATCGCTGCTGACTAATTTAACGTACATAGCGTCCGGCCCCTCGCATCCTCCATATACGGGACCCGATTCTTGCTGAAAAATGATTAAACGTATTTTATCAGTGATTTACAGTGGCGACGCTAATAAACGAAACGAGAAGTTACAGCGTCGACAGAGCAGTAGGTTGCGCAGAACCGACAATTAAAGTTTTAAGCGACATAGTGGAATTACAGAGATAGGTACCGCATGCACGTCAACAGTAGACTTTCCATCCTCTTCTCCTCTATCGTCGCTTTCTTCTTCGTAATCATTGGGCTTAATACGAGAGAAACGAGGATCGTTAATAATTTATTAGACGCTAAAGCGACGGATGAGATTTTTAAAAGACAATACGCAAATAAAAAAAAATAAAAAAATCTAAATACGCTTTTGCGCGTCAAACATCTATATAGCTTAGCCATGCGAATATTTTTATTTTTTTCAACCGCCGATAACGTCATGCGAGAATTCGTGCTCCGCTTGTAGAGCTCCGAATACATACCTTTTCAGCATGCATATTTACATCGCTCGACATCTTTGCGTTTTTTCCTTGGAGAACGACACTGTTAAATATATAAAAAAGAAAAAGACAGATATTGAGTGACTATTTCGAAAGTATTTCGATCTTTCGTGTTCTGTCAAACTTCTTGCAAACGGTAAACTCGCGAGTTTCGATATAAATTGTTTCTGTTTTTGATGCTCGTATCGAAGGGCACTTGTATTATTTGTTAATTCGATAAAGATCAGGAATGATTTGTTGTTTTTCTTTCGCGACACAGAGATAATAGGACTGTTGTTGTTAATTGTAATGCAGGACAAGCGGAGGTTATATCGCTGCGCAAAGTGATCGGAGACCGTTGCGGTTCGTTTCGAATAGATGACAAATCGGCTTTGTTGAGTAAATGCGGATTAGAGTCAATTATCGTGTCGCATTCAAATACGTTTTTACCGATTACTACGTTATAAACAATGCGAGGATTGGTTTGTGATTTACTCGAGTCAATGATTAGTTATTTTTGACTATAATCGTTCGGCGAACCTTCTTTGCCTACCTAATTTGGTAAAATATCGAAAGCTCAAAGCACGAGCTTTTTTTTTTTATAACGGAGGTATAATATTTGAAAGCTCGAGAGAGCCCTAGCCTGGCGCGATTATCAATGTAAACTATGATTATGCGGTCAAGCGAGCGGTTCCTCGTGCTTTGCCGTTTCTACCAGTCACTGATCCGAGCATCCATCGTGTGAATTGTCAGTGTTTGTCGGGGGCAAACCAGCCACTTTAACAACTTGGACAGCAGATGTCGGCTGTGAGGCTCTTTGCCAACAGCGGCACCTTTCGAAATATCAAATTTCTTCGACACTTTAGGTTTTCGCGAATCCCGAATTCGAAAAGATTTACATTTGAAGAAATGTAATCGTCTCCCTCCCTATAGATGTGTAAACGAATTACTCGTTTGCTTTGTCATATTGTCGATACCTCGACGGTAATTCGTTCTTGAAATATTCGACGCTCCTCTCTGAAAGATTAATCGACTAAAACTCTAACGCGTCTTCCTCGATTATTCACGAGTCTCGACGAATCATACATTTTTCGATAATCGTTCGGAGCGATTCGGCGAATTTTTCCTTTAATCTTTTCACTACATCATTGTCATAATTTGCGATAATTTTCATTTGACGCGCTTACAATAACATTTTTTTCGACTGGATTTTTAATTAATTTCTTCCATAGTGATTTTTCTTCGCGCTGATCTTGACTTTGCTTAACAACGATTACCGAGTGACCCGTAAGGATTTTTCGTAAAGAAATTTGAATTTGAGACCTCGCATCGGAAATGCGCGTGCGTTGTTGAGTTTTGCGAGATGTTACGTCGCACAAGCAAGTTGCGAGTACGGGTTTGCCTTCGCACCGTGGTGACTGTGGTACACCACTATCGACCGGTCCATCACCGGACGTGGTCCACAACAATAACGTAGCTTCCGAGTGCAAGCTATACGGATTCTTTTTTATTTTCAAGTTCTTCGAAAACAGCACAATATTTCGACGTATTTTAAAATTGAAAAAAAATTTCGTGCCCGCAAGATGCTCGAAATTCGAGTCGAACGAAAGCAAAGTGTTCCTGTTGACTCGAAGTGGAATGCTCGGAGCAAATATAATCTGTATTTATATAAAATTATTATTATCATAAATTATAAGCTGTACATAAGTTCACAAATTCATCAGACCTTCATTGTCATCAACGGCATGGTACTTACATTAAGATGATGTGATCGATTGACTCGAATGGTAAAAAAAATATTACGTTCTCGAAGGCTATCGTACTTATCCCGTGCGTAAGAAAAAAGTAAATACAAACAGTGACGAGTGATAAAAGTCATTTAAAAAAAAAAATCATTCGCTTTCATATTTTTTCGGCACATTTACAAGGCAACATCTTATAAGCATCTTTAGAAGATGATAAAAATCGTCGAAAAAATTATCGGTATTCGAAGCGTCATTTGGTGATTTTTTTAAATTTCTTTCGAGTTAAATTCATACTAATCTCCATCGTAATCGTGGCGGCTCTGTAAGTGCTTCACATCACCTTAAGATTAAGTATAATTATTCATTATTTATAGTTCTATACGGTACGTCGAATTGACATTAAATTTCAAATGCGTAACGCATTCTTCCGAACGCGTTACGGTCTTGATATTTGCATGCAATGTATATAAGACAAATTTGATCGATATATCGGGATTTTTCTTTAAATCGGAATTCCCTTTAGGCGTTAATAAAAATAATGTTTTTTTTTTTATTCCAAAGCCTCGATAATAACAATCCGACGATATAATCCCGCGATTATACGCTCGCATAATACGGCTTTCGAATGAACCGTTTAGTAATAAGCAGAACATAGTACATAAGAAAATATTTTCAAACTTTATAAAAATTGTCTAAACGAAATTTAAATAAAATTAATTTTTTGTAAATACAAAATAATTTTTTTCCTTTTCTTTCGTTAATTGTGTATAATTACGTAGATTGGTATATTCCTTTCGCATTAATCGTTAGTTTTTTTAATTCTCGATTTGCAGCTCTATCTATCTTTGTCGAAACTAATTTGATAATAGGAGTTTCGAGAAATACAAAAGTGTAAAAGTTCGTCTCAGGCACGGAAATGCAACATTCTTCACGTTCCTATTTGTCGACATCCGCACAATTTCCTATGCCTTCGACTATAGAAAATAATTCATCATTTTCGCAATGCGAGAGAGGCGACACAATACACTTCGCGAACGACAATGTGTCGATTCCGATGTCACCTTATTTTGGGAATTGCATTCACCAACCAGGTATCGTTAAAAAAAAAAAAAAAAAAAAAAAAAAAAAAAAAAAAAAACGTATCGTCGCTTCCAAAACGAATAAATTTTTTTTTTTTTCGGTAAATCTTTTGCCAGAGATGGTTTCGCTGCCAGGAATTTCGAATCATAACACGGGAACGAGAAATATTCAACATCACAGTAGTCCAACATACATAGCTGGCATTTCGTCGATCGAACGTATGCACGTTACCGCGTCGGTCACTGGATTAATGAAAAATGCCGAAGACGAAACGGATGCACCGCCCTCCGAGCCTCCGCCGTCTTACAACGAGTTATTCGGCCGAAAACCAAACACTGTCGATGCGGCAACCTCTATGGACACGACAACTATAACTATAACGAGAACTATAACAGTACCGATGAGCAATCGCATCAACACAAATCGGCACGAACGACCGGCTGTTAATTATCCAGCATACAATCATCACATTCCCAACGATAAGACCATCACGTGTGAGTCTTATTTTTCATTAATGAATCATTAATTTATCAATATTTATATTTTATATAAAATATTCAAATTTTTTTTTCGTTGCGCAAATATTATTAATACGAGTAGAAAATCATTATTCAAAGGGGTTGTGTAAGATAGCCGTAAAAAAAAATGTTAATCTTCGATGTAAAAGAAAATCGAAAATTGTTTGATGCCGATTTGTGATTATTTTCAGGCACCTGTGTGACTATCAGGGTGTTTGTAATAGGCACACTGTTCTTCGCTGTCTATTACATCACTACATCCGTGATGTACTTTTTAACGGGTTGTAGTATCGTAGTATGTTAAGCGCAAGAAAGTCTCTCAAGCGCTATCGCGTTTGTTGCGCAAAATTAATACGTAGCGGCGCCGTTAAAATCTAATAGAATTGAAAACAAATTCATCGACGAATTTCAACTCGATAACACAATAGAAGTGATTCATTTAATTAACGAATAATCGACGATTATATGCAGAATCGTAATTCGCGTAAGTGGCGCGCATGCGCGCGTTACGGCAAAAGCTAACGTATGAAATATCTATGCGTGTGTATGTCGTATCGATAGAAAACGACATTAACATTATATTCTGACGTGTCAAAAATAACGACAGTACAAAAAAAAACATGTTTCGTCGATCGTAAATTCTGCTGAGTCGATATCACTGCCGATATAGCGAAAAAAAAAACAATAGCAAAAACCGTCCACAGATGAAAAAAAAAAACAATCTGTAATCTGAAACAGGACCCTTGAAACAATATACTGCCCGAGACAAAGACATGTTAATTTTAAATTACGAGATAATGCAGCAGATTTCTTTCTCCACAATATCTCTTGTAAGCATTGTAAACGTATCATAATATTGGGATGTTAAAACGCATCGTGAAATTTAGGTCACGTGCGCTACGATGGATTAGAAGCGCCAAATAAAAATCTATGATGTATTATTATTTTGCTCCGTGTACGTAACGGCGCCATCTTTTAATTCCCAATCCCACGTCCCGAATGAAGAATTTGTCATTACGAAGACGTTAGCCGACCATTGAAAATAAAAATACGCGATATTATTCCATTTACGACTAAAAAACAAAATGTCGGCCATTTTCCCATCAACGATATATTTCGATATTTTCTTTCGAATTATTCGATTAAAACAAAGCGGAATTAAGGTCGTTGCGATTGAAATAAAGTTGAAAAGACGAAACAAAAATTTCATAAAAATATCCACTATATTCTTATACTTTTGTTTCTCGTCGTTCTACACGTTTACAAACGATGAGTATACAGCGAAAAGTTACAGCTGTGACATTTTTTCATGTGGTACAACAGTTATATAGTACACAACGGTAGGAATATATGACAGTCAGTACAATATATCAACAGTTATGTGGGGTGTTGGGGTTTTTTTTTTATTTTTTATTTTTTTTTTTTCAATTTTTCATTATCTTTTTCGATCGTATGTTTCTACGGGTGTATATATAGTATTTTTTTATACATTCAACATTACATTATTATTCATTCATCATTTTTAAAAATTATTTACGTGTTCGTTTTTTTTAAATTTATTTATTTTATTCCTTTAAAATTGGTACCACGTTAATATGCATTTGGAGAATTGAAAAAATGTCGGATGTCGTCTCATCGAACGAATCGTAAAAAAATGACGAGATATTTATTGCGGAATTATTGACGATTCGGACAATTATGAGCGAAAAATTAACGCAACAAAGGTGTATCCTCGGCGCTTATACACAGCCGATACGCCATTGTAGCTTCAGGACATACAACGTTACGGATGAGTTTCGATAGATCGGTGGATGAAAGTCATCGCGTTCTCCATTGCGCCATTTCGAGAGACGAATGAAGAAAAAAAAAAAAAAAAAATATTCGTCTCAAAGTCATCAGAGCCGTAAATGTATCAACTATTCGTTTATCACAAAGTAATAAGATTTTCTTGTCCCTCCTTCGTGCGAAAAAGCGCGAAAGAGATTCCATTAAAAGCGCAAAATACGCTCTTCGAGGATTTTTTTTTATTTCCGTAGCAGTGAAAGTTTTCATTTTTTGTGCCATCAGTTTTGTTATTCATTTTATTATATTCGCGCGATAATTCACGCGAAAATCGCTCGAAGAAACGAGAGATGCGCACACCGAACGAACGTGATGACGGTGAAAGAGGGATAGAAAAAAACATGGAAATGTACCATTCGAAATGCCTACGGAAGCTTAGCTACAGCCGTTTTGACGTCGTCGTATACGAATTCTAAAAAAAAAAAAAAAAAAACACATCGGGTATTTAAATTTTTATCTATTTGCGACTCACGAAATTTGAACAAATTATTTCCTCTGCGAGTTAACAATCGTACGATGTTAATTGAAAAATTCTTTCGTTACAAACGGACAGAGAGCGTAGTTATAAAAATGTATTCCTCAGTATAATCGAAAAGTGAGAATTTTTACTCACAGATCGCGTTAAAGAATTCAAAATTGTTTTTATATTTATTTTACATACCCTGCTCTCCAACATCCCCCGAGTATATTCGACTTAATCGTCAAAAACGAAAAAAAAAAAAAAAAAAAAAAAAAAAGGGAAAAAGTTTACACCTACGAATGTATACGATCTTAAAATTGTATCTATAATGAAATAAAGAACGGTAATTAAGGTTTTTCGACAAGAGTGCGGTGCAGACTATAAAGAAGCCTAAGCCACCGACATTTTATTGGAAATGTTACGTTCAATTTTTTTTTTTATATATTTTTTTAAATCCCCGGTGAAACCTGCACGCCGACGTTCTAGAATAATAATAATACTATGGTATTACGTACGAAACACGGAACCCGATTTTTTATAGATTTCTTTCTGTTACCGGATCTGGTTGTTTATTAGATCGAACAATCGGATATTTCTCGATTGTGTGAGAAGTTAGAAGAAACGGAAGTAAACGACGGCGATGTTAAAGAAGTCTTTGAAAAATCTTTGAGGTGTTTCTCCGCTTTGAGACGGAATAACGCCTATCATCCGACAACATCGATTGTACGCTTTCTTTTTGAGTGGTCCACTGCGATCGGATCTAAAGAGGGGTCGAGAAGAATGCACGATGGATATCTGCGATATTATGCACGAGTCTTCAATCGTATTCGTGAGATGATTCTTGTTTGCCGATCAAAACTTCACTTTCCTCGTCGTTGACGATAAGTTCCGTAGTCGTTGGTCGCACGACTTTAGTTATTTTAGTTTTTCCGAGACCCTCGGTGAGGCCACTGCTGCCGGTCACTCTGGAAAAACAACTTTGGTTCGTCGCGTTAGAATAACAGAGCAGGTGGAGGGACAACGAATTCACCAGGATCTCTGTTGCGGATAGGAAAGAAAGATAAATAAAAGTACAAGTATAATACATGAAAAATGAAAGGCGATAAAGTTTGAAGAATAACAGAATAACAGAAAAACAGATCGGCACTAAGAAATATCGATCTTTTGTGTGCAAAATTAAACTTTCGGGAATCTGATTGATGTTATTCGGGTTCGTGAAAAGTAATAAAACATTTTTTCACAATCCATGTTATGGAATTCGAAATTTCCATCTGATTACTCAAAATCCCTCCAGAAAGACCGTAACGTTTGTTTGAGGACACTGCATCCAGAAACATCGCTAAAAATGCTTTTACATAAAAAATAAAGCAATTGAGAATTAATGTGCGAAGAAGAGAAAACTGGAAAAACGTAAATGTTAGTACAGAGGCGGGTAGACGGCACTGTTAATGGGGATAATAACTATTAATTCTACTCACACGATGTCCATGTCGTCGTCCTCGTCACCATGCTGAAGATCGACTTCGTTTACCGTGAAGTAAGGATTGGCGGACGCTGGACGGAACTTATAGCCCGTAAGTACAAAGAACACGTAAGTGGCCATTTCCCGGAACATCTCGTCCAGCCACTCGTATTGGAATGGTACGGTCATCTGTTCGATAAAAAGATAAAAAAAATTAGTTTATCGATTCCTCAAGAAGCTTTGTTTTCGTGAAAATGTTTTTTTTTTAGATTTTCATGTAAACGTGTTTAGAATATTCCAAAACGTCGAAAAATCACATTTAGAAAAAGTGTCCGTCCGCATATGTGTGCGCATTATTCGAGCTTATAATTTTAGAACAGTTTGAGATACCAAGCTGAAATTTACACCACATGTTGAGGGGTCAAGTCCCCATCTTTGGTGCATTTTTTAGCGGAATCTATGCAGTCGTTCAGTTTTTACGCCATTTTGAATTTTTTGAAAAAATTGTGGTGGCGCTGTAACTAGCAAGTTTTTTGAGATATCGGGCTAAGATTTGGTACAAAATTGGACTATTGTAAAACAATGATCGGTATTGAATTTGGGCAAAATCTATGCAGTCGTTCAGTTTTTCCGCCATTTTGAATTTTTTGAAAAAATTGTGGTGGCGCTCTAACTGGCACGTTTTTTTGAGATATCGGGCTAAAATTTGGTAGAAAGTTAGACTGTTATAAAACAATGATCGGTATTGAATTTGGGCAAAAGCTATGCAATCGTTCAGTTTTTACGCCATTTTTAATTTTTTGAAAAAATGGTGGTGGCGCTGTAACTAGCAGGTTTTTTGAGATATCGGGCTAAGATTTGGTACAAAATTGGACTATTGTAAAACAATGATCGGTATTGAATTTGGACAAAATTTATGCAGGCGTTAAGTTTTTACGCCATTTTGAATTTTTTGAAAAAATGGTGGTGGCGCTCTAATTGTCACATTTTTTTAAATATCGGGCTGAAATTTGGTACAAAGGTGGACTGTTATAAAACAATGATCGGTATTAAATTTGGGCAAAATCTATGCAGTCGTTAAGTTTCTATGCTATTTTGAATTTTTTGAAAAAATTGTGGTGGCGTTCTAACTGACACGTTTTTTGAGATATCGGGCTAAAATTTGGTACAAAGTTAAACTATTACAAAACAATGATCGGTATTGAATTTGGGCAAAATCCATGCAGTCGCTCAGTTTTTACGTGATCTTGAATTTTTCAAAAAATTGTGGTGGCGCTCTAACTGCCACATTTTTTGAGATATCGGGCTAAAATTTTGTAGAAAGTTAGACTATTATCAAACAATGATCGGTATTGAATTTGGGCAAAATCTGTACAGTCCTTCTGTTTTCACAAAAAATTGAATTTTTTCAAAAATAACTAATCACAAAACAAAGCTTCTTGAGGAAGTCAAAAACGATAAATTTATATCTCCATTTTTTTATGCCTGCAACGGCACAACGGCTTGTTTTTGTTTTAAATCAAATAACGAAAAAAAGGCAGAATAAATTATACCGTATAGAGATCGCAAACAAAAAAAAATCGTAAAAATTTTACCTTGAGAAGGTAGACGATTATCCTCGTGAAATATATGTAGCAAACGATCATAATATAAAAATGCCTGAAGAGTTTCAGTTTCCGTAGATTAACAGCGGCTTTTCCATCCGTATGCGCAGATTCTTGAAGATGTCTGATACTCCAAACAACCGGAAAGAGAATAGCTCCGCAGCAGAGAAGATCGACGAGAGTAAATATGTCGCGCCACGTTTTGTGCTCAACGTCACCTTCTTCGCTTTCCTCGATGATTATCTCCGCCACGTTTGCCAATACCTAAAAATCGGTGTGAAAAAATAAATAAAGAGAATGCGATGCGTTGACTATCGATAATACGTAAATAGTTACTCGTTTGTTCACAAAACGCGTAAGCAAAAAGGTGTTAAACAATTTTTTTTTAATTACCTGCAGAGGTATGACAATCATAAACAGCTTTTTGTCCTTATCGGCGAGAATATGTTTAATAAAGTCCCATCCGGTGCCGACGAGAACGATTGTTATAAAGAGTACAGCACCCTTAAGCAGGTGAGTTATGTAAAAAATAATAGCCCACGCGGCAACGTGTTCGCCTCTCGTCTGTATAAAGTGATAGTTTATTCCGTGGAACAGCAACGAGAGACACTTAAGATACACGAGTACAGCCATCAGATAGTGAATTTTGAAGACCGGATGTCTGTTAAAAAATAATTAACGTAAATGCGTATCCAACTTTCATCAAATTTCCGCAACAAAATCAATAAGAATAATAATCACTCACTTGCTTTTCTTCAGTATAAAGACCCAGAAGCATCCCGACAAGAAGAACAGCACTGCCATCAAGAAGTACAACGCCGGCAACGGCATTTCACCGGCGCTTAAGAAATTTCCATTGTTCTCTTCAGCGATTTGCATCTGTAATATTTTTTTAAATTTTATCAATCATTTAACTTGTTTTCTGTAGTATTCTTCGCAAATTTCTGTACTTTTTTGATATTTTTTTTTTGCCACAACACATCTTCGAGGTTTCGAATGAATTCTCACCGTAAAATCAATCGCTACTTGTGTCTGCCATCTATAATTCGGACAACTATGGAAGTACAGATTGTAGAGTCCTTCTTCGTCGTCGTTTATGACTCTCATTGAAAAACTGGTATTGTAATACTTCTGTCCCTTAATCATTTCCACGGTCATTGGCAATTTGAGATGAGAGCACATAGATCCATCGGCTTTGGCGATCGGTTTGCTGTCGGCCACTTCGACGGCGGTTTTTATTTCTGCGAGACAACAAATTACGATTGTGAAGCTAAAGCAATAATTCGGAAAATTGTTGCTTCTCGTAAGAAATGTACGAAATCATTGTACATATATTAAAAAGAAAGAAAAAATGGATCATCAATCATTGTAACAGAGCCTTAGCCCTGACCCGTCCAACTCTCCTTTGGCCAATGGTTGCAAATCGTACGGAACGAATATGTGATTACCTAACGCGTAAGTATACAAAAATATCTTAACGACTCCCACAGTTTATTTATAATAACGGGGACGAGCAGCAATATTTTTAGCGACCGTTCGAAATCGGCTTGCGACACGTGTTCGGAAGTTCCTATTACTCCACTGGCAACTCGATCGATTACGCGGAAAACGTGGATGGAAATCATTCATCAGGAGGGAACGCATGCCGCGAACGACAAGAATATATTTCGCTGCCAAGAAATCGTTCGAACTTTTCGTAAAAGCATTCCGGCAGATTTCTTTTTTTTTTTTTTTTTTTTTCGGCGAACGTGAAATCGGTGTTTCTGTACCGTGCGATATGCCGACGAAATATCGTAAAATCCAACATCGATACACCATAATCTCCAGTTTTTCGATGTATTTGATCGATTTAGGATCGAAATTCTTCTCCCATTTGGCAAATTGCAGTTGAATTCAATGTCAAGTGTTCCCCCGCAGCGATGAGAAACGGTTCCAATTATACTTTCTGATTTAATGCATTCCGCATCGTAGAATTCTCGCTGCGATGACAAACGCAATCCCAACGAAATTATTAACTCTTGAAGAGCAGTTGAGAGAAACAGTTTGAAATTTATTGCGCGTGAAGAACGTGTCGACGAAGATTCGTAGAGTCGTATAACGTTCCGAAACATCGCGGCGGTTCGTCCACCTGTTGTTACCTTCGGGCAGTCGATCAACCCGTTTCTAATTATAATTAACTGGACTATACGGAAATAAATTCCGCGGATGCAGAATGAAATTTATATTTAGAAGTGCGAATTCCCGTTAGCATTGCGAACGCGTGAGTAGGTGATGGTAAACGATGTGCGGCAGAGATCTCACTTTCGCTTTCGCGTGTCAACAGATCTGTTAACGCGAACCACCCACACGAATCGCGTAAACGCTTTCCGGAAAAGAGGGTCGAGAAAGCGTTTTCATCTGTGATTTTCCACGTTCGATGGTTTTACGGATTATGTCTTCCATACGAATCACGCCGTTCGGCTTCACTCTAGAAAATCAGAAGACCTTTAATTACTTCTTTCCTCACTGTTACCTCGTTAGACGGTCGATCGAGTTGGAGTTCTGCCAGATTTATACACCAACCGCGTGATACAGACGTTACACCTGGCAATCTGAGATACACGCCTCGTTTCCGCTTCAACACGGAATCTCCGAGGGTCCGATCTTCACGATGTTTCGCACTGAGGCGCAATTCGATATTACACTCTATTACAGTTATATTACGATTTTTTTACGAGGAAAAAACAATTTTTTTCATATTTTCAGGCAATCGAAGGTCTGAATAGAAATTCATTTCTCGCAGTTTACCATCGTCACGAAACTTTCCGAAAAATTTTATTTCGGCGAAAAAGGAAATATCGTTAATAATCGAAGATCGAGGCTACCAGGTGAAGCGTTTAACTAATTTTTCATTAAAAATAAACTATTTTAATAAAAAAAAACTATTAAACTTTTTAATTGATTAAGAAATCAACGCGTCTTAAATTAAACATGAAAACTACGCTATCCTAATATTTATTTGGGATCCTAAATAAATTACATAATTGTGAAGATCTCCGATCGATTTGTACATAAGCCAATTTGCTCTCCAATTTGTAGACTCGAAAGTATTGAAATTTCCGGCTGCGATAGTAGCCAGCTGACGCGATTCAGACGAGACACCTGCGTTATTTTAGTTTGACGTGCCATAGCGGGGAGGTGAAGAGAGAAATTTTCAGACGAACGTTTAATCGATGCAGCGAAATACACGCTATCACCCAATTATATAAATGAGACGGCAACATCGCCGATCTGTTTGTTCGGCCGTAAAACAGCACGAAATTAATCGAGAGGAACGCGACTGAGACGCGAGAGATCAGCGATGCGCACACGCTGCCGATCGACGACGATTACGAATTACCAAATCGACGCGAAACGCGACGCGAGAATAATGAAAATTCGAAGATAAATTCTACGTTTCCTAATCGAAACTTGCAACGATTTTGCAATTGCGATTGATAGATATAAATTCGATGATAAATTTTGTCTGATGGTAGTCGTGAAAAAAATTTATTTGAATCGTTCATTCTTACCGTGCGGCGCAATGTCTCTTCTCTTTCGCGGGATAAGGGCGCTGTCGCTCAGCTTCGCCGAAGCGGAACCTCTCTTTTGTCGCAAAAACGACAATCTGCTCGAATCTTTGTAAATGTGAACCGTGCGAACGTTCTTGCTGCAGTTTACTTTCAGTCTGAAAAAATTGCCGACGCATTTTTTTTTTTTTTTTTTTTTCAGTCCCCAAAGTTTGCGTCGCAAAGGAAAATTTTTGTACTAACGTCAGATTCTTCAAATCCATCGTGAAATAAATAGTGGTACTGTCGTCGTTGGGATCCAATTCGGATTTTGGACTCGAAATCCCCTGCAGTAGACACTTTTCTTGATGGGTGTCGGAATATGAATTCATAGCGTCACTCAGCGTTCTATCCAAACTGAATCCAAACTGTAATGAGAAAAAATATATATAAATATATTGTTTCGCACCGAATTATGCGATATCTTTTATTGATGAATAAAAAACATGTAAAATATGTAAAAAATTTAAGAATGAAAAAAAAAAAAAAAAAAAAAAAAAAAATTGCGGACTGAATATTCTTACCACAGCATTTTCGTCCAGCGGATTGGGCTTGAAATTTGTAAGATTGACATTGAGAATTCCGCCTTTATAGAAGCCAAACGTTGTCAGCGCAATGTAGCGTCGCATGTCATTCTGAAAAACAATGGAAAAAACGCATAAACTTTGTTCCCAGAACTTTAGTAAAAATGAATAAATGACATATACATAGTCCTGTTATACTGTTAACATGTGAAATATCGAATTTTCGGGAAAAACGTGAATGTTGAGGGGAATAATTATAAAAAATGAAAAAAATTGGAAAAAAAACAAAAATCTAGTCGATGATTAAGTACGTTGATAACAACGACGTCCCAAGGTTTCCTTCACCATGTTTTTTTTTTATCGCCGAATGTTTAAATGCCATAAGAATAACGGATATGCAAAAAAAATGAAAAAATATGATAAAGAAAAAATGGAAAATGATATCGAATGCGATGTTAGAGACGTGCGTCGATTACGACGCGATAGTAAAAGTAAATCGATCAAACGTCATCGGGTGTGTAATCGGATAATAATAACTGACGCGGAAAGTGGGTAGAAATAAGTAAAGGAAAAAAACGAATAGGATTACGCCGTCTTTGTTCTTTTTCATGTAAAAAATAAAGCACTTACCCGTATCTCGAGTTTGTGAATTCTCGCCGAGACATTGCCGAGTATCAGCAAAGCCCAGATGAACTGAACAACTCCGTATTTGTATTGCATTTTTTCGTGATTTAGGTATATTTTTTATAATCGAAGACTTTGTTCAAACGTCACATAACTCGCGGCATCGAATATTCCTCGCGAAATAGCAATCGTACGTTGCCACGAGAATTACGACTGTTTTGCGTACCGAACGGTGGCACGGAATTTGTTTGATATAATTTTATTCGACCGACGTTTCGACAGTCGAACGACACACGACTTCGACGAGTTGGTGACTGAGGTTACAGCGGGAGGAACGACGTGGATTCCGAGCCGTCAAATACATTACGAAACGGGGGAACAAGCGGAATAGGAACGGCAAAAAAAAAATTATATATCTCGGAACGCGCGAAATGGATTGTGAACGATGAAAAAAAATCGATGTTTAGAATTCGATTTTTTTTTCCGAGAAATGTTTGTTCTTTTTCAACAACAGTATATTTATCGAGACCTACCGTCGCTTTCTTCACAATCAGGATAATTCAACGAAAAAATCCGATCGAATTAATTCGCCGGGGATATAAAAAAAACTGTGCAAAGCACGTGTCCGAGTTATTTATTAGGATTAATTATTAAATTGATAAATCTTTTTAATATAAAAGGCGTCAAGAAAGTTTGATGTTATCTCACATTTTGATTCGATCAATTAATCATTATTATTATCATCACAAAATAATTAAGTATTATAAATAAACTTTACTTTGATATCAACTGTTTGAGCGATTGGCGCGAATGGTTGAAAACATAAAGTGACGTTTTCTCGTTGCACATCAAAAGGGTTTGCGGCTTCGTATCTTTTCGCGAAACTTCGTAAAATCGGCGAAATCAATCCGATTTGATAGGATTTTCAAACCATCGCCAGGGTAAATATACTTTTTTACGAAAGTTCCATAACTCATAAAAAAAGCTAATATACAGTAAAAAAAAAAAGGGTTATTTTGGCAGTTTGGATTTTAGCGTCGGATTAAATCTTTTTTTTTAGAGAAATTCCCATAAAATCGATCTTCAATAAAAATACCCCCATTATCTCGAATCCACAAAAATTGAATAAATATATAGCAAGTTAACGCAGAGTTCAAATTAGTTTCTGCAAAAAAAAACTACAAAAGTAGAATTAATTTGTCAGTTTCAAGATTTTTCAATCGTCACATTTAAGTTGCCGAATTAATTTAAAAACAGTAAAATCCCAATTCGGTCAAATAAATAAATTTAAACAAAACTCAGTGATTAGGATTTATCACAATCGCGAAAAAATCCCCAAACAATTATCGTATCTTTTTTCGCATCGATTATTTTTTATTTGTATATAAAATATATGAATAGTAATTTTCGTAGGCATAGATCGTGAATCACAGCGTTAAGCGATTAGAAAAACGATTTAAAAAAAAAAAAAAAAAAGAAAAAAAAAAACGAATTGTACAGCTTACAAATTGAAAATTCACGCTTTCTCACAGTACATTACACGACTCGAGTTTTGCGTTTCCGTTTTGGCTATTTTTAGCCGATCGTCACAACCTTTTTTTCTCATCCTGCCGTAAGCTCGTTACCGAACCGCTGAGACTATTTTTTCGATTGTCGTTTGGTCCCTTAATCATTTCTAGTTGACCGACTTGTTTTATCTCTAGTTGACGCTTCTTTAGTAACGTCGCTCCAGTGAAACCTGCCAACGACGTAAATCTAATAAAGAAAACGAACGAAACGAAGCTGAGGAGTGCGAAGTCCCTTTCTACTCCGTAACTTGCCTAAAAGTCCACCGCCTATAGCCGTTAGACCGCCGAGTTTGAAACCGGCTAACAGACCAACCGGACCGCCGAGACATGTCCCGATAAGCGCTCCGGCGATCGGATAAGCCGCTGCTTTGTACTTTGATGCTTTTTCCAGGTATGTCACTCCTCCGTGTACATTCAATTCCGCCTCCTCAATGTTTTCTTCGGCTTTGACGACGCGCTCGCGTTGATCCTGCAAAATGAACAAAGATAAAACGGCGCCGGTGCTAATTTTTTTTCTTTTATACATTTTTGTATCGGGTAAAAAAAGTATCGAGATGTCTCATTAATACATCTAAAGATTGATTTTAATACGAAATATTATACGATTTGCAACGGTTAATATATTTTAATTTAGACGTTAAGCTTTTGAATTCGTGAGTAAAAAAAATTGCAGCTTTGTTGGGACAGTCGAGAGTTATTTTCGCAATTTGAGAAATCTCCTCGAGTAGAATACATTTTTTAGAAAATATAAAATTTTACCAACATGTATAATTTGATTAAAATCGACAAACAATTGATGCAGCTGATGCAAATCTTGTTGCAGCGAATTCCAAGCATGCAAACAGGCCTGTTGCCTCTCCAATTCTTGTTTTTCTGCGTGAAGTTGGACTTCGCGCTGCTCAAGTGGGTCTGCGGAGGATTGATCCTCGTCTTTGGATGATTTCATAGGAGAAATAGGGGATGAAGGCAATTCGAACCTCAATTCTAGAAAACAAAACAAAAACATTTCAATAAGATAAAATTTTTGTTTTTTGTATGAAAAAAAAAATTTGGCGCAAATAAATTTCATTGATTTCTACTAAAATTGACGATAAATCGTTGACATGGCAATTCAAACCTTAATTCTCGAAAATGAAACAAAAACATTTTAATAAGATAAAATTTTTGTTTTTTGTATGAAAAAAAAATTTGGCGCAAATAAATTTCATTGATTTCTACTAAAATTGACGATAAGTCGTTATTGTTATTCAATGACTGGATGTTACCGAGATATTCCTTTATAGCGGTGATAGTACTCGCTCTGGCATTTGCCGTTAATTTGTCAAATTTAGCTATATCTTCGTCTTGTACTTGAGCCCTCAGCGTGTCCATTTCATAAAGCAATTGTTCCAGCTGTCTGACGAGACGCGCCGCGTTCACTTGTTCCTTCTTTACCAGTTCCCAATCGCGCATTTTTTGATACTGCAGGGACAGACAATGAAATAAAAATAATTAAAAAATCGTAAGCGCAATTTAACAAATTTCGAATTTTTATTCTCGATCTTTTTTTGTCTTCTTACTCGTCTGATATTGTTCTTGTGACGTCGTAATAAATCCAAGTGATGAGGTATCGCGACATCGTTGAATTTATTTATTGGGATTTCGAGTCTTCTTATCGGTTGTTTAGTACCAAAGCTGTCGTTCGACAGGGACATTGCCATTATTTTTTAACGCAAAATGCGTTTTCGATAGTTTTCGAAACTTTTAGACAAAGATGTTTTGTTTGGTTGGAACGTCGATTTTTCTCTTTTATTTCATCACTGAATCTTCAATCGTTGAAAAAGCAATAACGCTTGCGCCGCATTTCTCACTGTTAAGGAACGTCGAGAGATATAACATTGCTCCCCTTCAACAATCGATACAACCTCTAGTGTCGTTTCATGTTTTATTATCATACGTTACGAGTTATAAAAATAAACGATCAGCTGTTTACCCTGACGACGACAACGACGACGAAGATTTCCGACGCATACCGCCTTTACGCGAATCACGGCTCGCGTTGCGCAGTAGACGATATCGTAGTCGTACTTTAGTGCGCAATGTTATTGTTTTCACGTGCTACCGATAAACGGAAAAACAACGAAATATTTCGTGGATACAATTCTGCATACAATTCGATGCGGCAACCACATTCATCCTGAATAATATATGGGGTCTACTGAATACAACAGGTGAATCAAATTAATTATAGTTAACAAGTTCTGCATGTAATAAATTATATTAACCGAGTGCGTCAGTATACTCGCTGAATGCGCGTCTGTTTAGTCGTCACTTCAGCTCTCGATCCTACGCACTTGTCTCATATATCGTATTATTCCGTCTAATGTCCCGAATCAAAGAGAAATTCCGGACGTGTTTAGATCAATTGATTTTTCGACTGGTTGAATTAGCGTACACTCAGTCTATCGCAGTGTTTTTTGTTTTTACGCGAAAAAAAGGTTAAAGATACGTTGAATGTATACTAGCGCAGTCATCGGTCGAAAACGTTAAAAATATTAAAAAATACGAGAAAAAGATTTTTAATTAAACCTCTGGCGGTCTCTTTCTTAATAAATAAAAAACAAAATATCTTGGGTGATGTGCAACCGACGTGCAATCGCGTCGTTCCGTACCGTATAGAGATCATCGTTCCCCGCTCTTCCGATTTTCCATTTTTCACCACTGATCTGTGGTGTTGAACCGCCCACCCTCATCATTCCTCGTTCATTCCGCCCGTGGGTCAGATTTCCAACCACCGTTAAACGACCTTTATAGCTGTAACGCGACCTTTCATTTCGGAAAGCATCTAAATCACCGACCACCGGGGTTAAAGCCGACCACTCCTCTTCTATATACACTTCGGCCTCTGACCTTTGTTGTAATGACACACGACCGATATACGGACGTCGCTGAATCCTTTGAGACTATCCGCTGACCTATCTCTCGTTTGTCTGTCAACTCACTGTTGTCCCGAAACTCATACATAGAACTGACGATCCCTTTTGTATTTTGCCGTTCTTCATTTTTTTCTTCGAGAATTCGAAATGATTCAATTGATCGCGCTTTATAATTTTTTTTTTCTTCGCATCTCCAATAAATTCGTTATATCGCGTCAATTTAAAAAAGAATCGGTTGAGTTATTATACAGCACGTCGTTTTATTTTCATCGACACTAACGATTGAATGTCATAACCGAACATCGTGTTTATCGGAAAAAAAGTCGATAAATAAAAATCATTTGGAACGTGCAGTAAAATACGGCGCGGAAAAGTACCAGCTGTTGATAAGTCTGTGGAAGGTGTTGCTTCTTTCTTCGTGTATATATTTTTTTTGTGTTTCACTCGTCCTATTTCTTATCGAAAGCAAAAAAAAAAACACGGCAAGCAGAAGATTCGGTTGTACGGTACAAAAGTTTCGCGTCGTTGTCGTCTTCGGCTGTATTCGAGAAACAGCCGGACAAGCGGCAGGAAGGGGGGGGGGAGGGAGAGGTGGAGGATTTCTGCCAGTGGGATAGTTCGCGCTGTGCATGAGCGGTGTGTACCGACTTATATTCCACGAAGCTGCAAAAAATTATTTTCGCGCTGTATAGCCCCTACGACAAAACTTTTATCCAATATTCGCGCGCTCCGGACTCTCGACAGCATCTGTTACGAAACATCTCGGGACGCGACTTGGTCGCACCCCCCCGTAGGACTTGTCGCCAAGTAGGATATTTCGTTGAATTTTTATTCCGCGGCAGCCGTCGAGACGAATAAAAAAAAATTTCTTTGGCAAATTCGAACCAATAATACTCGTTGTAATAATAGGTTATAATATCCGCGCGCTATTTATATTTTTAAAAAATTTCAAATGTTGAGGTCAAAACTTACGAAAATCTCATCACTATCGAACGAAATAATAAAATCGCGATGCGAAAAGAGGTTATCTTCGTAGATATTATTTTTTCTTTAATTTTTTTGTTTTTCGCTTCCTTTCGACTTTAAAATCTTTTTCTTCGAGTTTACTTCGCTGGCCACGTACCATTCAAGATTTTCAGCGGTGTAAAACTATCCTCGGGGTTTCCCTCGTTTTTTTTTCTGTATTCTCGTTCTTTCTCGCGCCACCCCCAACGCATCGCGCCGCCTCGTCCCTTCGGAGCGCAGCTTATAGCGCTGCGCTCGGGCGTTGTGCAACGATTTCATGGCGCTGCCTTTAGCAGACTGTAAACTCGGCGACTTTATACCTTTTACTTTTTTTTTTTTTTATCGTCAGTCAACTGCGTGCGGGCTTTGGGGGGGCTATATAAGGATCGTGCGAGTTTTCCATCCGCGTCAGAATCCGAGGCGAACGCTTGTATCCCCACCGGCTGCTTGGTATAGGTCCCTCGTAAATCAATGTTTTATCGCCTATGGGCTTGTAACGCACGTCCAAGTACCTACATACGAGAATCGTCGCACCGGTGGGACCACTGAGATGAAGAAAACGCGCTCGCGTGAGTCGTCGAGGTTGTTCCCCAATCGCGGAACGCCACTGGTAGGTACACACTACTTTTCCCGCTTTTCTCTTCCATACGCTCGCGTTCTATATGGCTCGGCATTGCTCTCTCGCGCTTTTCCAACCTTCGTGAGATTCACCGAGTAAAGAGCCAATATCTCGCTTCGACTCCCCGGGGTACAATGATCGTTCGGAGACGTGCGGGTGTCTCCATTTCTCAGGTCTTTATATATATGTTACCTGCTGCAATAGCAACTTGTATTTCGAGGTTAGGGACACTGCTTTTCATATCCCCATTGAAAAGACTAAGAGTTATTTGAGAAAAAAGGCTTTTTACGAAAAAAAATTGCTTGTAACAAATAATTATTAGTTTTTTCGACGAATTTTTTTTTTTTCACATGACATAAATTACTGATCATTTTTTTAATTATCGGCATTATTGAGGGTTAGTTTCGAGTTTTTTCTTTTTTCGGATCGATTGCTTTATAGATTAATTTTTTTTTTCACTGTTTGAATTCGACAAGTGGCCATTTTGTCAACGAGACATCGAAGCGAATTGAATTAATTTTCACGCATGTGTCCCCTTCGTTTTCTCTATTTCGTTTCCGCGACAAAAAAAAATCTGCTAACGAAAATCGTTGCCATCTGTCGCGGCGGGAGTGGAAACGTTTTTTTTTTTTATTTTTTTTTATAATAAAACCGCCAACACTACAGTCAACGTGAACTCGTACGACGAGGCAATTTTTTATTTATTTCTCGAACACGCGTTGCGAGCATTTTTCAGTCGTCGACTCATTTGCTCGTTCGTTCTTCTTGCAACGGACGATGTAGAAACGTGTGTCCAACGACACCACTGCGGGGTTCAGCCATTCGCGAGTAACAGAGAGTGCGGAGGGGGTGACAATGAAAGAAAAATTGCTTCGACTCTGCTGGGTGGTGGGGGTGTTACTTGTTTGCTGTTAAACACCACGTTTCTCGTTGAAGAATTCTGGCAATATAAAACTTTATTATCATCGTGACGATGCAGAAAGAAAAAAAAATGTCTCTCAGCATTAAAAAATATTCATATTATTAGAATTTTTATTTTTGGTCGTAATTCGGCCATTTCGGCGATAAAAAAAAACAATATTGATGATATCGAATATGTATATCGTACTTCTAAATCATTTTTTTTTATCTTCCGTTCTTCCGAAAAAAATACAACAAATTCGTTGCAACGTTTAGCAACAGAAGAAAAACATTATCCCCGTATTTTTTTTCGTTATTCGAAGTTATTTATTCCGAAGTCAGATGCCGCATTTAATTAACTGTACTTCGCGACAATGTCAGTCAGAAGTTGTTAATCGTGAAGTTCACAAAGTCCGACGATATTGCTCTCTGCCTTCCGAGACTCCTATTAAATTGCAGTCTTGTCCTTTCCTCGTCCCCTTCGTTTTGTAGCTTCGACCCGAGAACTCGTCTGCCATCAGCCGTTTCTACTGCCGTTTCTACTGGTTTCGTCCTTTCGGGGAAACGGGGGTTTCGTTCCTCTTCGTGGTCACATTGCATTTACAAATATACGAGACTCGTGGAGGGCTTACGGAGAGTCTTTGCGAATGGTAGAAAGGAGAATCGTGGAATCGGTTTCGTCGAGAAAGGTGTAAGAATCGAAAGGATAAAAGAGAGAAGGAGAAGAGTACACGAAGACGAAAAACCCCTTAGTGAGCCTTCGTTGGTACCCGTTTACTCAACTTCAACTCTTTCTTTGCTTCTACTTCCGGTCAAAAGTAGAAACGCAGCTTTGCCCGGAGTACCGGGTAGTGCGCTCGTCAGGGTGTATAAGGGATGAAGCGACGGAGTAGTAGCGAAGAGGTAGAGAGGCTTAAATAATCAATCGACGCTCACACCAGCGTCGGAGGCTCTCGGTCAGAGGGCCGGAGGATCTGATGCTCTGCCTCTTCGATAGAATACGTTATATGTATACGCGAAGGTCCGGTAATGTTTGCTATTTCTCCTCACCTCTTTGCTATCAGCTTTTCTACGAACCTCACCATCGGCTCTCGATCTCTCTGTGGTACTGAGCCACGAGATCGAAGTTTCGTTTACCCTCCGGTAATTCGTAGCGCTATATAGTCGGTATATAGTTGCAGAATTTTTTTTTTTTGTGTAATAAAGAAATCGAAGTTCTCATCAAGATAATTCTTCGATGCATCCGTGTGTTATGCCGCAAGGGTGGATATTCGCTCTTATAGGCAGAATTATCAATTTTCATGATCGCACAGACATCAGGTACCATTTACAGCTGTACAGTCAAGCTCTGTATTCTTAACTCTTCTTAACTTAACCGATCCTTTATTTTAACTCGTTACCATGACAACGAGTTCCCTTAACTGTATTTCCCCTGAGTCCGTTCATCCCACTTTAAGCGGAGCCTATTTCGTAAAATGTAAACTGCGCATGCGCAGCAGTTACAAGGTGGCTTCGTACCTACGGAGGCGTAAACCTCTTGTTACCCCTATTCGCAGCAACTGACCGGGAGTAGGGACGATAGGGGAAATACAGAAAAGGGAACGGGTCTGGTCCCGTCGAGTTAAGAATACGGAGCTTAGACTGTATCTATATAATAACATAAGACATGCATTGCTTATTTTGCTTTTTCACACAGAAAGCTTCGTATTCGTGGGAGACAACGCGTGTTATTGGGGAAATCTTCTGTGAAAAAGGAGACGTTAACAAGTTCCATGATATTAAGTATTCCACAAACATGTGGTAAAAATCGCTGTATGCTAAACGTGCATTTCGAAAAAAAAATTACGACCGTACAAACTATTTAGTTTGTTAAGTTTCGCCTGAGTGATGTGATGATGGATTGTACGCACACAGAGTCTGGAAAAAGTGAACTTTCAGACGATATCCAATGACCAGGCAAACTGATTCAAAACAAATAAAATGTTTAGGCGAAGGTAAACATTCCCATTCTCACAACGGCTTCTCTAGGAGTGCTCTTAACAATGGTCTGCGCGATGTCAAGGAAATTGAACGAAAAAAAAAAAAAATGACGTAAATAGCGTTGATTTATTACATACTTGATATTCCGTAAAAAACAAAAGCACGACGCTCACACCAACTATCAGGAAAAGCATCCACCGGCATGTTGACTGAATATCGCAAACGTACCTTTATTAAAAAAAAAAATACAGTAAGCGATCACGTATTTCCAACTCAGATAATTCCAACCATCAGGTAAGTTGAATTCCGACCCTTCGCCGGGTCCGTCTACATGCTCGGCGAGGCAACGGCGCGCTCCTTCCCTTTTCATACCGACCAATAGAATCGTTGCTGCAATTTCTGTGACAGAGAGGGAACGCGGCGGAAAGGGACATTTTTCCGCGCGGAAGGGACAGTGGGCAGGTATTTCAGCAGGTATTAGGATATTCAACTTATCTGATGGTTCCTAATGGGCTGCGTTCCCGAATCTTCAACTTATCTGATTGCCTACTGTATATACAAAATTTCACTATCCAACTAATTGTCACCTTCCATTAATATAGAGATAAGTGATGAACCACTAATTTTTCAGGATTTTATCACAACAAATCGGATCGCCATATTCGCAACATATATTTTTGCGTACTTTGTTTAATCAAAAAAGGTCGTTGAGGCTGCGCGGCGACCACCCACTCCCCCCCCCCCTCCAGTGATAGCTACATATTGTTTTGAAATACTTCGCGCGGGGAATTGTATCCACTACCCATACCGGTAAACTGTACTGTATCCGGGTTTGCGTGTAGGTCCGTGTGTACTTTGTATTCGAACAAAAAATTTTGTCCGAGGAATTTTGCTCGCAAAGAGATTGTTAGGGGGATTTTTGTACTAAACAATGATATACAACATGGCTTTGTTACTTCCACTCAATAAACCGAATTCGCTAACATGGAATTATCAGATTTTGAGTGACCGGGACTGCTCCATTCTCTTCTATAATTGCATAACATTCTCTCTGTAAATTAAGTTTTTTCGTGTCCCGCCCTCGGGGGTACCCCCGGTGCCTGAAAAAAACCGCAAGAAGATAGTAAAAACGACCGCACAGCCCGATCGTTTAGGACCGTATTCTAGTACTCGTTTCTTCAGGATTTCAACCGCCTAACTACAGGTAATACGACCGGTTCCGGTTCTTGGTCGGTCATATTTCAATCTATAGCCCTTTAAAAGACCGTGAATTCGACTGGCAAACGAAGTTTCTACGACGGTCGTTTTGTACACATTCCTACCGCCAAACTACAGATAATATCGATAGACCGGTCAGAGATCCATTCTAGATCGGTCGTATTAGAATCTATAGACCGTTAAAAGACCGTGAATTCGCCTGGCAACCGAAACTTCCACATCGGTCGTTTTTTTACATATTCTTACCGCCAAACTACAGATAATACGACCGGTCAGAGATCCGGTTTCATCAATAGTTATTTTGCGGTCGAAAAATTGAAAAGACTCCAAATTCATAAGTGCGGCGCGGCAAGTGGTCGTTTTGCAGTTGTTTTGCGGATTTTTCAGGCACATTACGACATATCTTAATGGCGGTCGAAGGATTTTCGTTTTAACGGTTCTGGAATCGAACGGTTTAAAGTTATAAATAACCACACCAGGAACTGGGAATGCGTGTGCCACCAATGATAAGACGTACGAAGCTTATAAACAGCCGTAAAGGAGTGAATATGTCGTCGCTATCGTTTTGTTATGTTTTTTAAACGTGAAGAAAAAAAATCGTATGCAAAGCGTATACACTAAATTTGTTACAATTTATATTTTTAGGTTAAGTTCAACCTTTCGCGATAACTTTTTTCCGAGTAACGAAAACCACCAATTTGTCTTACTTGTCAAAAAGAAATGCACCAGTTTCATTTGTTATGTATTTTAAAAAAATGTAATTATTATTTTACTTATATATTTTCGAAAATGAATAAAAATGATTTATCAAAATGATAAAAAAATGGAAAAAAGTATCGATTTATAAAAAATGAAAGATTATCTTCCAGCGAACTTCTGTACTTCAATTCAATAATATATTTCCGATTCTCTGCAAAATATAAATCACTTAATCTGATCTCAACGATATTTGTATGTAAAAATTTGACGCTTCGTTGCGCGAAGTTCGTGAAAATCGGGTATTACGAAAAATTTTGTTCACAACAAGTATATATATATTCGAAATCCCCAAAATCCGTGCGTCTGTGTTACTCTCGATCCACTGGAAGGGAGGTAAAAAAAAAAAAAAAAAAAAAAAAAAATTATTTGGGAAAACTCACGGATGTTATGGATTACTTGAAATAAATCCTCTTTCGACACGGAGAGTTGTAATCGTATACGCCGGGGTTTGGCGAAGCGTAGCCAGGAGTGCGCGGCTATGGCTACGGTGTCGGGGAAATCGAAAACGATTTGGACGATTGTTTGTCGTCGATCACGTTTCCAAAGCTCTCTCACTCCCTCTCCCTCCCTCTGGCCGCGCAACGGCGATATCTCTCGGTCAATGTTTCGTTCGATGTGCAACGGAAAACTCCGTTGTGGATGTCGATAGATTTTACTAACACAAGTGAGAGGTATAATTACGCGTCGGAAGCGTCGTGACTCGCGCGGATACCATATATATGGTTTATATGTATTTATATATATATATATATGCACGTCGGTATATATTTATACATATATTTATACTATGTATACGAGGGGATGCGTTATTCGCTCGGCGTTGTGCTGAACACTCGAGCGTTACAGCGGTTAGCAATTTCCATTTATTTATGCAGCTTGTAAATACGCGAGAGAGAGAGAGCGCGAGAATCCTCTCGTTCGTTCGTTGTTATCGATGCCGGTAGCGTTTGCGCGGCGGTGAAATTCGACGGTATACGCACGAACGCGATGGTGCGCGCATAGAGAGGACTAAGCGGGAAAGGTGCGATGGTGTTACCCACCGGCAACAAGCATCCCTTCGGCAATGGATTTACTCTCACATGGACGATAGCAATGGAGCGTACAACGGATATGCGATATTCCGGATCAAAAACTCTCTTCGCGCTGAAACGCTCGGGTTTTAATATTAAACAATTTATCGTCAATGGTACTTTTTTTTTATCCCCCTACCGATGGAAGATGGAAGTATAGTGTGCAGAGAGCTGTGAAGATAATTTTTTTTCTTTTCAATGGCGGGCGCTTCGATGTATTTGAGAAATTTGAAACTCGACGCGAACACATCGATTTATTTGCTGGAAGGACACGCGTTTGAATTAACGGAGAATCGAACTAATAGACAATTGCGATAACTTATTTTTCTCGTGATAAAATATTAGTTGTAACTAACGTTTGATTATACCAATTAATTTGTTGGTTATGTCAACTAATTTTTTTTAGCGTACGACGATAGTTCGATCTTTGCAGAGATTGAGAAAAAGCATCTCTCGATCTCTGCAATTATCGTCGCGTCTCTCGACTTCGACAAACATCTGTCTTTTTTGGTGCATACGACCTCCCGATCTCTTCGTCTCAACGAGACCTCTTTATCTCTCGAGGAGATAAACGAATTTCACGATCGATGTAGAGGCATTAATAGTTCTTAGGAAATCCGCGAGACTTGGACGTTATTCGCGGGAAAACTTATCCGCAAAGTCTATGCTGTAAAACGATATTTTTTTATCGCCAGAAGTCGGCGAACTGCGCGAGGATAAGCTTTGCAAGTTTCGTAAGATCGGCTGAGACTTGCAGCGAACTTTTATTTGCTGCTTTAGGTTCGAAGGCGATTTGTTTTAAAGTGAAGAAATTACGAGATGGTTACCCCAACATCTATGGATTTTCTGTTATTTTTCTTCAGCTCTTAATCCGTCGTTTGCGGTGCATTTTTTGTGGCTTCTCTCTTAAAAAAAAACGTTTTTTATTTATTTTTTAAACGCCTCCAGCTGCTGATTTCGGGAAAAAAAAAGCTGTTGAGTATAAAGACGTAACTCTCCGCTTCGTGGTCTCGTTGTCCGTTGGTTCCACTCGTCGGTTTTTTGGCAAAGTTCCATTTAATGCCAGAGAAACGCGAGAGAACTCTTGAGATCGCGACGAGAGTGAGTGAGAGTCGTCGTCTCAAAGGGTTATCAGTTATCACGAAATTTTCACTTCCAACACCTCGAGCAGCGAGAGCCAACTACCGAATTTCCGGGTGAATGGTCCGACGCGAATCCCGAAACGTCACGCCGCGAGTATTATGACCCTCGGGGCGGTAATGGGATTGTCGGATGATCCCGTAAGCCGTTTGGATGCAACCCGCTCCCGCCGTCCCGAATATACCTATTTTATCATTTCGCTATGTATATCCGTTTTCTCTGTACTCCGCGAGCATTTCGTGAATTCTGCTCTTTGCTACTGTACTTCGTGTTTCCCAGCTGTCGAGGCATAGAAACAATGCGACGAAGTGGCAAAATTTCACAGGACCATTTAACGCACTGGCGACGATTGCTCATTAGTTTCTCTATTCGTTTATTATTCCGATTATCTAATGCGCAATAATGACTATTATTATTATTTACATTCCCGAAGTTTTGATTTTTTTTTTTTAATCGAAGAAAAAACATATCATCGATCTCATGTGATTATTCCGATAATATAAAAAAATATATATATATTTTTTTTTCGAATTTTTCTCGAAATTATATTTAAAAAATAAAAAATTTTCCACACATTCTTATATTCGGATTTTTTTTTACGTGTTTAGGACATCTGTACAATGAATGAATACGAGACTTCCGATAAGATTTTTTTTTTTACCGATAAAAAAAATAAAACACCCTTTGCATCGGTAATTGCCGAAGCTGCACCCTAAGGAATGAAATGCTACTAATTTCGTTGGTAGATTTCTATTTCTTCAACAGCGAATACGGCTACAAAGAGTTAATGTTGAATCGGGAGGTGAGCTGAGGAATCGTTCATTGCATCGCGAACTCTTTATACAGCAAATTTTGCTCCGTGGTAAGTCTTTACGAGAAAATTGCTCGGGGAGTTTTTGAAGGAGTTAATGATAGCGAAGGAAGAGGTGTACGGAAAGGGGTAAGGGATGTGCACAACCGCTCGGACGAGCCAAGTAAAGAGGAGAAAAGCCGAAGTCCCGAATGCTCCGCTGGTGCAAAGAAAGATCTTAGGACGAGACTCGCGTGCTTTTGCTCACCCCTTTCTGGCACTTCCTTCTGCAGCGTCTTCGACTTACTTGGAAACAGTCGCGAGACGAGGGTGTGAGAGAAGAGGGAGGGGGAGAGAGAGAGAGAGAGAGAGAGAAAGAGTTATCTGTCGGCCAAGAAAACGTATCGCGTTAATCCAATTGCGAGGCTCTCACCGAGCGGTATAGCGGGGGTGCGCTTTGGCGAACAGGGGATGTGCAATCCGAGAGTCGCTGGGTCGCTCGCTCGCTTGCCTCCCTCGTGATAGAGTTGCCACAAGTATTTTCGACAGGACGTGATCCCCAACGTTCACCCTTCCCTTTCCGTCTTTCGTTCTCCAATGTTCCTTCTTATACTACACCGCGCCGCTTCTCGTCCGGAATTTCAAAGGTTCTGCTCGTTCGAGCCGCGAACGAGTTACGAATTAAACAACTTCCATCCTTCGCTCTCTGTTCATCTCGTAGCTTCAAACTCGTATTTCGCTTCTAAAAGGCTTTTCCCGGCTTCGCAATAGAGACTCCGGTATTACCTCTCCGAACAACGATGTTGCTTTTCTCTTTCACATTTCGTAGACTTGTTTTTTCTTCGTTTTTTTTTTTTTTTTTTTTTAATAATCGAGTTGTTTAAACGAAATTTGTACGGAAACGTATAATATTTCGAAATTTATTTGTCTTCGAAGTATTTGCAAGAAAATTTCTTTTTCGATGTTAGAAACAACGATTGGAGTAAAGAACATCGCGATTTTTTTTTTTTTTTTTTTTTTTTTTTTTTTTTTAATAATCGAGTTGTTTTAACGAAATTCGTACGGAAACGTATAATATTTCGAAATTTATTTGTCTTCGAAGTATTTGCAAGAAAAATTTCGTTTCGACGTGAGAAACAACGATTGAAGTAAAAAATATCGCGATTTTTTTTTTTTTTTAATAATCGAGTTGTTTTAACGAAATTCGTACGGAAACGTATAATATTTCGAAATTTATTTGTCTTCGAAGTATTTGCAAGAAAAATTTCGTTTCGATGTGAGAAACAACGATTGGAGTAAAAAACATCGCGATTTTTTTTTTTTCTTCATAACCGCGTTGCTTCAACGTAATTCGTACGTTTTATTGAGATTTAGAAACATAAATTATGTCGTTCGTGACTACCGCTATTTCCGGTGATTGGGCGATAATACGTGAGAGATATCGGATGCACGGAATATATTTCGTATTTGGAACGTCCTTCTCGCCTATTCGGTTCCACAACGTTCGATATTGAGGAATTTATATTGAGAATATGCAAATAACGTTTGGATCTCCGATATGCATATTTAAATGAAGGAACATAAATTATATACGCGGTACGCGTTACGATGAGACGAGGCGCACCGAGCCTCTCATCTATCGGACGTCGACTTCAAATTTTCGTATATAGATGTCTCTCTATATATATATATATTTTTTTTTTGGTGTGATATCGGCAAAGTGAGGACAATACATCGCGAACTCACAAATTCGATATAATATATATTTCGACTGCACAGTGGTTCTTTGCGCATCGTCGACGAATTGGCGTCGTGCAAATAATGCATATATAGCTTAGTGCGATGTGTATACACCGGCAAACCTTCAATTTTACGATATTTATGACTCTCATTGTTCAGCGTTAATAAATTATCGGATTGTTTACAGGAAATTCGGTAGCTGCATTCGCTTCCTTTTCAAATAAATCTAATTATGCTATACAAATTTACACATTCTCCGCGCTTTTGTCTGATTTTACGATGTTTATTAAAAAAAAAAAAATTCCCTCTCGAGAAGATTAAATAGTTCGACAATAATAGATCATCAGCATCCAAGGAACATTTTAATATATAAATTGTATTAACGGTGAGGAATTATCTTATTATATTCTACGTGTCTAAATAAATTGAATAAACGGATATAGTCGGTTCTCATTATTTCTTATCGTTTCGAAAATTATTGTAATCGTTATCGCACTCAAGTGAATTCCGTGAGTTGATATTACTTTTTTTATCGTCCGGATACTTCAGGGTTCACCAGTTCGACGTATTGTTATTTCTGTTACCTGCGACCAATGAATAATCGTATTATATTGATAATAATAACTATTAAATACTAAAAATTAGTTGTTTTTCTCGATAATAAAAAAAATAATTTTTTTTTTATCGAAAAAACTTTGAAGGGAAAACTTACCTGCACCTCCGGTCGAGTTCCCAGAGCATAGAGTACCCCGTCTGCAATGTCTTCCGGATTCAGCGAAGGAATTTCGTCGAAAATATTCGGTAATCCCGCAGATTTTGCTATTGCCGTTTTTACGAGACCCGGACTAATGCTCTGCAACGCATTTAAATTGATAATGTGACACTTTTTTTCTTCTCAAAAAAGAATATCGAATTCGAAAAAATTTGGAAAATTCCGAATTCGAAAAAATTGGGAAAATTCCGAATTCGAAAAAATTTGGAAAATTCCGAATTCAAAAAAATTTGGAAAATTCCAAATTCGAAAAAATTTCGAAAATTCCAAATTCGAAAAAATTTCGAAAATTCCAAATTCGAAAAAATTTCGAAAATTCTGAATTCGAAAAAATTTTGAAAATTTTGAAAATTCCGAATTCGAAAAAATTTTGAAAATTCCGAATTCGAAAAAATTTTGAAAATTCCGAATTCGAAAAAATTCGAAAACTCCGAATTCGAAAAAAAATAAAATAATTATAATAATAAAAATTTCGAAAATTTTGAATTCGAATATTTTTTCTTCTCTTTTGTTTTTTTCTTTTTCGTCGATGTTTTTTTTTGTTTTGCTTTATTGATAAAATTACACGGTGGAAACTCACCGTGACTCTGATGGTCAGTTTAGCAGCGATGATCTCCTGACGAATCGAATGTGTCATCGCTACTGTCGCGTGTTTGCATGTTGGATACAAATTGAATCCATTTTGTCCGACTGCATCGGACAGCCCCGCTGACGGAATTTCGCGTCCCAGCAAACTGAATAAATAATCGCGGATAAATCGAGAACGCAAAAGCTCAGTGATAGAAATTTTACGAACGTGAAAGCCTGTCGCGCACTACCGTAAATGTAACCTGACCAGTTAATCAATAACTATAACTCGGTGCAATGAGCTCAAGCCGACTGCTTGGTACATTTCGGATATTACGGACTTTCGATTTGAACAAAAAATGTTTACCTGTTGATATTAAATATGTGTCCTTCTGCTTTTCTCGAACGCATCGAGCGAACAGCTTCCCTCGTACACGTGGCGACACCCAAAATATTTATATTCACTAATTTCTCGAAAGTCGATCTCTCGCTTTCTAAAATGAAATTTTATTCGTCTTAATCTCATTCAATGATCGCGGAAAAAATTCATCCAATTTTATTTTATTTTTTTTTTAATTATAGAAATTACACAATACTTCGAGAACAATTACCGATTATTCTTCCGTAATCGATGACTCCGGCGTTATTAACCATAATGTCGACTCCACCGAAATTCTTCTCAATAGTCTTGAAAGCTGTCGATATTTCATCACCTCGAGAAATATCGCAGCGAATGGGATAAAAATTGCCGAATCCTTGAGCGCTTTGAGATTTTTCGTGAATTATTTTCATAGTTTCATCGTGAATATCGAGACCCGCGACGTTTATTCCTTTGGATAGCAGAACCCTCGTTATCGCGGCACCGATACCGGAAGCCGCACCGGTCACTACTGCAGTTTTGCCTCTCCAACGATCGATTTGCATGTTTGATGTTTTTTTTTTTTCTAATTTCTATGCCGGTTTTTCAATTTTGCGGATGAAAATATTGAACTCGAGAGACTGTCGTGAGTGCTGACAACGCGGTGCGGCTTTGCGGACGGATTTTATCCTCTCCCTCGGCACTCTGATAACAATGATAACAATGATACATCAACGCGATGACAGCGAATCTGACGAATTGGAGTCAATGAGACCCGATCGACTTGATTGCACGGCAAGATATAAACATAACGATTGCTACGTCGCTACCGCTCTCGTAACTTAAAAAAATAACAGATTCAGATCGCGGCGATTAAATTATCTGTGAGAAAATAATTTATTTATAGATACCAATTATCTTTGTTTTTTTTATCGATTAGATGAAATTTAAGATAAAATTTCTCGTGTTTACCTCAAGTCATTCGAAAAATTCCAAAAAAATGATCAACAAATAAATAAATGATCAATAAACTCGTAAAAATTTCAACGAAACCAATTTTTTTTTAATTAATCAAAAAACACATTTACCGAACAACTTTCAAATAACTTGCAACCATTGAAATCAATAATTTTTTTTTTAATTAGATTACATTACATTTAAGATAGAATTTCTCGTGTTTACCGCAAGTCATTCGAAAAATTCCAAAAAAATTTTGATCAATAAATTCGTAAAAATTTCAACGAAACTTTTTTTTTTTAATTAACCAAAAAACACACTTACCGAACAACTTTCAAATAACTTCCAACCATTGAAAATCAATAATTATTTTTTTTTTATTAGATTACATTAAATTTAAGATGGAATTTCTTACCTTAAGTAATTCGAAAAATTCCAAAAAAATGTTGATCAACGAATAAATAAATGATCAATAAATTCGTAAAAATTTCAACGAAACTTTTTTTTTTTTAATTAACGAAAAATCACACTTACCGATCGACTTTCAAATAACTTCCAACCATTGAAAATCAATAATTTTTTTTTTTTTAATTAGATTACATTAAATTTAAAAGAGAATTTCTCGTCTTTACCTCAAGTAATTCGAAAAATTGCAAAAAAAATGTTGATCAACAAATAAATAAATGATCAATAAACTCGTAAAAATGTCAACGAAACTATTTTTTTTTAATTAACCAAAAAACCCACTTACCGACCAACTTTCAAATAACTTTCAACCATTGAAAATCAATACATTTTTTTCAATTAAACATTAATATGATAAAGTTGTACGTATATTTTCGTCGTTTATCGTCGCAACTGTTTGCACCGTCAGCCTGCGAGTCTAATGCTCTTATGTCGTCGCGGTGCTCGACACTTGTGTTAAAAGTTTTTTCATAACCGACGTCGTCATCTGCGATTATAAACTATCGGCTATTTCCGCCTCATTTTTATGTTCACGTGATTTCGCGCGTCTGACGCTTTTTTTTTTTTTATAAACAGTCGCATCCATAAATCGACTACTTATATACCTGCGTCGTTGGGATAACAACACTTCAGTCCGGCAATTTGTTTGCATTAAGATTCAAGTATGCAAAAAAATCGCGTCTATTATCCATTTAATTTAGCATGCGATTGAAGCACTCGAGTTTTTTTTTTAATTTTTTTTTTTTGCATATCAAGTTTGCCAGTGGTGTACTCGTTCGCGATTTCGAAATACAGGTTATAATTATTCTCTATCCTCTGAATACGAGGCGCGAAATTTTGTTCGAAAATATTAAAATTTTGATCGAAAGATATAATTTTATTTTTATTCCCCGCGAAATCGTTCATTACGCAAGATTTACGATCGAAAAAAAAAAAAAAAACGTAATTATCGATTTTTATCAAAAAATCGAATTTTTTATACTCACGCAGTTGCTTTCGTAGCATAAAAGCCTATAAAATACCCTCATTAGTTGTCAGTCAGCCGCTATGTAAGTATATATATATATCTCGTCGAATTTTTCCGTATAAAATATTTTTTCATTCCGTTGTCTCGATACTCCGAAAGAGGAAATTTCGAATTCAAAATGGCAAAATACGTGCAAATTGATTCGCGAAAATCGTAAAAATGTGTTGGTGAGGTGTGCCACAAGTACGTCCAACGAGAGAAATTTTCCTGACGAACTCAAGCGATTCGGCATTCGGAGACAGAACAGTCAGTCACTCGATGGGTAACATCCGACAAACGTTTCGTCGCGTATTTGCACGTGCAAATACGTACCATCGCCGTCGTTCGCATCGTTACAGACACATAGTCGTTGCCGTCGTCGTCGTCGTCGTCGTAGTTGACGGGGAACACGCGCTATGTACTGCGCACACGAAACTCTTTGAATCGGTTTGACGCTGCTAATGCCCGTGACAAGCAGTCCGTGAAGCGGCTTCAAAGTCGCGATAGAGCTGTTCCGGAACGACTCTCGGTACACTGCAGCTTCGTAGTGGGATAGTAGTCATGTTGTGTACATAAGTCTGCCATTCGAGTGGAGAGCAGAAAGAACTCAGTCGGCCAAGTTGCATTTCTACTACTGCATCTCGATTCGACGTTGCGCTGTAGTACTATGTCCACTTTCCTTCTTTCGTCAATTCAATTTTTTTTTTCGTCACTTTTTAGCTCCAAATTTAGCAAATATCAAAGTCTAGTGATTTTAGCGCAAAAAAAAAAGATCGATAGTTATTTATACTCTGTTATTGTTAACCTAAAAAAAACCACACATCGGTCTGCTGGACCCGAGCCGATTAAAAAAAAAATCGCGAATTTTTTTGCGAACGATATGTAGCATTATTATAATTATTTTTTTTTATAAACAATCGTATAACGGCTGTAGTACTATGTCCACTTTCCTTCTTTCGTCAATTTTTTTTTTTTTTTTTTTCTTCAGTTTTTAGCTCCAAATTTAGCAAATATCAAAGTCTAGTGATTGTAGCGCAAAAAAAAAAAGATCGATAGTTATTTATACTCTGTTATTGTTAACCTAAAAAAAACCACACATCGGTCTGCTGGACCCGAGCCGATTAAAAAAAAAATCGCGAATTTTTATGCGAACGATATGTAGCATTATTATAATTATTTTTTTGATAAACAATCGTATAACGGCTGTAGTACGATGTCCACTTTCCTTCTTTCGTTAATTTTTTTTTTTTTTTTTTTTCTTCAGTTTTTAGCTCCAAATTTAGCAAACATCAAAGTCTAGTGATTGTAGCGCAAAAAAAAAAAGATCGATAGTTATTTATACTGTATTATTGTTAACCTAAAAAAAACCACACATCGGTCTGCTGGACCCGAGCGGTTCAAAAAAAAATTTCGTTTTTTTTTTTACATCGTAGTTTTAGGATTTTTGTGATAACATGCAATTTCTATAATTTTCACCGTATCAATATTTCGCTGCGATATTTCGTGCGATTTTTCTCCAATTTCACTAAAAAGTATCGATTTTTTGCGAAATTTTGTGACGATTAACTTCATCGTCTCTATCCATTTATGGCGTTAAAGAGATGCAAAAATATGTGTTAAAAAATGAATAATAAAGAAACTGAACTGTTTTTGGTACTTTTACCAAAAAAAAAACCAAAAATTCGATTTGGAAAGAAAAAATTAATTCAGTAAATGGAATTTTTACTATAAATTACTTTGTTTCGCCGAACGATATGTTGCATTTTTTTTTTTTTTTTTTTTTCAATCAAAAATCTTATATCGCAGTAGCGAATATTAGAAGTTATTTACCGCGGAGTTTCAAATTTCGATAATTATCATGAAAGTGATATATATTCTTACTTAGTTGCCAGAGGTTGGAGCCCTTTGACTGTAATTGGCACGTTCCACGGGTCTCGAGTCCGCTTCGCTCTAATCTTCTCGCTAATATTGCTCCTACAGATGCTTCGTGCCACTGCTTCATTAAGCAAATTGACGGTGAGTAAGTGAGGCGGAACGTATCCAAGACGAAAACCTATATATCTCGAGTGGAGAGCGAGTAGGTCGTCAATTTCGATCGTCAATCGAAACCGCAACCTCTTCGGTCTCTCGTCCGTCCGAGGGAACTGGACTGAGTACCGTGAGTGCTTCAGATCGAAGAGGTTCTTGAGTGCACAATAATTAATTTTGAAAAAAAAAATTTCCGAAAATAAATAATTCTATTAAAGGGGTATCTTCGGCGAATTTTATAGTTCTATCAATACGATCGTAAAAATGAAAAAAAAAAAAAAAAAAAAAAAACGTTTGCACAACATAAAAATAAATGAATTCTTTAATCCTTTGTTTTAATTATCAAAAAAAAAAAAAAAAGTGAGTACCATATTACGAATTTTTCATTTCACATTTTTTTATTTCGAAATAAAAATTATCGGAATAAAAAAAAAAAAAAATTAATAAGATCGATGATGAAAGATACGAAGGTATTTTCCGAGATTAATGGAACGGATTTATTAAATAAACAAAAATCGTGTGGAATTAAGCGAAGAAAAGTGATAATAAGTATTCTCGTAAACGATTTTTATGCAGCAAATAAGAGAACGCAGCGTGTGTGCGCGACGGCAGTCCGGTGGGTAGTGTTGCAAACCCGCGCGCCGCGCCCGCGCGGCCGCTCCGGGATATACGTATTTCAACTTTTCTCATATCGTTGCCCCGTTCGTTATTACTCGCTGAGTTACCGCGTTCTACCCGTGATACTGCGGATGAGTAAAATTAATGGCCCGCCGCGTCACTTTGCAGGTACCGCGGGCGCGTTTGCTCGACTGAAGCATGCAGTCTCGCAAACTGTTGCGAAGCTATAGCAGTTAAATAAAAAAAAAAAAAAAAAAAAAAAAAAACGTACGAAGATAAAAAAAAATGCGTAGAAAAGGGAAAAGAAGAAGAAAAAAAGATGTATTTCCGTTTGCGGCACGTATGCGGTGTAACTCTGTGTTGTAAACCTTTCAGTTTTTATTTCAACAGATACGCGGTACGAAGAGTACGAGAATTTAATTGCGAAAACGTTTCAAGCGTCTCTATCGAGCTGTTAGAATTTAATGCATACAAATTAAATAATTGAGATACAAGAGTCTCGCGAAGTAACGATATACCCGTTATCTCGCATACGCCAAAGTTTATTAAATTTTCATCATCGACAATTACAATGTTTCATCGGTTCGATATCCGCGAAATTAAATCTCGAATCACAGTTATCGAAATAGAATTTTAAAAAATGTCAAATTTAATCGATCATTCTAAACTGCGTAAACTTTTCAACGAAACTTTACAATTCTCATAATTTCGAGTTATCGATTAAAAAAAAATGTTCTATGGGTACAACACGAGCCAAATCTTCGATTCATAGAAAATCGAAAAAAAAAAAAAAAAAAAAAAAAAAGTTTCGAAGATGCGTTAGTCTCATGTATTCTGATATTACTATAGAATACATTAATTGATTACTGTCGTTAAAAATTTTCGACAATTACGCGAGTCATTACCGTACGAATTGATCGTACAATGATCGATAAAAAAAAAATTATCTATCGCTACAACACGAGCCAAAAATTCAACTCATAGAAAACCGAAAAAAAAAAAAAAAAAAAAAAAAAAAAAAAAAAAAACTTCGAAAATTTTCGAAGATGCGTTATACCCATATATTCTGATATTACTATAGAATATATTAACCGGTTAGTGTCGCTAAACATTTTCGACAGTTACGCGAGTCATTACCGTACAAGTTCCTCGTGTACCATGTACAGCGATGTAGTTGCTATACATATATATATATATATATACATATAACGAGAGGAGTGTATTCCCTTGCGGTTCTTGGCAGGACCGATCGATGGCCCCGGGAGGCCAAAGTGCCTGTGGTACCTGTGGACTAACCGAAGGGAGTGTGTCTCAATTAATTACGGTCGTCTCCGAGCGCGCATACGGGAGGCGATCGATAACGATTTTGGGTATTTCCTATATAAGCTACGAATCTCGACGCGACTGCAAGCATGTGTCGGGACAAGCTACATGTCCATATTACGCGAATATACATATATATATATCGATAGATAGATAGATAGATATATATATATATATGTATATAGATATATAGATATATAGATATACGCGGAATGGGTGTAGGAGAGGAGATCGTTGGAATAGTAGTATGTAAAGCAGCTGACGTACCTATGCAGCCAACGTACCTATTGCAGTAGCATACCTGCTGCAAGGATCTTCTCATTCAGGATATTACAACCCCTCGGCATATCAACAGGATCGGCCACCATCAGCGTTAGCGACCGACAGCTATTCATCTTAGTATTGGATCTTCGGGGTCATCGTTAGTTCGCCGCGATAACAAGGTTCTCCCAAATTTCATTGGGTGGTGGAACAATAAAAAAAAAAAAAAACTCAATGCTCCGAAAAAAGATCGATGATACACGCCCCCGTGCGACTCGAGTCTCGTATTTGATAAATTTTCGGAAAATTTCATAATTATTTCGATATCTCGATGTATACGATTTGCCGAAAACAATGGCGGTATGATAAAATAAATTTTTGTCGGGACTTATGCCGAATTTGGTAGAAAATTCTTCTCGCGTACTTGCGAAATATAACAATAATAATAATAATAAAGAACGACGCAAATTTCGATGATGATCTTAGTATTGGATTTTCGGGGTCACCGTTAGTTCGCGAGGATAACAACGTTCTCTCAAATTTCATTGCGTGGTGAAGCAATGAAAAAAAAACTCATTGTTCCGAAAAAAGATCGATGATACCCGCCCCCGTGAGACTCGAGTCTCGTACTTAATAAATTTTCCGAAAATTTCATAATTATTTCGATATCTCGATGTATACGATTTGCCGAAAACAATGGCGATACGATAAAATAAATTTTTGTCGGGACTTATGCCAAATTTGTTAGAAAATTCTTCTCGCGTACTTTCGAAAAAAAAAAAAAAAAAAAAAATAATAATAATAATAATAATAATAAAGAACGACGCGAATTTTGTGTGGCATGTCTCGTCGTTAATCCCAACGAAATGTTCGCCACGAGAGTCACGAACATTTCCGTCACAACGAATACTCGTTCTCCTGTCCCTCACTGAAACTCGAGAGATAATTATACCGCTCGGTTATTTGATATAATTTTCAAATGTTAACTCGCGCGGATTTGATGCCACACCGTGAGAGTGCACACGGTACACGCGAGTTAACTGGTATGATATTGTGTCGCAGAGCAGAGCTGCGCGTACAGTTATAGAGATGTATGATACTCTGTACGCTGTGCCGCATAGAGACTCAGAGGCCCGATTTACCGATGTTACTCTAACTGTATTGTGTTTAAAGCATCCATGCGAATATAACTGCAACGTCACCGCTTGTCTAGTTTTACGTTGCCGCGATGTCAAGTGGCGAATGTAACGCCGTTGTAACTCGTCCGGTTATGCCATCGCGAGAGTTTTGCATATATCGTTACATTTACGCGCAGTTATGGAGAGCAAAGGGAGGTTAGTTTATACGGTGATTACAAGAGCGGAGTGTTATAATAGTGCAACTCTAACCTATAATTCGAAGCTTTTCGCATCGCGTAACTTTTCGCGTCGCGATCTAATGCTGTACTGTTGTTAAAACGGCGAAAGGTCGTTCGCGAGCGTTGGAAAAGGGCGGAGAAAAAAAAAAAAAAAAAAATACAAACATTGCGTGAGGCACACGAGCTTCGGAATGCTCGCTGCCGCGCCGCGCGCACATTCGTCAAGGATAACGCGCATCAAGCGCCTCAAACTAACGCGCGTGCACTCGCGAACGATTCTCTCGTTTCAATACCGCGCGTCCATATAGTAGGCATTGTATATACATACATATATCATGAGAGTTAATTATTTAACGCAACCGTGATATTCGACGCCGGCTGCGAATAATACACACATACGGAGATTTGGTACAGCAGAGCTTTATGCCGCCATTGTACTTCTCTTCTGTATCTTCCTATACGCATCGGCGGAGGGGGGCGGCGAGAGAAGCACGTGACGCGGAGTGACGGTTAGGTGTTAATTAAATTAGAAAACACCGTGTTGCCGCTGCGGAAATATGAAGCGCGTGTCTGTGTCGTCATCGTAATTTTGAAGGGAACAACCGAGTGGTTTCCGGTATAGACGGAGGGGGCGCAAGAAAACACGAAGGGATGAGAACGATGAAACAAGAGCAGCAAAGATACTTCTTTTGAAATTAAGTAATTAACTGGAGCGATTGTGGAATGAGATACGACGGGAGCGTCTTTCGCTTCATTGAACGCATCGAAATTTCGAAGCATATATATATATATATATTTTTTTTTTTTCACTCAGCAATATTCGTAATGGAAAGCAATAAGATTATTGAAATTGGAAAGTCTAAGATTCGCCGAGGAGGAAGTAATGTTCTTCAACTTCGAGTGATAGATATCGAATATATATATGTATTTTTTTTTTTTTTTCGATGTTTCACGAGAAGAAATAAATGCAAGAATAACTTTTATAAATTCGAATTTTATCATTTATCGAAGAAGAATCGAGAGGAATCTTTCGGTTCGTGGAAAAGATCATTTTTAATTGAATAAATAAAAAATATAAGTCACGTTGATATAGTTTTGTAAGTTTTGTATATATAATTCGCGAAGCGATGGAAATTCCTCGCGGCTCCTGGCAGAAAATCGTTTATTGGCGTTCGGCATAGTCAGTCGCGTACGAGCTGCAATCGAGCATTAATAATGCTAATCGCAGCTATGTACGTTCCAACTATAGTATAAACGTCGTTGCATAACGCACCATGAGAGAGAGAGAAAAGCAAGTTCTAGCGCCGTCGACGTACATTAATTATTGTCGAGCTCTCCGCGGTACAACCACCGCCGATTGTACGTTTGCAAACAATGAAATTCGAACGTGATTGCTATATAGATTTTGGTTCGCATAGTAGAGGGTCGCCTAGAGTGGATAGTCAGCCGTACAGCGTTACAGCACGTCGGCCCATTGTTAACCAATTTATTATTTCGGCCGATCCCCCTCTCCCCCGCCTTCCCAAACCACTATTCCATATAATTTAACGAGATCTCACGGTTTCACCGCCTCGATATATCGATCGTCGAATCGCCCTCGCAATTGCAAACGATCGTTAATTGTAGATATTCCTGTATTCGAGTCGTCGATTAATATTCCACTTGCCATCCAAGTCATTGAATTAATTACGAACATCGCTGCTTTTTTAAACATCGTTTCTACTATTCTTTATTCTTATTTCCTGTCCCTTGTTTATTTTATTATCGCGCATTTATTGTCACGGCAAACGAGAAAAAAAAACCGTTTTTCTAACCTATTAATTACGCTACGCGTAAGCTGACTTCAGTCAAAATTCGCGTTATTCCCCGTCACTCACCTCGTTCAATGTTTGATCGATGAAACTTTCTTCTAGCTTTTCCGATCGCCAAAATAATCCGAATCGTCTGGTTATTCGTTTCTTGGCACTGTTAAAACTTTGGCACGATATTCTAAGTCTGTGATGTTTTCACAAGTTTGACGTGTCACGTGGTCATGAAAAAAAAAAAAATTGCAAACACCGATTGCAATTTTTCGACTTATTTATACTTCGAATGAACAAGTGGCCAATGAATTATTGTATTCGAGGCTATGTACATTTTACGTACATTATCTCATGTATTATCTCATGTATTAATTACGCGCGAGACGCGATGTCGGTAGATATTCGACGATTTAACGGATGTACGATCGAAAGCGCGGTCGCGTTACGACGAGCACAGCTGACGATGCGATAGATTTTTACGTGCCACAAGGGCGCATGCGCGCTCTCGTTGAATGGCATGTCGGTGACCGGTGTCGCGAAAAAATGCTTCTTCGCGTTCGTCAATAAATTCGTGTTTATATTCAACTCGACATCTCTCGCATCCTAACATATCGATTAGGCGAATTCACGGAAATATCGCCGTATCGCGCATAGAATTAGATTAATTTCAGTATCCTATAATATCTCGAAGGATTCTCGCGAACGAAGTAACCTCTTTGAAACAAAGTGCAGGATACAAGTTTGTAGTGCGCGAGTGAAAAGTGTCGAAGAAGTGTTTTCATCGGATTAGTGTGACAGAGATTAGCAGTCTAGAAAAGTTTACTCATCGTTCGACATAACGCAAGCCGAATACATCGAAAAAAAAAAGTGAGTTACAGGTTAATCCGTTTGCCGTGGATGCACTAAGTACGCCACGGGTTTTTGCAATCGCGGTGTACCCTTTCGCGAAAGTTATGTAATCTATTATTCTCGTAGCTTATCTTCGAACATAAATATCTGAACCGTTTAAGAAAAAAGTACAAACTAACAAACGAAAAAACAGAATCAGTATTCGTCGACGATAGAATGTTTATTTTTTTTGTTTGTTCATTTCGCGATTATAACCGAAAGCGTGAAACTCTGTGCGAGAGATATGAGCGCATAGAAATACAGTCATACGCTGTATTTCGAAATTGCAAAAGTGAACGAGTACGCGAGAGAGGCTCTCGCACAACAGTACGAGAGTTTCCTCCCCCCCCCTCCCCCCCCCCCCAGCGGGCAGTAACGACGCCGAGTGGCACTTGTCTCGTCGTTCCGAGGATCGTTACGAGCCCCTAAAATGTTGGTAATGGTCTCTGCTTTCACCCTCGGCTCTCTAGCCTCGGAACGTTCCCGCGCTCGTGCTGCGGCTACTGCGATAATATAATTATTGTCTAGATGCGAGGGCCATTGCGCTCGGCGATACGAGCACTCGATAGAACCATCTATAGTATATGTATATATAAATATGTATGTACAGTATATATATATATATGCTACACAGTATTGTTTCTATTCTTCGCGAGTTATCTACTCCGCTTACTACAGTAATATTATTTCTGTTCATTTGTGTAATTGAAAACAAGACGTGATTTGGTATTTTCCGGTTGGGGGCAACAATGCGATTCCCGAAATCGGTATAAATTAAACATTAATTTGTAATTCTTTTTTTCGTGCACAGCTTACATTTTTCGCTATTATTTATGTTTCGAAATAGTTTTTTTCGCGCCCACGATGTTTTAAAAACATTTTTTGTAAGCGAAACGCGTGTCCGATGAATAGTCGAGTTTATCAAATTTATTGTCGTGTTTCTCCGCGGTTTCTCGCGTAAACGTCGTCTAGACGTGTCTTCGACAACGAGGACAACGACGACTACCATCACTGGCGCGCGATCGTATAAACTCGGCATCCACGATGATAGTCGTATATCTTTTATAATAAAGCGCTTTATCGCGTATGGAAACTACTGGGGTGCTATATACATCTTTTCAACTGTTAGCTTCTTCGTCCATCGTAACCGGCGTACAAGCGAAATGAGGAGATGCATACCCCGCGCTTCGGATAATTAACTCGCGTTTCGATGGACTCCTTAAAACGAAAATCGTTATTTCGGATTATAATAAATAAATATACGTTGCGATGTATATTTTTTTTTATAGTTTCATCAAAAGTTCATTAGTTTCGTTTATTAATTACGTCTGTATAAGTTTCGAGAAAAAAAAACGCTTTCGCCTCCGGAAAACAAAATGGCCGCCGCGCCTCGTAATAATATTATCGTCTGACCGAACAACGAGGTTACTACTGCGAGTAGTTTTCACGGGGGGCATACAAAATCTCTTCTACGCGGCTTAGAGGTTACGGAGAGCGAATTTCATTTACTTGCGGTGTCTCCACGGATAATCGGGCCGTTGAGACACCGCCTGAGCCTTCTGTTTTCACAATGGCGGCTGAGAGTTAACGTCCAAGATAGCTAAGCCGGAAGTTACATCGTCCGAGTATATCCCGGAAGCTTTCTTCTTCCTCACTACTACCATTCGCTTACAACTTACAACTATCCTTTGGCTAACAGTACATATATATGTCGTTATATATATATATATGTATGTACAGCCATTGGCGCGTGCTGAGCCATCCAAGTCCCCCCCCTTGCGCTGTCCCGGCTTATCCTCGCGGCAATCTAAACTTTGCCAAGTCAATAGAAGCTTTCGATGCGAGAGGATTCCGCTCGCGCGTCGCGGTCTTCGATTAGTTTCGTTCCGGCTGTACGAAAGTTTTGAAGTCACGGCGAATGAACAGCGGCAGCGCCGCGGTAGCTTTGACGAAGGAACGAAAACGAGGAGTCGAATAGTCCGCAAATATGTAGCGTTATACCTTTTCGTTACTTTTTTTCACGGTATATCGTCTCTCCTATGAAAACAAAACTGTTTCCATGTCTATTCTTCTCGGAAAAAATTTATTGAAATTTTTTCTCGATGTTTTTTTAGGTTAACTTGTTGAAAATTAATATAACGTCCGATCAGCACTTTTGTATGAAATTTTTTTCGTCAAACGTCGAAAAATGAGTAGAATACGAATTTATTGTTTTTTTTTTCGGAGTTTTTATTACGAACAAAGCTTTTTCTAGTATACGAGGAGAGAGAAAAAAAAATTGTTGAATCTTCGATATCATAATATGTTTTGGACGATATTGCCGACGCTGAACGACGTCGAGCGATGTACAGTGGATAATAGCACACAAGCGAATAGATTTCTCCATGGATTTTTCAGTCGCCGTTATTTTTCGAGGTATTCGGAAAGGTAAGGAGAGAGAGAGAGAGAGAGAGAGAGAGAGAGAGAGGGTAGTGTTTGCGAGACTCCTTCGCAGTATCCCGTACCGGTAACTTCCTAAATATTCCAGTAGTCTCGAACGATAGGATATCACGCTGCCGGCGGCTATCGCGAGAGACTGTAGGCGTACTTCCTGTTTATAAATATTTCAAAGGGAAACGAAAGAGAGCGCTCGAGGCCCCTGTGCACCTGGCAACTTTGCAGCTGCCGCGGTGTGCTTCTTGTGAACCGTCGATACATTCACCTCTCTTGCCACACGAAACGAAACTTTCTTTATATCCGTTCGATATATCGATTCGTCAATCGCGATGTACGCGAAATTCTGTGGGAAAGGGACCTTTTTTTAATTTGCAAGCTTTCCGAGAAATACAACCGTGTTTCACAAAAAAAACTATATTTTTCCGCGTTGCAGAAAAAAAAAAAAAATTATTGCATTTTTTTTAAATGAAATTTTTTTTTTTTTTTTTTATGAAAATTTTTTATTTTTTTTTTATCCATTCGTTTTTTTCAGGCAACGATTGAAAATAATAATAATACAGACAAAAATATTTTTTACGATGACGTCGATTAGGGTAACTGATAGTCACTATCGTCGAAATCGATTAAATTTGTAAGGGGTAACGATGAAAAGTAATGACACATCGATGGCTTTACCAAGAAAACCGTAAAACTTTTTTCTCATTTAACAAAAGTACGAGAGTAGCGCGAAACAGCGAGTGATCACGTTTTCCAATTATTCGTTGCGTTGCCACGCGTGGGAGGGAGTTGGGCGATGTAAGAAAACGAATACACATCGGGCGGTCGTGTCCGGGTGGTGGCAAAGTTACTAACTTACTCCGCGTCGTTTCAGCGTCAAACTTTTTATTTGTTTTATGTTTCGTTGGTTACGCTCGGTGCAAAGCGTGTTGCAGAATCCCCGCATAAAGATCTCGTAAAAAGTGCGAAAGGTGAAACCCACGCGAACATTTTTCCAGTTTTTTTTTTTATTGCAATATTTTTGTTTCGATCGAATTTTAAGCGCGAAACGTGCAATTTTAGATTTTTTTTTTTTTCGCATACTATTTTTTTTTTTTTTTATTAAAATGTATCGAAACCATTTTTCACAATTTTTCATTTTTTTCACCATTTTTCATTTTTTTTTTTTCGAATAAATATAAATTTACCACATATGTACTTTTAGTTGGTAAAAAAAAAGTTTTTTTTTTGTCACCAGAAAGTCGTATAATACAGCAATTGTGTTTTTATTATTTCTCTTTATCATCGGTAAAACGATCGATTCGTCGAACGGTTCTTCCGTCTGTTGGGTCCCGAGCGTCAATGGCGAGGTAATGGAATGTCGTTGACGGTAATTTGACGACGACGTTGAAGGATCGAGGAGGTACTTTTACGTCGGGTTTTTCCTTCAACGATCGACCAATTAGGCTTCGGTTCGAACGTCTAGTCACCTCGCCACGTAGCTTCGTTGTACCGCGGGAATATATCCAGAAAGAAAAAAAAAAAAAAAAAAAAAAAAAATTCTCGAAGGTTTATCGATCCTCGTAAAATGTTTTATTATACGAAGACGCAATATAATCGTTTAAAGATGACTACATATCCGAAATAACATAAAAATACGGAAAAACCAAAAAAAAAAGGTGCAAATCGCACCACAGACTCCATCGGTCGCTTTCCGTTTTCATCCCTTAACTATTACGCGCGATATGCGATAAATATGATACGTATAATAATAATCAATTATCGCGGAAAAATAATAACACTGACCGATGATGTCGCGATATTTTGAGACCCGTAGTGATAGTTGACAACTACATCGTTGAGTGCATCTGACGATTCAGCAGTCCATCCCTCTCGTCGGGCAATTGCCGAATGATGAACGATCGACGAATATACGAACGGATAACCTTTTTTTTCATCCCTACGCGAAGGGACTCTCTTCCGGTGCGGCATATATGATGCGCGAACATATATGTGTATATATATGTATATATATATATATATACATAGGTTATCGCCAAGGGGCTCTTGAAGATTGGATCGTTTGATTAATGTCGTCCCGACCTTTGTCAAGTATCTTGCGAGAGAGAAAAATCGCAGAGCGATATCACTTCGTACTCTTCCTCTCGCCTCTCGACGACAGTCAACTCGAAAGAAAATTTCGAGTAGTTTAGTCGATCAATTCAGTTCTATCCCCCAATGGTCCCTCTTTCGTTTCTTTCCTTTTTTATCGCAAAAATATGATTCATCGTGTGTTTTAAAGAATAACAGAGATATTGAACGAAAATAATGGAAAATACAAAAAATTGGGAGTACAACTGCGTGTACTCGCGAAACTTTTATGTTAACTTTTTTAGCTTTAAGATCGGAATCGATATTTTATTATAATTCATAGACGCGTAATCAGAGGGAATCGGAGGCTCTGATTATATTCCCTGCGGATGAATCGTAACGTTTTTTGGGGAAACTTTGCATTCAGTTACCTCGTTAACCCGTCGCGTACAGTAGATTTTTTGCCGGTCAATTACGACGCCAACTTCGTTTGTCCGTAACAATAATACGCAAGAGCGTAAAATAAATCTCTTTGATACATCCAAAAAACAACAGTTCAACGTTACTTGACAATTTTTTTCAGAATTTTTTCGCGTTTTTTTATAGTTAAATGGGGCAATTGAAGGTAAAGGGCGGTCGAGAAATTCGGACGTATATTTGCGCCCTCCGTACGTTAGGGGTTAACGATGCTTTCATATAAAAAAAATGTCAACATAATGTGAATTGTTTACAAAAACGATACGACGGAGATAGTTGATCGAATAAACAACTGCAGTTCATGACAATGGAATAGTTGTGCGCGTGCGATAAGCTCGCGGAACACTGATAGATTAGCGGGTCAGGTGGCGTGTGCACTGCGGAGAATACGCCGGTGTATTCGCGTAGTCGAAAGGGCGAACCGCCGAGTTCCGAGAAGCAAATTAAGTAAGATTGAGTCACGTCTCGTCCCACGGAACGTGGAAACACGTTGGAAAGGTGCGCGGGGTGCATCGGGGACCGAGCTTCACGCTCTCGGGACGCAACGAACTTTACCGTCCAATTCCCCCGCTTCTCATCCTCCTTGCATTTTGCCTGCAAACCCGGTTTCAGGTACCGGAGTCCGGGGACCTGACTGCGCTGAAACATGAATTCTACACGTTCCTCACACCCCCTCCCTCTTTCCTTCCTCGTCAGGCATTTACGTTAAATCTTGTAAGCTGTAAACAAACAGATGGGTCCACCCCCGTGGGCGAGATGAGGCGAAACTGTGAATCACAGGCGCATCGTGCAATTTTGAGGGATCGCTTTGCTTGCGTTTCCGGTTAGCTGCACTGCAGCGAATACATCGAGGGGAAGGAATTTCGGAGTAACAACTAAATGTATTTCGATTAAATTTTCGATACTTTCAATTTTTTCGATTTTACTATTGATATCGGTAAATTTTAAATTGCATCGATGTATTTAATTAATTTCGAAGATTTAAAAAAATGTATTTATTTTGAAAAAAAAAAAAAAAAATAATAAAATGTTAATATTGTGAAAAAAAAAAATCGTCCGATTTTACAAATAATTTGAAATTAATTAAATTATTATTAAAGGGGGTTTTTTTTTTTTTTTTTTTTAGTAAATTTTACGTAAGTTTCAAGCAGTAACCAGGAGAGCGAACTCTCCGGTTTAGTATTACGGATAATACGTTATATGTGAATGAGCCAAAGATATCCTTCGAAAGCACGTACGTAAGCGCGTTCATCCCCGCGGAATATCCTATTTATCTTGGCGATGCCACTCGAGCTTCCGGTCTATTCCGCACGACGCGAGTTCTTCTACCTTCTAAAGTTTACAGAATCCACTCACGTTTCACCGGTCCAGCATTTTCATCCGAAAAACCCCCGCAATTTCGATGATTTCTCTGCAAGATTTTAGCAAACGGCAGCAAACTATACACACCCACCCTTCTCGTTGTCGCATTCTCGAAGAATCTCTTTTGTTTACCGATGCTGTTCTTTTTTTTTTTTTTTTTTGGAATTTTCTTCTCTTGTACTCCAGCAATTTCGCACGACGAACTCCACTATTTCTTCATCGAGAATAAATTTATGGTGCATCTTTGAAAATTCGCGATTTATTTAAAATAAAACGAAACATCGAGATTTTCGTCGATTCTCTGAAGAAAAAAAAATGTATACAATTTATATCGAAAGTATTATTATTTTTTATTTATAATTATTCGACCACCACTCATATTTATAAACAAATGCCCGTTGGGCGACACGAAAAATCAGAGATCGAAAATCATCCACCCGGTCGCATATCAGCGACAGAATTATCACCACTGACGGGTTGTCGGGGTTCGCCGGTTGCCATCCCCAACCATATATATTCATATCGAGAAAACTCTGTGAAACAGAAACGTAAAATACCATATATACCATAAATATATTCTGAAAAGCCCTTTTACTCGACTTGATCGCGAACCATCGAATGCCGAATCGGAAATAAACATTTCCTCGAATTTTAGCGTCAGAGTTACGCGTGCGGTTTACGCGTAGAGCCCAAAAACGCGGGCAATGCGGTCGCCAGAGAGCTGTCCACCCATAATGAGTGGATTGTATATTATGTACACTGAAACTCTCCTCTCTCTCTGTATGCATTTAACTCTACTATATGTTTTATTCATACATCGTGCGAACAGAATTCAAATGGAACTGCGTAAAAGCGTTGAGCCAAAAAATTTAGTAAACATTAAAGCTGTTGATAAATCGCTTTAGGTTTCGTTCGCTGGTGAATATTTGCAAAAATTTTGCGACTATTCCATGTTGTTATCGTTCAATCGTCTGCGAAAAAAAAAAAAAAAAATTTAACCGCATAAAATATAAGCTTTTCGAGTGTTTTTTTCAACGATATTACTTCCAAAGCGTTAGAAAGGTTTTACGCTCCGATTGGGATTGAAATGAAGTTTTCATCAAAACCAATTTAATTGCTAAATTTTCCGATCTATTACAGTAACCATAAATTTTAATTTTTTTACACAATTATTGCGTAAATACAGTTCCGCGAATTAAATTAAATGTATTTTTTTATCAAAGGATACCGAATCTCGAATAATAATTACCGGTGATAAAGAAAATGCAAATAAATTTTCACGATTAATTATTTTTGTTTACAATTTTATCATAAATAGACAGATTTGGAAGATACAATTAACGAGGAAAATTGATGAGGTTAAGCGCATCGGAAGGGTCGACTATGACCCTCCATCGCGACTACAGGGATAACGCATAGTGCTTCGCATCGTTGCAAGCGATGCACTGTGGCTTTTCGCAGGTTTAGGCACTAAAGTACCCTTCCCTTGCTACTTCTATCTATCTATCTATGTATATGTATATATATAAATATCTATATATCTCTTGCAACCCTTCGACGTTGTACCTGAAGCCTACGGGAAGGCACACGCGTTCGATCGATCCTCGATGGGAACTACGATCGTTAATTAAAAGCGGCATTCGGCTCGAACGATGCACCATCGTGCGATGAACACTTGACCGCCGTTTCGACGAGGCCTCTCGTACAGTATATCAACGCCATCATTTCGCATCGGGAATACAGGGCAGCTGCGGTTCATGGAACGTTCTGGCGGGAAGGCAAAGTGCGTGAAATACGTCAAGTGCATCGGTAACTCGAGGGGGTCGGTTAGGAATTACGAGGATCGAACAGCGCGAGAGGCGAAATCAGCTCGGCGAATCGTTGCTAACAAATCGTCGAGAGTGGACCAAGAATTTTTCATAAACTCCGTTCGGTATCGGTAAAAATCGGCTTCCGCGAAAAAAAAAAAAAAAAAAAAAAAAAAAAAGTTGTCATTCGTTTGGTTTCGGCGCAATCGGTAACGAGAGAAAGTATGAAAAAAGTAATAGTTCTTAAACGCTATGAGTTTTTTTTGAGTTTCCCGGATGACTACGAAGTTAACTCGGTTCACGATCTCGTAGCTCCCCTGTAACGATTTCTGCTAACCCGAGTGCGTGCATGGATAGCCCCCAAAATGCATGTGGCCAGTGCGTCGAGCCTTGGTGCCCACGGTTCGCCAGCGAGGAACCCTGCAATTTCAATTCCACGGCGTTGGCCACGATTCTGTCCTGTAATTTGATCAATTAACCGTTCCCCGCCCTGTAGCCTGTACTCTCCGCCCTCCTGGTTTCTCTTCATCGCGTACCGACTACTACTCCGCGAGTCCTACCCTTTCGCTCGCTGACCCCTATACGCGTTAACTGCACGCTGCATCTCGACCTCCCAATAGTTAAGCGCAAAATTTCTCGACTAAAATTTTCTGTCGGCGATCATTTCGATTTCATTTCCACGGTTTTCCGTTCGATACCGAATTAAAAATCGCAAAAATGGTGAAATTTCGAAAAAATTAATAAAACGGTAGTCTCTCGAGAAATCGATATTTCAATAATGGAAATTGAGGGATCGTTCGCTCGTATCGTTAATTCGCGAAATATATGAATTCTCCTCGAGGATTATCAATCCTTACCTTCCATCGAGTTTAATGTAATATCGGAGCAGTAGTTACGGGCCATCAAACGATAATGGAGCTTTTTGATACGTTTTTTCAATTATCAAAGGCATTCAGGGGATATATATTCAATTTTCTCGTAACTGTAATTTTTTTTTTTTTTTTTTGTAATATCCAACGAACCCTCAGAGGGAAAATACAGCGCGAAGCATGGACCACTGAAACCTCGTTAATGGATTGCAGGCGAGACCGGGGCTACTCGACGCCCTCGCAGAGGGAGAATTGCGGGAAAATATCGGAATTCATGGAAAGCATATCATTTTTTTTTTTTTTTTTCATTTACAAAAAAATAAAAATCATCGATGTTTGCAAATTAAAAAGTTGATTCGTGGAACGGTAAAGGATAAAAAAAATGTTTTGAATGTGAAATAATAATATGTGTCAAGTAACCCCGGTCTTTTCTCGATTTAATGAACGTTATTAAAAATACCGTTAAACAGGTACATCGCACTCATCATTTTAGTCGAAAAAATATAGCGCATTATCGTCCAAGTAGAATTTTTTACGCGTTCGTCAAACTGAAATTATCTTGTTAAACAGAACCATTTCGTCTGTTTACTCAAATTTTAGGCTCTGTAAAAATCCGAAACGGATATGTGCACTCGTGATACTCGCGTAACATGATGAAAAATTGAAAAAAAAACGGGGGTAGTGTTGGGGAAAGAGGGATGGAATGCCGGAGTGAATCGAGTGAGGTAAAGTTATCGTTCACGATATTAGGCGTAGTGGCATTATCGCGCGGCGTTTCTCGCGCTCCGACGCTCTCAGATCGAAAATCGATAAGTGGCGAATGCTTCGCCCATCCCTCTCGCACATGGGAAGGGTGCTCTTCTGCGTGACGAGAAACGGTACCGAGAGAGAGAGAGAGAGAGAGCTGAGAGGCCGATGCTGAGGAGCTATTGAGTGCCCGTAACGTTTCGCCAGCAGAGTCTGTCCGTAACGCTGGTAAGGATTTAGTCGTGTCGCGAGATGTGCGACGATGTTAGTTCGTCCTATCTATGGCGTCGATTTCGTTCTTCCGCCTCGACAAACTTGTGAACACAGCAGTGTATCGTTCTCGTATTATATAAATAAAAATAATATTCACGGGAAGACGAAAAAAAAATCTACTAAATCCGCAAGACTGCGTCTCAGGCGAAGAAATGAATAAAAAAATATTGTTTTTTCGACGATTGCAAAAATTTCAAAATTTTTCTCCAGCCATTTACACCTATTTCAGTGCTGAGATCTTCCAACTCTCGCCAAGTACTCCTATTTTTTGTTTTTTTTTAATTCTCATTTCCCGACTGCTAGCTAAATAAAAAATACACGAGTCCTTTTACGAAGCCCTCTTTTCGTTTCCTCGCGACATCACTTTTGCTTCTCAAGAGAGAAGAGACCGTCTTAATTACGGAACCGGGTCTGTGAAAGGAGAATCAAGGAACCCAAGATTTCTCACGGTGAAAGAGACTTCCGACGGCATTACAAAATGAGAAGACCATTGCCACGGTGAAAAGAGCAAAGGAAAATCTTGAGGTTGCCTGTCGTTTTCTCGCGGCAGCAAAAAGATGTACGTTGGGGGGGAGGGGAGGGGGGGGGTTGCAGACTCGACCGACCGTGAATGGATCTGAGAAGGGCGCAGGAGGGGTGTTGGGAAACTGACGAGTAAAGAGAGAAGGAGACTGGGATCCGGAAGGATATACCCCGAGATGTATCTTTTGCTCGTTTTGTCGTCATCCTAATAACGAGAAGGACGTCGACGGCGACGAAGGAGACGATGGATGTTACGGAGGTGCAATGGCAATGGCTGATGTTAATTTCGAGGGCTCTCGTGCCCTCGTAAGCCTCAACGACATTCGACGTCTGTCCAATGTCTTCATCCCATTTGCACTCCCGTACCTTCCGCGTTTCATCGTCTTCCCTCAACTCTCGTCGAAACCCGACAATGCAATTTTGGCGCACTTTCCAGCGTCGGTATGTTTCCCTACAAGCTAAGGGTCCGTCAAACTTAGCCATTGACTGCTGACTACCGCTGGCTTCTGACGTTGTTTAGACGTTCAGAAACAGACGAAGACGCTGACCATGTAACAACTGGCAATCGCATACACCGGCGAATGTTGTAATGCGGTACAGTCATCAGCGTGTATCAGGGAAACTGTGGCTTAGCAGCGTTACCGGACAGCAAAGGCAACTGTCGCGGAAATTACATAGCTGCTGTGCAGTATATCGGGTTTCAAATGCGCTTTATCTCAGTTACACATGACGTTCAGCGTCGGGAGGAAAATTTAGGGATGTTTGTGAACATTAACTTCGTGAATGTGGGTTATGCTTCACTAGGAATTACGAAGAAGAGCACGTCGCGCTGCTAACTTCAGACAGTCGAGGATATTAACAACAATTTGGTTAACCTTCCGACTAAAGGTTATCCGTTGGACATCGCGTTGAGCGTTTAAGTTGAAAATGATAATCCGGTTGGATAGTTGGGATTCGGTTGAGTTGTAACTACATACATCGAGAAATCTGGCGTCTGCGAGCGTTCGTGGCCCATATATCATCGGTCGTACGCAGAATCGAGCATTCGACAGAGGGGAAACAAGAGGCAAGGAGGCTTTGGAATCGAACCGGCTGGGCTCGGCAACCACGTCGAATAATTCCTGTCGCGAACAGAATTGGTAAACGTGCAGGAATTTATCACGGAACGTCGGTTGCCGTGGGTTGGAATCGACCCTGTCGATTTCCGAAATTCGCCGAGGCCTCTCTCAGCGACCTTCATCGAGTATCCGGGGGATCCGAAATCTAGCTTTGGGGTTGTTTCGCTATGACCTCGCGATTTTCCAAGCGAAATATCTGCATCCACTCACTGCATCCATCATAAACATCATAGGATTCCTTCCTATGCAAAATCCTCCTCTCCACACATCTCGTCCTTTCTTCGAAAAATTTAACTTTTTTGAAAGTTTTCGTTGAAATTTTTTTTTTTTACGAAAAACCTTCGTATTTATCACAAAGTGGACATTTTTTGATTCCGGGGGTTCCGAAATCTAGCTTTGGGGTTGTTTCGCTATGACCTCGCGATTTTCCAAGCGAAATATCTGCATCCACTCGCTGCATCCATCATAAACATCATAGGATTCCTTCCTATGCAAAATCCTCCTTTCCACACATCTCGTCCTTTCTTCGAAAAATTTAACTTTTTTGAAAGTTTCCGTTGAAATTTTTTTTTTTTTACGAAAAACATTCGTATTTATCACAAAGTGGACATTTTTTAATTCCAATTCAGAAAAAGACGATTTTTGTCCTACAAAAACTAAAGGAAAAATAAGGGTGGTAAAGAATTTTCGATAGTTTTCTTTTGCACTTTGCAGTTTGCAATTTTTTTTTTTTACGAAAAACATTCGTGTTTATCACAAAGTGGACATTTTTTAATTCCGATTCAGGAAAAGAAGATTTTTTACCTAAAAAAACTAAAGGAAAAATAAGGGTGGTAAAGAATTTTCGATAGTTTTCTTTTGCACTTGGTCCTTATATTCAGCGCGAGATTGCACGCGGGTGAAGTCTGCATCTGGGTAAACCGCACGTGTACAAAGACACACATAGACATCGGTAAACCGGAAGAGTGTGAAATTGTTCAAAGCCACACGTAGCATCCGGTATTTGCGGGAAGACTTATCACCTGCAGTGGAAGTCGTCGTTCGGGCGTTCGTCGAGTTACCGGGCATGAGAGAGAACCACTAACGAACCGGGAGAGGGGTTGCAGCTGTACCCACGTGTAAGCTTGCGAACGCGTTGCATCTCATACCGTACAACTCTCTCCGCATGTCTCTCTGGATCTCATGAGCGAGTGAACTGAGCTCAGGCACGTATCCTACCGTCTACCTTCCTAACTTTGTAGTCTAATACAAACTTCCTCGACCGTTTGTCCCAAATTTCCTCGATACTCCCTTCTGTCCTCCCTCTTCCCACTACCCCTTGTACCGTCTGTTTCTCTTTGCAATTAAAGACACAACGGTTAGTTTACTCGAGGACGTTGATACGCCCGACGAAACATACGAATCTATTACCGTGGCAACGTTGCTACTAGAATATTGAAGTTCATTAATTCACGTCATGATCAGCCAATCGCTCGTTGCTGTGACAACATCCCTTAAAATTTTTTTACCGTTTTTTCGATCATCAAACGCCGGGGGTTGGAACATTATAAAAATAAGTTGAAACGACAAGATATTCTTCGCGTTATTTTGTTTTTGGATTTAATGAGAAAATTTTGAAAATGACTTCATTGAGTCAATTGAAAATGTCTCTTAGACAAGTTAATAGTTAAGGGAGTAGAATGCTTTTGGCAAAAATCATCGAAAGTACGAAATGTTCGTCGACGGATGTACCAATATAGTCCTCGACATTGGCAAACGAAAGAGGAAAGTCTCTCTTTCTCTCGCTCTCTCTCTCTCTCTTCGTATTCGCAACTACGATCCACCCGCCGGAGAACCATTCCGGTTCTCTCGCAGGCGGTTCGGACTGGCATCGGTGTAATTTGCTGTATGCATATACATACATCGAGAGATGGATAGACAGTGTGCTCGGGGTGGAGAGGAGGTAGTAGCTGTGCCACCGCATGCAACCACACCACACACGCCTCTCTCGTCCGCTTCACGCAACGATCTATGGATTTATGCAAATTCAGGCAGTTAGAGTCCCGAGCAGCCTCCGCCCCGTTGAATAATGCGTTGATAAGATAGGATAGGAGATCCGAGGCCCTCATATGCCGTTACCTACCCTACCCTTTCCATCCACCATTGATTTGTCACCCTTCTGCGGCTCTCTCGCCTACTACTACCTCCGAATAACCTCCTACCACCTGCACTCTCCCTCCGACTCTTCGCTCTCTTGTCTGCCGCATCTTCACGCCATTACGTCGTCCGCGTCTTCCCCCTCGTAGAACCATCGCGTTTCCCAAACACCGTACGCTGAAGTGGAGAAAGGATACTATTCTCTCGCAATTCTCTTCAGTCGACCACAGTATCATCTGAGGAGCATTCAGTTCTATTTGCACCCTTATCTCTAAAACTTGGAATCTTTGAAAAAAAATCATATTTACCGTTGCCGCTGAAGCCTTAAGGAGGGTGTATCGCTGCGTATTATCAAAGAGTGAGATTCACGTGAAATTCCGAGCGAATTTCGAATACTTCCCGATTAAATAAAAATCTGAAAAAAATCAACCATACAGAAGGTGCCAAGAAGATTAATTTTTCATAATAATAATTTAAAAGTTATTAACAAATTAGTAAAAAAAATCATCGTTTAACAAATTATCCGGTAACCTAACTTTTTCTTTAGCCGAAATTTATTTGCTAATTTTTTTGAATACTTATGATTTGTTTGAGAGTTTTTTTCTAATTTTTGAAATTTCGTTATTTTTCATCTATAAAAAAAAAAAAATTCTTTCGCAAATTTGGAAAAATTCTCAAAAAATTCACAAGTAAACAAAAAAATTAACGAATGAATTTCGGCTAAAGAAAAAGTTAGATTACCGGATAATTCGTTAAACAATTATTTTTTTTACTAATTTGCTAATAACTTTATGGAATTATTGTTATGGAAAATTAATCTTCTTAGTACCGTCTGTATGGTTGATTTTTTTTCAGATTTTTATTTTATTGGAAAGTATTCGAAATTCTCTCTGAATTTCACGTGAATCGCACTCTTTCGTAATACACAACGATACACACTTCTTAAATGAACGAAAAAATGAATTTTTCATTGTTTCCATTTTTTAAGAAATGTATTGATAAGTTTTAGTGAACAGAATACATTTTACAAGATTTTATTTTATCCAGAAAAAAAAAATCGTCCAATTTATGTATTTTTATTTTTATTTTTTATATTCGATCATTTGAAATATTGGTATCGTATTCATTAAATAGGTCATCACACGAATCCTCAAATAACCACAACTTTTTTCATTTTTTGTTTTTATCCGAATCGGGAACAGAGTCTCCGTTTTTTTTCGTTAGTAACGGTTTGACACGTGTGGATACACGTGCAGAGTATACGAAGTGCGCAATTCGTGTAGCAAATTCTCTACGTTATTTCGGTACGGACGTTCGATGTGCAGACGATCGCGTACACCGATCGAAACTCTATTACCCGAACTACCGCTCTGCGCGACGGGGGGATTTCACAGGTTTGTCATCGACAGCTCGGACCCCTCCCGACTTGCGATAACAGTACTTTTCAATTACAAAATCCGAAGGTTATTTTTACTTCTTTTTTTTTTTTTTTTATTTCGTTAGTCGGTGAGCCGAATGGCATTGGCTCGTTGGCCTCGAAACGCCGAAAACAGAAACGACGATGCTGGGGAAAAACGCCTAAAAACGAGAGAGAGAGAGAGAGAGATTGGTCACGAAACGATCAACACGAACGAACAGATTTCTACCCTGTAGTCCCCGACTATCGGGCACTAACTACCGGGGGAGACGCGCGATGAAATCCAAACGCGAAATAAAAGTCGAACGGTTTGAAATTTGAGTATTTTGTCGTGTCGAAGGATTAACATCGGTTGTTATTCTTTGTACATTTTTTTCAGTCTTTTGCTTTCTTGTTCGGAGTTCATTAAAAAAAATGAGTACGAAGTCTGATTCACAGTTCTTCGGCGTAATAAAACTATATTTTCGAAATTCCGTAGAAAAAAAAAATTAGACGATCGAAACCTCCGAAAATGTTGTAAAAATTCTCCAACTTTTTGTCAGTGAAAAAAAAAAAAAAAAAAAATTAAATTGATGGACTTAGCAACGATCCATTGCTGTACTTCAATGACTCAAACGTATCCGAAGCATTAAAAAGTCAATTACGTTGATCACAGAAAGATCGTATGGAATTTTGAAAAAATCTTTTATTAATAAATCCATCGATGAATTTGAAAGGTTTCTTGAGTCCGGCAACGAAGGTAGTCGAATGTCGTAGAAACTTGAAAGTAGTAGAAGACGCTTCGGTAAAACTTCCCGTTTGCCGCTTCAGAAGTAAAGCGCTTACAAATAAGAAAAGAAAATGTAATAAATTACACCGCTGATGAATGGGAAAACTTCACTTTCAAAGAAAAAGCTTCACCTCGCAAATCGTCCTTAAGAATTCATTCCTTGTTTTTTTAATCTTAAGCTTTGAAGTACAATATTCTACTTCGTTTTCTTCTAATTTTCCCAATTCTTGATTTTTTGTTGAATTAATAAATATCGTTTAAAGTATCGTTTTTCTATGACGAAAAAAAAAAAAAAAAAAAAAAAAAAAAAATTGATAGCCGACATTCAATATCGTTCTTGCAGCTGAATAAAAAGGCAGAGAAGCATTAACTTCGATACCAATGAGTGCCTCGCGGTAACTTGGATTAAAAAATTGCATCTCATGGCTTCATCTCGTAAATCGTCCTTAAGAATTCAGTACACATTCCTTGTTTTTTTTAATTTTAAGCTTTGAAGTACAATATTCTACTTCGTTTTCTTCTAATTCCTTTAATTCTTAATTTTTTGTTGAATTAATAAATATCACTTAAAGTATCTTCTATGGCAAAAAAAAAAAAAAAAATTGATAGCCGACATTCAATATCGTTCTTGCAGTTGAATAAAAAGGCAGAGAAGCATTAACTTCGATCTCAATGAATACCTCGCGATAAGTTGGATAAAAAAGTGGATCTCATGGATTTGAGACGATAGAGTTAAAAATTGACGATAGCGAGAGTCGAGTCCAGGAAGGTTTTCTACAGCAAGTAGGCGCTGCGATGGCTCTTGGTTGAGCCGTAGACGAGCCGGAAACGTTGGTCGGATAATTCGACTCGATTGGGTCGTAAAGCTAGACTCGGTCTGGTCCAATTAACGGTTTGCGGTCTCCAACGGTGGTTTGTTGGCTCGTCGCTTGATTGAACCCACCGAACGAAACATCGGCCCGCCGTTGCTTGCTACTGCTGCCACTCTCATCCTCGCTCTCGTTTTCCACCGCCGTTCCACGTTCTATCTGTCTGATTTTCGATCTACTTTTCCTCCTTCCCGGCTTTCCTATCGTACCGCATTCCCGCACACCGTTCATCGACTACCCGAGTACGCGAGCTCTTCGCTAACAGCGGCACCGATACTCTCCGCCGGAGCGGCACTCTTCGGTAGACTCCTCTACTCGCTCTCTGGCGTCATCGTAAAGCACAGCCACAGGATGAAATCCTTGCCACAAGGAATTCTCCGATCTCCGCTTTCTCGTTGACCTTTTTCACTCTGCCGCGGGGGTGGTTTGCTCTCCACTGGTTTTCGTTAGTATCTCACGTTTTTCTCGTTTTTTTTAAGTCCATTTATCCATATGAAGAGAACTCTCGGCACTCAGATTCCGACCAGAGAGAAGCTGTTTTACGTAGTCTATTTGATCGCAAATACATCGCAGGACACGAATCTCGGAAATTTATCACGAAAATGTGTAGATGTGCGATTACTCCGATTTATTTTGCCAACCGTAGGTAACTCTCGAGTTACTTTGATCCCAGAAAAGCTGAGAGAACTTGAATCCTACGGATGGGGGATGTTTTCTTTTCAGCGATATTTTTGTGCACTGCGTTCGCTGTACCGGATTCAAACGATTTTATTGCAAACATGTAAAAAAATATTGAAGACAATTCTAAAAATATAAAAAAATATTTAAAAAAAAATCGATCGCTAAAAAAAAAATTTTTAATAAAAAATACGAAATATTTTAAAATAATGAAGATATGGGAAAAAATTTGGGGCGCATAAGTGTTCGTCACCTTTAAAGACTAATTTCGTGGTTTCTCTGAATGTTTAATGTAATCGTAATAAATAAAATCTGACTCGACGCTTTTCTGCAATGGGTCGCGGGAGACAAGAGGCGCGCGTGAGGGTGTACCGTACGTACAGTCAGTGGATACGGCGCGCGCGACAACGATATTGAAAATATCTCGCTGAATTGGAAATCCATACCCTTGGCGTGCTGAACCTCGATGCTCTCCGCCTCTGTCATGCTTCTCCGTCTCTTGGATTTCCTGCGTCCTCTTCTCGACTCCTATTCCGCTCCGTCGAATCGCGCACGTGTCGTCGCGAGAGAGCTATTGGAAACGGATTCCGCCCGTCTCCTTTTTTTTTTTTTTTTTCGTCCTTTTCTTCTTTTTATCCTCGTCTTACGTCTAATAACTAACTCGTGCATAATGCATGCTAGACTAGTGAAGGCTTGCGGACGAGTGGCTGTATGGGATGTAGAGAAAGAAAAAAAAAAAAAAAATGAAAAATATGCTGAAACTCTATATCGCAGATTCGCTTCTCGTTTCGACTCTCGCATACGTATCTACTCGCGTATGTATAGTTATTACGTATTGAAGTCGTACATTGAATGGCGAATCGCGCAGCAGAGCGGTATCGCAGGACTGCGTGGTTTTACTGAGAAATGTAATATCTTCGGATAGTCACTATATTAAACTTGGAATATTAATTCCACAATTTTTCTTCATTTTTTTTACTCCCATTTTTTTTTATACTCATTTTATACTCATGTCAAAAGCGAGAAAAAATTATTTCTTTTCGCAAAAAACAGATTTTTTTTTTTTTTTACGGGAAAAACGTAGTTTGGTGTTATGATTTTATTAAAACTGTAAACAGCATTAGAAATATTTTTTAAAAAATTCTAATAGAAGAATAATGTATATAAATGGATTTACAAAAGTTTGGCGGAGACGCGAGAGAATAGCCGACCCATCGTTCGCGATGAGGAAAACGTGGATAAAGATGAAAAAAAAAAGAAAGTCGAGTAGAAGTATATAGATTTAGAAGCGTTGCGAACGAGACGAGGCTTGGAGGAAGGTGAACGATTTTCGATTTCCGGCGAAGGAGTGGGAGATCGTGGGTGCAGTGTAAACTTACCGGGCTTCGGGCTCCGGATGGTATTTACGCTCACCGCCGCGAAAAGGAAATTAATTAAACTGCGCGGTGAGCTTGCGGACCGCACAGCTCTCCAATCCTTTCGCCATAGTCAATCGCTTTCTCCTCTCTATCTCACTCGCTTCTTCGTGCCTTTTACGAACGAGAAGAAAAACAAAAAATTAAAATGAGACGAGTGCTGGAAACGGAAGCGAGAAAGTACCGAATTCAAACGGGAATCGAGAATTGCGCGCTCCGAGGGCGTCATTGCGATTGCCGTAATGATAAAAACCGTTCTTGCGATGGAGAACAATAAATGTTATTATCGGAATGTACTTCGAAATTTCCGCGAAAAGATCGAAAATAAACCCTTTCTTCGCCGTAATGAGCTTTTTTGTGCATTTAAAAAATACGAATATTTACGATCTATTTTTACGAAAACAGTTTCCGATTTTTTTTTTAATTTCGTTTACGAAATAGAATTTTTCGTTATTGAGGTTTTTTTTGCGTTTTTTGCTGTTTGAGAAATCGCGTTGAGATCGAAGGTAAATTTTGTTGAACGCTCGTTAGCGTTCTAGAAACACTAGAAAGTAACTAGAAACACAATACACTCCGTTGCAGGTGCCAAGTGAAACTAAACAGAGCGCCGTATTGTTTGGGGGGAGTATTATGCTCCGAATTACAGGTGCCTAATCGTAATATACAGTATGTAATTGCATTGATCAGCGAGACGATAAGCGCCTTACGATAATGCGCTTACACTTAAACAACGGCGCGGGTGGTCGCTGTTCATAGTAGAACGTTGAAGCGGCAAAACCGGCCCATCACGGAATATATACGGATAATTATTATACCTAATGCCGTCGGATTATCCTACGGGAATCGCATGCGTATATACGCAACCAGCCAAATCAGTAGTCGTTTATCATTTTCAAAGGAAAAGCACAATGAAACCATTTTTTAAAAATATACGCAACGGATATCTGCCGATCTGCAGCTTTATTTACATGCAATTTTTATGCATTTTTTTACAAAATTTATTCCCTTAATCAACTTTTCAATAAAAAAATTTAAAAGTCTTTAAAACAGTTATCGAAACACGAATAAATTTTAAAAAAATTTTTTTGTAATTTGTAAATTTTTTTTAAGTATTTGAAAATTCATTTTTTTTTAGTTTCCAGATGTTTTTTTTGCATAATTTTAATAAAAAAAAAAATTGAAGGGAAAATTCCGAATCCTTAGGAAATCGAGCGAACGGAAGAGAAACAGTGAGCAATTGGATACAGAATAGACGACTGATAGATGATATATTACCCGCGTGTCGCAAACAACGCTTGTAACTTAATTGGCGCGTAGATAATACAACCGCGCGGTTGAACGCATGGCCCGTTACGTTTTGGTCTGAATTATTGTCCGTTCTCTGCCTCTCCTTCTTCTCTGTGCACACAACGTGTGGGCGTACAATAGTATATCTCCAGAAATTGTGTTACACACCTCTGTATACGTAGCTTCGCACCACAGGATTCGCGTAACGCTCGTACAACTATCGTGATTATTATTGCCGGATAATCCCGCAATATTGATATGTAGCGCACTGTATCTCGGCGATGGGAGACCCTTTCGAAAACAAATAAATTCCGCGCAACCAATTGCCAGCCGCGTATTTCTAAAATTCAATACCGACGAAAATATCGATTGTGGGAGTTATACTTCGAGGAATATACGTTCCATGAATGTTCCAAGAGGTCATTGTCGCGAAACAATACTGCGGTCAGTTGTCTCTGTTTCTTCGAATTCTGTTTACGATATTTAACCAAAAAAATCGATTAAAGATTTAAAGTAAAAAAAAATGTCCGGTGAATTTACGACTCGCTGGCGAATGAACACTTTCTCGATGTATCGTCCAAAGTATACCTTTTACGGAAAGTAAAAACGTTTAAGATATCACTTGTTAGCTGTTCTTGTCCGTTGCGCGATTGTTCCCGAGGGAATTTCACGCTGTAACTCCAACACTGGAGTGTAATAACAACTTACTTCGCTTCTCGCAATTAATAAACGCCACGAAACCCGGACGGGGTAATTACACTTCGTGTACTGCACTAACTTACATCTTTCGAGGTCCAACAAGTTAAATCTGTGTTCTGAAGAGTAGACAGCGAAAAATATGAAATATATTAACGGGAAATTGTATAAGTTTTGACTTTAAGGAAATCGATTAACGATTACCTATGCCTATCGATCTTTTTCCTCATCGCGTTATTCACTGTACTTCGCCTACTGCGAGGCGAAAAGCAGAGACGAAAGAATGAGATAGAGAAACTTCGGACGATCATCAATCTGACACCCATCGACCGCGCGAAAAAAGAGAACATTAATTATTACCGTTAAGCCGGTGAAGCGAAAGAGGGGCTTCGGACGAGGACTGCCGATCCTTTTATCTCTTCAAACGTTCGATATTTCCTGGTATTACGTTTGTCGGACTAACGAAAACCTCTTAAAAAAAAAAAAAAAAATCGGTGCCACACTATCACGCGTATCACTTACCTGCCAACGAAATTAGACGGATTATGTAGACTGCGCAAAAATCTGAACAAATTACGTCCATTTTGTGGCCGAAATGTATGAATGTCTTGATGATAGAGGCGATAAGCTTTAAGTTTCGCATATAAATTATATATATTCTAAAAAACATCGAAGGATTTGCGGGGTTCATTATCAACACAATGACAATATTTCGAAGAGTTAACAAAGTAGAAGTAATTTGATATATTAGTTTCTGCTTTCTTCGTTAAGTATCATTCTTTGACAAGAATGATATTTCATAATAATTACCATATTTGTTTTTTTTTATTTTATCATAATACACTAAATGCGCATTACGCGCGTAAACTGACGAAGTCGTAGAAAAAATATATTTTTCAAAAAATTTAAAATTTCTTAGAATCTCTGGTTTAATTAATGCAATAAATATTTAAATTGGATTCGACGGAATAGTAATGCGGTGTCAAAATAAATACGTACCGTAACGTGGCGACGCCGTGCGGCGGACACGCTGGTCAACAGTAGCTACGGCTGTTCGCGATCAGACTTCAACCCGTTACTGTTTATCGGTGAATGTGTTTGTGTGCGTAACTTCGCAGTCGTTTTCAAAACGGAGGTTTTTACGTTGTACCGTGAATCATCGATACATGTATAATTACATAAATTAGTTCGACAGTCCATTCACTTTCCGCTACACTTGACGATAGAGATAACGTTCCTATTTTTTCGAGAGTCTTCGTTGATATCGTCTGTGTCGGCATCGGAAGATATTTCCTAAATATCGTTTATTGATAATCAATTCTTTAGAATTCGGTTACTTTATCTTTTTCGGTTAATTTAAAAAAAGTAATATATTTTCGATGTTGCGAATAGTTTAGATTTTACCCAATACTAACCTATGTGCTGCGCGTTAATTCGACCAAAAAAATCGGAATTAGAAATACCGATGGCATATGCGGTCTGAAGCATTAGTGTGTAGTTTGGGAATCAATATATGTACGTGTCGAACTTAGTTCCACCTTTTGCCACCAGGTTTGCACCTAAATTTTCTTCCCCATGTGGCTTTCGTCGATTTATAGCCGTAGTCGCGCGTCGATCCCCATAGAAATGAATACATCGCTGTTCACTAACCTAATCTGAAGTACTAACCAATGGTAAGATCGGAATAAGTAATGAATACATTTTCGATGAACCCGAAATCGCTTCAAATCACAAATGATCACAAAGTTCTTGAATGCTACGAACCTTCAAAATTTGCATTGTTATGGAATGTGCTAAAAATTGTGTGTATGTCGATCGATCGATAAACTTCTCCAATGTAATTCTTTCGATTACAAATACTGCAGGAAATTTGTTAGGTAAATTTCGTGGCGTACCGCATCTGCGGCGAAGTCAACTTCGTTACGAACGTCTAATACTCCTTTTGGATCGTATTACTGTCGGGTTAATGGCTAATGAGCGCCCATAAAGGTATTTCTTCCACATATTCTTCATTCGAAATATACTCTCACGCCTCGTCCATTCGTTCACTACTTCCTACTGTTCATTTGGGCTGAAAATAACATCATTTTATTTGCTCATCTGTTTCTTAACTCGATATTATGGGAACCTATATGAGAATTATATGTGAAATCAAATACGCCAATGCAACATCAATGATTTAATTTTTTTTTTTTTAATACATAATTTAATTTCATAAAAGATACATATAGAATACATTAATGAAAGTTCATTCTCAACTCTTTAAACAATCTTTCGTAGACAATTTTTCCAATATGCAGAATCTTATCGTTTCCTCACTGGCGGAGTGTATACATCAGTACATTTATTTATTTCATTTCATAATATAGACACGCAGAACAAATATATAGTATATAACATTTTGCATTGTATTTTAAACATACAGATTAAAGGACCTCGTTAATTGGTCCATTTTTCTCCACAACACCCCTATATGCTAAAGCTAATAAAATACAATAAAAAATTATAATATTTACTCACTTTACCCAATTAGCCACTCAATTATAAAAAAATATATATATCTCTAAATTTTTCAATGCGACATTGAAGTTTCGAAGCGACAATAATAATCGGCAAGATTTTTCGCGTAAAAAATAATGTGAATCAATCCGTTCAATTGATACCTTGAACCTTGAAACCATTGAACCTTTGAAATCATTGGCACAGCAACCTAACAACCTAAGCGTCGTCGCTTTATATCGATGTCGTGATATTATTTTTATTTAGATTTGGAAGAAAAGATTTTCAAGTGTATCCTGGAACATTTCGTTGTAATTCATATTAGGAGATAAAGTAGCCATATTCCTTTCTTTTCGGAGGTCATTCAAATCTTTCTTCAGTTCATCTTGTAGACTGTCATGATGTACCATTCCGCCGTCCTTACGAAGATCGTCGTGATTACGATTAATTTCACGGTCTTTGTCAGTGTTAGTACTTTCCAACATTTTTTTCATAAATTTGTCGTATTCATCTTCGCCCAACATGACTTTGAATATATCATCTTTGTTGAGTTGAAAAGTGGGTGACCCTCCCCTGAAAGGGGATTCACTCGTCGCGCTATAATCATTTTTCAATTTTTTTACTATTTCGTTATATTTATCATTTTTGTTTCGATTTATATGCCGCAACGTGACGGTAGCTATTACAATGAAAGTCATTACGATACAGAAAACTCCGGCGGCACACATCTTAACGGAGTTTCCACTTCTACCTGCAAAACCGAAATTCCGTCGATTATAAAAGTTCAACCATCGAGCGGAATTTTTATAAACCGCGAAATTTGAATCTTTCAGTTACACTCACCTGCGCTGTTCGGATTCCTTTGAAGAGTTAATATTTTTGTTCTGTGTATATGTATTGGCGGATTTGTTTGCGTTGAATGATTGGAAGCCGGTGGACCAACGTTATCGGGTGTAACTGTTGGATTGTATACATTGGGGTAATTTTGTAATGTCGACCTGACATCGAGTAATGGAGCATTTGTTATGGCGTCATGAGGACGAATTCCCGTCTGGAATCCGGGGGAATACGGGGCTATAAGACATAGAAAACAAAAATAATCATCGGATGTTATGTATATACGGGATTCAGTCGTTGGTTCCATGATATATTATTCTTTCCTTTTATCATAAATTTCACACTGATTTTATTTTTATCTGAATAATACAAATGGATATCGGCGATACTTGAAAAAAAAAAAAAAAAAAAAAAAAAAAAAATAGTGCGTTGGCGATTATTATTTTTTGAACACTCCGAAAAAAATCATTAGCACCCGTCGATAAGTATTAAATTTAAAAATTTGACATTTTTTTTTTTAATTGAAAGAAAACAGCAAATGTTAAAAATATAATGTCTGTTTTTTTTAAATTTATTTATATAATTTTAATTATATGGCGGATTCATCGTAAATAAAAAGAGCCAAAAATGTTCGAATAAACGAACATACATGCGGACTAATGTACTGCAGGTAGATTTTTGATTATCAGATGGCCTATAGGTTAGCTATCATACAGCAAATTATTATTAAAAAATAGATAAAAATTTCAACGATACGTCATAACGTTCAGTTTCTTTCATAATTTTAATATCATACGTGAGTGTACACTTAAGATGAACGATAAAAACATTTCCACTACAGGAAAAAGTGTCTCCGGATAAATGCCTAATTGCGCAATAAGGTGTCATCACGACAACAAAGAAATTCGTCGAAGTCGTGTTAACGCATACGGTAATGTCTATAATTATGCTAACCTGACGGTTTCACCGGAAGTGAAGAATGTGTTTCCGGACAATTTGAATTGATCGGTGGCGGATATGGAACACACGCAGAATACGGTGGTGGGTCGTCGGCAATGGAACCCTCCATTGCCGGCCCTGGAGTTGGCGTATAGCTCATTGATATGGCTGCACTGTTCGTGCTGTGACCACTTATTCTTTTTATTACAATTTTTAACACAAATTCAAACAAAAACTTTGTACAATCGATTCAGTTGCAATTTTTTTACGTGGACACTTTATATTTTGCGTTGATTGAAATTTAGATATGCAATATTTTGTCGGTAACTGCGACGTACGCGAAACGCTTTCGGCGCGTGGTGGCGCTATGGCGGACGACGCCCGACGCTGGTTACTTACGACCGTACGACTCGGAGTCCACATACACTTCCACCTATCCCGCCTGGGTGCGTTCGTGTATTTGTGCCTCGATTTCAAGGTCAGCAGCTCTTGCCGGGTAAAACCTGGAACCGAACCGCGACCTCTCGCTTAGAAAGTTCGGAGACACGTGGGATTTAACTTCATTTTGTTATTGCCATTGACGCGTTTACTATTGGCTAAACTGACTCCATACATATACCGAAATATCTTTTTTTTATTTTACGATACAAAATCATGTTTTTGCTTCATTCGTTTTTTCTCCAAACGGGATATACATGTGTATACAAATAACGCTTATTTTCAAAAAAAGTGATTCGAGAGCTCCCAATTCTTATGTTTTACAGTTTTTTTTTTAATTTTCAACATATTTTACTGTTTATTGGAAAAATTGTGTGGCGATTGGGTGCCTACGTGTGTTCGCGTCTGCATTCAGGTTCGGCAGCGTACGTCGGATAAAACCCGAATGGAAACTGTGACTTCATGCTGAGGAAGTTTAGAGACGGGAGGAGACGGCCATCGTCGATACATGTACAATTACATAAATTAGTTCGACAGTCCATTAACTTTCCTCTACACTTGACGATCGGGATAACGTTCCTATTTTTTAGAGAGTCGTCGTTGATATCGTCTGTGTCGGCATCGGAAGATATTTCCTAAATATTGTTTATTGATAATCAATTCTTTAGAATTCGATTACTGTATCTTTTTCGGTTAATTTAAAAAAAGTAATATTTACCTGCAATTTGGGAAAAACATTAGTTTGCAGTTTGGGAATCAATATATGTACGTGTCGAACTTAGATCCACCTTTTGCCACCAGGTTTGCTCCCTAAATTTTCTTCCCCATGTGGTTTTCGTCGATTTATAGCCGTATTCGTCGATCCCCATAGAAATGAATACATCGCTATTCACTAACTTAATCTAAAGTACTAACCAATGGTAAGATCGGTACAAGTAATAAATACATTTTCGATAAATCCGAAATCACTTCAAATCACAAATGATCACAAAGTTCTTGAATGCTACGAACCTTCAAAATTTGCATTGTTATGGAATGTGCTAATAATTGTGTGTATGTCGATCGATCGATAAACTTCTCCAATGTAATTCTTTCGATTACAAATACTGCAGGAACTTTATTAGGTAAGTTTCGTGGCGTACCGCATCTGCGGCGAAGTCAACTTCGTTACGAACGTCTAATACTCCTTTTGGATCGCATTACTGTCGGTTTAATGGCTAATGAGCGCCCATAACGGTATTTCTTCCACATTCTACAGGGTGTCACATATTCTTCATTCGAGATATACTCTCACGCCTCGTCCATTCGTTCACTAATTCCTACTGTTCATTTGGGCTGAAAATAACATCATTTTATTTGCTCATCTGTTTCTTAACTCGATATTATGGGAACCTATATGAGAATTATATGTGAAATCAAATACACCAATGCAACATCAATGTTTAAATTTTTTTTTTTTTAATACATAATTTAATTTCTTAAAAGATACATATAGAATACATTAATGAAAGTTCATTCTCAACTTTTTAAACAATCTTTCGCAAAAAATTTCGAGGATTGCTTGTGAAAACAATATTTCCAACATGCAGAATCTTATCGTTTCCTCACTGGCGGAGTGTATACATCAGTACATTTATTTATTTCATTTCATAATATAGACACGCAGAACAAATATATAGTATATAACATTTTGCATTGTATTTTAAACATACAGATTAAAGGACCTCGATGATTGGACCATTTTTCTCCACAACACCCCTATATATAAGAAAATACAGAATTTGATTGCGTAAAGACACTGCAAAGCTAATAAAATACAATAAAAAATTATAACGTTTACTCACTTTATACAATTAGCCACTCAATTATAAAAAAATATATATATCTCTAAATTTTTCAATGCGACATTGAAAAATTTTTCGGCAAGATTTTTCGCGTAAAAAATAGTGTGAATCAATCCGTTCAATTGACATATGAACCTTTGAAATCATTGGTACAGCAACCTAACAACCTAAGAGTCGTCACTTTATATCGGTGTCGTGATATTATTTTTATTCAGAAATGGAACTGGAATTTTTTCAAATGTATCGTCGATCATTTCGTTGTAATTTATATTAGGAGATAAAGTAGCCATATTATTTTCTTTTCGGAAGCTATTCAAACTTTTCCTCACTACATCTTCTAGACTGTCATAATGTACCACTCCGTCGTCCTCACGACGATCGTCGTAATTACGATTAATTTTACCCGTCGCGCTATAATCATTTTCCGAATTTGTGACAATTTCGTTATATTTATCATTTTTGTTTCGATTTGTATGCCGCAACGTGACGGTAGTTATTACAATCAAAACCATTACGATACAGAAACCTCCGGCGGCCCACATCTTAAAGGAGTTTCCACTTTTACCTGCAAAACCGAAATTCCGTCAATTATAAAAGTCCAACCAACGAGCGGAATTTTTATAGACAGCGACAATGAATCTTTCAGTTACACTCACCTGCGCTGTTCGGGTTCCTTTGAAGAGTTATTACATTTTTTCTGTGTATATGTATTGGAGGATTTGTTTGCGTTAAATGATTGGAAGCCGGTGGACTAACGTTATAGGGTGTAACTGTTGGATTATAGTGTAACTGTTGGTATACATTGGGGTCATTTTGTAATGTCGACCTAACATCGAGTAATGGAGCACTCGGTATGGTGTCATGAGGACGAATTTCCGTCTGGAATCCGGGGTTTGGAATTCCGTTCAGCGGATTAGCTTCTGATAAGACATAGAAAACAAAAATAATCATCGGATGTTATGTATATACGGGATCCAGTCGTTGGTTCCATGATATATTATTCTTTCCTTTTATCATAAATTTTACACTGATTTTATTTTTATCTGAATAATACAAATGGATATCGGCGATACTTGAAAAAAAAAAAAAAAATATTGCGTTGGCGATGACTATTTTTTGAACGCTCCGAAAAAAATCATCAGCACCCGTCGATAAGTATCAAAATTAAGAATTTGAATTTTTTTTTTTAAACCGAAAGAAAAAACCGAAATTCGTCGAAGTCGCGTTGACGCGTACGGTAATGTTATAGACATCAACGTACCGTACGGTACCGTACCGTGCCGTACCGTTGACGCCAACGTCAACGATAATGTTATAAACATTACCATATGCGTCAACGCGACTTCGACGAATTTGTTGTCGTGACGCGACTTCGATGAATTTGTTGTCGCGACGCGACTTCGATGAATTTCTTGTCGCGACGCGACTTCAACGAATTTGTTGTTGTGACGCGACTTCGACGAATTTGTTGTCGTGACGCGACTTCGATGAATTTGTTGTCGCGACGCGACTTCGATGAATTTCTTGTCGCGACGCGACTTCAACGAATTTGTTGTTGTGACGCGACTTCGACGAATTTGTTGTCGTAACGCGACTTCGACGAATTTGTTGTCGAGACGCGACTTCGACGAATTTGTTGTCGTGTCGTGTTGTCGTATCGCGCAATTAGGGATTTATTATGCTAACCTGACGGGTTTACCGGAAGTGAAGAATGTGTTTTCGGACAATTTGAATTATTCGGTGGTGGATATGGAACACACGCAGAATACGTTGGTAGATCGTCGGCAATGGACTTCTCCATTGCCGGCTCTGAAGTTGGTATGTTGCTCATTGATATGGCTGCACTGTTCGTGCTGTGACCACTTATTCTTTTTATCACAATTTTTAACACAAATCTGAACAAAATCTTTGTACAAACGATTCAGTTGCAATCTTTTTACGTGAACACTTTATATTTTGCGTTAATTGAAATTTAGATATGCAGTGTTTTTTGTCGGTAACTGCGATGTACGCGAAACGCGTTTGGCACGTGGTGGTTCTATGGCGGACGACGCCCGACGCTGGTTACTTACGATCGTAAGCCTTGAAGTCCACATACACTTCCACCTTTCCCGACTGGGTGCGTCGTGTATTTGTGCCTCGATTTCAAGGTCAGCAACTCTTGCCGGGAAGACCCGGAACCGAACCGCGACGTCTTGCTTAGCAAGTTCGGGGACACGCGGGATTTTACTTCATTTTATTATTGCCATTGCGCGCGTTTACTATTAGCTAAACTGACTGCATACATATACGCAAATTTCTTTTTTTAACTCCCGACTGCCCGTCAGGGCAAAAAGACGGGAGTTATGCGTTTCACAGCGACGAGCGATTTCGTTGTCCGCTATGTTCTCGGAAACGGGTGAAAATTACTTGGCAACATTTGATACACCGATTCTATGACGCACAGTCATAGTCGTTTGCAAAATAAAATTTCGATCCGTTGAATATCGGTAGAAATAAAAGCGATTTACTAAATACTCTACCGAATATATCGAAGATTGCGCGCCATTTTGTGCGATATACTTTTTTCGTCTCCCGGTGGCTCGCCAGGCGCTCGATCTCCATGCGGTATAACCTCAAATTCGCGGAAGCATAGGTCTCAGTGAAAATATCGTCTTTAAAAAGGATGAAATAAAAAAATTTTACAAAAATTAAAAAATTCCCGATTACAAAAAGAGTGAAATAACAATTAATTATTCACATGTTATAGTCGGAGGATTTCCATACTTAATGACGGAGAAAGCGCTCGACTATAACATGTGAATAATTAATTGTTATTTCACTCTTCTTGTAGTCGGGAGTTTTTTAATTTTTGGAAAATTTTTTTATTTATTTTACGATGCAAAATCATGCTTTTGATTCGTTCGTTTTTTCTCCAAATGGGATATACATGTGTATATAACGCTTTTCAAAAAAGTGATTCGAGACCTCACAATTCTTATGTTTTACAGTTTTTTAAAATTTTTTTATTTTTCAACATATCTTACTGTTTATTGGAAAAATTGTGTGGCGATTGGGTGCCTAAGTGTGTGCGCGTCTGCATTTAGGTTCGGTATCGTACGTCGGGTAAAACTCCAATGGAAACTGTGACTTCCTGCTGCGGAAGTTTAGAGACGGGAGGTTCTATTTCAGTATCCTATAGTATAGACTGGTAACTTCATTGATTCAACGGACCTTCAACATTTTTTAAGATTTTTACACAGTTATATTTTCACTTCTATTGCTTTCTCTGCGAACGGGATACATGAGTGCACATGCGTCTCCAAGATGCTCCAGTTGCAAGGCAGACGCTATCTGTTTGGGAATGATGCACACAAAATTCGTACTTTTTTTGATAGAACGTTTATTCGTTAACATTTCCCTTTCGCCATCTTGAGAATTACTGATTTCTTCCGCTCGAGCGCTACGCTCGCCAACCCTCTCTCTCACGGGAACGTTACAATCGCCAACACTATCGCTCGTTCTCAATCTGTTCGTATGTACAGTGCTTCTTCGTTACAGTGAGAGCGAAAATGCAATTGCCGAAGTAAAGAAACATGTTGCATGGAATAGTTCTATGATTTCTTAAGGATTCGGCGTGCAATTCGTCATGTCGACTCTCCAGAAGAGTCGTGTGTCGATGTTATTCTTCTCGAGTACTTTGTATGCCTGATTTACGACTTTTTTTCTCGGCAATCGAGCCTTCGTCATGATCCATGCCCACCGGAGGCTAAAAAAGATCACGAAAAAGCATAAAAATAAAAAAACATTTTTTTGCAAAAAATTTAAAAAATGTCGCCAAGTAGTTTAAATAGTTATTAAATAGTTTTGTGAAAAGTAAAAAACTCGTAAAAAAATCACGACAAAGCATATCAATTACAGTATTAACCGATTAATGTGATATTGAATAATAAAAAAAATCAGATAAGTGTAATTTCGTAAAATTTTGATTGTTATCGTGAATTGAAAATAATTTATAATCTCTACTATAATAGTGACTCACTGAGAAGTTTCATATTGGGTACAGCAATACCACACGGAATAGTTATCGTAATCTGTACCCAAAATCCAGCAATTACTCGGTCGATTGAAAGGCGTCAAAGGTATCTTCGTAGTCATTTTAGCAGAATTTTCACTCGTGGGATGAATGCTCGCGGCGATGGTTCTTTCCTCTCCGGTACTATAATTAAGTCGGCTATTTAATGAACAAATTCGGTTCGTAAATTTGAAAAAAAAGTTAAAAAGCGCGTCGATATCTTACAATCCGGAGATGAATGTTTTGACACCCAGAATGGTGTCGTTTTTAGACGGGAATATCTCGAATTCGCTGCATCTGCCCTTAAGCTCGAACAACGTGAAGTATCTTAACGGGACGTACCAATGTCCCATAATCTTCAAAAAAAAAAAAAAAAAAAAATTGATTAAAATTTATGGTAATCGACTGGTGAATTTCATTCATCAAATTGGACGTATCGACGTTGAACCGAAAATATCTTTCGATTGATCCACTTAAAGAAAAATTCAGCAATTTCTGATAAAAAAAATTGCGTTTTAAAATTTTTTTGTCGGTAAAAAAGATCTTATCACAAATCCAATACGATTGATTGATCGATCCGGTGTCCTGATCACGTCAAAAAAATTCAATTCCGAATATAACGAGATGTGGAAAAAGTTTCATTTCCTTTTAATAAATAAAAAAAAAAAATCAATAAAAAAAAGTTGCGCTTCTCACTTCCTTTTTCACTTACGAAAAAAACTAAACACTCTTTTTCGCTTTTAATCGCCGAATTTCCCTTTAATACTTAAAGAGCGTTCGAAGAACCATAATCCGCTACTGAATGGACTAAAAATGAGAAATTTTCATTTCAACTCTATTAAAAGTACTGTACTATACATTAATCGCATGACAACGAAAGTACAGATTGATTCATTTATGAATATAATCTGCTTACCTCGGAGGTATCGAGATCTTTTTGCCCCTCAACTCGGGGACAACGACCGTTCACTGGTATCTGCGCGAAAGCGCTGCCGGACAGGCAAAGGGCTATCAATGCATAAAACATTGTCATTCTGAATTTATCAATATCGCGAAGCTTCGGCGGTGCTTTTTCCACAGAACTGATGAAAATCGTGGATCTCGACAGGTTTTAAATGATCTTCGCGCTTATCTCATTAAATTTTGCCACGTGAGTGATTCGCCGAATTCATTAACCTTTACTTTTGATATGAAGATCGATGCCAAAAATTGAAGAGAGTCTTCATTACAAAAAATTGATTTGACCAGTTGATTCAACAGATTGTACAGCTTTTTCTTATGAACCATTAGACTCGTTGCCCATTAAATTCATATAACGGCACGTGATATATGCGTTCAATAATATGCTAATTTCAATTATTCAAACGTATACTTCAAACGTTCAAACTTTTGCAAATGATTGAGAGACATGTGGTTTTTTTTTTTTTTACTTTTCGTATAAATAATTACGGACGTTTTTACGGCCGCGCTGATAAAGATAATCACTTTATCAGCGCGTAAAGGGTCAACAAACACTTGGATTGCGATAAAAATAACGAAACTGTTTATTTGCGCGAATCGCAAATAAAAATCATAAATTTTTAAACAATAATTGGATCGATTAATACACATATATATATTACATTTATAAGTTTATTTAATCAAAACATAATTATGCACCATTTTTGTAACAGTTATAAAAAAATATAGTAACTTTAATTCAACATTTAAGTTCCATGCGGCAAGTTACAGAATCTCTGGCCGTCATAATGAATGTCATTCATTTAATTTTTATTAATTATTATTATAAGCCCTATGGACATTTTCACGATTTTATGAAAATTGTCACCGAATGCGGTTAATTTTCTTTCTGTTTTGATTTTTTTTTGTCTATTCGAGCGATTTGTTTGAAACCGCAAATTACTTCTTTGTCATAATGGAGCGATTTCCTCAGGCGAATAATATAAAGGGAAATGTTATGGAACGACAAAAGCAGTAACTAATTGGCCGGCAATCGGATACCGTTGTGTAAAGTCGCCGAAAAGCTTTTTTATAGTATTTCAATAAATTTTTATGTTAGTCGTTTCCAATAAATTTATTTCCACTGAAAAGGAGGACTCTTGGTGGTCTTATCGTCGTTTGATGATTGTTGCCAAGATGAACCCAACGTATCTGGTATATGGCGTCCGATAATTGAGGGATGATGAACGACGTCATCAGAAGTCCCATGAAGTTTGTTTAGGGTCTCTAACTGTTTTTTATACAAGTCATCAATCCGTTTTGTCATTTCGTCGGGATCAATTCCTATGGCGCGAAGTGCCGCATTATCGTCATTTTTCGGTACTGGGGACTTTCCAAACAAATCTGAATATGAATCTTCCCAAGATGGCTTTTCACTTTTAGTCGGTTTCCAACGTTCTTCTTCAATTTTCGATGGTTTCCAAGGTTCTTCTTCACTTTTCGATGGTTTCCAACGTTCTTCGTTAATCTGATTTCTGTACGTATCGGTAAGGTAGGGATCTATCGCCGAAGGATGATAGTTGTCGGAGATTTGTCGATCGTACGCGTTACTATCATAATTATTATTTGCTTTGTGTCTGTCTTCCCATCTCGTACGTTTTATTGGTATACTGAAAACGATAGCGAGGGTAGTACCGCAAATAAGGACACCGATAAGTAGTCCAATTCCTAACGACATCCATATTTTTCTATTACCTGCAAATCAAATAGTTTCTCGATTTTATTTTCTGTTATTACTAATCGCCATTTTATAGTAAATCAAATAGTTGACTGATTTTTAAAAAATGTTTACTACAAATTTAAAAATCGAAAAGAAATTATACTGAGCAGTCGAACTCACGTGCGCTGATATCAGCAGCGGTCCTCTGAAGCACTATTGTTTTCCTTCCGTATACGTTTGGACGCGGAGTTATTTGCCTTTCCGCCGGGTAGGATGGATTGTAAGCTGGTTGAGGATTGTACGGATTGGATAGCGGATTCATCCCATCGTTAAGATTTTCCGAGTCCGAAGCGACATCGAGGAACGGAGCACTCGATGTAGTGCCATGCGATATATTGCCGCTTACGGGATCGTGCCGATGAATTCCCTTCAGCGGAAAGGTTTCTACGAAAAAGAAAAAAATAAAAGAAAAACGAAAGAAAGATCGATAGATATTTCCACGAAGGAATGAGGAAGAAATGGGATGGTTTCTGGTATCGTGAGTAGCGTGAAGTCACTCGGTAGTTCGATCCGCAGATTAGTCTGCGATCAATACGAATGCCTCGTGGCTGTGAAAACTTCGTTTTTCAAATGTTATTCAGCTGATGATTCATTTATCTCACGGTCTCTATATCCTCATGCAGTGTAAAGAATGTCTATTTTATTTTTCGAACCTGATGCGTTATGTCCGGACATTGGATTCACAATTGTGCGATCAGTTTGATGTGAATTATGCACTGTCGTCGGTTGCGAAACACACGTAGAATAATCCGGTGGCTGATCTGAGGAACTCGAAAAATTTGTTGGTGGATTTCGGGTACTTGAAAAGTCTGTTTGCGCGGCTGCACCACTCGTGTTGCGATCATTCATTTTTGTACACTTTCTTTTAACTAACAGTTTACGCGTAAAAAAATAACTGCACGACGACGATTATTTCCTGATTTTTAAAGAATCCTTTCGATTTGTGAATATAAAAAAAAATTGGATAACAGTTCGAGTCTAAACGTGTCTTCTTCGTCCAACGAAACGTAAATATTTCAACGTTTTGTCGATAACTGTGGCATCCGCGAAACGACGATATGCGCGAAGCGACGATATGTGCAGCAGACGCGCAGGCGACAAGTAGTTACAGTGGTCACTATAGATGATGCATACGAAGCGTGGCTGGTAGGTTTGTTCGTACAGTCGCTTCTGACGTCAAGGTTAGCATCTCGTCCAACGTCGGTTAACAATATTGATGAAGAATTTCATTGGATTTACCAAGTACACGTCTAACTTTGTTCCATGATGTAGTTAAAAAAAATCATTAAATTTTGGCTTACGATGGTTAAACTTTTTCTACTAACACCAATTTTTGGCAATTTTGACAATTTTTTTTGCCATTAGTTTTCGATCCGAAATCCGTTTACTCCGAGTCGTTTGTAGCTTTTTCTTGGTTCTTAAATTTTATCACGTTTTTTCAATTGCGTTAATGGACTCAATATGTATTGACCTTCAAACACGTTTATCTCTTATCTAACACTGACCTTCGTCTGCAATGTTCCTTCCGTAAACGTAGACGAGAAACTGGGCGTAACGTTGCGCTCTGTAGAACTATGGAAATAATTTTCTAGTTGCTACAAAGTTAACTGTCTGTACTGCCAACTTTGCAAAATCGAACGGATAGCGCGGTAGATACATTCCTCGTTTTGATTGCGCTGATTAAGTCAGCAGTAATTGGATCCGCTTGTATACTTAGAAATCCGTCTGAGACGTCGAAACTATTCGCATGATTCACACGCTACGATAATCCATTGGTGAATGGACTTTTCGATATGCAGAAAATGGAACGTAAATAAGTGTACAAATTTGACTATTAACTGGTTGCCCAACCTGTGGCGTCCCGGCTTCGCTATTTCGGTACTATCGAACGATCCGAGTAGGAGAACTACGAAAACAAGTCCCATCTGTTTTTATAGCATTTTTTTTATTCCTAAAAAAAAAAAAAAATGGCTGTTTCCCTAAAATCTTTGATATTCGGAATTTTTTTTTTCAAATCACAACCACTATTACCGTAAAAAAAATAGCATAAAATTAGTGTGAAAGTGTTTTTTAACCTTAAAAAAAAAAAAAAAAAAAACGCTTTGATGCCTGAAATCACCGAAACTTCCCATAAAATTGTAATTTCTAAAGCTTATGTCGAACGGAGTTGCTATTTTACGATAAATAATTATCGACAAAACTTTCGCTGTTTTTCGTAGTTTCCCGGTGCGTTCTATAAAATGTATATTTTTATTTGTTGCACAAAATACTTGTTAAATCGAACTCGACTGGCCGAAAGTGCAGCGGGGATAACTGTACCATTAAAACGAGAACACGATGTCTGTATCGTAACCTCTGTCCTTACTATCCTTCTTCCGCTTGGACGGCATGCCTTCGGACCTTTACCTGCTGGAATCTGCTGGTGATTCGAAGGTTACGATCATCACAGTAGTTACAGTATATAGCTGGAAAAGGGTTCTTAATGTTCGCCGGGCACCAGCACCGAAAGTAAAGCATCGCGACTCGCGCCTTTACTACTTTCTACTTACCTTCCCCCCCCTCTCCCGAGCTATAACTGCGTGCCTCCGACTATAACCGGAAACAGCGAGCAAAAACCTCTCGCAACCTTCTGTACACCCTTATCGTTCTGCGTCTCTGCGCTTGCGATACGAAAAAGGAAATAAAATCGTAGTTCAAGTACCCGTGTCGTATGGCGCTAAGAAATATGTAGCGAGCAACGATAAGCGTCGTGTCTCGTATTGTTAATACCGTTTCTCATGGCAGTTTTTATATCGGATTGTGTAATAAATGTTTCTGTTTTTTTTTTTACTCTTTCGATGCTGTAGTATATCTCTATTCCCTCGTTAACGGTCTGCTGGTAGATCGTTTTTTTACTATTTTCCGCGTGAAACTGCAAAGTGCACGAAATCGGTCGTCCGTTTTGTAGCTTTCAGATACATCGTCTGCATAGCATCGAATTAAATTTTTCGATATATAAAAATAAAAAAAGTTCACAAATTTTTTTTAATTTCACTGTCATTTGATTAGTTTTTGGTTCGATCTCTTCTAACCGATAAATGTCGGCAATTAATCGATTCAGAAAATCGCGAAAAGTAAAATTGTACTTTATTTTCAATTATATATAATAAATAATTATATTCTTTAAGTGTTAAGTCCTTATTTTACCTTACGAACTATAGTTATCAGAAGGACGCGTTCATCGTTACTCGTAATATTGCACCCAGTATAATTAGACCCAATACAACACCGAGGACGCGACTTCTCGTACCTGAAAAAAAAAAAAAAAAAAAAAAAAAAAAATTAATTGGAAAAATATAAAATAAAAAAAATAAAAAAAAATTCGATATTTTTTTCGATCAACGATTTTTTTTAATTATTAAAAAAAAAAAAACTTGCCACTGCAACATGTCGAGGATTGAGTGGATACCGGTCGTATTATGTGAATAGTCGTCGGACCCCCGGCGCAATCCTCCGCAGCTTGTCCGTAAGGGGTGTAAGCGTTCGTCGTGTAGGTAGGCGGATATGTGCAAACTGTCGCCGGAAATGGCATCTGAGTGTAATTCGATTGGTTCACATACTGTGGCTGCACTGTCACTGATTGAATAGGTGTCGTGTATACAGGTGCAGAGGGATGATATGTCTCCTGATCGACTGATCTCGGATAATTAAAGTTCGGAGGCGCCGCTGTCCTCATCGCTTCTGCATACGAGGGCAGAGCCGGTTGTTGCTGTTGCTGCTGTTGTTCATGACTCGTTGGCAAGTTTTGTTGCATTTTTCAAGTGTTAAAAAAAAACCTCTTCTCAATCCTTTGCTTCAATTAGTCACATCCAAGATTCGTCTTACTGAAACATCGAAATAATTTATTAAAAAATAGTTTCAAACTCCGAAGCCGAATTCAGCCGAAGATAAGCGTTTATACGTCATATAAATTATGAATAATCGTGTCGAGAGTATAAAACAAAATTAACGTTGAAACGATGAGATTAAATTTGAAAATTCGTCATCGTAAGGTTGACAAACTTTGATACGTGCGTAACGAAGCGGTGTTAATAAATTTGTCACTAAAGACTACAAGAAGTTCGTATTTACGCGGAAAGAGGTTAGAAATTTCATACAAATTCAATAGATTCTGATATATGGATATTCGTCGAATAGTTACGTCAGATTTTTTCGATCGATACAATTTTTTTTAATAATCGAATAGATTATTAAATATTACGATTCATATGCTGTTAGTTGATCGAAAAAACGTTCGATACAATATCATAGTAAAAGACGTGGTTTCCGTATCGTAAAACGCGCCCATCGGATTTTGATGTCCGCTACTGATAACGATAACTCGGTTCGCGTAGTTAGATTTCACGTGGATTTCCCATGTGTCAACGGATTATACAATACATTCGCCGGCCGGTTGCCGCATCCACTGCAGTTTCACTATTGCTGCAGTTGCAGTACGTAACTAGAATTCTCGTGCAACAGGTGTAGATATAACTACCGACTATAGCTGACGGCTATACAATATCCACGCGATGCCGGGATTTTGCACTGTATTATCATATTTTCCTGTTTCGCGAAGCGTCATATATATATATATCCACACAAACTGACGCACGTCTATAGTTTGCAAACTAATATTATTAAATCGCTAGCCAGTAGCCTTGACTTGTAGTTTAGAAGGTGTCACTGGCGCTTTGAGGATAAAAATTTATATTTTTCCACGAAAAAAAAAAAATCTTCCTATTGTAATTAAAACGATTTCCGTCATCACTGCAAATGGTTTACAGGATAAAACGCGTCTACGTGCAACAAAACGAGAGATAAAAAAAATTAAAAATTTAATATAACGCAAAATTTTGTGTCTATTTTAACAAAAGTACTGATAATGATATGCAAATTATTGCGTATAAACTGAATTATTGAATCACAAATATACGTAAACTGTTGCGTTGTGTACCACCGCTGGCGGTTCGTTTACAAATAGTCTGGAATTTGGGAAGTCGAAGACCTACGGCAATGCGCGATCGCTTATTTGAAGGGACAAAGTTCGCTCTTCAAAATGATCATTGGCTCTGTAGCCGTCTGTTCGATACTTGTTGAGTTATCGAGGTTTCAAAACGGTTCATTGAACACGTATTTCCTTGAAATGCGTACCTGTGCGTCACGGATTCGCTTACCTCTTCTGACTACTTATTCACGTAGAATTTCTTTGTAATATGCTTTTCAAATTCTCGGAAAAAAAGGAATACTTCAACTACTGTATTGTGATTTATCTGCGCATCCGTAGACACGCGAGGGCTTCGTATATCATTTATCATGATGTGTACAACGCTTCTGTATACGCGTATTCAACGTCGATATTACAATCATATTTCCGCTCAAATAATCTTATCAGTTCGACGCGAAATCACGTCAACTGTATATCCGTACGAACAAAGCAAATATAGTCTGATATAGCAACAAAAAAAGAAGCAATAACTTATTTTAAAAATGTATTTTAAGCTTTTAATCTTTAGAAAAACGTTTTATTCGTTAAATTAAATTTTTACGAATTTTTTTTCTACATTCATCGTGCGGCGTAGCAAAGAATTTCCTTATCAGCAAAGTGGTCGATAACTACACGTTTGTCTTTCAATCCGAACTCGAAGCTAACACGTTGGACACATTTTTATTTCGGAGGCACGTGCAACACGTCACTGTTTGTTTTCACGTTCAACGGAATACGTTCGATATTTTTTTGTTTTTTTTTTTTATTTTTTCCTAGTAGCGTACCATTGTTAAAAATTATTTATTCGATATACCGGACTCACCTGAATTTTTTGTTTCTTCTCTATGATATACTGATAAACCAATGCTTCTTGAGATACTGCGCGGTGCTGGGCGTTCCGCGTCTCCGATACATCTGTCTCAGTCGACTAAACACACCGTAATCACAATACACTCGTGTCGCGATCGCGTTCTCGTTGATGTATAAGTCGACGCATACATACGTATCGTGTGTGCAGAAGCAAAATACGCGTGGCTTTCACTCTCTGAACTGATGACGTACGTTTCACAATGTCGCCAACGTTTCTTATCGCTTTGGTTATATTAACCAATGACTAATCACTAGTCGGTCAACGCGCGCCAAAATTTTAAATCGATCGAGAAAACTTCACGTTTTTTTTGACGATCGCGAAAATAAAAACAACAAAACTGTTTATAAATTGTGATAAATTATAGTTAAACGTTTCGAGTTTCGTAGGAACATTCGGTTCAGGCAACGTGGACAGCCGACAACCGTGAACTAGTTGAGCGATCTATCGATCCAGACGCGAATAATAGAATGTTGAAGGTCTGACCACTACCGTCAGTTTCTACTCTCTCACTTGTGAATAGTCTGTCGCGCGCTATATCGGGACGAAAAATGAGCGGGAAATTTGAAGTAATTAACTGAAGTTTGCAGACACATATCGCGTTTATTATGAGGACTCGCGAGTTGGATTAATAAAAAAATTTTAATTAGGTTACTTTATATATCGATAATAAAATTCGAAGTGTCGAAAGTTTAACATGTTTTTTCCGTTTATTTACAAAGACATTGAGTACGAAAGTTATAGCAATTAAAAGCGATTAAAATTGTTCTATTTACGATGTTATGGCGGAGACGACGCCATGAAGCACTCGAGAAAATAAGACTGCAAATAACTAAAATTACACATTGTTTCTGTTGTTTTCCATTAATGGTCAATTGTTCTGTACGGAAAAACGTATATCGCGCAATTCAGCGAAAAAAAAAAAAAAATGAATAAAAAACAGTGTTATACAATAAATTAACTTTTTGATGTTCAATCCTGAAATTTATCACTTTTTATCACAAAGTTCTCATTAAGCTGCTCGATTAAAGATAATAATTCAGTAAAAATTTGATTTAAATAAAACGCATTCTACAACTTTTAATTTCAAACGATATTTTTTTATTTATTAATATCATGAAGATAAAGCCGTCTACACGAGAGTACAGTAAAATAATGAAGCAGTGTGATAAAAAAAAAGATTTCATTACCACAAATTTGTAAATTAAAAAATGAATAAACTGTACGTAAATACAAAAAACAACCTGTAAATATACTTCAATCTGAATTGCAACACTGAGAAAAAAAACGTGCGATAGACTTAAAAAAAGGTTGCAACAGATATTTTCAACGAATTGGCTTGTTGCGCGCGCATAAGAATGGATCGGTGCATCAGTAGATACATGAAGTCTGCTTTCGTCTGCTAGCGGCACTCGCTAGCAGACGAAAGTGGTTCCAGCCGTACGCGTTCAGACTGCGCCTGCGTCACAAACTGCACCTTTTCACGGGTGCCTGTGGTCGTGTTCTCCCAACCCGCGGATGCACATTACGTATCTCTTCACGTTAATTGCTATAAACGGGAAGAATTGAAAGAAAAAAAAAAAAAAATGCGTGAAAGTTGACGACTCGTGAATCACCGTGACTACTTAAATTTATTTGGTCCGATTTAAGCAGTGATTGGTGTATCTATTGTATAACCGCATTAATCGAACGTCTCGTTAATGGTATCGACTCGAAACGACTCTATTAATATTATATTCGGTAAATGTCGTAAAATTTTTTTTTTTCACAAAAAATTTCGGATAAATTTACGATAATGAGATTTTTCATTTTCAAATTGTTAAGTTTGTGTTAATTTATCTGCATCTGGAGTTCTGTATCTGGATATCCGGTGGGTGGTTCATGAAGCACACATTATTCAGACGCTAATACACCGATACATTCATTATTACCACAACTCTACGCCATTACATTGTATAACAAACGTATAGATATTTACTTTATGTAATCTTCGCCATGCATCGTCTTCATTGATTATTGTAACTTATACTTGTGCGCATGCAAATACACTGTTTGACTGCATATAAACCACTGTATGATATATTTTCACGATGTCCTTTTGTTATCCATGCACATGCGTATGAAATTTACAATTTTCGGCACTATGTATTTTTACAAAATCTCCGTTAATTCGTTACATTATTCGCTCTTAATGCTCGAAAAACATTCCAAAAGCCTCGTAGATAAATACACAAGTTTCAAGGTTTGTCTATGTTATTGGAAGACGAGTTGTATTTGGGTATTCGGTCGATATTCACCGAGTTGCGTAGGGATTCAACTATGCGCTCAACGTGCGTTTCGCCATATCTAGAAATTGACCGCCTCGCGCAGGCGCAATACTTCGCGTCGTCAGTTTATTCGATTCCACGCAAATACGATTTTTTTTTCTTTACTTACACATCTTTCACGAAAAAATGCACGAATTACTAGCATTTGTTTGACGTCATTTATTCAACAAAATAAATGTAAAAATTGAATTTTTTTTTGTGTAAATTGTAAATTTCGATGTTTTCATTTTATCGATTTTATTTACTAAAATTATAGTCTCGAGAACATACATACCCGCGTGGACAACGTAGCCGGTCGGCATTTATCCACTTTCGGTTGATAATAATGCAATTTGAAACTACACTTACAGTAAAGTTCCAGTTTACCGTTCGGTGCTCGTGAGTTGCGTACGCTGCACTCCGAACCTATCATTCCCTCTAACTACAAAACCCACTCCTCCAACGTACACTTGTGATCCCTTACTTTGTGATGATATAGTTAGTAATACGCGAACAAAGTAACACTGAATAGAAGTTCCGCTCAGAACTGACTAAACAATTTTCACTTAAATTTCAAACGTACGAATATCGAACGGAATTGTGTGATATCGCCTTCAGTTTGCATCCGCTAACTGATAAATTTTTTCAGACATTAAATTAATGTTTTTAAAAAATAATAACATTTTTTCTTTCGTATTGTTTATAGAAATTATTAAATAATTTAGCATTCGATTAATCAAGAATAGTAATAGTAGTAAGTCGAGTGGAATTAATTGTATATCATTGGAACCAAAAATTGCTTATTTTTTTAACCCATTTATTATTAGCCTTATCGCCGATAAGGACACCGTGTATAAATTTTTAATCGATCTAAACGCATAAACTTAAATACGTAGAGTATTCGATGTTTTTTTTTTTATTTATTATAATATTTGTACGCATAAACGCTTACAAATTTTTTTTTAACAAATTCATATGTAGTTAAATATACTTACAGTATAACTATAACTATATGAGGCAATATATTATCACAAAATAACAATATTCATTTGGACCGTTGAATGAAGGTAAATAAATATACAAATTTTTTTTTTAAACAGCATAAACGCGCTGCCAGGAAGCATAGAAGAAGTCGAAAATTGTGTATTGTCGGCTGATTATAATGGACGAATCACAAGACGGATTTATAATGCCAAATAAGTGGTCCAATTATAAATGCTGCAATACCATCGGCAAATTTTATTTATTTTTTCTTCTTTGCAAAATGTATTGTCGGATATCGAAGTTTGATTGAAATTCTCACTTAATACCTCGCGCTCGCGTGGACGAAAACTACAAAAATAGCCAACGCCACTATAAGTGTTACGGCAACCACAACCCACACCCCATTGCCTGCAAAATAAAAATTACATTAATTAAAAAAATTAATTTATTATCGTGAGATATTAATCATGGAGTACAAAGGAACACCCTATGAATTTTTTTCTCAAACAGACTTTCTACGATCTTTTGCATTGGGACCATTTTTTATTTTACCTTTTTAAAATATCAAAAAATTGTTTACGCATACTTCGATTTTTATCGATCGATTTAGTGACAAGTAAATGTTCGAAAGAACGTTTTACGGTAAACAGAAAAATCATTCAAACACGAAAAAAATTCTTGGGTTGTTTGCGTTTTGCGATCTTTTGCATTGGGACCATTTTTCATTTTCCCTTTTTAAAATATCAAAAAATTGTTTATGCATACCTCGATCTTTATCGATCGATTTAGTGACAAATAAATGTTCGAGAGAAAAAAATTCTTGGGTTGCTTGCGTTTTGCGATCTTTCGCATTGGGACCATTTTTCATTTGACGTTTTAAAATATCAAAAAATTGTTTACGCATCCCTCGATCTTTATCGATCGATTTAGTGACAAATAAATGTTCGAAAGAACGTTTTACGGTAAATAGAAAAATCATTTAAACACGAAAAAAAATTTTGGATTGAGTATTCGTATCGAAAAATCATACGCACCATTGTTATTGGTATTGGATCGGACTCCGACTAGTCGTACCGGCGCATGTGTGATTATACGACTCCCCGTTGCGGTAACAGTTCTTGGCACGACGATGGCTCTCGGCGATGTGGCAGGTGTCTGGTTCGCGGGAATTCCGTTTGAAACAGTTCTTGGTAGGGTTCCATTTTTTGGAGTGGTGAATAAATCGTTGTACGATGGTGGAGGATCACTCGGATTTGATTCGAATTGATCAGCCATAGGATTCGAAAATCCCGTTGTTCCACGAGACTGCGACCATTGGCCTCCCGAATTTCCGTTTGCATACGGGGCACTTGGGGCACTTGGAATGCTGTTGTGCTGAACATGTCCGCCTCCGGCTCCATTAATCGACGCTCCTGTTGGCGGAACATTGTCTGACAAAATCAAAAAACAGTGAAAATGAAGAAATGCACCGCTTCGTTTCGATTAATTTTTTGCTTGAGGATTAATTTACTCTTTTTATTTAATTTAATTTATTTTCTAAACAATACCTGCTAAAGTGATGCGATCTCTATAATAAGGGGACAACATTCCAACCGGTACCGCGTCGACGTTCGCATAATTAGCATCGTTTCTTTCCGCTGTTGACGGCATTGGAAAATCACCCGTTGTGATCGGGTATGGACACGATGAAGGATTCGTCTGCATTGTGCGTCAAATGTGGATAATAGAGATGTAGAACTGGAAACGAAAAAAAAAAAAAAAAAAAAAAATTATTGGCGATTTTAGGCGATCCGATTAGCTAAACCAAAATTCTGATTGTTAAATTCATGCATCTCAAAAAAAATTAAGGATAAGTTTATGTTTCAAAATTATCCATCGTAAACTTTTGCGTACAGTTAGTGTCGGACGAGCTGAGAAAATAAGCTTAAAAAAAGATACAGACAGCACGGTAGACAGCGTCAGTTATTGATTCTGGTTTTTTTTTTGGCGAATGGACCGATCGGAGTAGCAAACAGTCAAAAACATATGCACGCGAAACGCACACATACTTCAGAAGCTAAATGTTCCCGATCTCCATAATATCTTCATAAAATACTAAACAATTATTGCACGAATTTCATTCACTATCAATAAAAATGATCGAAGGCATGAAGTATTTTTCGTGTTTCTTCTGTATCTTCTTTATTTCTCGGAGAAAAAACAATTGCCACGAATCCAGTGATTTATCTCTGTTGAACCTGTTTGCTATTTAGAGTCGCAACTCTCGGCTCGTATCCGCACGTGAACTTTCGATATCAGTAGCCGTATCATTCGTATTCAGTGGTTATGAGTCATTGGAACTCCCCTCGTCGAGCCGCCGACATGCCATTCATTGCGCAATTCAATGCAAAGTAAAATCCTGCATTGTCTAAGGCATGTTTACCTTTCGTTCGAAATACACGATACAAATAAACCGAAGCGTGCAACTGTCTCGACGTCTTTTACACGCATTCCGCCGGCTGTTACTTCTGCGCATGCGCACACCTGTAGTTGTACACATGTCAAGTGTTTTACTACCATTCATGCCGAGATGCAGGGCTCTCTCTGATTTTCAACATCGCACACGCACACACCCTTTTCGCAATTTTCACAATCAGCCGCAAGCGGATTTTCAAATTCTGATAAATGGTTAAGCACCTTGTCGAGTTACTTGAGAGGGAAATATGGGAATAGAAAAAACACTAAGCGTAGAACTCGATGTTAGACGTTACGTTGTTGTGAGCCGCGTCGAGCCACGGCCCCGTCGACAGTACACTACGTTCACCATCCCGTTGAGGGGATCCACTCATATACTCGCATCTTGCCTGTTGGTGTTCATGACGTCATAAGATTTCGATGGCACGACAGCGCACGCGCGGATACTTTGATGTTTGTCCCAATAACGTTCGGAGAATAGCCGGTTATAATGTGTAGAAAGAGGATAAAAAAAGAAACATCGTTGGCTCGATTGATTTTGTTATTATGTGATATACAAATGACTCATCTCGTTGAGGTCGTGCGAGTAAATGTAGTAATCACATTCCAAATGTAAAAAACTGCAGTAAATGTAAAATCACATTGAACATTTATCGCCTTTATCGCATTTTTTTTTATTTTTTATTTTTTTTAACCGTTTAGTTATTTATTTACATTTTTTTTAACTCGATAATAGTTAAGGTTAATTAAAGATTCCAAATTTATTGTACCGATGAAAAGCGATGCTATTGACTATTTTTTTCGTCGAATAAATTCAATCAATTATCGAACATCGATTTATTTCAATATTTGTAGACACAAATGGTGGCGTTACAAAGTTGTTTACAAAAAAATCGGTGTTGATAAATACTCTGATAAATACTGATAATAATTATTATTATTTGGACAATTGCTTTGGAGATCCAAACAGCGCAACGCCAAGCGATGACGATTGTATTTTGAGAAGCCATCTGTGATGTATGTTACATTTTAATGGTGCGAATAATTCAACAGTTCGATATGTATTTAACTATCGATTACAAGTCGCATATGATAGCGTAGAAATTATCCAAACGCCATTGTTTGTTAACTGGGAATGTGTAGACACGGAAACAACAAATACTTAATGACTTGAAATGGACTTCTTGAAATTAATCCAAATAGCCAATATTATGAATAAACATATCACCACCAGTATAACAATGGCAAACACTTCATTCGCCGTGATGTTCGTATCATGTTTTATCGAGTCGAAATCTGTGAAACATATAAATAGCATTGATTATTCACGCTGTCTTTGTTTTTTAAATATCGGCAAATGTACATTCGCGAATTTGTATTTTTTTAAAACAACAAATTTTAATTTTATTTTATTAAAAAAAAAAATTATACGTACCCTCAGATTTGCTAGAATTTACGAAGCACCGGGGCTTATGCGCCATTGTACATACGTAGTTCTGACCGTCAAAGGTTACCCCAGTTATCACTTTGTCTTTTGTTTGAATTTTCCGCGCCATTTCAGCCCTTAACGGCGTTGAAATTTCCGCGTTTGTGGAAATTCCATTTGAAACAGTTTTCGGATTGATTATACTTTTCGGTTCGTCGTAAGACGACGGAAGTTCAGACCCGGATACGTACGGTTGATCGATCAGAGGATTAAAGAACCCTATAGATAGGCGGTTTGTGCGTCGGCTGGTCTTCGTTGATTGCGTCAATGTATGGAGCACTTGGATAAAAGTCAGAATTAATATTTCCACCTATAGTTGAGACTCCTGTTAACAAATTATTCTTTCGTAAGGGAAAAACTTCGGGTTTTATCTAATTTCCGCGTCGCGCTACAGAATTTGAAGTATTTGATACTTTTTTATTTTTTTTTTATGATACCTGTTTTAATAAATTCATCTGTACAATTTTTTTTTGTTTTTTTTTTAAGCTTCGAACTTATTTTTTGTTCATGTCACAGATAGTTGGAAAGACAATTACCACAAATAACGAGAAATGCGAGTCATATGACGGATAAGAAGTAAGGAAGGGAAAAATGGCTTTACGAATCGACACATTAACGGTAACTTTAAGATCCCGCGATCGATAGAGGACCACACAAGCACACCAGTGACAAGTGAAAAATGTGCGGAGACGGTTACAACCGGACTTTCCGGTATAAAAACAAATAAGATATAAAAAGAGTTACAATAGTCACTTCACACAAAATTAACAACACAGTCACAACAATTAGCATAATCAAACACTGACAATAGCCAAAGTTCCATTCGAAACAGGGAATGGAACGTCTACATTTTATTTTCACGCGCTTCGGCAATGAACGGCCATTTTTTTGTTTTCTTTTCTTTACGTTTCGAAACTAGTAGACAGTGAAATGTGACAGCACGTTGGCCGGAATCTCCGGTCAAGAACGATAAAAAGAACAACAACAAACAATACAAATAAATGCTGATTAACGAAGAGTAGAGGGTGGAGAACGAAGAAACAAGAATTAAGAGATAACCTAAAAACAGTAATACGATAAAAAGAACAACAACAAACAATATAAATAAATGCTGATTAACGAAGAGTAGAGGGTGCAGAAAAAAGAAACAAGAATTAAGAGATAACCTAAAAACAGTAATACGATAAAAAGAACAACAACAAACAATACAAATAAATGCTGATTAACGAAGAGTAGAGGGTGGAGAACAAAGAAACAAGAATTAAGAGATAACCTAAAAACAGTAATACGAACAACCGGAGCAACGGAAAACATGTGCTGTCATAAAAAAGAAAGGGACACACAAAGATGGAAATAAAATTCTGAAGAGGACCCGGATGAGGGCCGAAACGTAAAGAAAAGAAAACAAAAAAACTGTCGTTCATCGCCGAAGCGCGTCAAAATAAAAAGTACATACACGACCGAAGCAAACAATCACAATAATAACCTCTACATGAGGAAAAGATAGTAAATATTATAAAATTACACAGCAAATAGCATACAACAAACACAGAGAAGATAAAAATGAAGGTAACTTTTAAAGAATCATATAACGATAAATAAGTGAAGCGTCGGAGATAAACAGTATAGAAAATACATCAATAATAAGAAATAATTATACGAATAGAAATTAATTAAATGTAAAATAATTGTAAATACAGGAAAAACGAAGATAATTAATTCCGAAAAGGATCTCGAATAAAATTTAAACAATCGGCCATTGCATCAAACAAACATGATCTTTACAATATTGAGAAAAGCCAATCAGCTCAGGGTCAATGCACGAATGAGTAGTATCTTCCCTTCTATTTTCAGCATTGGCGACAAGATTTTTGAAAGTTGACGGCATTGGGAAATTATGCGTTGTTACTGGGAAGAGGCACGTTAAACGATTCGTCTTTGCGTAACGACCCTTCGTTTCGAAATGATCCATTTCGTCTCTCAGTCTTATCAAACTAGACAATCAATAAATTGAACATTGTAGCCTTTTTATAGTGTTTAATCAATCTTCGCAAGAATTCATTAAGGCAAAGATCAATAAAGTATAAATTCTCAAAAAAGATGGAAACAGTAGAGACAAAAATGAAAAAAAAAACCGAAAAGACCTGTAAATACCAAATGCGATAATATTCTTTAATTGATCTCGTGAGTCAATAATTGTCGCACGCAGGAGATAAAACGCGTCTGCATGAAGTGCGTTGGTCCGCGTTAACCCCAATCGTATTATTGATTTCAACTCTTTTGTTACGCATTCCAAATTGGGATCCTGATGACGCGAAAACAGTTGCATGGATTCGACCTCCAATATCCAGAACTTTATATTGCATCGTCAGAAAAGTATATATATCATCACATATGGGTACAGCATGCGTTCTGCTAAGTTATTAGCTCGTTGTCAAGTTATTGTTTCGAGAGATTTTTTTTACATCACAGTAACAAATATGTGACGGAATGCAAGCAACATATTTACAGAAGAGGTATGTCTATATAGCAAGTAGTTTAACAATTGTCGCCGCTAGAAACTGAATGCCAGAATAAACGCTTTAGGTTTCCATGACTTCCGATGAAGTATCCGCGGTCTTCGAAATGCTCGCGTGCATCTGACGAGGAGCCATTGGTCAAATAACACAAATTTAAAACAAAACCGGACATTTTGGTTTGCGAATATTCGAGAGCACGAAAGACAGGCAATGCGATTCTCTGTCGTCTTTTACACGTTCTTCATCGGCTATTATTTGCACCAAACCCTTATACGTACCATATAACATTTTTTTACAACCATTTATGACGAAGTAAGCTTCGCAAATTTTTCAAACTACACGTATACACTTCCAGGAAGGTCTAGAAATTTCGTAGAATGTTTAAACACTTTGTAAAGTAACTTGGCGAGAAAGAAACGAGCGGCTGACGCGAAAATTAGAGGACAGGATATTCTGCGCAGCGTCCAGCTACTATCCTGTCGACTGTATACTACGTTCATAATCGCGTGGAGGGCTTTCATCCCTATAGACGGCCAGCCTGTGGCTTGTGTTCATGAAGTCGTAAAATTTCGCCTAAACGAGAGCGCAAGCGCACGAACTTTGATTCCTTTTTATTTGCGAATTTAGGGGAATAGTTGGTTACATTGAAAAAAGGAAATGTAAAAGCGAATTATTGTTAGACGGATGAACTTTCTCCAAATTATTTATTTGTCAGCCATTGGCTTCATATAACTCATTTGCGTCGATGATTATCCGTTTATTTATATTTTAATAAGCGTTTTTTAAATATTTAGTTTAATAATAATCATTGAGATACAAATTGTTGATAATACAAATATTAGTAAAGTTATTAAATAGTATAGCTATCAAAAAAATATATATGTTTATTAATTTCGATGATTTGATTTAGTAAAACTGCGCAATGGTGAAAAGCGCGAGTCACATTTGATTATTTTGAATAATTTAGTAGGCAGGTGCGATATATCGTTCAGTATCTTCATCCCTTCATTAATTCTTAAACAACGGGATGGTAGGTACAAAAGATCTGATGTTTCTTCGTTATCAATACATTTATCGGTTGCGGAGTTTGATAGCGCTGATAATCGACCACATTACAAATCCACATACTATCATTCCTGAAATCCCGAGGAATATTTTGAGATGTTCTTTCTCTCGATTGTTTGTCGTCGTATTGACCGTATTGATCGTTGCCGGTGCTGTGGAAGATTTATAGAGCGTTTTTTATCAACGCAGTTTATTCTTTCATTTATTCATATTTCTATCAATACGAATAAAATTTAAAAATCGTAAAAGAATTAATGTTTTCTTTGAAAAATCATACAAACCATCTAAATGATTACTTCCAGTAGTACATGAATGGCTGTGGACATCGCAGACTCTTCCTGTTATGTTCTTGCAAGCAGGATGAGTGGTTTCATTTCTTCCAAATTCGGATAACAATGATGTGCCAACATGATTTGTCAACCCTGAATCCGTAGAAGTTCCTATCTCGACAGTCGTTGATTCAGGAGCGAATAATTGATCGTAGGACGGTGGTGGAGGCTGAGACGCCACTGTCTCCGTTTGATCCGCAATGTTAATGAAACCTATGGCTGGAAGGGTGTGTGGTTCTGCAGTTTCTGAAACGTCGATCATGTAGGGAGCACTCGGTCTGACATTGTTTTGAATATTTCCATTTTCCATGATGTTGTTCGAGTTTTCTGTCGTTGAAACACATTTTGTAGTGTAATTTAGAGATTAAAAGGCCAAATACGCGATTTTAGTTGTTTATTAGCCAAGTTGATTGGTGCTTTTTCCTTTCTAGAGGTTATTCATTGGGATTTGTGCTTATTATAGAACTATTTCGAAACATACCTCCATTTAGACTGGAAATTTCAACGTTTCGTGATTTTTCAGTCAAATCAATTTCATTGGGATCAACATCATTTCTCTGATTTTTCGAATTGGAGGCCAAATTTTCATGATGTATCGGCATATTCAATTGATTCAATGTTGTTGGGTAGGGCAGGTCTCTGGCACTGCGTGGAATTCTCATTGCCGGACCAATACCGTTTATGTTGGCCGAAATTAGTTCGCTCGAGACGTCACTTGTTTCCGCACCCACTCTCTTCTCGCCTCACACAATCCCGCGTAGACAGGCATAAGTATGACTTATCAGTAACAGTCACCATAATTGTTCATCTTTATAATTTTGTACGTTTAATATCGAAGTATCGTATTTAAAAAAAATTGAATTCGCTTCTCTTGGGAACGCATGCGCACATAATTTGGTGTGCAAACCCACGGTAACAGAGGAACAGTGATTGTACTCAACATTGACGAGTATCACATCTAACACTCGTGTAAACTTTAGTTTTTTTACTAATATTTTTTAAAAACGTTTTGTAGCTCACATGAGGTAATATCGTGTAAATAATTTCAGTATCGATGTCTGATAATATGAAATATAAAAAAAAAAAAATTGATATCAGTAACACATTATTTTCGTAATTTGCGAAAAAAACGTCTAATTCGGGGATTAATAGCATTACCACCTCTTGAAAATGTAATAACAAACACCCGCTGCGAACAGTCCTGCTGCAATAATACAGACGGTCATCCGACATGCTGGCAAAAAAAATTAGTATAAATCAATTTCGATGTTTTACCGTCCAATCCATTAACGATATTTCTCGATTACAAAATATTTCGATTTCACTAATAAATTCGCATGTATTACCATTCAAACAAATGAACTGAGTTTCTAACGAACTTCGATTCTCGCTATCATCGGAATGTCTGGAAATTACTGAAGTTCTTCTGTCCGTTGACGATTCTAATTCAATCCGATCGGCATTGAAATTTCTTGACGATATGTTTTCATTCGTACCGATAGAAGTTCTTCTTTCCGTGATCTTTGGTTTATATTTATCTTTTTGAGGGAATAACTGGTCGTAAGATGGTGGCGGTCCGCACGGAACGGAGCCATTTTGGTCATTGGCATTTTTTAATTGTATCGGCAAGAAAGTGGCTATTGGTTCGGCGGTTGAATTTTCCTCTGCGTACGGAGCACTGTGGATACATGGATGTTGAAAATAGCAGGTCTCAGTCTCGTTGTTCCAACGCCCTATCAATTTAAAAGTTTCTGATAATATCTAACGGGAATAATAAGGGCAAATCATTTGTTTCGTTTCGTTAGTTTATTAACATATTGCCTTTTCCCGATTTGTCTCGCATCGTAGACAACAATAAATTAGCAACGATACCTTGTTGCGGAACCTGATCGCTCATATAAGGCGAAAACATATCAGTCGGTACGGCAGCGTTGTTTGAACGAGTAGTTTCATCTCTTTGATTTCCCACCGTAAATCGATCCGCTGTTATCGGATATGGATGAGATGCATAAGGCGTCTTTGCGTTGGGGACATTTGGTGCTTTTTTGCTCATCTTTTGTAAGTCGAATCAATTTATATCGTCAATTGTAAAACTGCAGAAGGTTTTGGTTAGACTTTCAGACCTTAGAATCCATCTTGCGATATTTAGTGCGATTATATTTTTCGATGATTAGTTAGAATTAAATGTTTGTGATGCCTCTTTTTCCCGTACCAACTTCAGCGTCTCGATAACTATCTCTTTAAACTATCGTTTTGTGTATAAACACAGAAAATACCGCGCAAAATATTCACGCGTTTCCTAATGTCAACAATCGACGAAAAAGTTATTTGTAGAAATAGGAGAAATTCATTACGAAGAGGAAAAATAATGTACACTGCACGAAGTTTGATTGTATAAATGGATAAATTTAAATAATCTGCTATCATTAATTATCAAAGATGCATCGGTAATTTCTGATACCGCACCTGATTTTTTTTTCGATTTTTTCACGCACTCCCAGTAACTTTTAGTTGCTATTTATAGAGGATTGCGAGCACTTTGGAAAATTTGTATGATTAACTCGAGATTAGAAATTGTATTATTGTGAGCCGAGTCGACAGTATACTACATAACCCAACATCTGGAAGACTACATTCACATATTCCCGTCATGAGATTTTGGGCAGAAGAGCACGCAGGCGCATACTTTGTCTTCTTCTTCTTCTTCTTTGCTCTCGACACAGGAATAGCCAGTGGCTGTTGAAGAGCGTGAAAAGAAGGTCATTGAATTTCTTGATTGCGTCATCATTATTTCTGTTACGTTTTCGTCCGTTAGGCTATAGGCGTTTTCGTCCGTTAGGCTATAGGCGTTTTCGTCCGTTAGGCTATAGGCGTTTTTGTTTATAGGCTATAGGCGAACAACGCGAGAAATATGATTAAACACTGAAATTTTAGTATCAATTTATCGTTATGTTCTATTTTTCACAACTCAGATAATTTTAGAAAATTACAATTTTGTCACAATAAAAATAAAAATTACTATGAAAAAATATAAAAATATTCGTAATTTTTTTTTTTAGATCTCAATGGAAAAAATTGAATTTGTCCATAAAAGGCCGCAAAAAAAAAATCAATATAAGTGTAAAGGCACAAGCTGCATCAGCAAGTGTGTAGTTGTCGTTTGTGGTTTGTCATTTATTGAAGAAATGCCCCTCGACGTAAATTGGGGTCACCTTCTGTTACGATCGTACTATGACAACCTTCAGTACCCAATAAAAAGCCATCAGTACAAAGAATGCCATCAGTAATTTGAAAACCAAAGTGAAACCTGCGAAAAAAAATGTTCGTAGATTGTAATCATTGTTTTTATCGACTGATTTATCATTATTATTAGGAAATATCTTTATTGGTAGATATTTATACTTTTTTTTTTTAAACTTACACTCTTGATATTCATTAGGGATGACTGCCCGATCATCCGAAATATTTTGGTATGGATTCGCTCGGACATGATGAGGTCTCGAGACGATTATGGTCCTTGAATTTCGGGGAGATTCCCGAACCCCTCGTACCTCGATCGGTATTTCCGTTCTATTCGAAGTTGTCCGATTTCTTGGTACGGGTGTTGTTCTCGTGTCGGTTATCGGTTCTATTTCCAATGAATCGGCATTCCTATGTCTTTGTGGTCTGATTGGGGCGGTTTCTGCTATTACGGCCGTTGGCCCGTCTACATCGGTTGGGATGAATAATTCGTTGTACGACGGCGGCGGCGCTGATGGACTCGAGTCCATTTGTACATCAACAGTTTTAAATCCGATCGGCAATGCCACAGGTATCTGTTCCATTAATGTAATATCTTCTTCATTAAGAGCGGAGTTGCTATGATGTCGAAAATTGATAAGTTCCGTCCCCTCATCCGCAAGACCTGTTAACGGAAAATTTTCTGGCAATATCCAGAAAAATACGAAAGTTATTTGATGCGATTTGTTATTCCGTTGATTTTAATTTACATTCTTCAAATTTGAATCGTACCAACAGTACGATTAATTTATATCTATACCTTGTGGGACGATATGATCTTTAAAATAAGGTGACAACATCCCAACCGGCACAGTCTCATTATTTAAACGTGTGGTATCATCTCTTTGAGATGTCGAAGTGGGCCTATCGTTTTGGGTCGCCGACGGTACTGGCATTTGACCCGATGACACTGGATATGGACACGATGAATGACGCGTCTCCTGATTCGGAGCGTTTGGTTCGTTATTCCTCATCTCGTGAAACTTCTATGAATCTATACGCGAAGATGACACTGTAATCCAAAAACAACAAATCTGACTACTTGTACGAATGGTATATACGCGCGATATATAGTGAAATTAAGAAAGCAATTAAAACCATTTGAAATCAAAGATATTTATTCATCTATATTTCAAAGTCATTATAATGTACATATTTTTAACATCAGTACATGAAGAATAATTACATTTGAAATTCCAAAAGGAGGATAAAATGAGAATAAAGGAGGTGAATAAAATAGGATAAAATGGTAAAAAATGAGATGAAATATATCGTTATATCATAATAGAGAAAAATCAGTCCTTGAATATAGCATCCGGAATTGAGTTTCTTTGGCCAATCGAAAGGAACCGATGTGTATAATGTCTGTAGATATACGTCTAGCCGCGGTGGTCGTGTTTACAGATCCGGTCCATCGTAACCGTAGGGGAGAATAGGGTTTCGGTAGAAACCTTGAAAGTTCAGTATGTCAGCGCACACACGCATACATTCACAGACGGAGCTTCACATATCAGCGTTATCTGTTATGTTCTTCCGTTCGGCAGTTATTTTTTCAACATAATTGAAAGATTTTGAAAAGTGCGAAAACAAATTACCGAAAGGTGTCTATTATCGTGAGAAATAACTATTTACACGCCCTGTTCTTTCATGTTCGGTTCCTATCTATAATATTTAGCGTAATTACGAATGTGCGATCTGCACGAATTATTTACGCGGCATGAGGCACACTATTAGTCACTTTAAAATTAATTTTTAATAGAACATTTAACATTCGTCATTATAATTTCTTTGATATCCGCTTAAAACTCTCGTAAGCATGTAATTAAATTGTATTAAACTTCGGATAGTCTATTTTTATGCTCATTGGCTATTCGTTATCTGGCGCCGGCATGTACCGGGTCGATTTTTATGAAGTCATGCTATACACATTTGCACACGCAAACCCGTTGGTGTTTTACATTTTAACTCTTTGCCGTGACGATCGAATGATTGCGCAATAATAAAATAAAAAAAATTCGCAGCGACAAAGTTCGAAAAACAACATGAGCGATCTGCTCAAAATGTTTTTTGTGACTTTCACCAGCCGCTTTACCGTACGCTGATGCATGCCGATACGCGGACTTTTCACGCCTAACAGAAAAAACTAAATTCGAAAATATTGTATGCGACACACAATGTTCGCCATTATCACACACGCATACACACGCACGTAGAAATATTTTAAGATCCAACAAGTTTTTATGCACCTTAGTAAAATAAATAAAACAAGGAAACTCGAAGTGAGGAGCTGCGTTGACTTGGGAAGCGTCGATTCGTAACTCGGTCGACTATACACTACAGTTAGCATGATGTGTGGCATTGGTCATTATGCTCGCATCGTCTCTGCGTCATAGAATTCCAAACTGTCGAAAGCGCATGCGCAAACTTTAACATTCTTTGTAATGACGTCAGAGGAATATCCCGACAACTGAACGCCGCGATGTCGCAGCCGGCGTCGCCTATCGCATGTACTTCACTAAGGTGCGCCCACATCTGTCGACAAATTTTCATCGATGTAGTACACGTTTTAAATCATGCGGTACCATGTAGAACGACTCTTGAACGATTTCAAACTCGCGACATCCACCAACGCACCGTATTTTCGTAAGAACTCTTTCACAAAGCTTTTATGTATCTTGAAGAGAGTTCATGGATATCTTCTATTCGGTAACAATGTTATTGTGAAATCCATTACGGTACGAGTCGCTCGACGGTACAGAAGGTAGTTGTCTATTTTTGCAATGGTGTAGGGCTCCGGAGCCGCTGTTCATTTTGAGCGCTGAGGAGTACCGCCGGCGCATGCGCGCCCTGCAGCTTTCTTTCTTATGGCGTCAAACGAATCGAACTTACATTACGAAAATTATCGGAGAAGAATCGCGTTTCCGACTACAATTTTTTTTTTAGAAAATTCATGAGTAATATACGCGATTGCCTATGTATCGCATAGATATTGAAATGGAAGCGGGAATAATGAAAAATTGCATGGATAAGGATCGGCTTTGGATAATATCGATTTACGTTCTTCGAACACTTTAATTAGGAAGGCGAATGATTAACCGATTGCTGAAGCTTTTTCTAACTATGAGGAACGAGCTGATCAATCAATAAAAAAATGTTAATCAATCTGTAAAGAATATCATTTGATCTGATGTACGTTGCCGTTTTTTTTACTTACGATGTATTATTGGGTTATAATGTAAACGATAGATAGTCGAGCGACAATTAGACAATTTTTATTATTATTCATTTAAAAATGTACGGTATATACGCATATTTGTAGATACAAAAATTACAAATTCTCAGGGGAAAAAAAAAGGATCATCACAAAACGCATTGCATTATAATTGTAACAAAATACAAAAATCTCCAAGTTTTGATATTCGATAATTTGACAATTGCATCTGTTGCATTTATATCACTTTCCACTGTTGCTTATCAGTTTTTAATCATAATGCCACGATGCGCTATTCACATCTGTGTAATTATTTAAGAAATGGACCTATATCTAGCGTCGAAATGACCACCCAAACGCATCACCATATAGACAAAAAGTGCCACAAATATTATAATCGCTATAATTGTCCCGAGACATTCGCCTGTGGATAAAAAATACATCGATTACTTTTTCGCCGTACATAAATCTGACAAAATAACATGAATAATAAAAATAATAAAAAAATGTTAAAAATGTTGTAAATAATATAAAATTATTTAAAAAAAAAAAATTTTGAATGTTGTAAATAATATAAAATTATTTGAAAAAAAAAAAAAAAAAAAAATTTTTAAATGTTGTAAATAATATAAAATTATTTGAAAAAAAAAAGAAAAAAAAAACTTACCGGCGCTCCACGTATTACGAGGTCTGTTCCGATATGTTGCTAAAAAATGTGATACTTCGTCAACAGTCGGTGAATGTAGATGTTGTCCTTTTTTTGCACATGGTTTGTACCAAGGATTGTAGGCTGGTGGAGCCGAATAAGAATCGACTCCTACTGTTTGATGAATGCCGAATTGTTGGTCAGCTTGAAGGTCTTCTAAGTCAGGAGCACCCGAATTGCATGCCCCATTGCATGGCGTAATTCCTGTAGATAGTAAACCATCTGGCGGAAGATTCCGCTCGATTTATTATGTTCGATAACATAGAAATTGTATTGACGAGAAAAGAAAAACGTCATACGAACGATACCTTTATTGAGAATTCCATTTTCGAGAAAAGGCAAAGTTTTGTTTGCGATGATTCCGTCGAAATAATTAAGTACGACGTCTTGTTCACTAATCGACACAGGTTTTCGATTGTTCGCAACTGATGGCACATGAATCTCATCCGCTGTCACCGGAAGAGAGGAGTAAGTAATTTGGTACGTCACCGATTGAACAGGAATTTCTTCGCTCATTTTGTGTCACATCCATCCAAACTGTGTTCGATTGATTATTGAACAATTTCAAGTATTTTTTACGGTTAAAGGAGTGTCGAATCTTCGCCCGGTCGATAGCTCGCCATATCCCCGAAGCAAACAAGAACGAACCCACCATTCGCGCAACGTGCGTAGTACCTGCCATAGACTCCGTGCTTCGTAGACAGACGCGAAGGACATGCGCACGCCGCAGGGGTGAAAAGCACGATATCGGTGGGTGCAAAACGTTCCGAAGAAAGCCGAACGGGAGATTAATAATAATTGATTAAACAACGTCTTTATATTTGATAAAATGTATTGTTCTTTTATTTCAGAGAATAAAAAAACAATTACCATTTCGATATATCCGTAAAAAAATGTAACTATTTTTTTGCTATGAGATTGCAAATGTGTTACTAACATTTCTTCGTCCGCGTAACAGAAAAAATAACATTTCTTTATTTTAAGTCGATTTTATTGAAAATCTTCGAATAATGCGTATATTTTTAATAACATAATGAAATAGACGAATAATATTTTGTTATTGATTACATGTATTCATATAGAAGTCAGCAACAAAATGTGTGGAGTATTTAATAAAAAAAAATAATTCAAGCAATTCAATTGGTATAAATCCTTGCGTTACCCAATCATCGAGTAGATGAAAACGTTGACCATTCTGTACCGTGCGGTTGCGCGGAATCAGGCAACAATACTTTGTAGTTCGATAGCCGGGTTTCTTTTGTTAGTCGGTAGTGCGCTTTCAACTATAGTGGAATGTGGGTATAGTAGATACGGCAACCCTCGCCGCTCGGACATGCCGGCGAAAAGTGATGACGGCTATTCGAGATCAGACCGTTAGTCTCCCCTCACAAACGATCGTATTATGCCTCTAACAATGCGCATGATAAACAAACAAATGCGTGAGCAAATCTATTGACACGTGTATTTCCTGTGGGTCACTGCTGACGTCGATGGATTTCCCCAATCATTGAAAGTCACGAGAGAAAGGTATACAAAAGAAAAAAATGCATCGGAAATCCCATAGTCGGGTGGTAAAAAAAATAGTTTGATAGACACATATATTGGTCCCGTAAGCGTAAAAATAAACACAATTTAAAAAAAAAAAACTTAATCGGTATATATAGATATAGAGAAGGCGCAGTGGTCCAGTGAAAACCGGTAATGGCTAATAAAAATGTATAATTTAGCGTTTAGAAGTTTGAATCAAATTACATGATTGCATTTTCGATAAATACATTTTTTTTTTCAGATAAAATCAAAATTTGGCAATTTTTTTGTGTATACGACAGTAATTACGAATTATCTCGAAATAATTACATTTACTGTTCGAAACACTATAAATATTTCGATCATTCCGCTGTTGGTAGCTGAATAGTTAATACAAATTTATCGCACATACGCACCTTTAGCGGCAATCCCACTCTTCACTTTTTCGTAACTTAATTTCCGTTTTTTTTCATTTTATTTTTTTTATCTAAAGTTTTTTTAATCTTTGATAAATATACGGAGGACGCGAAGTTAATTTGAAAATTTATTGAAAAATGTTGTTACGAACGCGACTTTGAGACTAAATTAAGATACGTTGTTTACGATGGACCCGAAGCTGTTGCGTTGCGGTATGATATATAAGGTATGTAACTTTATTCTCTCTTCTTTCTTCGGAGAATCTCATTCGACATAAGTTGTGAACGAACCGTCCAATCCTGGCGTTGGAATATCGTGTTGTTTGGTGCGCACTACGAGAAGTGGAATCGACAAGCGTTCACGCGACATGCGTGTCCGCCATGAAATTCAACGCGGCCGGCGGGCGCATGCGCGTTAAGCACGAGTTCTTTTTTACACGGTGAATGAAATAAAAGAGGGAATGAGTCGAAGGCGCGACGAGTAGACTGACTTCAAAGATCTTAATTTAACTATTTTAATCCCAATTTTACACGACGAACACTCCGATAGTATTGTAACAGCAGAACCAATCAAATTATTTCAATTATTTTTCGTCGTTTATAATCCAATAAAATTTATTTGCTTAAACTTTTTTCGACAAATTTTCTATCTATTAATTGCTTTTCCATCAATTCGCGGGAATTAAAAAAAACATCACTTTGATTCGTCCTCTTGGGTTTTTTTTTTATTTCTCTTTTTTCGATTCGTGCAAATGACTATATACGCGCGCAAAGCATAGTTTGTTGAATCACGAATGCAGCAGGTTGCGAACACGAGAGAATGGAGAAATAAAGCAGAGAGAACGGAGAGATAAAAGCAAAGAAACCGTATAACTGGTAGATAAAAAATACAGAATATAAATTCATTATTTTGCATAAATTCTTGTAGAGCCGTCGCACATACATGTATTTCCGAAAAGTTGTTGTTTTTTTGTTCGTTATAACGCGCGTTGTCACATGCGGTATTAAAGATACGTACGCAAATGTTGTACTCGTATCCAGCGTACAGTATCTATGTACAGAAGTTGAAGTCTGTTTGTACATTCGTTAGTTAACGTGAGCATTACGCACACCTCTCTGCAATCGTCGTAAAGTTTGTCCCTATATACACCTTCATGTTTTCCCCGTATATAGTTTGGTGTGCAGTTGTGAAAATTTTACCGCCAGAGAGATGAGAATGAGAAGCAATGCTAATACGTTGTAACGATGGCAAAGTTGCCTCGACAAGCTGCGAAGGCATTGCGGCGTGAAAATGAGTTAGTCGTAACGCGTATATTATAATGAAACGTCAGGATATTTCGTATTTTATGCAAAATTTCTTGTATGAGAAATAATTAATCCCGTTCGCTCGGCAATATTGTTTTCTACTCCATTTTCATCGTAAGCGTATTAAACTTATCTTATGCGATAAACGACAGCCAAACTATTCAATTAATAAATTAATTAATTAAATTAATAAAAAGCGTATCGGGAAGATCTCATCGTCTTTGCGTAACTCTTGGAATCAATATTTTTCGTGTCGTCTGTAGTGAAATCGATACATTAAACTGTAAGTTATGTTTCTGTTTAGAAATTACATCGATTTGGTAAAAAGTGGAGCAATTATAGATTACAACTTGAAAAATGGTAAAAAAAAACAATTTTAAGTCTTCAGGTTTGTCGTAGTCGTGATTATAATAATAGTTAACAACAACAAAAAAATCGCATAAAATTTCGTCGCTTGTTACGAGGATATTGCGCGTTTCGCAATTTTCTACACCGGATAAATTTAGTGCAATTTTATTTTCGTATTTACTTGGGGAGGTATACCATAGCTCGCCGCGAATCCGCTTCAACACCTTCCTGTACTCGCTTCACCAACCGTCGGGATATTCCCCACTACCCGCGCGACGAACGTACCGACGCTTTGTCCCCAGTAATTACGTTGCCCGAGCTTAATGCCCGACAATTACTCGCGGTGGTTGCCGTTAATTTTACCACTGAAATAAAAGGAGGGGTTGAGGAATGGAACCGGAGCCTTCGCACAGGGGGTTCGTATAATACTATATCTTCACGCTGCGTCGCTGGGAGAGAATTTTCACGAGGTATCTTATCTCGTCACTCCTCTTTCCTTAACTACATCCCCACTTTCCCAACTCCTGTTTATTTTCATTCAAATATTTTATCACCGATCTTTTCGACTTCGAATTATTTACAGCTACAAAAGTTACTCAGTTTGTTTAGAATAATAAAAAAAAAAAAAACAAAAAAAAATGTTGTAATTTTTACAACGTCCTTATCTGCGATACGTTATTTTTAATCGTATGGCACAACAGATTACTCTTGATGAATATTCGTTTCAAGCGCTAATGAGATCGCGATAAGCGAAAAAGTACATGAAATCGTGAGATAAAAACAAAGAAGCAGGAAGAGCAACGAGATAAATAAATGGATTCAGATGCTGACACGTACTGAGAACGTGAGCGATAGGTGAATCTCCGTGTTTCCCACGCAGCTATACATAAATGTTAAATAAATACGCGCTTTTTAATTCAGTTTCGTGCGTCAATAAAATTTATCCTTGAAAATCTCCTGTTATAGAAAGAGAATAAAATAAAATGAAATAAAAGTATTAAAAAGGAAGAATAACAAGTAATAAATGAGTGCGAATCATGCGAGCGTCCGGGCAAAAGTCCATTCAAGTTTTGCCATTTATCATTTTATGATCTTTCCGTCTTTGGTGTTTTTACACGACGATACAACTTACCTATAGTATATCGAGATTACCTATCGCGATATAACGAGAAGTAACATTCGAGAAAATCCTTTGAAATTTTACAGAACATTTTTTTTCGTCTTTACAGCAACGAAAAAATGCCAAAAAAGGTTATGACGTCATAAAATTTTCAAATTTTTTTTTTATCGTCAAAATGGTACTGAAAAAAATCTTTGGATAGTCGAGTCGTCCTTACAGAGGCGAAATAATAATTGACGTTACGCAGTAATAATTCTCGTAAAACTCTTATCAGATCCGATTTAATTCTTCATGCATCTCTGTTATACTTCGAGATAACTGAGTCATCCACGCATTCGTGCAGAATGCCATGAACCTCGTTGACTCTCGTTCGTCCCGTGTATATCGAGTGACTGACGATTACGTGAGTTTCGCTTCTCGGCAAATGCTTACAAACGAATCGTCGAAGCGTCGCGCTATTTCGCTTACACACCCCCACCTCCTGTGCGTAACAACCGATATTTGTGTTGAGCTAACCGACTCTTACATACTTCCCACGTACATACGGCGTCTCTCGGCATCATCGCTGTCGTCCTCCGTTGTTCATTCTCAGTTTATAACTCAACACATTTCGCATTCAAGTTCTGTCGCCGCAGCTGGAACGAACCTGAGAAACACTGTTCTCTTACGTATCGTTTTCTCTTATCGTCGCGTTTCTCGCGACGTCGTCGTCGTTGCTTTTGCATTCAAGTTTCTTCTTTTCCATTTATTTTTATATATTTTTACTTTATTTTTAAATCGTGCTTCGCGCATCGAGGGAAAATTCCTACCGCACGATAAACGACAGTGTGTGTTCAACACTCGTATATCTGCTTCAACAGTGTTAGTTTTACTACTATTTCGTGTTTCTTCGTGATTTTTTTTAATTTTTCGCTTCTTCGACTCCCACTAACACTCCTGCTGCCGAGAGTGCAGTCGGTGTTCGTGGTCTGGGTCACGAATAATCGGAACGCGGGAACGCGAAACAGTCGACTCGCGCGAGTCTTCAGTTCCATGCGACGTGGAGAAATGCCCATCAGTTCGGCTCGACGTGAGTATTCGTTATAAATCACGAAATTAACCTAAATTATCGAAATTTCGATCTAATTGAAAACTTGAAAAACTTCATGGAAACAAACTAATGTACGATGAAATAATTTAGAATACAAAATAACATCGATATCGTTGAAGTTTCGTGAGAATATTGTGAAAAAGCGCATGCGGCAACGATAGTGAAAGATCGTAGTCTCAGACTTAGTAGTGCCGCGGAGAGTCCTTGAAGAATTTTACAGCGTAGATTCTAGTCGCTGCGAAACCTTCGCTTTTGGATATAGTCGAAGTCAGTGAAGTATAGATGCGAAGCAGTGTATAAGAAACGTGCGCGGCAGTGAAAATAGACCGTTGCGCAGAGCGAACAGTAGGGAAGCGAGTTAAAGCAGACGGCGAGCGTTGAGTAGAGCAGCGCGGACAGTCGCTAGACTGTTCGGACTTTGGTGGGAAAAGAACCGTTATACCGTAAATGGGATAGAATCGACGGCATTCACGACATAAGCAATTGAAGAACCGCGCCAAACTCAGCCTGTGTGACTCGCATACAACTAGAATGTTATCGTGTTTGTCACGCGATCATAAAAAAAACAAAAGGAATGCACTCTAGTCGATTCAACGGAAGATGACCAAAAATCGATATAGAAGTATAATGAAGAGAAAAACAAAAAAAAAATAATATACCGATTGTCGAAATTGTCCCATTTGACTTTACCATTTCCGCAGAAGCATCGTAAAATAAAAAAATATACTTATCGTTTATATTATTAAAATATTTTTCAATCAGTAATAGAACGAAAAAAAAAAACAATATACCGATTGTCGAAATTGTCCCGATTGACTTTCCCATTTCCGCGGGAACATCGTAAAAAAAAAAATATACTCATCGTTTATATAATTAAAATATTTTTCAATCAGTAACAGAATGAAAAAAAAAAATTTTTAAATTTCATGTTTTTCGTATGTTTGCCAGTAAAACGCGGTGGTTGAGTAAAAATATTATTATTATTGTTTTTAAAGATAGAAAAAGGTAAAAACTTCACGAAGACTCAAATGAACCATTTCCGTCGCTCGTTGCTTCGAAAACTGTGAAATAAAAAAAAAATAATAATGATAATGTTTTTCATTCAGAACCTTCCGCGAGAAGTCAAAATGGAGAAACAGAGCCATTTCTCGTTGAACAAATTCCCGGGAGTCCGATAATGAGAGGCCGAAGACAAAATTCGGATGAGGAACCATTTCCCGTGAATAACATAACGCGTAGTCCCGTCATGCGCGGACGAAGACAAAATGCCGAGGAGCGTTTTTTGGTGGAGGATATACCGAGAAGTCCCGTGAATCGTGGACGACGACAAAACACAGATGACGAACGTTTTCCCATGAAAGAGACAACCGGAAATTCAATATCGCACGGACGAGTACCGAGAGTCGCGGTGGTACCGAAAGCGCCTATGGCGAACGAGGTCTCGGCGGCACCTCTTTCAAATCAATCGACAAACGTTCGCAACTGGAACTTCAGTAACGACACAACCGACAATCCCATTAGAAATACAATGGCGACCACGTCACCGAGTATCAGCGTTACTATTCCACGGCATTCCGAAGCCCCGGATAACGATGACGCACCGCCGTCGTACGAATCCTCGATACCACCGAATCAAATAGGTTGGGCGCCGGATGTTACATCAACGGTTCCGTTTCCCATGCCGTACCATGATAGCGAAAGATCAAAAAACACCTTTGCCTATCCGTCGATGAATTCTTATCCATCGTCCGATGCTTATCCACCGATCGAACTGTCGCCTATGGCGAAATCTTACATCTCTGTTGCATCGTCAAATTCGAGGTCACCGCTTCGAAGCACCTCGCCATCGCGTACGTATTTTCAACAAAATTTATATTCTTTTTTTTTTAATTTTTTTTTTTTTTTTTTTTTTTTTTTTCGGAAATTTTATGTTAATAATCTGGTGGTGCAAAGTTCGGTGTTTCGATTTTTTCTATTTTTTTTTTTTGATGCAGCGTGTCCGAGTCCCGATAGACTCCTGAGACCCGCATATTCCTATCAACCCGCTGCGGTTCGTATTGTGAGAACACCGACGAGACCACCATTTACTAGAGTACCCGACGATGAAAATGGACAGTTTCCAGCGAAACAGCCACACAATGAATTCTCCTATAGTAAGAATTGCGTTTTTATCAACACGTATACTGAAAACGTAAATATACGTCCGAATTTTTCGACCAGTCGTTACCTTCAATTGCACCGTTTAACTATAAAAAAAAATGCGAAAAAAATGGAAAAAAATGGTAAAATAACGCGGAACTGCTGTTTTTTCGATGTTTCAAACAGATTTGTTGCGCTTTCTTGTGTATTCTTGCTACGAGGAAACGAAATTAGCGTTCTACTTGGTAAATTAATTTAAAAATCGATGTTATGGATCTTCGAAGTTTTTTTTTCATTCTATAGTACGCATTAGTAAGTATTCCAAAGGATTAAATATAATTTCAGTTTTTTTTTTTTTTTTTTTTTTTTTTTTTTTTTTTTTTTTTAATGGGAAATGAAGCAAAATATGAAAATTTGAAATCGCTGGAACACGAAAGACCTTTCGGTTTTTTTTATTTTCAACATTCGTCGGACATATGTACAATGAATGAATCAATGCCACAATTGGTACTTTTTCATTCGTCTCGCGATTTTACGATGTATTTTTTTTTTTTTTTTCAGGGTACGGAGCTATTATCATCGCATTTTTCTTCGTCGCATTCATGATGATATTGTCACTGGCGGTAAAGTTTTTCATAAGGAACAGCTTTCATTAATGGCTCTCGGGGAGCACTTTTAATCGAACTTACGCGCCGCTGAAAATGGTAGATAAGTATGTCGGATTTTGTAACCAAAAGATTACTTACATCACTAACGCTCGTCAAATATCGTACATTACAGATATTTTCATATTTTATATGTTTGTAAATTTGCACTGATTAAATTAAATACGAAATATTTTTAGTACTCGACAAATGGATCGTAATTATTTTTTTACAAAATGCATTTCAGTGACTTTTTTTTTTTTTTTGATAATTATAAAAATAGACGTTTAGTACCCTTAAAGAAGAAAAAAAAATGAATTAAAACAATAAAAACACGAGACACACCTGTGATAGAGAATTTTAATAGATAATTCAGTATTTTCTCACCGACGACATCGAGGCGCTGAGAGAATGACGAGAAAATAGTAGGGACAGGTGTTACGTCGGCGCCCGTTCGGTCACAGTAGCACCAGTAGTAACGCCTGGTCGCTCGTTTCCAAGTTTTTAATTATTTGCTAAACGCGTTATATTTCCCTAACGGGAAAAGTTTGTCGCAGTCGTACAGTAGCAGTGGAAGGTAGAGAAGCGGCAGTAGTTGTAGCGGTAATCGTACAGAGGATGGTGGAGGTTCGGAGATAAAGTAGATGTAACCATCGCAGGTGAGACCGGTAGACTGCTATTTTTGTTAAATTTCTTTTTTTTTTTTTTTTTTTTTTTTTTTTTTTTTTAACTAAGTAAAAACTAAAAGTGTAAGCGAGAGAAACAGATAAAAGGCGAGAGAACGAGCGCAGTGATTAAAAATACAAAATTAACGTCGAGCGAGTCTACGGCGGGATGAAGCGAGAGGTACAAAGTATGAAGGGGAAAAAATGGAGACGAGAATGGAAAAAAAAGGGAAGGAAAAGGGGTGAAAGAGTGACTCGCAGAAGCGCGTTCGAGTATATTGCAAGAGGGGTTGGAAAATTCGAGTGCTCGGTTGTTCACCGAGGTGGGAGGTATGAGGTGTTTGTCAACGCTCGACGACATCAGTTAATTACTTTGCATGAAAGGAGCCGCTCGAACCACCCTTTTCGCGCACTTGTGTTGCTTTGCGCTTCGCGGTCCCAACTCCCACCATCCCTCCCCCCTCCTTCCAAACGCCATCTCTGCCATGCGAAGCTGACGTCCCGGGAGGTTTACGCTCGACCCGACACACTTTTAACCCTCTCTTCTGTAGTACCGTCTATACACATAAGTGGACCCTTGGTAGACGAAAGATCGCGAAAAATGAAAGGTAAAACTTTGCGGTACTTTGACGAAAGATAACAAAGATCGGGGGTACGAAATTTTTCATTGCGCGATTATCGTATTCCATCGTCAATAACTTCTATTGATTACGATAGAAACCGATAACGAACGAATCAAGAATTATCGAGATCAGGAAATTCGGAGATTCGGAGTTTTTGAAAGTCTTCCGATTGGTTAATTAATATTATTGCAATTTTCAACGCGAAGTATTTAACTTCGAAAATCATCACATTTTTAGATCAATTGATTACATCGATTTCCAGAATTATTCGTTAATTAGAATTCCGAAAATAAAATCGTAATCTGTAGAATAAAAGATTGTATCGTTAACGACAGATTGCGATAATGAAAGGTGAAAGGTCACCTGGAATGTGCGACGAAGATAAAACCGCACGATTAATCATATTGAAAGACTGTTGTCATTATCGTTCTTGAATATTAACTCTTTGGCAACCATTCAGAAAATAGCTTTTCACCATTAAAAAAAATTATATTTACGTTTTTTTTTTTTTTTTTTTTTTTTTTTTTTAATATTTCTGTTGTCGCAATGAAGCTTTGAAATGCAATGAATTTTTTTTTTAAAAGGCTCCATAGACATCGAAGAATTTAATCAACGTTTCAAAATGGCTACATCGTTGGCATCGAATAATAATTAGCGGGCATTCGTGGTGATCGAGATAATAAACGTTGCATTGCACACCTGATTGCATAGAAATTCAGATATCGCGGGTATGGATTAACGATAACACCAGATTTCGGAGACAGCACAGGCCATTACTGGTATGCGGAGCTGCGAAATCCCGGGTTATATAACTGGTTGGCTCATTGGTTTCCAAACTACTCGATCGTCTAGTTATACCTGCGTAAACTCTACTCGGGATCTATACATGGAGCTCCGCGCAGCATCATCGGTGCAGCAGCATCAGTGAGTACCACCAGCCGGCCGCGATTGTGTGGGATGAACAATCGTTCGATTGTTCGACCGGCACGTGAATAGAAACGAAAGTGAGACAATCCCGTGTTCGATATTAGGAGAGAAAGTGCGACAGAGGTTTCTGTACGATGTAAACTCGAGGGGAAGGCGCGCTGGGGGAACCTTCAGCATGAGGGACACTTACGATTACAGCGCAGAACTTTCCGAGAATACGCTTCTGCACGGGACAATTGAAAAGCCACCGCCGCGTAGTCTGCATTATATCCCGAATCCCTTTTCCTCCCCGCGTCGAGTCAAAACTCTCGTACGGAGCCCACAATGTACACGTGTAATAATACTCCACGATACAGCGCGCGGACGGAGAGAGAGTTTTCGAATGTACAGCACGTGCTGTTCACTTTGCTTTGGGTTCTCACCTGACTATTACAGAATGTGCACAAATGTTGAACGCTGAAACCTAAATTGTGAAAAGCCATTATAGTTGTGACCTATTGTTGTAACTTGCAACGATAATTCCAACTGCAACCTCGTCGACATTATTGTTTTTAGGTTTTCGCTCTGCTCGGCATTTCGGATCCGACAGAACTACACTTTTACATTTTTTTTTAAATTTATTTAGTTAACGAACATTTGCTCCCTTTACAAATGACTCAAGTGTAACTCGAAATTAAATTTTTTTTTATCATAGATAAAAAAAAATTTTTTTTTACATACATCGTGAATTTTTGTAAATCGGCGATTTCCGTCTTCTACCTCGTCTCCCTTTCCGATTGTTCTATTTCACGATAATTCATCGAATGCTTCGCCGATACGCGGGATTGACGAAAGACCATAATACCCGCGGGGAGCAATATTTTCACGCGGATCCTCCTATCAAAGGGATCACACCAACGCCTATAGTGTGACCGGCGCGAAGCATACTGTAGTAACGAAACGTGTGTACGAGGGTGAGAGCTGTCGGGTTCGTGGATTTTCTCGTGGAGTTGCGAGACGATGGTAAAGGGGTAGTTGGCAGTCGGAGGGATGAAAAAAAAAAAAAAAAAAAAAAAAAAAACAACGAGAGAGCACGCAGTGAATCGCGATGCCACCAGTGCGCCCAAACCGATACATCATTCGAGGAGACCGCGCCGCCTCCAATCTCATATCGCTTTCCGATCCCGCGTCTACAGCATCCGACAAACTTTTTTTTTTTCGTTTTCTTTTATTCCCTCTCCGCTAAGCCCTTTTGGCTCGCAGCTTTCTACAGTCGCTGACTAACACACGTTCGTAGTTTTCTGCAGTACCTTCGGAAATTCTCTTTTATTTCGTTCATCCCCCTTCGCCTCATGGATTGTGTTTCCTTCTCGCTGTTACGCGCATTACATCGTCCCGTTGTTTTTATGCATGAGCTTTTTTTTCACACAGCGTTTCATTGTTCGAGTGGCTAGTCAACGATACTGGCAGACCGCTCGTTGCACGCCTTCACTCTTTAACTTTTTTTTTTTTTTTCATTTTTTTTGTTCCCAACGATCTCTACGCGGTTTTCAAGAAAACCAGAATTGCGCGATGAAAAAAAATCTCAAACGCGTTATCGTTCTTCTTTTTGAAAATTAATCGAATCGAAAGTTGTCTAAAGCAATTTCAACGACGTTACGTGGCAAATAAACAAGAGACCCGACCAATACAAACAGTTTATCGTCCAATGGCAGTCGATCCACCTGGTGCTTGTGGTCGTAACCGGAAGCTCAGCAAAGTCGGGGGACTAAACGAACAGGAAGCTCTTCAATGAGACTATTTCTGGTCAAGTCCGCTGCGTCCTAACGCTCTTTCTTTATCTCCCTCTCGACGGCAAGCTGTCTGCGACGTTATCGCGATAATTGAACGGGTGACTCTATCGTTTCGGTCTTAAGCCGAATTCATACGAAATACCAACAGTCGATAACCCAAATTTTATGCATTATCCAGAGATCGTATTTATTTTCACGTAAATACGATTGGAGTCGGAATCTCGAATGAAAAATTTATTTTCAAACGTATATACAGCCCTCGGTTAGCATAAATACGTTAACGAAAGTATATTAAACGTTTTATTAAAAAAGCTAAAATAGATATACGATGCAAAAAGGGTTTACTGGAGTTTGGATACGGAAGCGTATTGAAATTGATGAATTTCATGAGTTTCTTTCGTTTCTCCCGCATCTACATTCTACTTGCAAGCTGCACGCTCATGTGAATGGAGCTTCAACTGCTGCCCCGGGCATTCTAGCGCATCTCTCCGGCTACTGCTTCTGCCACTGCTCGACCTCGATAAGCTTCAGAAACAGCCCTTAATGGTTTCCCTCTGCGATTACCGGGCTCTCGCAACTGCTGCAACGTACTCATCCCTATACCCATCTAGGAACACTCGCAAACGTAACGCCACGAAACGTTTCTGCTTGCCGTTGCATCTCACCCTTTCCTCTCGTAACGCCCGAAACCGCCAAGCAATCTTCAATCCTTCGCTCTATCCTCCTTCACCCTCCCTAACCCATCGCCCATTCGCCATTCGGCTTCGAACAAAATAAGAAAGTAAATATCTCTTTCCCCCAAAGTGTTTTTCGCCACATTCGTAAAAAAAAAAAAAAAAAAAAAAAAAAAACCACAAACGAAAACTTCATCCAAGAGCCGAAACGCTCGACCCCGTTTCGAAAATTGCGTTAAAAATAACTTTGGAAAAAAAGAGGAAGGTCTTCGATAGAAGATTTTGCCGTTAAAAATTCTCAATGTTCAGACTAATAACCATATGGAATGCAGTTGCATTTTATCCTTAAATGAGCTTTCATCTCGTGTGGAGAGGTATCAAAGAGTATCCGACGGATTGTAGGAACTGCGAAGCCATTGGAAATAGTTGAAGATAGACTGAGAGTTGGCTGAGTGGTTGTTTCACAAAGTCGTGAAATTTCTTCGTTCTTTTCTCGATCCCATCGTGTCTCTTGCATCCCATTTCCCTTTTTCCGTGGGATTTTCACCGATCGCAACCTCGTTACCGAAACTTCTTCTTCTTCTTCTTCTTCTTCTTCTTCTTCTTTTGGAGTTCGTCTGACGGACCCGATTCTCGAAGCTTACATCTCTCGTCGGATATGCCTTCAACGAGAGCGCAAATACACGAGGCAGAGGGTAAAGAGAGGAAGAGAGTTGGATTAAATTCGAACCGTCGGGACCGGGCGCGTCTACTGTGGATAGGATGCATAGCAAAGTATCCGCGATCCGCTACCTATAGAACGGAGCGAGTGATATCCTGTGTGTATCTTAGTTGCTGTATCCCCTGCAAGCTGTTTGCGCCCACCGGGGGTGAGAGCGGGAGGTCGAGAAACTATTCGTTGACTCTTCGTCGTCGTGGGAGAATGAGCTCTGAGTGGCAAAGGTCTTAGATTTACTCTCATCCCTAAATCTTTGAAAGCGTGTTTGCATATTCGACGAGAGCGCCCGGTACCTTCGATCCCGTTGGTAATGCTTAGATCCAACTCTATTCTAAAGGGATTTCCGATCTACGGTGACAAAAAAAAATGTCTGTATTTTATCAATTTTCAATTTCACTAAAAAAATCAAAATTCATCAAAATCAAAAATCAAATAAAAATTGAAAATTCATTTTTTTTTTATTCGCATTTTTTTTTTTTTTTTCAATTTTTTTCAGATCGATGTTACATTACTTAGTTACCAAATTTTTTAATGTTACGACATTTTGTAATAGTTACGTTGCAGATTCAAAATCTATACGAATTAAATCGAAAAATTGATTTTTTTGAATGTTTAAGTGTTTTTCACAGCTTTACTCTGAAATACGTCCGACATTTTGGTATTACCGAGAGAAACTATTATAAGGGTAATGTGTATACTTCAGTCTCGTGGTAATATAGAAATACAATCTCTCCGACATCAAAGCCACCACTGTGATGCGAAGCATTATGTTAACACACGGCTGGGCGTTTACCCAGACGGCCACTCACCCTGTCCCTTTATCGTGTGTGCCGGAGCAACATTTTCGCCTCGGTTCTGACCGTGTAATTACCCTGCGTTGTGAGTTTACACACCTCCGTCTCACGTATCCTAGCGGACTTACTTCTCGGCTCTCTTTTGTTACTCGCCGCGGGTTGTCTTGTAAATAGATACATCTTTCTGTTGCCCGACAACTTTGGTTAGTCGGAAAAAAAATTAACCTCGGCGAAAAAAACTTCGCGCATGTGGTTACGAGATTGATATTAATTTATACCATTTTCTCTCATTTAAAAAAATTGTAACCATATATATTTTTTTTTTAATTTTTTTTTTTTGAATTCTCGTCAAAGTCCTTGCAAAAGCGCAACTTTTTTACGAAAAGTCTATTTTTTATCGGTTTAAAATTTTTTCCTTAAAATTCGATCGCGGAAAAAAAAAATCTTTTGCGAGAGCGCAGGCGCTACATATTTGTCGGATTACAGCGTCTTGGTATGTATATTTTTTGTAGTATACATAAATGACGAGGTGGGCGGCGGGGGGGTGCAAAAGAATTTTTGCGATCGGAGTTCCTCACGTTCCCAGTTTTTTTTGGCCTTCGAAATATATAAAAAGAGATTGCATAGCTGATTTATGTAAATACTACGGGCCGCGAATAAACGAGAAGGCCCGTGTTCGCCGGAGGGATGACGACGTGGCGTGGCAAAAGGTTAGGGTGGCAAGGAGGCACAGAACGCAAAACGCAAAAAGCAGGCAAGAATTTTTTTTTTTTCCTCGAATAAGAGGATGGGAACGTCTGCTGAAGGATTGAGGACTTGGTTGACGCTGCTGGCAAACAGCGTCCCGGAATATATCGAAAAGCGTTCCGACTTACGAACGCTGCTGTCGTCGTTGCGTCCTCACGCGGAGCTTCGCATGAGTCAAGAAGAAGAAGAAGGAGGAGAAGAAGAAGAAGGAGAACGAGGGAACGGGTCGGGTAAATATTTTTCCACGTTGTCACTCAAGACGGATTCCAGGAGTTTATCGTATTTCGCGACAAGCTTACGTACCCTCTGGTTGCATCGGATGCTACGGACTGTTACCTACTTCTTCGTGTTCTTCGCTTTTCCCTCCGAAAAAGCATTGACTTTTTGAAAATTATTCATAATTCAAATTCCTTGAATGATTCGAAGTTACAATTTTCGCATCCAAAGACAGTCATTTTGATACCATCCATTCATCATCATTGCCGCGTGGACATACGTCTTACATGCATTTCGCCACGACGATTTCACTCGCGATAAACTATATAATATTTATCCAAACAAAGTAACGGCCCTACGACGAAGACACGAATACAAAAATATGTTGATTCAGACTTAATAAAAAAAAAAAAGGTAGAAAAAAATCGATCGACGAAAATATATTGCTTCAAGGGCATTATACTGATGAAAAATCGAGACTGGCATGTTTACGATAAACATCTTCGATATTCCCCGAGGGGGAACCCAACGAATCATATTTGTTTGTCGCACAAGAAAGCTTCGAAGAGAAAGTGAACGTGACAAGGAGCCCCGAGGATAGAGTAAGTGAGAAAAGTAAGGAGGGGGTGGGAGGAGGAGGGGGAGGGGGAGGGCGGGAGGGAGACCGAGAGGTTAGCGAAAGGGAGGAGGCGATGGCGAGATTTTGCGAGTGGCAAAAGGCCGAGGCACTCTCGAGTCGAGTGCCAGTTTCGTGGATGGCGTTGTACAGAGGCGACAAACGACGAAGCTACTGGCTCGAGGCTTTTCTACCGGGGTAGTTGCCTACTACACATAAAACCGAGCTTGTTGACGTTGACGGCTTTCGCCTTCGTGGTACACTTTGCATTTGTAAAATCGCGAGTGGCACTTCTCGATAGAAGAGTCCTCGAGATTGAGATAGAAAGGGCACTCAAGTAGTGATATCGACGTCGTTGCGGCAATCGTCCAATCGTAAAATCGGAACTCATCCCCCCCCCCCCATTTTTAATTATTTTTCGTTAGGTCCTCCGACGAACCGGTCATCATGAGTGATTTTTTTTTCACTTCCAATTGCGCCCCGAAAAGCGATAGAAATTCAAACAAGAAAAGCTCTCTGCATCTTTGATCGAAATAAAAAAAAATTAACGCGAAACAGAATAATAATTATTATTATTGTAGTAATTCGGAATAATTGCTTCAGTTTGTAAAAAAAATATATTTCGAGATTTCATTGTATATTAAGGGAGCGTTCGCGAAAATTGAAAAAATAATTAATTTTCATCACTGACCTGAAAAAAGGGTTTTCCACATTTTCGAGATGAGAATAACGAAAGAGAATACACATATATGTATAGAATGTACTGTTGAAATTCGGTAGGGGAGAATTGGACAGTTTCGCTCAACTGCCACAATGTACTGCTGCACATTCAAGCAGTGAAGTTCTCTCGAGAAGCCTGTGAGAAGGGGAGAGGGCGAGGGAGAGACTAGTGAGAGACCGAAGGCTATACACGAGCAACGTGGACCCGCGAAGGATCAACCTCGGAATCCTCGCTCTCTGATACGTATCGTCCGAAAGTGGGTATTATGTTCTGGCAGTATAAAAATCCACCAGAAAGAACGAAAGAGCTCAACAGCGAATTGCAAGAATCCAAGTACAACGAATATATATAGTATTGCACAGTTGAGTTTATATAATAAAGTATAATACAGTATATCGTCGTTATCCTCTCGTAAGAGTCGACTGTGTCGGACATTTCGCTGATACTTACGTTTGCCCGAGATTTCCGCGTTGTATCTCGTAATAAAAGTAACGTTTTTTGTTTTTTTTTTTTTTCTTTTCGAATGCAATGTCTCTACTATGGGTTACAATCGTTTTTGCATTCTTGGCAATGTCGCGCGGTATAAAGATTTTTAAATTCCGTGACTACTTTCGAAAAAGCGGATTTTTTGCGAGTGGAATTGCGCGTCGTTTTCAACGAGCAATTTTTTTTTTAATTATACGAATTTTTTCGATGTTTTGAAATGTTCTAAAATCGCCTTAAATTCGTATTTTTGATAATCGAGCATTTTGCATAAAACTAAATTTTTTTATAATTTAACACATATCTTGGAAGGTGTTGATTTTTTTTTTATTCCGATAGTATAGAAACATTGAAGAAAGCGTTTGAAAATAATTGTCCTGCGTATCCCCTTAATGTTGCACGTAGTTATGCGTTTGCAGCGCTGTTTAATGCACATCAACTTCCTTAATAGCGCATCATTCGATAATCTAACATGTTCGACGAAGATCCCCGGATCCGTAGTGGTTGCAGGTGGCACTTTATCGTTTCTCGGTATTAGCATGTCGAGAGTATCCAGATACACGAAGCGTTATTAGAGATCCCGAAGCCCTTGGCTCGTCGCCTCGAGGCGATGGATACTGAATTCAACATCTATACATATATGTATCCACTGTAGTATCAGAACTGTGTCGTTTCGAGGATTATATTTGCACGAACGTTCGACAGGGCGATGAAGTTCCTGACTGGTTGTTGAAACCTGCCGTTGGGATGCAGGCGCGTCCGGTCTCGATGCACATTTGAAGCTCTTCCGGCAGCTCCATTATCGTGGCTTATCCGGTATTAGGCTTACTACGTCGCTGAGAGGAGGCCAGGACTTCGACGGGACTCCTTGAATCCTATGGAAACGCTTAATCCGACGGGGAATCAATCGATCGATCTAGTAGAAAAAGCCCGTCATGAGCAGACCGATGAAATGCATTGTTAACTCTGCATTGAAATGGCGAAAGCAGTAATTCCCGAGACTTGTGCAGATCTCTCTTTCCGTTTTCTCCGCCGTAACATTCTTTCGCATTTTTATTCATGAAAAACCAACGATCTTTTTTTGTCGAAAAATTGACGACAAATTGAAACAGAAAAAAAAGACAAAAAAACACAATTATTGATATTCAGGACCTACAAAAACTTTCATGAGGGCATTGATGATACTATTGTAAAATGAAAAGGTAACACGAGGGAAATAAAATAAAGAACAAGTATAAACGAAACGAAGCGGAAAGATTGAAGCAATAAAAAAAAATGGGGAGAACGGGGTGTTCTGGATGGACGACGGAAGGGGGTGCGAGAGAAAAGGTATTGGGGATCACTCCTGCTTTCCTATGGGAGAATGGCAATGGGGCTTCTAATGAAGCTATCGACAACACGTCTCACGCCCCCAACGTCCCATCCTTCCTGTCCATCCCTTATATCACGCCCGCTCCACCTTGCGCGATCCCGAATGAATGAATGAATGAACGAATTTCGCGCGTGCCTCTTACAATAAGTATTGGAATGTCGTAATGGAAGCCGTCTACGGAATATCGAGGCGTCGCTTTCAGCAGCAGCTGTGCTAGTAGACTTCGCTTCACGGCTCTCGAACGCCGACGTGTCGCAGCGAGGGTGCACTTCGTACTCTGACGTTCACTCACCCTTCATTCTACAACATTCAACTTTTTTTTTCTTCTTCACGTTCTCTGATTAATCATATTGTCACGCGGAAATTTATCTTCATTTTTTTTTTTTTCATATTATTTCCTGTTAACAATATGCTGCATGCTGGAGCTGCGAGGGTTGAAATAACGAAATCTTGTACTCGACAAGCACGTCGTGATTATTATTATTAGGAAATTAATGACAGTAATAGAATATTTTTAATTTTCAATCTTTCGTTTTTTTTTTTTTTTTTTTCTGGAATTTATTAATATTCATCGGAATTTTACGAGAATTATGCTGCAGTTGAAGGGAGGAAAAAAAAATTGCACGAAGACGCGACAATTTTCTATGGAACTTTTCCTACCCTTGTGCACCTCCTTCTCGTTCCTTCTTTCCATCTGAATGGCGTTGACGATCTAGAAACGGGAGCTTACTATATGTCCTCGAAGTTGGGTGGACTGAGAGGGTTTTTCGATGGAATACGAAGGGTGAACCTTTTTTCCGACAACGGCGACGACAATGCCATTAGCGTTCCCGAGTGATCGATCGTCGAATGCTGTCGCTTATTAAGGAGTCTACGCTGTTGCAAGTAACCATTTTCTATTTTTTTTTCATAATTCCATAGCTCTTTCGCACCATCTGGGCGATGGAATCACATCAACCCGATCGCATCATTGTAAATTTTCTTCCGCGAAGAAATTTCTACCCGCAAATTATTGTCGGAAATAGACATTTTTTTTTTTTTTTTTCGATTATTTAACATCATGACAACGACGAAATTTATTCATAGGTGTCTTTTTTAGACTTTTCAGACCGGAAATTATATGTAACTCGACAAATTTCAATGGCTCTTCCTGACTTTTTTTAACATACACCTTCACGATGGAGATAAGGTGAAGTGTGGAGTTAAAAAATTGTACGTTCTAACTCGACGCTTCACTTTAAAACATGTAAATTCACTTCACTTCACTTCACTTCACTTTAAAATGTAAATTTTATAAGTATAACAGAGATGTTTTATACTTACGAAATTTACATTCTAACTTCACAGTTTCCCGACTGTTAGAAACGGCGTTCCGGTATTACGATTATTTTTTTGTGGGAAAATCGGAAAGTAGGAAGTGAAAGAGGGACGTGTTTTTTTTACATCGAAAGAAAGGATACAACTTCGTTTTTTTATTGTGTCTGGGAGAGAGAAAAAAAAAATCAGTCGATAGATTGACCGAAGGAGCGTCTAGTTTTCCCAATGGCGGTACGAGAAAAACGAAGAAAAAACGGGGGTACGACAAAAATAGAATAGAAAAAGTCGGTGCAATAAAGACAGAAATAAAGTAAAACCCTGTCGATAGAAAGGAAGAGTTTGCAGGTGAAAAGGAGAAGAAAAAGAGCGAAAAAAAAAAGGAATGAAGAGCCACAAGCGGTAAGGGGAAAACCGCTTGGAGTAACCCTGGTGCCTGGATGGCCTCTGGTCGGGGTGAATTGCGCTCTTGGCACTTGACTTTTAAGCTCAGTAAGCGGATCAGTCTACTAGCTACTCCTAAATGTCTGCCTCGTCGTTCCGGCAGCTCTATCTCACTGTACCTCCTGCTTTTCCGTGTACCTCTCTTCCACTCGTTCCTCCTTTTCGTCGAATCTCTCGGACCGATTTACCCCTCTACAGTGTCGCTAGTAGAATTGTTCGTGAGGACGCCAGTTTACTTGGAGGATTAAGAGAGGACCTTGTGCTACCACCGTCGCCCCGATTTGTAGTCCTGTAGAGCAAGCAAAGCATAACAGGTGAATGTTGCAATATACATAAACAGTTCCTCAATTTAAATTCTATTCCAATTTCATGACATTATGCTTATTTCCCCACTACCACGTGGTTAGCTATTGGCGCGTAATTTTTTGTATAGAGGGTTCCCAGTACGCCTACGATTCTTAAATTGCGAAAATTCTTCAACATCTTTGGCATCAGCTTCGTCTTAAAACATAAAATTTTTTTTAGGAGTTCTATTTTTTTAGTATAACTTATTTAATCTCTTTTATTCGAAAAAAAAAAAAATGCTTCGGCTACAATTTTTAACATGGTTAGAATACCATTACCTACAAATAATCCCATGGCATTAGCGATTTTTTTTAACAAATAAAAATAAAATTAGTTCTATTTTTTAGTATAATTTTTCTAATCTCTGTTATTAAAAAAAAAAAAAAAATGTTTCGGCTACAATTTTTAATATGGTGAGAATACCATTACCTACAATTAATCCCATGGGATTAGTGATTTTTTTTTTAACAAATAAAAATAAAATTAGTTTTTTGCTCAAAATCGCCCTTTAAGGCTTACGGAAGCATTATAATAAAGCTCCGGGTGGTGTGTACATAATGGACCAGAATGTAACATAGCGGTGTGTCAATAACTCGATAGAATATGTATACACTGCGAAGAGGTTCGGTGGCTCCGTTCATATTCGACCAGACGAAGACGTGGGACAGATGCGCTTTAGATTTTCTGCCGTCGACATTGATCGCTATGTATGAAGACGAATTCACGTAGCATACAGTGGGATGGTTCTCGACCGACCGCATGAACTAAGGAAGGAAGGATTTAATAATGGAGAGATTCAGGCTAGACGTTGGGTACACATCGAGATTGGTACACACGGCTTTCGGCGTCTTCAATATCCGAGCACCGCGACTACCACCACCACCACCACCAGAAGCTCGACTGTTCCTCTGGTGCGTTGGTGCGCTATGGCGCTTTTCTCGTTGTAGCATTGTCTCGACCATAAGAAAGATGGAAAACTCCTTCCGCCGGAACCAACGACTGGGCTATGATTTCGGCGGAATTACGATTGAAAAAAAAAAATATTCAAACTGAAGTGAAACTGTTTCTTTTTTTTCTTGAATCCTAAACGATGAATCTTCCGAACAAAAAACCTGATGATTATCACAATGAAACATAGAATTTAACTGTAATATTTTCGAAAATTTCAACATTTTGTAATGAGCACACGATCCCGTTACAAATACGAATGCATTTAGAGAAAAGAGTTGGGAAGTCAGACAACCGTAGTGAGTGGGTGCTTTTCTCGACCGCGAGATTCAAGGCATTCTCGATGCAAGAGCTTTAGCGTCGTCGTCATCGCCGTCGTCGTCGTCGTCGGGACGCCACGAGAGTTCTATTTCAATTCCAGTGAGGTAATTGGAATTGTTTGGTGCAGACGCCGCGCGAGCCCCTTGAACTCGCCGTCCTCACTCTCCGCATCCCTTCCTTCCGTCTTTACTTCCTTCCTACAGACCTTACATCGACTCCGAATCATACCTACTCCCCTCAAATTCGAACTTAAGGCTTAAATTTTGCCATTTTGTTAATTTACCGTAAAAATATTACAATTTTTTAAAATTTTTAATTTTTGTCTCTGTAGCATTTTTATGAATCAAAACATACAGAGCGTTAATTTATATTGACATTTATGCTCCGAGATTTGATTATGCGTATGGATATCGTGTCTTGAAACGATGCAATATCCGGTGTGCAAATAAATATCCTTATCTCTATATATATCTATCTTTCTATCTTTACCTCTCTCGGGTTCCCAGCGCGGTGCACGGTGGTCATCCCATTCAATGGAATTAATTCCTCTGCTCGTTCTCTCGGTGGCTCTGCTTTTCGGGTTTATCCTCTGTCCTCTCTCGCTAACGATAATCGCTACCGAGGACACTGGTAGAGATTTATTAAATTGAACGAGCCATAGAATCGTTGAGGGAAACTGCTGTTTTCTTGCCGGTCGAATCATTGAATCTTCGAAGACTTTCGACCACGAAAATCTCGTCGGAACAACCGACGAGCGGACGACGAATCCGGGTGCACGATAAGCCCTTATCGTCACGATAAAATGAATTTACCCAACGAAATGAATTAATCTGCGACGAGAGATTTCTTCGAAAACGCTTAACGCTGAATGGCTTCCGCGATGTTTCTTTTTCTTTTTCTCCATCTTGCGGCAGTGACCGGAATAGGTTTTCCCGAACTGCATGTCAATTACTACAAGCTATAGGTGTTTTTATCGATGATAGTGGAACAGAACATAACGATTACTTCCTACGTGTTCGAGTTGAAAAACTTTTGTCATTGTGTTACGCTGAGTTCCCGAAAGTATACTTATGTCGGATTGTATATAGAGAACATTTGGTGAGATATTTTCCCCCATCATTCGCGTTACCGAGAAACCATAAATTCAAATTGTGGACCTAAGATAATCCACTTTGCGAATTGGTGAGTCAGGAACGACGCTGAGTCAGTGGTGACACATCAGTTGCGCATTTGGAATGCCGTCGTTTTACTTGGGAGATATTAATTCTATTCTACCGGATATTGTTGTAATTGAAGTCTGATGCATACTTTTTGTTTACTAGTTAGTCCCGTGATATGTGTCTAAAGCGTATACTAGAATAATTAAAGAATTTAACGTAATTTTTATTGATTTTTTTGTTCGTTTAATATCGATACCGTATCGACTCTTATCGATACTATTTTTACACGAGTCCTTGGGTAAGATATGTGTGCAAAACGCAGACAAGTTCCACCGCAAAAGTTGCTTCAATGTCGGCATCCATTGCCCAATAATAATGCCTGCGTAGTACAGAATTTTCACTGATCTGTTTACACATGTCGATAAACATTGGAGAGTCGAGAAGCACAATAAGAAATCTAAAATTTTTCGAATATCTGGCTTTTGCCCAAAGCAAAATGTGTATCTCTTCTTTCGGCAGTAGTTGCAACATTTTTTGTACCATGACGGTCAGTCCACCCGCGGCGATGCTGGGTTCGTTTCGCTCGAAATGCGGAAGATTTTTCCAAAATTTCAAAACTTCAGATTCCCAATGTTCGAAACTAAGTCCCATTTCTCGAAGATACTCAGTGAAATATTCCGCGTGAGGGATTGATTGTAATTCTTGAATTATAAATTTCTTCTGATCGTCGATGAAACTGTAGGTATTGGCAATTTGCTTGTCGTACATCAGATAATTGTAAAGAATTTCTTTGATACCGGAAAGAGGTACACATCCCAATATGTCCTCTAAATCTTCCTCCAAGGAAGAATTATTTGGAGGGGATTCCTGAACAATATAGACGTGATTATCCGGACGAAATTCGATCAAATTAATGGTCATCTTGTAAGCCAAATAGCTTACGACGACCATAGAAACGGCGAAGATTCCAAGAACTCCGAAAGATCCATTCATGGCAATCTTAAATTTATTTTAGTATTAATTTATTAAAAATAGAAAATTATTTTTACTGTTTCTACTCACTGTCTTTGTGATTCGAGGTTATCAATTTATTTTTTCATGCTTATCGTATTTCGAAATGTTGCGCAATCGCCATCAGCCTTAAATTTTAATGTGCTTTACATGACGACAAAACCAGTGGGAAATGGACCATTTTCTTTAATAATTTGTTTTGGTTATTAGACAAATTTTCTTCGCTTAGGTTACTTGTGATAAATGTTGATGTGTCCGAATGAGGTAAATGTGTCAAAAAGATTTTTCGACAAATGAAATACATCTTCAAATTCTATGCTCAAGAGCCATAATATACATGGCAACAAGTTAGTTTATTCGTAACAAGAATTAAATAATGCTATATTTACAAAAAATAAAATCATAATTCATACAAAGAAAATAAGGTTTTATTAAAGCGTCTTTTTGCGTTCGTTGATTTATTGGCGAGCGTAGAAGTCGATGACTCCGGGTGGGGTGGTGATGCCGAATATGGCGAAGAAGAAATCAGAAACAACCTTGAGATCGATACCGCGAGCCTGAAGACGGTGAAGGATGTCCTGGAAAATTTTGTTAGCGAAGAGAGAGTCGGTAACTGCCTGGAACTTGTCAGAACTGATGAGCTCGACGAGACCAGCAAAGTCCTCCGAAGTCTCCAGTTTATGTTTGTAGAGAGCCTTGATTTCAGCAACAGGAAGAGCAGCCTTGATTTCAGCAATGAAACCAGATATTCCATTGGTTTTCCTGTCCTGTCTGGAGAATCGGAATCCCTCGAAGCCAATTTGCTTGTGGATCTGGGCGATGTATGCCTGAACATCAAGACCAGTATTTTCCAAAGATTTCAGGAGGTCGTTGTACTCGGGAACTGCGTGAAGATCCCTGATCAGCTGGGCGAATTCTTCGGATTTTACGTAGACGACGGCGGCCTTGAATTCTTTATCAAAGAGATAATACCTCGTGGCAATGCGACGGATTTGCTTCTTGGGCAAGAGTTCGGCAAATTCCTGGAGGTCAGAATTGAGGGACCTTGCGGAACGTTCTAGCGGATACTCGATTTCGATACCGAACACTCTGCTGAAGAAGTCAATGATTGCTTGGAGGTCGATGCCGTAACTGGACGCCTGCATACCCAGAGTGATGAAGTCCTCGTTGTGCGAAAGTTCGTCAATGATGACCTGGAACTCCTCAGCTTCGAGACGTTCAACCATGTAACTGAAGGCCTTGGAGTTCTCCTTTTTGTATTCGAAAAGGGCTTTGATTTCTTCGCGGGGTAAAATGGCTTCCATGGCATCGAGCATTCCACGAACACCGCCACCGGATCTCATCGATCTCTTCGACGGAGATGGTACGACTTCGGGTAATCCCAAATACTTGTTGATCTTGTTCATGTAGACCGAAACAGGTAATCCTGCGTTGTCAAGGTAATGGACAAACCTGCGGAACTCGCGATTCTGTTGAGCCGGGGTTGCGATCTTTTTGAATTCCTCGGATTTTATGTATACGGCAGCTGCCTGCACCTGGGGATCGTTGAAAACGAAGTCCACAGCGATGTCGAATAATTCCTCTATAGGCAGAATTTCAACGAATTCAGCTAGGTCTTTGAGTAGTTCTTCGCTGTAACGGTCGTGAGCGTGTCTGGCGCGGTCACCGAAACCGGGGAGGTGAAGACCCAAAATTTCGGAAGCTAGATCAGCGATCTCTTGAAGATTGACTCCATGCTCCTTCAGTTTGTTGATAATGACAAGGGCTTCGTCCTTTGCGAAAACAGTGTCAACGAATTGCTGGAATTCCGCACTGCTCAGACGTTTAACGAGCTTGGCGAAAGCTGGTGAGTTTTCGAGCTTGTAGTCGTAAAGAGCTTCAATCTTGCCCAAGGGCAGGATAGCCTTAATATCAGCGATGAGACCAGCGAGCCCACCGGTAGCCTTAAACGTACGCTTGCTAGAAATTGCGTACGGTTGGAACGGAGGGATTCCCAAAAGTTCGTGGATTCCATTTAAAACTTCATAAGCGTCAAGTCCGGATTCTTCAAGAAAAGCCAACACATCTCTGGCCTCTTTCATTGCTTCGACCTCAACGACGATATTATGGAAATCTTCACTCTGAAGATAGTCCATGGTTTCGAGGATTTCAGCATCTTTTTTCAAATAGTCCAAAACGATCTCGATAATTTCGTCATTGGGAAGAAGAGCGACAAAGTCCTGGAGGTCGTCGCTGAGATCAGCGCGAGCGATTGCAACGTTCACTGCTTTCGGGAATTCAAGGCCGAACATGGTGCTAAGAAGGTCCGTGACAGCTTTGACATCAATACCGTGTTCCTTAGCAAAACTGAGAATATGCTGGAAATCGGCATTGGCACGAAGAGCATTGATGAGTTCTTGGAAACGCGGGGAACTGAGACGTTCGACAAGTTTAGCAAAGGCGGGGGATGTTTCCAATTTCTTGTGATACAAAGCCTTGATGTCTTCAACCGGCAGCAGAGCCTTGACGTCAGCGATAAGACCAGCGACTCCACCGGTGATTTTGGTGTTTCTTGCCGATCGACCGGGTACTAGAGGTGGAAGACCGATTGCTTCGTGCAGGGAGTTCACCCCGGCATAGATGTCCAAACCGGACTCTTGCACGTAGTTGTAGAAGTTAATCACATCTTCGATGCTTTCAACTCTCTGCACCAAATGTTTGAAAGCGTCACTCTGTGCGTATTCAATGACGGCCTGAACTTCGGCGTCTTCTTCGACGTATTGCATGACGATTTTCTGCACTTTGTCTACCGGGACAAGAGCGACGAAGTCCTGGAAATCGTCCTGAAGGGCTTGTGCGGAACGGCTATGTCTGCTTGGGAATTCAAGGCCGAACATGGTGCTAAGAAGGTCCGTGACAGCTTTGACATCAATACCGTGTTCCTTAGCAAAACTGAGAATATGCTGGAAATCGGCATTGGCACGAAGAGCATTGATGAGTTCTTGGAAACGCGGGGAACTGAGACGTTCGACAAGTTTAGCAAAGGCGGGGGATGTTTCCAATTTCTTGTGATACAAAGCCTTGATGTCTTCAACCGGCAGCAGAGCCTTGACGTCAGCGATAAGACCAGCGACTCCACCGCTGATTTTGGTGTTTCTTGCCGATCGACCGGGTACTAGAGGTGGAAGACCGATTGCTTCGTGCAGGGAGTTCACCCCGGCGTAGATGTCCAAACCGGACTCTTGCACGTAGTTGTAGAAGTTAATCACATCTTCGATGCTTTCAACTCTCTGCACCAAATGTTTGAAAGCGTCACTCTGTGCGTATTCAATGACGGCCTGAACTTCGGCGTCTTCTTCGACGTATTGCATGACGATTTTCTGCACTTTGTCTACCGGGACAAGAGCGACGAAGTCCTGGAAATCGTCCTGAAGGGCTTGTGCGGAACGGCTATGTCTGCTTGGGAATTCAAGGCCGAACATGGTGCTAAGAAGGTCCGTGACAGCTTTGACATCAATACCGTGTTCCTTAGCAAAACTGAGAATATGCTGGAAATCGGCATTGGCACGAAGAGCATTGATGAGTTCTTGGAAACGCGGGGAACTGAGACGTTCGACAAGTTTAGCAAAGGCGGGGGATGTTTCCAATTTCTTGTGGTACAAAGCCTTGATGTCTTCAACCGGCAGCAGAGCCTTGACGTCAGCGATAAGACCAGCGACTCCACCGGTGATTTTGGTGTTTCTTGCCGATCGACCGGGTACTAGAGGTGGAAGACCGATTGCTTCGTGCAGGGAGTTCACCCCGGCGTAGATGTCCAAACCGGACTCTTGCACGTAGTTGTAGAAGTTAATCACATCTTCGATGCTTTCAACTCTCTGCACCAAATGTTTGAAAGCGTCACTCTGTGCGTATTCAATGACGGCCTGAACTTCGGCGTCTTCTTCGACGTATTGCATGACGATTTTCTGCACTTCGTCTACCGGAACAAGAGCGACGAAGTCCTGGAAATCGTCCTGAAGGGCTTGTGCGGAACGGCTATGTCTGCTTGGGAATTCAAGGCCGAACATGGTGCTAAGAAGGTCCGTGACAGCTTTGACATCAATACCGTGTTCCTTAGCAAAATTGAGAATATGCTGGAAATCGGCATTGGCACGAAGAGCATTGATGAGTTCTTGGAAACGCGGGGAACTGAGACGTTCGACAAGTTTAGCAAAGGCGGGGGATGTTTCTAATTTCTTGTGATACAAAGCCTTGATGTCTTCAACCGGCAGCAGAGCCTTGACGTCAGCGATAAGACCAGCGACTCCACCGGTGATTTTGGTGTTTCTTGCCGATCGACTGGGTACTAGAGGTGGAAGACCGATTGCTTCGTGCAGGGAGTTCACCCCGGCATAGATGTCCAAACCGGACTCTTGCACGTAGTTGTAGAAGTTAATCACATCTTCGATGCTTTCAACTCTCTGCACCAAATGTTTGAAAGCGTCACTCTGTGCGTATTCAATGACGGCCTGAACTTCGGCGTCTTCTTCGACGTATTGCATGACGATTTTCTGCACTTTGTCTACCGGGACAAGAGCGACGAAGTCCTGGAAATCGTCCTGAAGGGCTTGTGCGGAACGGCTATGTCTGCTTGGGAATTCAAGGCCGAACATGGTGCTAAGAAGGTCCGTGACAGCTTTGACATCAATACCGTGTTCCTTAGCAAAACTGAGAATATGCTGGAAATCGGCATTGGCACGAAGAGCATTGATGAGTTCTTGGAAACGCGGGGAACTGAGACGTTCGACAAGTTTAGCAAAGGCGGGGGATGTTTCCAATTTCTTGTGATACAAAGCCTTGATGTCTTCAACCGGCAGCAGAGCCTTGACGTCAGCGATAAGACCAGCGACTCCACCGGTGATTTTGGTGTTTCTTGCCGATCGACTGGGTACTAGAGGTGGAAGACCGATTGCTTCGTGCAGGGAGTTCACCCCGGCATAGATGTCCAAACCGGACTCTTGCACGTAGTTGTAGAAGTTAATCACATCTTCGATGCTTTCAACTCTCTGCACCAAATGTTTGAAAGCGTCACTCTGTGCGTATTCAATGACGGCCTGAACTTCGGCGTCTTCTTCGACGTATTGCATGACGATTTTCTGCACTTCGTCTACCGGAACAAGAGCGACGAAGTCCTGGAAATCTTCCTGAAGATCTTGAGCGGAACGGCTATGTCTGCTTGGGAATTCGAGGCCGAACATGGTGTTAAGAAGGTCCGTTACAGCTTTGACATCAATACCGTGTTCCTTAGCAAAACTGAGGATATGCTGGAAATCGGCATTGGCACGCAGCGCATTGATGAGTTCTTGGAATCGCGGGGAACTGAGACGTTCAACAAGTTTAGCAAAGGCGGGCGATGTTTCCAATTTCTTGTGATACAAAGCTTTGATATCTTCGAGCGGCAGGAGAGCCTTGATATCGGCGATAAGTCCTGCGACTCCTCCGGTGATTCTCACCTTCCTTGCCGATCTGCCGGGTACCAGAGGTGGGAGACCGATTGCTTCATGCAGGGAGTTTACCGCCCCATAGATGTCCAAACCGGATTCTTGCAAGTAGTTGTAGAAGTTAATCACGTCCTCGATGCTTTCGACTCTCTGCACCAAATTTTTAAAAGCGTCACTCTGTGCGTATTCAATGACGGCCTGAACTTCGGCGTCTTCTTCGAGGTATTGCATGACGATTTTCTGGGCTTTTTCCAGCGGTACCAGTGCAAGAAAGTCCTGGAAGTCGTCCTGGAGGTCCTGGGCGGAACGACTGTTTTTGCTCGGGAATTGGAGGCCGAGAATGTTGGTAAGAAGATCTGTTATGGCCTTGACATCGACACCGTGTTCCTTAGCAAAACTGAGGATGTGCTGGAAATCGGCATTATCACGCAGAGCATTGATAAGTTCTTGGAAACGTGGGGAACGGAAACGTTCGACAAGTTCAGCAAAGGCGGGAGAGGTTTCCAATTTTTCGTGGTACAAGGCCTTGATTTTTTCGATCGGTAGGATAGCCTTGATATCAGCGATGAGACCAGCAACTCCACCGGTGATTCTCACGTTTCTTGCCGATGCACCGGGCACCAGAGGCGGGAGACCGATCACTTCGTGAAGAGCGTTCACTGCGCTGTAGATGTCCAATCCTGACTCTTGCACATAGTTGTAGAAGTTGGTCACATCTTTGATGCTTTCAACTTTTTTAACTAATTCCTTAAATGCGTCACTCAGTACGTATTCAATTACGGCCTGAACTTCAGCGTCCTTGTCCAAATATTCAAAGAAAATGCTGCCTATTTCTTCAACGGGCATGAGGTCGACGAATTCTTCGAAAACTTCATTGAGATCGTTCGTGCGTCTCAAGGGCGTAGACCGGACATTGACAGCCCCGGATAGGGCAAGCGCCACCAAGAACGCCAAGGAGAACTTCATCTGTACCGAAAAAAAATAACGTTTTTTTATTGTTTTTCTTTTAACTATAAAGTTTTTTCACTTTACAGAATTAAAATGACCTATTCGCGACAAACATTACTTACCGTTTCGATGACTTGTCGTGCCTGATGAGGTTTGGCACTGTTTGCACGATTTATATACTAAATACCCCACCGAATCCAATCTTGCACGGTTAACTGATTGTGAGAAATGATTGTGTTGATTACCTTTCCGTATGTTAGCCAGTCGATAAGATTACGAGATGGTGTGACTCGAGTGCAGATGTAGTCTCAAGTACCTGAAGTGCCGTAATTCCCAAGATGTCGTTGACACTTTGCATTATCAATAATAACAATAAGTCTTCATACAAATTGCAGGTACTTGCGAAGTTATTCGTTTTTACTCCCAACGAAAAAACATCTCAAAATTCACAGGCATTTCCTTATTGAATCGAACACGATAAATGACAATACATATATTGTATGCAATCATAAAATTTTATAGAAATTTGTATATTATTTTGCTCCTAACGAAAAGTGCACTGTCGATTGGCCCAATTTGTGAGATGAATTCTTATCGGTCATTCACTGCTATCTGGTATAATGCTGGAGAGACAAAATAGAGATTTCAAACAGCATCATATCGCGACTTTAATAGTGCTGTCATTTATTTTTCTTACTTTCAACAAACACTTGAATATTAGTCGACAAAGAAAACCCATTCTTATCAGATACAGTTTCTAGTTAACTTGGGTTCATTATATTCTTGTATCACTCAAGCTTCATGCTTTCAATCGGTTAGCGTAAAAAAATACAATTTTTTTCTTCTATATATCGATAAAAAAAAAAATAACACGATCATTATCTAATACTGAATCAACTGAGCAATTTCTGTCGTAATGAATTAGTGACTCATAATATGAAAAAAGTTCATCCGTAAACAATCCACTTGAGTTTTTCCGCCTGAATATATCCAGATGGCCCTTCCTCTCCCGCCCCCTCATTTATCGCCGAAATTGACCGGAATTCGACCAGACAGTGTGTTCCACTTCCGTGGAATTGGATACATCGAATCAAATTTGTTATTATTATGACACCCATATCTAATGATACAGTGGCAAATTTTATGAACCATTTTCTAACTCCGACGATCGAGTTTGCTCCATGTTTCGCTGCCTGACGCCCTTTATTCACGTCTTTTTGATATTTATGGACAATCGTGCAAGTTGACTCGATACTCGGACGAAGCAATACTCAACACGTGTTGCGAATGGGCATTTTTATTTATCGACAGACTTATGAATATGAGAAAAATGAATAGCAAGAGAGATAAAGAATGACATGATATTTGAACAGGTGGCGAACTTTTAAAATAGTTCAGGCGAATGGCAAAAGGTGCGGTTAAGGCTTAGAGATTAGAAATGTTTGTTTAGCAAACGCTTAACACACGAAAAAAAATGATATTTCGAACTCTTGTAGATCTGTTGTTATCTGAATTTCGATGGCGAATAAGTCGAAAATGGTTGCATTTTATCAATCCGATATCTAAACCTTTTCTGTGGTATACAAGATGCTCTATGAAAATGTATTTGGACATTTTTCGATACGATCAACTGTATCGAAGATACGGACCAACATTTAAGCGAATACATAGGATATAAAGGAGGACTTTTTGACTAAATCGTTCAAACTAAATTTACATGATTGCAATTTTTATCACAACTGTTAACATTGCTATTTCATCGAATAAATTTCAATTAATTTTTTTCTCATTGCTTTCGAACCTTTTATTTTACTGTAGTTCTGCTTTCTTCGAAATTTGAATATCTTACTGCGATTCTACTCTTTCCGCGTCCGATAACCTCATATTCTCGGTAGCCTACTTTATTTTCCCTTTGCCTTCGAGAAACGAGAAAAGCGAAATATCAGGGCAGCCTGACGCGGTGATGCTGAGAGCCCTGAAGCGAGTGTGACAAAGATATTGCTTGCGCGGAAGGTAATGAGAACAAAGACGGAAAAGATTCTAATTAAAATTGTTACAATTTAATAAGCAATTCAAAGTGCGCCTCTGCTTAATGGGAAAGTCTGGAAAGCCATTTTATCACTTCTGCTCTTTACTGGGTGGCCAGAGAGAAAGAGAACTGTGGGAGAGGCTCGACTTTGCAATGAACAACTATGAGCAATCGACTTTGAGAGTGCACAGCGCGTTGCCGCGCACTCTGTTCCGCATTTTCTTTCTCTTTTCACATCTCTTCTTCAGCCTTTCTCACTTTTAACTTTTCCACTCAATATGGAGCACACCCCTGGCTCACGATAGGGATGCTCTCGCTAAAGGTTTAACGTAATTTCGCCCATCTACTCTAACCTCGAGACTCTATCTACTTTCTTTCGTTCACCTTTTTGCTTCGTCGAAAGAAAAAAAAAAAACAAGCTTAAGCAATATCACTATACAGGCGATGGGCAGAAGAGTAAAGTAGAAGATACGGTCTATTTTGTGTAATACGAATTCTAAACGAAATTGCTCCGTCCGGATAGAATTTAGATACGCATCTTTTGGAAGATTTTTAACCATAGCGATACCAGGTGGTAGAAAAAAAAATCTACAGGTATATATGTATCTACGTGTATATCATGTCTATGCATGAGTAACGTATAGTTTGAGGACATTTTCGTATAAATAACGTATAGTTTGAGGACATTTTCGTATAAATAACGGATAGTTTGAGGACTGGCCTACCATTTTCATCAACGTAAAGTATAGTTCGAGGACATTCTACTACTAAAGCAGAAATTTCACTATATATAAGGAATATCTCCGCTATAGTAGTGGAAATTCACTACTAAAGCGGAAATTTTACTATATATAAGGAATATTTCCGCTTTAGTAGTGGAATTCACTACTGAAGCGGACATTACGTTAAGTATAGTTCGAGGACATTCCACTACTATAGCTGAAATTTCACTATATATAAGGAAAATGTCCGCTTTAGTAGGAAATTCACTACTAAAGCGGAAATTTTACTATATATAAGGAATATTTCCGCATTCCGGAATTCACTACTAATGCGGACATTTTTTTATGTCCTCAAACTGTATGTTATACAAAATGTCCTCAAAGTATACGTAATATATACGAAAATGTCCTCAAACTATACGTTATATATGCGAAAATGTCCTCAAACTATACGTTACGCATATAAATACAAGTACACGAATATCTATACATACATAACCTCTAATTCACAAAGTTGCAGAATACATAGACAAATTTGGTAGATCGATAATTATTTATCAAAATTGTTGATCGCTGTTATCGCACCCAAGATACGAGTCATACGTTACGACATTGTTTCATTATCGTGATTGATTGTTCCGATTATCAGGTTTAAGCGATACAAAAGAATTTTTTTTCTATTTTATCTTGTGAGCAGTCGATGATAATATCCAAATAAAGCTAAACGAAGATTGTCCGATTGGATGAAAGTTAAAAGAAAGATGTTGGTGAATCGATTGAAAACGAATGTCCATCCTAACAAATTCTATAAGTAGAAATGCGTTGTTAATGCCGATGACGATTTATTTACTCATTGAGATCGAATAGATCGGTGTGATTGGAGGTCTATCGATCACAACTCACTGACATATCGATGCAGAATGTCCGAAACTCAAACACAATTAACATTGCATGTCATTTTGTCGCAATGATTGCTCACGAGAGTTACTTACTTGCATCTGATACACGACGAAACGGAAAACGGAACTGGACTTTGAGTCCACGAGAGATTCATTTCCAGGCAATCAATATCGATAGATCATTCGAAAAAGAATCGCAACGATAGTCGTGGCGTTTATCAGTTCAAAGATTATGCGGTCAGGAATGCAGGCCAGGTGTGCACGTACGATGGATCTATTGCTTTATTTTTATCTTAATCAATCGTTGTTCGGTAATGATTGCCACGAAAGATTACGAGTCATACGATATTTTTAATTTCTTTCACCTCTTTTATTTTTAATTCGATCTCTAACAATATTTGTATCCTTCGAACGCGGAGTACTCGTCTAACGAAAACTAAAATTACGCTTCTTTTGCACTGCGATTAAATATCATTAAAATATCCTTTCATCTCGTCCTTTTTCCGGTTTATCGTAGATAAAACAATACAACAATCGACAAATCGTTTACATTTATTCAAATTACGTAATCGCGCATCCCTTGAATTTCACCGAATCCGCGGATCGGGGTATTAGTGATATAGCGATGCAACGAACGATCGTAAAGTTTATGTCGTTCGGGAACGATGTGCCCTACGTTGGTAGGTACTATCTGGCCGCAATTATCTTCCAACAGGATATTGCTCTTTGCAGTTTTCCTCTCGGGGCACTGCGGCACAATTCTCTATGTGGCGTGCCCTGTGCTCTCGCTTTCTCTCTATCGCTGTGCGCTATGCTCCCCCCCCCTTCCCTCCCCCCGTTCAATCGTATCGAATTATTTTCTACCGGTTGGGCAGACGAACTTTCGCCGCAGAGCGAACGAGCGAGTTTCAGAACATCGGGATATTATAGCGGCACGTGGTGGTAACTGCCTTGGGCATCGTGTTGCTCGCATCGTTAGTGCACGGTAACTGCTTTTCCGAGACTTTCTACAGATGAAAAAAAAAACGAAGACAAGACAACTACCAGCTCACAACGCGCAATACGGGAGTTTTCTCACCGTATTCTTCGTTCAGGGCGAGCGTGTCTGACTAACATGTGCTATAACTACTTGACGCAGCGTCGTTCCTTCAAAAACTCTCTGGCACTCCAACCAACTTACGACCACTGTCTTGCAATACGAAAGTATCGAAAAATATTCAATATCGTAAGATCGATAATTCGTTGAAATTTTTTTAATTTTCAGAAATATCTAAGGTTAGAATTTTTCAAATTTTAGATGGCCGTCAATGCCTTTGATATAAAAAAGAAGAAAAAAAACGGAAATGCTTTTATTTATTTCGAAGAGGCTGATGAAATGAACGAACTATAGAAAAAAAAATAAAAAAAGAACGACGAAGTGTCTTCTTCGAAACAGATAAAACCAACGTGCTGCGGTCAATCGAAAGCCACTCGTCTCTGTTGGTGCTAAAAAGACCGAGTGTAAGGTTTTTTCTGGCACCCTGTAGCGAAGTGGTAAGGGTCGTTTACCAGGGACAGTGAATGCTGGTAGTGGTGTGCAACGTTCCGACAACGCGTCGGTCGTCGGGCGTCGGTAGAGCAATGGGAATGCTTCCGAGGCCGTGACAAATCCAACTGGAGTAATCGAGGTCGCGGCATCGCTAGGTTTTACACCCGAACACTTATATACTCTATTGCGATTGGATTGTACGCTCACTCGATCTCATTCTAGCTGTTTTACCGCAGTGTTGGATCCTTCTGGCTTCTCCTGCACTCTTCGCCCTCATTTTCGAGTACCGTTCAAAAAATTTAATCAAAATTGATACACCGTGCTGTAGATATTATTGTTGTTATTCACTGCTAATGACTATTCAATATCTGTTCCAATATTTATCGTATTTAAATAAATAATAAACATAGCGACAACGGTGGATGCGCGGTTGGCGCGCGGCGCTGATGATGACCCAAGTCAAGCAGCTTTTTTCGCGGGCAGTACTTGGATGGGTGACCGCTCAGCCGCGCGCCGACTGGCGCATTAATCGTTGAGCGGGAGACTCATTCTTCCGAGACTATGATGTTCCCTGCACTTTACGCAAAGGTGCAAAAAACATCGAAGAATCAGTAGATATGGCCGTCTGCACCGGCACGGGGTTTCCGCAGTTTTCCCGTGTCTCCGGCAAATACGGTACAGTGTAGCGAAGTCGGCTGCGGACGCACAGGAAAGGTTAGGTAGATTAGCTGAGTACGGGTAGGGAACCTTCGGAGGGGGGAAACCGTAAAAACCCAGAAGGGTATACGGCGGAATAAGGGGAACACTACCTAACCTAACCTAAATAATAAACATTACATATGCATATAAAAAAAATAATAAATAAAAAAATGAAGAAAAAAAAAAAAAAAAAACAGTAAAGCTAACGACTGGTAGAAAATTGAAAAAAAAAATTCCGCTTTAAAATGAGTCGAAATTTGATTTAAAAAAAAAAGCAACATTTTTGCTGGTTACGGCACTTGTCCGTTGCATCGTCCGTTTCGTATTCGTAGAGAAGCAAGTATTGTACTGTACATGGGGAATGTATCTGAAGGAGGGAGGACATGCACGAACGAAGGAAGTCCCGAAGGGGTTTGGCCCGTCGGCCATGCGCCGTCGAGTTGTGTCTGTTCCCGGTCAGGACACGCGAGGATGGTCCACAGTCGGCGAACCCCGCGTGTGTTCGCGCTTATATTTCAACGTCGGTCTATCCGGTCGACTGACGAGTGATGTGGTCGCTCGACCCCTCGCGTATCCGGAGACCTTCGCTCGCCAAACACACCTCGCTATATGGTATATGTGCGCTATTAGTATACAGGATGTTTCAGAACAAACAGCGATCCTGTTATGGTACGTCGATATGATGTTCCGAAAAAACTACTTGGATGATACATATATATTTTTTTTTTTTTTCGAAATTTGCAATAATTTCTTAATACGAAGCAATAAAAATGCAATGTTGAGGAGATAATTGGTCTGACATCGTTAAATACTTCGTTGACTTCGTTGACGCCATTTTCCGATTTTGTCGTCCAGTAAAAAAAAATTATAAATTCCGATGTATTCCTCATTATTTACGTTTGCCACACATTTCATTTATTAACTATTAACGTAAAAAAAACACATAAGACTTTTAATAAATTTGCCAAAGCCACAATCGGCAATCATCCGGTGATGAATGTGGAAAATTTATTTGAATGATCCTGTACTCCAGACTCCTAAGGATACTATGTATCTACGTATACCGATTGTATGCAGACCACAGCGTCCAAGCTACCACCCCAGGTCCTGTTTGCGTACAGTCGACGGCCGTCTGTTGCTGCCCCTTTGCTACTCCGAGGTGCGGCCACTAACGTCCCATGCTATTCAGTTCGATGACGCGAATATATACGATTCTTCGTCTTCTCTTTGACTTTTCCTTACTCAACGAACTCGCCGTTTAAAGCTACAAACGTCCTTAGCATTCCCAATTCTAACTCCAGTGTCTTAAATTCTCGTAAAACAGATATCGATTCCATTGTAAAATTCCCAAAAAAAAAAAAAAATATATCGATATCGCGGTCCAAATTTTTTTTGTTTTTATTTCAGTTCATTCTATACAATGTAATGGCCGCTCAAAAAAAAATTGAACCGTTTAAGATTTTTTTTTTATTAAAAATGAATTATACGAACAATAGTAACACCAGTATACGGAATCTTCGTATCTGTCCTCGGAGTTGGTCGTTACTCGTTACTAACGAGATAATCAATGTGCGGTCGTTTGCCACATCGTACCACAGTATATTCGCTTGTTTGTTGCCACTGTAATAGTGTACCTTCAATTCTGTATACATCGCGCAACATATTCCATAGACACTCTGCGACTGACTGAGGGACACGTTGTGTACCCGTATGAACTGTGCGAGGGATGAGGGATGGATAGGAGGGGGGGGGGGAGAGGGGGCGGCGAAAGGGCACAAACGTAAACCCAACGAAGCTTTCGATAACGAGCAAACTTTCGGACCCGACTCTGGCCACTCGAGCAAAGTAATTATCCTCGTATTACTAGTCGAGTTACATTAATTAACGTTGGCGAGCGGATGGCCAATGGAAGGAGAGCATAGAGAGAAGAACCGAGAATAGAGTGGTTGTAGTATCATATAGGAAGCGTAGATTCAACGGGGTTTGGATACCACACTACACAGAAATCAGTTCACAGGGGATTTCGCAAAATCGTGAACACGAGGATTCTCGACGAGTACCCCGTACCCCTTGACTTCCCACCGTCGCGGTACAACGCTCGACAATGCGAATACAGCCATCGTGTAACGTTACAGACGGATTATAATGACGAAAGGCGACCTCTACAGTACAGGATAAAAATACGAGAAACGGCAGGAAAATTAACGACAAAAAGAGAGCTGCAATAGGATTTCGCGACCGGGAAAAACGCGGTAACCGAAAATTGCATTCGAGTGCAAATAAATACTTTTGTGTAATCGGAGAAGGTGCAATCTTATGTCTCCGAGAAACAAACGGTGGTTTCTTCGTTTACCTATTTCGGAGCTTCTCAGTGAAATGCACAAGAGGTTCAAATTTCGACAGGAAGTGGATAGTTTAAACCTTTGAAGCACAGCGGTTGCAGGAAGGTAATGGGAAACGGAGAAACAAAGGGGATTGGTACAGACTACAGAATTAGTTCGCAGGGGGATACGCGAAATTGTGAACGCGAGGTTCCTCGGCATCCTTGTAGTTCCTTGACTTCCCCTATCCTCGTAGTACAACGCGCGGCAACGCGAATACTGGCAACACATCGTAGAACCGTCGGTGTCATGTTATATACATATATACAGATTATAATGATCAGAGTTGTTAGCTGTACGGAAAATAAGCATGAGAACCGGGTAGGAAAATTAGCGTAAAACATTGCGTTTCCTGTGTTTTCTTAAATGAGGAAAATCCAACGAAAAATGTAATTTCATATCACCATTTTTTTACGATTTTTTGTTGGAAGCTTAAACGATGCGTTGATCTGGAAAGATTTTTTTTCTTCTGTTAATCCCGGAAAATGACGATTTAATGGATGTTCGCTCTTAGCGTTAAAGGGTTGAATCGGTTTGTCGGACTTATCGCATCTGTAGTCCGCTATAGTTTCCTTTCACAGTCTGAATCATAGCCGCTATATATCTATTTGGCACTACAGTAGAAGGTAAAATTTGATACAGGATAGCTGCAGTAAGCTGACCGAACGGTGTACCCCCGCGAATTCCCTGGCGACCACGACGGAAATCACATTTCACCTCGATACACTTCAGTTCCTCTTGCCGTACCCTCTGCTCTAGCTGTTGCTGTTTCAGCTCACTGCGACAATCTCTCCCTTCTGTCGACCCCTCTTTCTCTCCTTTTCACTCTCTCTCTCTCTCTCTCTATCCTTCCTCACCCCACCCACTTCCCCCCTCCCGTGTGCGTATATACGATAGCTGGAGAGCTGCTCCGGCAATTTCCTCGAGAGCAAACGAGTCGAGCTTCCGGTTCGCATTCATTAAACTTTGACGGCGTGTAGCCGTGCGGTTCGATCAACTATGTCCAAGCGTGCAACCAGTTCCGAATAGTATTAGCAGTAGCAGTAGTACATTGTGTCCGACTATACTGCTCTTCGTAAAGTAAAGTCGAAAATGCAAGTAGCTCTGTACGTATTTATATTGATATAGAAAAGGATTATAGATACGAAATTTAACCTCAAATTGGAAGGACATAAAAAAAGAAAGTTCGAAATCAAATTAGTACATATTTTTACGTGCCGAATATGAATTCGGCAATAGCTCGGACCTAAATGAGTTGAGCGAAGTATCCTTAACCTCAAAAAATTATTTAATTTTTCTCCAACCCCTCTGAATTTTGTTCATTGAACGAATTTGCCTGAAATCGAGTTGAAAATAATAATCAATTGATTTTTTCTTCGAGAGTGTGAATTGAGTAAAAACGTTATTTATTGGTGTGTACGCTTCATAATACGCGGAAGTATATATCGTTAAATTCATTGTATCATCATTCCGCAGCAATTTATCTCTTTCCCGTTTGCTAGAGTCTCTTCTCTTCTCACACCGTATAGATCTTTCCCTCGCGCCTTAACGCACTACGGTATTATAATACAGCAGTATATTATTATTGTTTCGTATTTAGGAGAATCGTGAATGGTACCGGCATATCCTCCGAGCTTTATTCCACCTCACCCTCGCGCGCTCTCACCCTCTGATATGATAATACGAACGGGGTACGCGACAATGCTTTAATCCGGGGTCGGGTGTCCACCGGGGTACAAAAGGTGTGAGCTACGGAAATAAGCTGATTAGGAAACATCCCCTTCTCTCTCGCGCTCCCCCACCCCCTCCCTCCCCTCTTTTCCTCACTGTCTTTCGCCTTTCTCGCCCTTTCTCCATAATCTTCCTGCATTCCAACTGCCCCTGGGGCTTTTTAACCGTCTCTCCTTTCTCCACCCTTTCGTTTTTCATCCCTTCGCACATTATTCCCTTTTGTTACCACTTTCGTACGCGATATTCGGCTCAATGTCCCTATATTCACTGGAAAGATGATGAATTGGGAAAACGAATAGTTAGTTGGGGCAGAAATTTAAAAAAAAATCGGTTGCACTAATTATTACCAGTAGACAATTGATTTTTAGCTCTTCCGATTTATCACTTTTTTCAACGGATCGAACGAACTGAAAGCCGAAATTCCAGTCGCTGCTTTGACTATCGAGCTTTTCAGCTCACGTTCGAAATTATATATTAATTCGATTTCGAAATTAGATTTTTTAAATTTTGAAAAGACAATTGAAAATATCCATTTTTGTTAGAAGAATAGACAGACGAAGACAATGCCGTGAAAATATTTGTGATTTTGTAGAATTAATAGCGGCATCGAACGCCTTCTCACCCCTTGTTTCCAATGTCTTCTTTCTTCGCCCATTTCGCCACCCCTCACTCCCATCATCCACCTACCACGCTGAGCCCGAAGTCACGCTCTCGGCGATATATCAAAGTATTATACCTGTCAGCTTCGTCTAAGCCTCGAGAATGAAGCGATTAAAGAGAGATCCATAAGTCCCGAAGAAAAAGCCTCGCGTTCGCCAGACGCTAAAAAATAAATAAAAAAAGAACTGAGCAAAGAACGATGGTGAGTTTAGTCGACTTTATATCGAGCCTCTTCAACGATAAGTCCCTTCGATTCTGTTTTGTTTCTTTTCTTACTCTTTCTCTTTCTTTATTCGTTTATATATTTCTTCCGCTTTTATATAGTTAGCGAGCTTGCGACTAGAATCGCTGCTGGTCCGCAAGACGATCGCGAATTGTGTGACTGGAATTGGTATGTGGTACACTTCAGTCTATCAAGGAGAAGCAGAGTAGAGTGAAGAAAGTAGCTTTGGCTTTAGATACCGATATATAACTGTGTCTCGGTGTTTCAGTCGCACTGAAGCACGGCGAACTTTTACGACATCCTTTTCTCTCCCTTCATGTGTTTTTTTCATTGTTGATCTTTTTTTTTTTTTTTTTTTTTTCTTCGATTTTTTCGATTTGCGGCAATAGCCACTGCACAACCAACTCGCGTACTTCCCTTCATCCACACGCCTATAAGTTTGGACTTCTTACTCCTTCCAGCGTCAACACTTCAGCGTGTACCTCTCGTTTCGAAATTATTATTTTTCCTGTACGATGGTTTTCGTTCGTTGATTTTTATTTTTAAAAATAAATATTTATTTAACAATAAATATATTTAATTTAATAATAAATTAATAATATTTAATAATAATAAATATTTTTTAAATAAAAATATTTAAAAATCCTAAATATCAACGAGTAATAAGTCGCCTTTTTGCTTTCTTCTGACGAGCCTCTTATCCCTCGTTATCCCTGAAGTCTCCGTCTTTTTTTTTTTTTTTTTGAAAACTACCAATTCGATTAAATATATATTCTTCATTGCTAAAAGCGCGCCGATTCTCGCTTCGCCGTGATGAGAAAGAAAAAAAAAAAGATAAAATGGGAAATGGGTTGAAGATGGTCGCGAATTTACGACCCCCGATGGATTTACCTCCGTGACTCATCCGCTTCGTTCTGTTGCGAGGAAAAGACGAAGGAGGACACGAACCAAGCGAACGTCATTCCCTTTAGATCTACGAGACCTTCTCGGCTGTATCATCCCCTCTTCTTCACCCTTTTTTTACCACCCTTTCATCCCTTATACTACAACGTACACTCGACAGTCCGTACGTCCCTGGAATATAATTCCTATCCCGTTGGAAAAATACGACGCAATGCATACCGATTTTCGTTCGGTTGGATTTTCACGCTCGGTTCTGGCAACGAACAGATACGGCGATGAATGGTGAAAAAGAAGAGACGTCGGACTCGAATAGGGGGATGGCGAGAAGCGAAACGAGGGAATAAGATTTTAATTCAACAGCCTCGCAGTTCTCTTCTCCCGTTCTCCTTTATTCCTCCATCCAACATCGCACACTTTTCTTCGCTTTTTTACATTTTTTTTTTTTTTTTTTTTTTTTTCGGTGGTGATACTCCGCGAAGAGATAGAGAACCGACACGCGTTGCACTCCCGTGCAATGCAACTCACTATTCACTGCGTGTTTTTAAGATATTTTTTCCTCGAGCAATTTCATCGATTGAATAAATAATAGCGAACGAGAAACTTCGCTGGATGTAAATTATTTCTGATAATAACAATTTCACAACTCTCGCATTGGTTTTCTTTGTGTACTTTCCTGTTTGTCGGCTCGTCGGGCTTTCCGCGAACTCATCAATAGACGAATGAAACAAGAGACGCGATATTCCTATGAGAAAAGGTTCACCGCGAATTCTGCTCGAGACGCATTACGTGAATATACTATATGTTAGGAACAGGTGTCGCGTGTCTCGCAAAGATGGCGGTTCGGTGTGAGAGCAATTCTATACATGACGATGAGAGGCAATATGAAAGATCCAAAGAGATGGAGCGAAGCTACGGATAGACAGCAACGACGAAAAGATCCTTCGATAAATCGATATGCGAGAGACGTCGACTGCGACAAACTCTATCAGATGAAAAAATATCGTCTTTGAGTGTAATATTGATAGCTTTGCCGCATACATCGTTACATTTTACGATGTCAGATATCGGTATTAGACGTTTCTAATATTTCAAAGTCTTTGCCGATCGACGTTGTATGGCATCAATTTTCGTATTATTTAGGTTATTGTATATCGTGGAATTTTTTGTCGCAATGGTTACAACTGATTAAGATCACATATCGGATGATTTTGACATCAAAATCGTCTGGGCGATCAGTTATCTTTTTTTTTTCTTTTTTTTTTTTTTTTTTTTTTTTTTAGAGCGTATTATTTTACCGATGATTTATGTTTTCCGGTAAAAAATATTTTTGATTTATTTCTCGCAAAATAAAAAGCGTAAATCAAAAGATACAAGTCGATTCGACTTATCTTTGAAACGCGAGAGGTTAAAAGTTTCAGGGTAACTTGAAACATGCGATTAGGATGCAAAGACTCGAGTTAGAAGTGTTTGCGCGTAGGGATGGAATCACCATTTCCCTTGCGTCTCTCTCTCTCTCTCTCTCTCTCTCTCTCTCTCTCTCTCTCTCTCTCTCTCTCTCTCTCTCTCTCTCTCTCTCTCTCTCTCTCTCTCTCTTTACCGTCTCTTTTCTTCTATTTTTTCTTCACTTTAGGTCTTTTTTTCGCGTACTTCTTTGATTTCCTTCTTCTTGTTATTTTTTTTTTTTTTTTTTTTTTTCAATATAACTTCTAACTCCGTTTCTCCCAACGGACGGGGAAGATTCCCCGGGCAGAGCACCGTACCGGCCCCGAAGCAGAAAAAGTCTGCAAATCTAGAAAGACTTCCGAGTTTTCTTTTTTTTCCTCCAACTTCCAGTCCTGGAGGGATCGAAACTTTTGATCCGATCGAAGAACGACGCCGCGAGTGCGCAAGGAATGGCTAAGAATTAAGTCTATCGGGATTTGCAAACGCGTGAGAACCTTTTTCCTTTTTTTAACGATATTTTTACGCGCAAATTATTTGATTTTCTCGAAACATTCGCAAGTATATGTTTACGAGAATTTAAAAAACGAGTAAAAAGCGTTATTTCAAAATTACGAAAAATATTTTTCGTCCCGAAACGACGGATATTTCACAAAATTCACCGTTGATAGACCTAACGATCCGAGAATCTTACGTCGTCTGTGCATTCACCGTCTCGAGGCGTTACTTCATAATACGTCGCCGGCACCCGGGGAGATCGCAAAGAATTTTCAAGTCTGTTGAAGAGTAGTAGGGGAGGTGAAGATACTCGCGAGTTTATTCTCGCGCGAGAAAAGAGTCAGTCCTGAGCCCACGCTCGATCGATACGCTTTATGACAGACGGGAAGAAAGGGAATGAGAGAAAAAGAAAGGGTGAGAGAGAGAGAAAGAGAGAGAGAGAGAGAGAGAGAGAGGGAGAGAAAAAAGAAAAGAGCAAGTGATAAGAAAGAACGAGACGCTTAACGTCTCTACCGGCGATGGTACTTTGTGCGAGTTGCCCCTTGACGCGGAAATCTTGTCGCCGTAATGAGACACAGAAGAATTCGCAATAAGCAACGGGAGATGCTTGAAAAAGCTCGGCCTACTGGAAGCCCGCAGTCGTCGACGTTCATTGAAAGAATCCTATAGTATACGAACATTTTTTTTTCTTTTTTTCTTCATTTTTTTCTCAACTTCTCTCTCTCTCTCTCTCTCTGGATTCAGTCTTCAGAAAGACATTCAGTTTTACATTCAATTCTCCTGCGAACATTCATCGTAGATTCGTATACTATTCTTGTGCGTCATTTTCAATTGGTGTTAAGTTCTCTTTTGATTGATTTCATTCTTGTGCAGAGAATAGAAAATATGGGGGAGATGAGGCTTTAAGAGCGGAGAGACATACCTTGAAAGAAGAACAAATAAAAAGACAATTTAGTTGGTGAATTTAAATACTGAATAATAAATAAATTTTCTCAATTTTTTTTTTACACGATGATTTTTCGTTGATTTGGCAAAAAAAAAATGTATAAGTACAGTGAATCTAAGGAATCGGCTTTTAGAATTTTTTTTTTTTTTTTTTAAACTTTCGCCAAATGTATTTAATCTTATCGATGATTATCGCTTGCGTTATCGCGTAATCTCGGTGTACATTGCTTAGTCTCAATTTTATCGGTAATATCAGTTATTCTGTTGCGGTCTCGTATCTTTATTCTAAATATCTATCGATGCACGATCGAGTTTTCGTTTGATGAAAAAAAAATTAGAAGTTATCGAAAACAACTCGTCTTCTTTCCTCGCGAACAGCAGGAGGCAATTTTATCGCCGAATATACTTTCTGTGCGCGATGTCGAGCCGTCGGCGACTTCGTGAGTGATGGAGAGCAGACGAACAGTGAGACAAAGCTATGGAAAAGTACCAGGAAGCGAAAGGCAAAAAAAAAAAAAATTGAAAATATCTCGTATGCCATGAAGCGAGACGTGCGAAAGTTACGCAATAGAGAAATAGATGTTCACTTCGGCTACTTTACGCCTCAATAACGTATTCCAACATTTTTCCTCACAAAGGCAAAAAGTTCGAGAACACACTCTGCGTGGGCATAGTAACCAATCTCGATGTCTGACGACGCCGCGAGACGGGATCTACGACGGTAAGAGTCTTAACGTCGTGATGAAGCGTACAAAGAAATTGGTACTTGGCGGGGAAGGGAATTAGGAGGAGAAAATGTATGAAGCCGTAGAAGATATATAAAAAAATATATGGCAAATAAATTTTGTCGTAAAAAAAAAAAAAAAAAAAAAAAACACCGTTATAATGCTGATATCTACGATGCGAACTGTAGCAATTTGTGACTCTTTTAAAAAATTGTAATCGCAACAAAAAAAACAGTATTTTTCAACGACTTCGAGTTCGGGCTCCCGTGACGCGGAATGCAATGTTTGTGTCAAAAAAAAAAAAAAAAAAAAAAAAAAAAAAAAAATTTCAAATAAAATAAAAATCCGAAGATGTGATATAGCCGCGTTCCAGGCTGACAGATAAATGGCGTTTGCCCTATCGAGGCGAATTCATTCGTACAGGCAATAACGTGTGATAAAATCGATTCATTTAATCCCCGAGAAATCCAATTCCGCGCACCTGGCAACGATATAAAGGTCACCTATGTTTATGCCTCTGCCGTTGCTTCTTAATTGATACTCGATCATTGCGATTCGTATCTCGCGAACGGGATTGCTGGCTTCACGAACGCACATGTATGGTACCTAATGTATAGTCGCGCGTGCGCTTATCTTTCATTTTTGATTAAAAGCTCAAAAACCTCTTCAAATTGGATTAATACAAATGGATATGGTACAAATTTTTTCGAATCATATTTATTTGCGATGTATCATCGAATATTAACCAATCCGTTTACCGTGTATTATCGACGATCGATACGAAATTTAGCCACATAGATCGTTGAGAAATGTTTATCGAGATTCAACCTCTGCTCGCTTCATTTTCTCGAGAATAAGTACCGCGAGTAAATAATACATCCTGAGGTATCTCTTTCCGTTTTTAGTTTATTGTTCGCAACAGGAGCGTATGATTCGATTTTTAAGCGAAAGATACTTACGCGCATCGTTTTCTCGTCTCGTCGTTTACCAGCGGCAACCTCGCTAACGAACTTGCCAACGTTTTCTGTATTGTCGTCTACGGCTTATTTAATTTCATCCCCCAACCGCCCTTTCTCTTCATTCGTCTCGTCGTCATCGTCGTCGACATTCTTCGCGAAAGCTGAAGCTCTGCAAAGAATCCATCCGGCAGTACGAATTGAAACCAGAAGAAAGATTCCACATGGTGCACGCGCACCGTCGGCGGCGACGAGCTTTCACCCTTTATCCCACTTTTTCCGTACCTACGTCGGTACGTACTTACACTCCCTTTCTTTATGCTGGTAATTCAATCTCGACGAACGTCGAGGAAAATATATTGTACCCGGACGGTTAACTCAAGAGAGTGAACCGGTGAACGTTATTATATTCCCGGGCGACTCGAAACGATACATTGTATTAAGTCAAGAAGAAAGGGCGGAGGGTTGAAAATATAAGAAATCGCTGAGGGAAAAGCCAAGAAACAATATCTTCCGAAGAGTACACGCGCTCGAGATCCTAATTTTTTTTTTTTTCGATTAAAAAAAGAGAAGAGTCGCTTCCTCGACTGAGAAATTCTTTAGAATGTCGACCCCTATGTCCCGATGACGATGAAAAAAATAATTTTTACCAATGCTTGACACCGGGAGAAATTTACTCAAAAATATTGAAACGATGAATTTTTTTGCGAAATCTTTTGGACGAATTTTTTTTTTTTTTTTTTTTCGTCGATCGCCCGATGTATTTTTTGTCAAGCCGCGGAGTCGTGTCCTCTTCGTTCGAGCGAGAATTCCATTTCACGGGTATGTTATCGAAGCGATCAGGAAGAAGGAAAGGAATGAAAGCAGGAAGTGGAAGAAGGATCCCGAGCGAGCAATTTGTCATCGTCAGCGTCGTCGGGAACGCCCGACCTCTCTCTCTCTCTCTCTCTCCCTTTCACTACCCTCAGACATTGAACGCCTCTGTACCAATTAAAACTATGTCGTCCACTTCTTCGTTCTCGACGTTTTCGCTCTCGAGGTGTCCTCGCTTCCGTCTCTCGCCAGTAGTTCAACCTCGTCGGGGTTGGCGAGCGACGCAAAGGGGTTGTAAGAGGAAAGATACATGAGTGTAAAATAGTTTCTTCCGTATCGCTCACTCACGCGATTGTTTCCATCCTTTAATTAAGTCGAGATTCACTTCCTCGGCCTTCTTTTTTTTTTTTTTTAAGGCGTTTCATTTAAGATACTCTATATTTACTGTCCCGCAAGCGCGGAATTCTGTCGAGAATTTAAGTTCGAAATATTCAACGCAATCCTCTGAAAGAGCCGAATTTACACGTGTAAACGGCTAAGATAAATTCAACAAAATTTTTTTTTTGTCTTCAATCGTCCAAAGGTCCGAATTATCGTGTTTTCACGTGTTGCTGTCAATCCAAATAAATATGAAGTGCGAAAAAAAAAGATAGAAGAACTTTGAAAAATACGATATTTCGTAATCAATTAGATGTGATTTATAATTTGTTTTTGTCTCTATCGATGTATTGTATTGATTTCAATACAGTGTTTCATACCATTTTTGACTCGTAATCGACGGAATTTTCCTTCCGAAAATTCTTCTCATTATCTATCGTATCGCTGAATCACAGCACTTGTAACGCCCGATCGCACGATCCCTTATCTCGGTTAGACATTCGCTCGACATTGTTAAAGCTATTATTAAATTTTGACACTAAATTTAATTAAATACAAAAATATTCATTCCGTAGCTTCGTATATCATTGCGATCTATTGAAAATAAAATAAAAAATATATAATATATGTGTTATTATTATTTGGGAATTCACAGTATTGTAAGGAAAGTACACGAAGAGAAGGTGTTTTCGCCAAGAATCGGTCGTTTGGCCGTCTCAAGTAGTACCGACATCTCATCGACTCGATTGACCCTCACTTGGCGACTCTTACTGCTTCAATACTCAGTCCTTCTCTCGTCTCTCTATTTCGCTCATTCTTTCATTCTTCGTCGCAGTTTTTTGGTTTGTCGTTCTATCCGTTATCCCAAATCTCGGTACACGACGGGTTCCTCTGCAGTGTGTATCAGAATCCGTTGACAAAATCTTTTAGTATCGTGAATATTGCGTTAAGTAACTGTGGTTTCCCGCTAAATTAAAAAAATATAAAATTTTGCTGCCCTTATAAAATTTCGTACGTCTGAAAATTTCACGGCTTAACGTATCAGTAACGTTATGAAATTTTTTATTTAAAAAAATCCCAATGTATGAATAATAATTTTTATTAACTGATTCGCGAAATTTTCTTTTTTTTTTCCGAAAATTATAATAATAATAATAATGATTATAGTGCAGTTCTGAAGTTTGATACGATTAATTTCAGTAGACGCTGTATACTGCATTGATTCTTCGTCAATCGTCTCATCCCAATTTCGTGTCCACTATTTGGTAGGTTCGATGTATCGAGAAGACGTTCGACGTTGCAACGCTCGAGGATAGTGGCGGTTGAGTCCTTTTGTTGGTCGAAGTGAGTTCGGGTGCGAGGGTGGTGCGATGTAGAGGAGTCTCACGGAGTTGGGAGGGGGTGGGGGGGGGGGTGGTAAAAGCAAGGGATGGTGAAAGATGGAAGGACAGAAGGGGTTGAATACGGGCGGTGTAACGAAACGAAGCGGAGTACGTCGCGGTTTGAGATCTGAACTCCTAAGGGCCTTTGCTGCTTCTCATGCTGCTGCTTCGCAGTGGTTGGTTCTTGGTGCGCATCGCAGCGCATTGCCTCGAGTGACGTCCGATGTCTGGCTTGGTTTCCCGGTAACTTCCGCCCTCCGGCAAGCTCTTCCGCTTTTCGCAGATGGGAGAGAGCGAGAGAACGGAGGTACATTCCTCCCGACATGGTACCACGACCACGAACGACTACTACCCGCTACGATACCGAGACGGTAGTCGGAAAACTCACACGAGTCTCCGACGTACCGCATCGACTAGGCAAAGTGCCATTGGGCGCTGAATTTCCAATTTGTATTCAAGAAATATATCAACATTTTTTTTTTACGCTTAAAAAAAAAAGTTGATTGCGGCAAATAGATTTTCGCGTCAATAAAAAAAAAAAAATTGAAGGGTTTGTTGATTAAAAAAAAAAAAAAAGAAAACACCATCAAATCTTAAAAGATTTTAATGGAGTCGCTGTAACGCATGGATCGAGAATGTCGTCAGTCAACAGGTTACGTAATACACCGAAGTAGCGAGGTAGTGAGTGAAATATATAGCTGGGGCTCTGTGGGAAACCCGATGCATCGGCAGTTCTGACGGTGCGGTGAAGTCGGGAGGGGGGGGGGAGGTAAATGGATGGTAGTCAACCTACTATAGTGCGGTATACACACAGCGAGTACAGAAGCCCGCGGGGGTGTGGAAGCCTTGAGAGTTCGACCCGCGACAACCCGCCCTCACCATGCACCCTCTGGCCATCTACCTTAGGCGCTACTAGTTGCTTCCTGGAAACTTGAGATGCAAACGGTCGAAGTTGCGCTGCGGGTATTGTGCTGTGGTAAAACGCGTCTTAGCACTATGAGTGTGAAAAAAACAGAGAAAACAAGTGAACGATGAAAGACTAGTCGTAAAAGAGGCAGTTTAATGTCTACTCTGGTCGGATACAACGCGAAGTTCGGTTTGGTTTACTAATGCGATTACTATTATGCGCAATCCTAGAATATGATTATTATTTCAACTCTCTTATCTTTTAATCTCGAATTTAAAAAAAAAAAAAAAAATATTGACCACAACAACACAACAATACAATAACGCAATACGTATTATTGCATTACGCAATTGTTATTATTACGCACTTTGACTTATTCTCGCGAAGGAAATGAGATCCGCTAGTAAAATATATAGATTGATTCTTTCTGTATAGCGCTCAGAAGTGTTACACAAAAAAGAAAAAAAATGTAATGTAATGCGTTTAAAAGATTTTCTACTTTAAATATAATAATAATAATAATAATAATGACAATAATAACAATAATAATAATAATTCTGCTTGTTAGCGGCCCAGAACTGCATACATATTATTATTATTATTGTTGATTTATGTGATCTTTTTAATTACACATTTTTTTTATCTCAGTAATCATAAAATCGATTAGATACAAATCATAATCGCCTAAACGACCGGCAACTTTTATAGGATTGAAGAAAAAAGAAAATACGTTCAATTTTTACTTGGTTCGAGTTTCGTCAATCGTGAGATAGACAGCACTTTTCCTCGGCGAAGCTCTTGTGGTTCGCGATACAAACGATGAAAGTTTACAACGAGAGGCGCGTCGGGAGAGGTGCAGGTGGGTGGTAAAACTTATCTCCTTATCGCCTCGGCAGAGGTAGACTAAGAGGCGGCACAGTAGCAGCGGGCATCAGAAGCGGCCGGACGTTAATGAAGAAAGGGGTTCCGCCTGATGGAAACTCTTTTGCGAGGTGGTGAGCACAGGCGGCGTAAGGCTAAAATACGCGAAGATCGGTCAAAACTTTTGTGGACGAGTTTTTCTTTTTTTTTTTTATTCCGCTTCAACGGCACGGACTGCGCCTTTGGCCTCTTTTCCTTTGCTGGTCTCATCACGCTTCATCCTATCCTTATCGTCTTCGTTGCTTCACGCCGTTTTTTTTTCCACTTCAAAGCCTTTCTTCCACTCTGTCCGATAATAATCTCTCGCTAACAAGTGCACCGGACGCGTCGCGAGTCGTATTTTCACGCTATCTTTACGACGTCGAAATGTTACCGAGCGTCGTACGTGGAAAAGTAAAAAATAGAAATAAACAATCGAGTTGATTTTATGCGTTGGTTTCTTCATTCGCATCGTTGAAGCGTCGGAAAAATCGAACGATGAAGACGTCACGATGGTTTTAGTTATTGTTGGCGTTCGCTGCCGTTCCGACGTTGTGTGTTTGCGTTTTTTTTTTTTTTTTTTTTCGTACTGACGCTTTCATCGCCCTTTTCCTTCCTGTTTATTTCTTTGTCTTCTCTATCTTCGGCTTCCTCGTCTTGATACTCGGGTAACGTTTTTTTTTTCGTCTTTTTCCTTCTCGCTTGTAACTCCATAGCTACCCGGGGCAGAGCGAGGACGTCGGGTTCGCGGTACACCGAGCACAGAGTTCGCGTGCCAAAGTGCCGGACCGCGGAAGGAGTATGAGGTCGGGGGGGAGGCAGAGTCGAGTTAAACTCAGTAGAGTTTGGCGGGTGAAAGAAAGGACAAGAGGGACAGTGGAAGGACCGAGAGTCGGCAGCGCGACGACGTGCGGTAGAAATTCAATTTCCCGTCTGTGCCAACTGGACGATGTCAACACACCCGGGGGGGAAAAACAACTGTCAAGCCGAACGAGACCGGCGCCTAAAATGTCGCTTATTCTCGAAACCGTGGACCACCCAAAGGTGACGAACGTTTTACTTAAACGCAATTGTACATTTTTTTCAATTCGCCAACCGAAGTTTTGTGATTAAAAAAAAAGTTCTCCGACCGCAAAACTTTATTTGCTTATATTGAGCGAATCAAAGTTTTCAGAGTCAAAGTGACGTAAAAATTGACGTTCGATCGACTGAAATGTATTTTTGATATATCGCCCTTTATTTTGTCAAACGCGGCGGCAGCGACAAAATTGAAACCCCTTCGTCATCGGGGCAAAGGTAATCATGTGCCGGAAATAACCAACGAATATTACGAGTGTAATAATACGGTATAATCATAACCATAATAACGATAATAATCATGATAATATTATTAATAATAATTATGAACGGCAGTATAGGCGCGAACGATGAGAAGGGAAATGCGTGACAGACCGATAAAACGATGTTAATAAGCCCCCGATAATTATATCGTGCATTGGATCGATGAGCGCATAATCTATAGATATAATCAGTAGTCCAGTATCGCAGAGCTCGTGACCTATTCGTATCATCGACAAAATAGTTTTTATTACATAATTTTTTTTTTTTTTCGAAATCAACAACATATCACGTGATTAATAGATCAGACGCGAAAGATTTCAATACTCAAACAAAAAATGTTGATACTCCCGCGCGATAGTCGCGCGACTGCAAGACTGACTTTTCCAAGTTTTCGTATACAGTAAATAAAAAAAGTGAGGTTATGGAAAAAATCAAATTTTTTTGATTTTCGCACTTTATTGGTTTAAAATTTCTAAAAAAAATATAGTAACCCTTTTGTTTTATATAGTTTCCTACGATCGCGAATACGAAGCGTAATTTAAATTACGGGTATAGCGCGAAGATAAGACTTAAAAATAATTAACTCGAAAACCTCTCGGAAAAATAAGAGATTAATGAGTTAATGCTTTGCTCAACGAACTAAAAGCAATTCTAAGAATTATCGCTGCGCCTTAATCCCTATAATTATCAATCGATATTGATAGCTATAATGCCCGCAATATTATCTGATTGTAGTCGTGATATTCAGCTGCAGCTTATGAAACATCAGCCAGTATTACATTGGATTGGCGGTATATTATAATAGTATCGTCTACATATTATAATTCAACCATCGATCGCGTTGTAATACAGTGCAAAGTTGATAAGCCGCAGTCGAGAATATTTCGATGAAAAGCTGACGATCGGATCGACTCGACATAGTCGAGTTACCGATGGCTGCATCAGCGACGTTGAAGCGCAGGAATTGGCAGAGGGAGGCGCGTTGGAACGCTGGGGATGATGGTTTGCGGTCGGCCATTTATTCACGTGCGAACGAGGCGGACGAGACAAGGGAGGAACGAGAATGGAAAGGGTTGCCACGAGGGTTGCCTGGACGAGTCCGGGGTTTGGATGTAGTCGCATGTAACTGATGCGTAACGCGCACTTCCGCCGCAATATCCCGGCACACTATCGAGAGGCATCCGACGAATCGCCAAAGCACAGAAAGTGCGACAGATCGTTGACTTCGTTGAAATTAAAAGGCTTTCAGTTTCCCTTTAAAATAAATTTAAAAAAATTGATTTTTTTTTTTTTTTTTCTATAGCTTCGTATTTTGCGCTAAACATTCTGTAGAAACGGCGTATCGGATTAAATACTTTAAATAACTCTCTAAGTTTTATATCCGCTTGGAATTCAAGTTTCCGGTGGTCCGCGCGGCGGCGCTGTAAACTCTGTTCCGGACCACTTTAGATACATAAGGAGTTCTCTGTGTCCTTTAAATAAACTCGAGAACGCAAGCGAGGGCCGCGAGTCGGCTTACCCCGTCAACAAGAAATACGACATCTACAGAAAACCACCGTCTTGCCGCGAACCAGTAATCCAGCTTTTGCAAGTCAAATCGGTAAAATGGATTTGTGAAGTACGCGGGTCGGATGGCTAGCGGGCGGGGATGATGCCGTCCGGGTCGACCGGGTCACGATGATGGATATATACCATCGATTCACCGACTCCTTACATTTCTAAGAAACTTGACAAACATGCGCTCGTTATTCTCTGACACTTTCATCAAAAATTGCAAAATTCACCGATGATATATGCTATATATGTCTATATGAAGTGGAGGAGTGAGTGGTTGGATTTTAGGCAAACAGTTCGTTTTATTTTGTTTATTGGTGACAAAAATCGTCTCAGTAAATGAATTCCGCAATACAAATAAATTTCATTCGATTTCAACTTTTTTTTTTTTTTTTTTATTTCGTCAATATGCAATCGAGCGAACGCCCTTTTTTTTCATACGTCTCATTTTCTATCGGTTTAGCAGACGTTTTATGTTTATTATTTCAACTTTTTTTTTCCGCCGTTTTTATTTCTTTCATTCCGCATCGAGTATTTTTGTCTCTAGTGAAACGCGAAGGAGGCAGAGATAGTTGAAAAGAGAAGAGAACAGTTACCGTCATTCCCTCGCTGGTTTCCTCGAAGCATTGTACGTGAGGCAGTTACTGCCACGTGCGTCTTCCCACTCTCGTTCTCCTTCCTCTCCATCTTTTTTTTTTTTTTTCTTTTTCTCTCTTCGACGAAGAAAAATAATTTTCTTGAGCGTTGTGTGCGCTTTTGTGTTGCTACTATATACATTGGTACGATTATATCCGCAGTATCTACTGTGTTTTTTCTTTGCCTCCGTTTCCTCGTACTGTTCCTATATATATATATATTTATATACAGGGGTCCAACTAATGCTATAGGCCGGCTGGCACGCCGACCGCAATAATAATGAGTGAGGGTGAGTTTCTTAATTAAGAAATCGTAGAGAATATATAAGATATAAGAAGAATCCAAAAAGATATTTGCGCTTTCGAAACGTAATTACTTTCGTAAATTTACCAATTTTTTCATCAAACACGAACACCATTGAATGCTCAAGTGTCTCTTACAACATCGAAAAAAAAAAAAAAAACTTTTTTCTATATTTTTATATCTCAAGCGTCTCTTAGGTTTCGCGCGTCTTACCGCGTGTAATTACCATATTTAATAATAATACGAACATCGCATCGTAAAAATGCGTGAAACCGTTGCTTACATTCCATCGTTTCGATTTATTGCTAAAGTGTAAAAAAATAATAATAATTTCAGTCCCGACAACACGACAACAAAGCAAAAAGCCAAATTCTCGATGTTCTCGATGTATAATAAGCAAAAAAAAATCGAATAATAAATATCTCTGTTGGAGTTAAATATTTCTATAAACTCCGGGGGTGACATCTGTGAATATTTCCATATGCACATATTTTACCCGCACATAGTCCGTCCGTATACATGACTATGTATATTCATAGAGAATATACCGAGGGACATTCGTGAGCCGAACAATTAGAGCGAATAGCTCGACGTGTAGTCCCCGCGAGACAATTTCGTAATTTTGTAACGTTGCGTCCAGTATAGTACAGGAAAGAGGATCAACGGTAGTCGAGCACAAGTGTATTCTTGGTGGTATAAGCTTTTCCGACGACGACGACGACGACGATGACGACGTTGAGAACGAGGAGTGTCGTCGGTGGCTGTGGCTCGAGAGGAGGATGCGAAGCGTGTCGTTAGCAGGACCAGGGTAATCCCCGGCGGTATGCCAAGAGTATGTACCATTCTGTAGTCTGTACAGTACACGTATGTAGGTACGGCGTAGTAGTAGAAGTAGTAGTAAGTCTACGTACGTAGATACGTCGGAACCGGTGCATCGCGGAGAAAAGGGTTCGCGCGGGTTCTATGCAGCCTTTGCCAACCTACTATACGTTCTTGCAAAATTGGTAATTTTGCGGCAATAAAAGTGGGAAGTCAATGGTACCGAGTCGTGGAGAAGGACGACGGGAGTCTCTGGTTGCTCTTCAGCTACCGTAGTGAAGCTGCCGAAGCGATAGCAACTGCGTCCGAGTAACTAGACAACGGCGGAGAATATCAGCGGAAACATTGTTGTCATATTAATATTTATGGAACGATGAATTTATGAACGAGGAATTTATGGAACGATGAATAACAGCTAAATAATGTTGTTGTTGTTTTTTTTTTTTTTTCAAGAAAATTTATTCATTTCGAATTATTCTATTTTATTTTAAAATTATTTTATTTAAACTATATATCGGTGCGATTAAATATCGAATGCAGAAAAATGCACTATAACTCGAGGGTCAACCATCGGATGCAAAAAAAATGTCTTCCTTTTCTATCGTTACGTTGCGAGAGCGTCTCGAAGCTGCAAGTCGATATATCGACGTAGTAGTGGCAATCAATACATGTCGTTCAACTCGAAGCTACCTTTCTAGCGTATACAGAAAACCTACTTTTCTAGTAGATACGCAAGGGGGTAGCGACAACCCCCGAGCACCGTCAACGAGTCCTTTTCTCCGTTCCCGTTGAATCTTTCGCGGACGTTACGGCGCGCTGTCACCTACACGACAGACGTCTTCGAACTATGTACGTTTTTCTTCCGCTCTCATACATCCCGCCGGACGTTTCACCACTGACTCCGTATCTATTTCACATACTCGCGTGTTTTTTGCTCATCTAAACGTACGCAATACGAAATATCCTTCGGCTCTTTCATTGCCCGACAACACAATTTTACTCGAAAAATCGGTAAACGAGAAATTGAAATACTTCTCATTATAAATAAAATAAAATAAGTATTATATCATATTATATATATTATATATTATATTTATTGTACATATTTCTCATTATACAGTTAATTTCCATAGCAAAGCTCTCGGCTCACAGAAACGCATAAAATCCAATAATTCAACACCAAAAAGCGATCTTTTTTTTTTGCCATTATGTAACCGATTTTTAAAAAAATTTGCTATAAAAAAAATTATCACATTAAACATCGAAGCGAATCGAAGCCCTCTGCCCTTATGCCTTCACACTTCATTGATATAAACTTTAATACCATGAAAACCACATACATTAAAATCAGGACAGCCGTTCAATGCCCTCACATCTCTTCGTCACCCTCAACCCTTTCGATGTAAAAATAACTTAGTGAACGTTATTAGAGCGTAAGCCGAGTTATGAGATAAAAAAAACTGTAACGAGGAGTGCAACGACATGATGAGGGGAGGGGGAGAGGGGGTTGGAACGTTAGTTGACTATAATAGCCATATTATATCTATTCCCCGTGATATAACGATGAGGGAGAGAGAAGAAAAGGGGTCGTCGGAAAGCAGTCTGGTATCGTCTATTTCGCTACGACGCGATGCCGATGGGTTACGAAGAGCGGTAACCGGCGGTACCGGTCGTTGTTCTAAGGGGGTTTGTGTTCTATACGCTCTGTTTCTGCCTTCGCATCATCTCTTATATGCATGATCCCTATGGGGATGGTGGACGTGATACGCGAGACGATTACACACCTTCTTCCGCCGTAGGATCATCGTTCACTGAGACGGTACGAAACGGGATGTGAAGTAAAGCAAGAGAGCGGCGGGTGGAGCGGGACGGACGGGGGGGGGGGAGGCAAAGAGAGGATATAGATACGAGAAGGTACCCTCGCTCTTAGCCGGAGTGGGTAGTTAGGCTCGTATTACATTTACGCGACGTGCCGCATTAATTTATTATCTCCGTCGGCGTCGGTGCGCTGTTGCTCTCGCCGTACGAGACGCCACGGCATCGTGCGGCTACGACAACGAAAAGTGAGGGGTTGGGGAGAAATGGCTGTACGAGTATATAGAAGGTATGCATCCCCTATACCGCCCCCCCCCACCCTTGTATATATAACATATAACATATACACGAGCCGTCGCTGCTCCCGTTACAGGCGCTAAGGTAATTATAACTCAACTCTGCGCTCGCGCTCTCTTACCCTCCTTCCCTTACCGGAGCGACACGCGAAACTATGCAAAGCCAATCTAAGCTCCGTACCTCTTGAGTGAGAAAGCCTTCTGATGCTCACTATCCCTCTCGTGGACTCACCGTTTTCCTTTCAGCAACAACCAATGGCAGCCAACACCCTTTTGCAGGGTGGACGCGAAAATTTGTGGCGCGAAAGTCGTCAGCTACATGAATTTGAGTATTTTAAATCTCTAGAAATTTATTAAAGATACGAAGCTTAATAAAACGCGCGATACTTATTTATTTATTCACGAGACCAGACTTTTGCAAAATACAAGGAAATTTGATTTCATGGTAAAATATATGATCGACTATATCATACGATACGATACCATAATATCATATCGTAATATATGATATAAAAAAATTGTGTTTAATTACATTTCGATGCACTCTGTCCATTTCTGCATGAACATTGTCTGTAATGTTCTTGGAGGTTCCGTACCAATCTTGAAACTGAATCGAAGCACGTCAAGCGAGACTCTTGATCATCGTTGGTGATGGCGATATCCTGCCATTGCCTCTGCCATCGTACACATCTCTCCGGGTGTCGGGACGCATCGCGCTACAGTGTCGATCAATCCTCGTTCGGTGAGAGAGTTAAGACGAGAGAGCCCACGGTATAATAGTAAAGGAGGGGGAAGGGTTGCGCCCGTAGCTTATAGATTGCAAGAGACACTGCACGCCTCTTGAAACTACCGCAATGAAGGTATATACAGGCGGCCAGACCGTAGTTCCGGTTACTCTGGCGAAGCTAAAGAGCAATGACCACCGATAATTCACTTACAGAGTTTGCACCTTGAGCCGAAGAGAACCTCGGCGTTTCCTTTTGTTCGCCATAGTGTCCAGACACAAATAACTAACTGCACGCGAGTACAACGTTAATACATCGAACGAATTTAACGAAACTTTATCTTTCTCGGTGTTGATAAATAAAATTAACTTCATTATTTACGCGTGATATTTTAATTCGTGTTTATCAGGTCATCGCCATCCGCACCCGTAAATTGTGCAATTGGACATTAAAAACCAATAAATAATTGGAAATATCAGTATTGCATATAATCCGCAATGAAATGCGATAAAATAAGCGATCTCTTGCGAAAAAAAAATTGCAATATATTATATTGATATTATATCGAAATCCACAAACGAGTTGTTTTCATAGGCAATTAAAATCGTTAATTTTCAGCGTGAAAAACGTATTAATAGACGGGCAATTATTCGATGAATTTAATGAGAACTAAGGGTACGCAATGTCTCGGTTCGTCATGTCGGAAAGAAGGGATAAAATGTGAAAAGGGTGGTGAGATGAAAAATTATCTCAAAGAAATACAAACGAAATGAGTGCCTTGTTGTTAGGTGATTTTCTAAAATTGATTTCCCGTCACCCGATCGACATTACACTCGTCGCGAAGTAAGAAACAACGATGAGATGGTAAAAAAAATATATAAATAAAAAAAGCATAGACAATCGTTGAACGACAAAGTAAGTAGATAAAATAGGCGAGGATTGTGAAAAAGATAGATGGTAACGACGCAGAAAAGAGAGTCGTCGACATTCCACCACGGAAAGTTCGTTTGTCCGATACTTCCGATACATTAAACATCGAATTTGTGACTTTAGTCGCGACGCTCGCGCCCTCCAAATTCCCCGTTCTCACTGACTTTCCTAACGGCGAATTTTAGATTAGCAAAATTGCATTTTACAGTTCTACGGGCATTCCTGGGGTACATAAATTTGCAACTACCGTGACGATGCCGACGAGAGCGAGCGGAGGTGAGGATGTTGGGGATGGCGCACCCCTAACAGTTCGCTCCGCTTGCACCCTCAATCGCTTTTACTTTCTTTTTTGCCCTTTAAGCACCCCACCCGATTCTCATTCGTTTTGTCGCCGTTGCACTCATTTTCCAACATCCACGATCGCTTTCACTTTTCGCCCGCGAATCTCGTAATTATTCCCGATTTTTCGTTTTTTCGCAGTTTCTCTCGAACGAGAATCCGGTGCTTTCATCCGATTCTTTGAGGCTTTCGCGTAAAAATGAAGAGATTTGAGATATCGCACGCCGACAATTTATATATGTAATACACTTTGAAAATTAAAAAAAAACAGTCATTAAAAAAAATAAAAATGAAGAATGATTGAATTTTTTATTTTCTAAATGAATTTGCGTTTGCTGAGTATACGCTTAAAATATGATTTTCTCTGCGAATGTGTTAAAGTCAGAGTACGCAGAGACCGCAGAAAAGGGATTGAAATGGAAAAGCGGAAAGACAGTCGCGCGAACAAACAAGACTGTGGAATCACTTTATCGTGAGTGCCAACAGCGGACGACGCCAACGACGATATATCTCAAACGATATCTCTCCCGTAGGTTACCGTTACTATATTCGAAAAGTTGTGAAACTCTCGAGAATCTCACACCAGCGGGAGATAGAAGAGAATCGATGAATGAAATTTACGACAATTCTTCACATTGTGCATAGAGCGAAGGCAACTCGTGTTCATTAATTTTTTTCCTTCGTATCTTGAGACAGCAATCGCTCACGACTACATCGTAAAATTGCGTAGTATATCATGTTATCTACTCTATCGATCTGCTACTAGGCGCATCGCCGTTGGTTCACCTGATGCACTCGAAGTAGTAGTACTCAGCAGCAGTCAGACACTCAGCGGAGCGTTCGAGCGTTGGGACGGCGATGCAGTAGTGCGGTTATCAGGCGCCTGGAACACTTGCAACTCTGTCGGAGAACGTGTACGACGGGTAGGTGTATCCACAGGCGCCGTCACGAGATAACTCCTCGCGACTGTCCCTGACATCGTACGCCGCAGCATCCAGTAATGATACAACTGTATTAATGAATGAATAATCAGATTTCATTAGAAATAAATTACTTTTATTCAATCTCTTGTTTCAATCGATATCATCGTTATCAATTTTCTTTTTTTATTCTCTCAATTTCTTAAATTATAGGAGAGTAAATTGTTGACTACGAGTGTCTGATTTCGGTAGTCTACAGAGAACTACGTATAAGTATAACCACGATATTCGTCGCGTCGCAAAAACGAAAGCGTTTCCGTCGATATCGGAAAAGCATCGTATTTACGTTGCCACAGCACTCCGAGTTAATTGCGTTTTAGCTTAGCCGTGAACGTTTCAAGGCTTTTCCTGCGTGATTGCGTGAAGCCTAACTGCTAATATGAGGTTATGTTATGTTTTCTCCCCTGCAAATTCATGCAAATTGGACACGAACATTGAAATTGAAAAAAAAAAATCTCCAACCGTTTTTCTATTGTTATAATTGGTTTTAAGAACGCGCGGCACATGAAGGTTGCCACATCGATGTATGATATCGAAACTTCATTATAACGGTATTTTTCTTCACTGCTTAGTCTCCGACTTCATTAAGATTTTATAACCTTATTTCACACTCTAGGATCGTAAAAATGTCGCTTTCGATCACCACGACATTTCAATCTGAACTGATCCTTGGCAAACGTTAAACGGTCCAAGGATACGTTGTCAGGTGTTCCACAAGAACGTCATGATTTCCTGCATTTCCTACATTCCTATATTCGTTTCTACGCTTCCTACATCCGCGTATGGAGAAAGCGCATTGTACGCCATCTGTTTTTTTTTTGTTGTTATGATTTATTATAGCAATCGGTTGTAATGTAGAGTGTAGATATTGTAATCAAAATATTGCAATCAAGATATTGTCGACATCCAGAAAACATCGTGACATTACTCTCATATAGTTGCACCGCCTGGTTGTTGTAACTGCGTTTTAACTTAGCCGTACACTTACCAAGGTTAGTATCTCATGCAACCCCTCCTGTTCTGCAGTACCTACTCCAATAGTCCAATATCCCAACTATCTATAGTACTGCAAAACAACTATTGCGTTCCTAACGCAACCGTGAAGCATTAGTAACGTTGCGATGTGCCATGAAGCTTTTTCCGATCTATTAAAATAATTATGAAAGTTGGAAAGTAATGGGGTCCCAATGACTCCACAGTCGTTGTAATTTGTTTTCGCACGCGGCTCAACCCAACAATCGCGAAGTAGTTGTAGGCATCCGGAAAAAAATCTGTCGGTTTAGTGTGGCAGTGAACTTGTATCCGTCACCTCTTATGAGCAATGGAGCCGACGAAGTTTCTGCTTGTATTTTTGGCTCTGAGCGCGAAAACATGTTCCGGCAGTATTGTTGTTCAGAAATCGCAGTCGGCTGAATTAAACTTTTTCGTCGAAGCAACAGTAAGATTTGTCACACTTACCTTATCAATACTGACGCCTTAAAAAAAAAAAAAAAAAAACGCGGCAACTGATATTGCAATATTGGTTCTTCATAGCGGTCTCATAGAGGAAACTTTGTTGTGTTCTCAGTTACAAATTACATCTCTATTATTGGTTTTGAATATTTTTATTTTCTATTTTTGGTGAAATGAAAATAAATATACCTATCTTTTTCCGCGATTTTTTTTTTTTGGTGTGAGGAACAAATTATCAGAATTGGTAGACAATTATGTTTATTTAGACAATAATGTGATAATAATTCAATAGCGGGCCAAATTTTAGTCCGATATTTTAAAAACTGTGAGAGTTGGAGCGAAAACCAGCGTTTTTCAAAAAACTGAGAATGTCATGAAAATTCAACCCCTTAACGCATTAATTTCACATTCAGTCACAAGCGTTATTCAATGACAATCTGCGTTTGATCAAAACTTGATCCGGATATTTTCAAATTTGCGAGCGCTATCGTGCTATCAAGAAATGGTCACATTCGACATATACCCACACACACACACACACACAATAGACATGCCGTAAAAATTACTTTTCTCGACGTTTTAGAGCATTTTGAACATCTTAGCATAAAAATCTAGAAAAATGTTTTTATGGCGAAAACAAAGCTTCCTTTATGAGGAAGCAATAAGCGGATGTATTTCTCATTCTAGTAATTTTTTCAAATCTTCGTATTTATCAATGATTTATTCAGATATAGAAAATGATTTGTTTAATGCTCAACATATAAGTGGAAATAAGAAGAATATGTTGTTTACCCATTTCCAGGAAAAAATCATAACGTCTTGTTATGAAAACGGAGGACGCGCAGTGGTCTTTGCTGGCACAACGAGTGATACTCTCATCAGGGCAGTGTCTAAACACACAATCCCTGTGAGCCTAATTGACAAAACCTTGAAAGCACGATGGAAGCACATCATTTTGGATCCTACATTGCGATATGGCCTGCAGACGTTCGTAATAACAGTCTCATCGCATGGACATTTGTTGAATACGCTTGACGCATTGAAACGGTCCAGATGGTGGAATCATATGGCACATTTCCTGATACTGTATTCACCACTTACGCCCGATAAAAAATGCTTTTTCATTCCGACTTTGCTGGTTATATGCTATATGCACGGAATTATTAACGCAAAAGTCATGTGCCTCTACGATGGTGACAGGCAATTTATTGCTAATTATAATCCGTATACGGATCATGCACCAGATTATTGGCCTGTTGTCCGTCGACACAAACACCCGCAAACCCGTGAACAATTCGTTTCAGTTTGGCGCCAATATGATGATGAGAATATCTGCAATGGATTGGATTGGAAGAAAACGAAAAATCTTGGTGGCTTCAAAATTCCGATTATGAGTCTCTCAAGACGGAAAACTAACGCAAGGGAGAAACGCGTGAACACTGACAAACAAGTAGAGAAAACCACGAACGTCTTACAGAATATCTTACGTGGTCTAAATGCATCGTCGCAGTATTGGTACCAATCGGAGCAGCCGCATAATCGTGCATTGGAAGGCATAACAGGCAATCCCTTCAATCTGCACACCGCTTTGTGGAGGCCAACCACCTACCCATATGACATTACTGGCGCAGTTATTATGACTCAGTTTCGTGGCCACCTGTCGCAACTAGGAAAGTTAAACATTGTCATCGACAGCGATTCACGATGGGGCGTGTTGGCGGTTGTTTTGGTTACTCTGATGTTCTTCAAATTTTTTATGGGTCAATCCGTGGTGACAGCAGTCTTGAATGTGTTGCGCATAGCTTGTGGCAATTCTCTTACAAGAATACCAGACAATTTGTCAACGAGATTGTATCTAACATGTGTATTTTTCTTTTACGTCACTGTTCAGTCCTTTTATACGGGCCAATTAGCGTCTGTGCTAACGAACAAAGTTCCCTTGCGAAATGTGGACACGATGAAAGATCTTATGGATCTTGGGCACAAAATCTACGCCCACTCAGCATATGCTAGGAGCGAATTAGCCGTTGATGAAGACTTCTGGACGCATTTTATTGCAATCAATACAACGGATTGCGCCGAATACGTGGTGCGTGATCCATTGGCTGCTTGTTTGAACGATATAGATCAACTTCTAGATGAAGCCACGGCATTAAAAATGCACCTTACCACTGATTTAGTCTTACGTCATTATGAAGTTAACCGCATTCAAATAGATTGGGTTCTCGAGGAAGAAGTTAACAAGATATTGTCATGGCAGTTCGAAGCCGATATCATTCGACCTTTGCATCTAAGAAGGATAGGACAAACATTGACTGACTTCCGATATGACGATGAGGTGAAAAACAATAAGGGAATAAAAGTCATGAATTTGGATGAATTGGCCTTTGCATTCGTAATTCTTGGAATTGGTCTATCTTCTGCCACTATATGTTTTATTGGTGAATTGGTCATTAATCGAATTCAGTCGACAACCACGGATGTGAAAATTGTATCTATAAATTAATTGTATAGATGATCGTAAATAAATCAGACATTTGACGTTAATTTAATATTTTTGTCGATTGATAAAAACAAACGTGTTTATTTCAATTAAAAAGTAAATGTAATGGTGAAAAATTTCGTATTTGGCATCAAACGGTACAAATATTTTCCTCGCAACCAATAACCCTGCTTAAAAAACCCGATAAAGGATGATAGAAAACGATTGAAATTGTAATCGTATTGTATCAGTCATATCTTGGCAAAATTTCTGTGACGATAGGACTGCTATTGAATTTAATAAAAATCAATCAGGGTCTTATAATAATAAGACCCTGATAAAAAAAATAATTAGATTTTAATAATTAATAATTAATTAAATAATTAATAATAATTATTATTTAATTTTTTTTTTATTTAATTTTAATTAAATTATTAATTTTTAATTAAATTAAATGTCAAGTTAATAAAAATCAATCAAGGTCTTATTATTATAACAATAAGAAATTACAAATTTTGTTTACAAATTTTATTAAGACATGTTGTGTTGTGTTCTGTTTTGTTCGTTTGTTGTTTTTTGTTAAGACATTTTTTGTCGTTTCGGAGAACCAAGAAAACGCGAAAAGCCAGATTTCACAGTGAAACGCATAACTCCCGCCTTTTTCCCGGCGGGCAGTCGGGAGTTAATAAACATAGTATATCGTATTATGATCAAGTGCGATTCGGTAGAGATAAAGCTGTTACAAAATAATGCGCTTGAATATATCAAGAGGCGCGGTAGCGCCTCGACGCCAAGAACTGAAAAACGCTACTGTGAGTAACTTACGCCAATATACCGGAAGTGTATAGTGCGTTCAACTTTCGATCGATATATCTTCGCAATAATACAACGAATCGAATTTTCATGGACACTTTTATAATGTAATTTTGGGTCAATCTTTCGAAAGAGCCTAGTTACCATTCAATTGGTTTAGCCTATTTTGAGATCTCGAGGTCGGGAATTTCACAGGGTCCAAACGATTATAAAGTGTCCTGTCCCCTATATATATATGTCTGCGTCTACATCAGTTCATTGAAAAATTCGCGTGGTGGCGCGCTCGTCGCCACAGCGGGCTAGCTGTCAGCTGTTACATATTTTTGGTTAGATTTTTTGTTCGACAGTTTTTCCGAGTTTGTAGTAGGTATATGCATGATCGTCGGAATTTTAATCGGTGAAAAAATAAAATGCGGAGTTAGCGTAAAAGTAATCAGTTATTACATATTCTAATAAAAAATGTTCGAAACCTTTTACGTAACAATTTAAAAAAAAAAGTTATAAAACTCTGCTGGTAAAAACAACGCTCAACAAAAAAGTATCAAATTTTCAAAAAGAAATAAAATTTCCCAAAAATTTTTTTCAAAAAAAAAAAACGGTACGCCAAGAACTGAAAAATACAGTTTATAACCGACAGCGGTGGATGCGCGGTCGGTGCGTGGCTTCGGCGATCACCTAAGTCAAGCAACTATGTTGGCGGGCAGTACTTGGATGTGTGACCGCTTAGCCACGCGCTGGCTAGCGCATTCACCGTTGAGCGGGAGACTCGTTCTTCTGACGCCGTGGTGTTTTCTGTACTTCACACAAGTGCAAAAAATACCATGGAATCATTAGGATATGGCCGTCTGTACCGACACAGGTTTTCCGCAGTTTTCCTGTGTCCTCGGCAAATGCGGTACAGTGTAGCTAAGCCGGCTGCGGACGCACAGGAAAGGTTAGGTAGCTTAGCGTGGTGCGGGTAGGGTGTGTTAGAGGGGAGGTACCGTAAAAACCCAACAGGGTATACGGCGGAACAACGAAAGGGGATCAACCTAACCTAACCTACAGTTTATAAAAATTATTCAAAAACATAAATTAAATAATACGGGCCAAGTTTAACAAAAAACATACTTCTATATGGCAATAACAATTGTCTTTTTGATGCAAAAAAAATTGTTGTAAATAATTGGCGTTCCACTGCTAGCGGTTTATTGTGATGCTTGCAAACATTTCAAAGCCAATTATTTACAACAATTTTTTTTGCATCAAAAAGACAATTGTTATTGCCATATAGAAGTATGTTTTTTGTTAAACTTGGCCCGTATTATTTAATTTATTTTTTTGAATAATTTTTATAAACTGTATTTTTCAGTTCTTGGCGTACCTTTTTTTTTTTTTGAAAAAATTTTTTGGGAAATCGAAATTTCTTCAATATACGCCGCTATTATTGTTGTGCTGTCTCGCGCCGAATTCCCTGTGAATTTATGAACGTTAAATATGCGACACGTCGAAATACGAGTTACGAATAAACTGTAAAATTTGCTATCATTCGTTTACGTGTAGATTAATGCATTTTGTTAATGCATTACTTAGTGAAAAACTCACCAACTTTTTTTTTTATCATATCAATGTTTTTGGTTACAATTGTTCGGACATAGCCCGTCTTTTCTTTCGAAATTATTAAATTTTTAAAAATATTATTCACAGGTGAATTTCAAGATTATTTATTTGAGGGTGCGGATTTTTTGTTTTTTTATTTTGTTTTACTAAAATGCGTTCCGGGCAATGTTTCAGTGGTTAACGCAGCAACTGCATCGCTCCGAATTTAACACAGTCTATACACCGTAGATTTCAAATATTTATAATTTTTTGGTTAAACGATAATTAGTATTAAAAATAAATCAATAATTGTAATGTAAAAAATACTAAAAAAGATGAAATGAAAATAATTTTATACAAATTAAAAAAACTCCCGACTAAAAAAAAGAGTGAAATAACTAATAATTATTCACATATTATAGTCGGGAGATTCCTACACTGAATAACGAATAAATCTCCCGATGATAATATGCAAATAATTATTTGTTATTTCACTCTTTCTTCAGTCGGGCGTTTTTTTAATTTTTATAAAATTATTTTTCATACGATTGATATTTCTGTTGTCAGTAATAAGTTAAGTAATAACTATTCGATATCAATACGATCGAATATGAGTAATGTTCATAGGCCTCATCGGGATGTAATCGTTTTTTATCGTGATCTTCTATTTATCTGAAGGTCTACGAATTCATGTGCAATTGATGTGCACATCGCAATCAATAAACAAATTTCTATTGAATTTCAATACGAAGCAATATGGTACTATTTTATAGGTAGGTAAGTCGTTTTTTTATCGTGACCTTTTTATCCGAATCAATACGAATGTGTTTGAAGTTGATTTTTCGATCGCAATTGATAAGTATATTACTATTCAACATGAATATGAAACAATATGGCACATTTAGATTGGTATGATAGAAAGACAATGGTTTTCTATTGTAATCTACGTTTCATCTAGATTTGTACGAATGTACTTGTAATTGATTTTTCTATCGCGCAATGATGGTTTCGATGGTGGTTTCGACGATCAAAACGACGGTGCAAACTGTGATGGTTGCCACGATGGTTTTGATAGTGTAAACGATGCAAAACCACCACTCTCAAAACAATTTCATGGTGGCTACCCGCATTGTAAAAAAGGTTCGGTATTGTTTAAAAAAAATTGGTTTGAGTTTCTATCACTATGAATTACATTACTTTGGGATACATTAGCCTCTTACGCATTTTGAGAGGAAAGAAAATACTAACTGCCTTATTTGGGCTCGAACCTTACAACTTTACGGTACCTTACAATTTGGATTGTGTTCATTCTTAGCAGTATTTGAACGCAGGAACAGTTGTCTAATCTGAAGTTAAAGATACATATTACACCTATATTTCAACCCAAAAGTTTAATATGATCAAAATCTCACTACATCGCGACACAGAAACAATCTGAAAAAAATGGACCGTTTTAAAGATATCAAGAACATTGATTTTGCATAATAATAATGCCAGAAAGTACTTAACATATAAGTAAACTAGAGGTTCCCCCCGGGCTCACGCGCTACGCGCGCTTGCTGGTCGATTGTTTCATAGATAACGGTGCTTATATTCTAAAAAGATCTCACCGCCGTGGGGAGCGAAAATATATTCTAAGTCCCTCTAGTCAGTGTAGAAATAGAAAAAATTCAAAGATGTAAGAAAATTTTGAAAAAATGCATGCTTTCTATAAACCAACAAATTAATTTTAAATAAGAAAATAAAATTTCCACTGGCTGTTTCTTGACAAATTTATTAAATCATTATTTCTCGATAACTTTTTGGTATTATCATTATGCAAAATCAATGTTCTTGCTTTTTTAAATACGGTTGACTTTTTTCCAGATTTTTGCAAAGTAGTGGAAAAAATAAGTAAATTGCGTGATCATTGACGATTAACTTCTGCTAAGACCATTTTTGTTTCGTTTAAATGTTGAAAAAAATAATGTTAGTTCTAATTAGGGGCACTATCGTAGCGGTTAGTTTCTAGGATAGCATTCGTAAGGTTCCGCATTCAAGCCAAACTTAGGTCATTAGGTTTCTCTTTCATCATAATGCGTAATACTATAATGTATCCCAAAAAATATAATTCATTGTGGTAGAGAATTCAAATAATTTTTTGTTTAACAATATGGAACGTGTTTTTACAATGAAGGGTAGCCACCGTAAAATTGGAACACATGGTGATTTTTGCGATCATCGGGTCTGCTAGGAATTATAAACGACATAAATCCAATCTGTACCGTCTTATTGAAAACGATAGGATTTCTATATGAAATTTTAGATAACCGATCTAATATTTACGAACCAAAAACACGATTGAATTTGATAGATAATTTTTTCTATCGTAATCGACCGGGTTTTTTAAGCAGGGATACGTTGTCAGGTGTTCCATAGGATCGTCATAATTTCCTGCATTTCCTACATTCCTACATACGTTTCTACGTTTCCTACATCCGCGTATGGGAAAACGCATCGTACTCCATCTGTTTTTTTTGTTATGATTTATTATTGCAATCGGCTGTAATGAAGAGTGTAGATATTGTAATCAAGATATTGCAATCACGATATTGTCAACATGCAGAAAACATCGTGACATTACTCTCATATAGTTGCACCGCCTGGTTGTTGTAACTGCGTTTTAACTTAGCCGTACACTTACCAAGGTCAGTTTCTCATCCAACCCCTCTTGTTCTACAGTATCTACTCCAATAGTCCAACACCCCAACTATCTACAGTACTGCGAAACAATTATTGCATTCCTAACACAACCGTGAAGCATTAGCAACGCTGCAAAGTGCCATGAAGCTTGTTCCGATCTATTAAAATAATTATGAAAGTTACAAAGTAATGGGGTCCCAATGGCTTCACAGTTGTTGTAATTTATTTTCTCACGCGACACAACATAACAGTCGCGAAGTAGTCGTAAGCATTCGGAAAAAAACTGTCTGTCGGTTTAGTGTAGCAGCGAACTTGTATCCGTAAACTCTTGCGAGCGATGGAGCGGATGAAGTTCCTGCTTGTATTTTTGGCTCTGAGCGCGAAAACATGTTCCGGTGGTATCGTCCAGAAATCGCGGTCGGCTGAATTAAACTTTTTTGTCGAAGCAACAGTAAGATTTGTCACACTTACCTCATCAAAACTTACGCCTTCAGAAAAAACAAACGCGGCAATTGAAATCGCAACATTGCTTCCTCATAGCGGTCTCATGACGGAAGCTTTGTTGTGTTCTTAGTTACAAATTAGATCTGTATTATTGGTGTTTGAATTTTTTTTTAAATATTCTTGGTGAAATAAAATAGTAGATTGTGATAGTAGTACGGGAAAGCGGATATTCCGCGAAGGCGGGTGCAGCTTGCTTCCTAACCGCCGTGACATGTCCGCTTTTTCGAACAAGTACCACATACTTCTTTTTTTAACGAAGGAAAAGTATGTTCCGTGTTTCGTGCCTGTAAAGCGTGAGCGAAAACCTAACTTCAACGTTAGTTCGAGTGTCAAAAGAGGGGAAAAGTGTGAAGTGTGAAATATTATTTCACGCCTTCCTACAATACGCTACTTCGCGAACGCTTTACAGGCACGGAACGCGGGACATTCTGTGCATGAATTAAAAAAATAGATATACCTATCTTTTTCCGCGATTGTATTTTTCGAGATGTGAGGAACAAATTATTAGAATCGGTAGATAATTATGTTTATTTAGATAATAATGTGATAATAATTCAATAGTGGGCTAAATTTTAGCCCGAATTTTAAAAACTGTGAGTTACTTAAAGCGAAAACAAGCGTTTTTCAAAAAATTCGAAATGCAATAAAATTTTTATTTCTTAACGGATTTACGCCAAATGCAATCCCAGACCTTGTCTGATAATGGTCTACTTGTAAACCAAATTTCAGCCAGATACCTGAAAAATTGTGGACGTTTGAGCAAAAACAAATTTTTTTCAAAAAACTCAAAATGCCATAAAATTTGAACCCCTTAACGGATTTATTTCACATTCAATCCCAAGCGTTGTTCAATGACAATCTACGTTTGATCCAAATTTGGGCTCAATATTTTCAAATTTGCGAGCGCTATCGTGCTAACACGAAATTGTTCCATGGGCACATACGCACATACACACATCCACATATATATACAGACATGTCGTAAAAATCGCTTTTCTCGACGTTTTAGAACATTTTGAACATTCTAGCATAATAATCTGGAAAAATGTTGTTTTCGCGAAAACAAAGCTTCCTTCATGAGGAAGCAATAAATAATAGTCATTTTTCCAAATTTTTCTTCGTATTTATCAATGATTTATTTAGATATAGAAAATGATTTGTTTAATGCCTAATCTATAAGTGGTACTAAGAAGAATATGTCGTTTACCCATTTCCAGGAAAAAATTGTAACGTCTTGTTATAAAAACGGAGGACGCGCAGTGGGCTTTGCTGGCATTACGAGTGATACTCTTATCAGGGCAGTGTCTAAACACACAATCCCTGTAAGCGTAATTGATAAAACCTTGAAAACACGATCCATTCACGCTTTTTTGGATCCAACAGTGCGATATGGCCTGCAGACCTTCGTAATATCAGTCTCATCGGATCAAAATTTGATGAACACGCTTAACGCATTGAAACGGTCCATATGGTGGAATCATATGGCACATTTTCTGATATTGTATTCACCACTTATGCCCGATAAAAAATGCATTTCCGTTCCGACTTTGCTGCTTATATGCTATATTCACGGAGTTATTAACGCAAAAGTCATGTGCCTCTACGATGGTGACATGCAACTTATTGTTAATTATAATCCGTATACGGATCATGCACCAGATTATTGGCCTGTTGTCCGTCGACACAAACACTCGCAAACCCGTGAACAATTCGTTTCAGTTTGGCGCCAATATGACGATGAGTATATCTGCAACGGATTGGATTGGAAGAAAACGAAAAATCTTGGTGGCTTCAAAATTCCGATTATGAGTCTCTCGAGACGGAAAACTAACGCAACGGAGAAAAGCGTGAACACTGACAAACGAGTAGAGAAAACCACGAACGTCTTACAGAATATCTTGCGTGGTTTAAATGCATCGTCGCATTATCGGTACCAATCGGAGGAGCCGCATAATCGTGCATTGAAAGGCATAACAGGCAATCCCTTCAATCTGCACACCGCTTTCCGGTGGCCAACCACCTACCCATATGACATAACTGGCGCAGTTATTATGACTCAGTTTCGTGGCCACCTGTCGCAACTAGGAAAGTTAAACATTGTCATCGACAGCGATTCACGATGGGGCGTGTTGGCGGTTGTTTTGGTTACTCTGATGTTCTTCAAATTTTTTATGGGTCAATCCGTGGTGACAGCAGTCTTGAATGTGTTGCGCATAGCTTGTGGCGATTCTCTTACAAGAATACCAGACAATTTGTCAACGAGATTGTATCTAACATGTGTATTTTTCTTTTACGTCACTGTTCAGTCCTTTTATACGGGCCAATTAGCGTCTGTGCTAACGAACAAAGTTCCCTTGCGAAATGTGAACACGATGAAAGATCTTATGGATCTTGGGCACAAAATCTACGCCCACCCAGCATATGCTAGGAGCGAATTAGCCGTTGATGAAGACTTCTGGACGCGTTTTATTGCAATCAATACAACGGATTGCGCCGAATACGTGGTCCGTGATCCATTGGCTGCTTGTTTGAACGATATAGATGAACTTCTAGATGAAGCCACGGCATTAAAAATGCACCTTACCACTGATTTAGTCTTACGTCATTATGAAGTTAACCGCATTGAAATAGATTGGGTTCTCGAAGAAGAAGTTAACAAGATATTGTCATGGCAGTTCGAAGCCGATATCATTCGACCTTTGCACCAAAGAAGGAAGGGACAAACGTTGGAAGACTTCCGATATGACGAGGAGGTGAAAAACAATAAAATAAAAGTCATGAATTTGGATGAATTGGCCTTTGCATTCGTAATTCTTGGAATTGGTCTATCTTTTGCCACTATATGTTTTATTGGTGAATTGATCATTAAGCGAATTCAGTCGAGAACCACGACTGCGAAAATTGTATTTATAAATTAATTGTGTAGATGATCGACAATAAATCAGAAATTCGACGTTAATTTAATATTTTTGTCGATTGATAAAAACAAAAGTGTTAATTTCAATTACAAAATAAATGTAATGGTGATAAATGTCCTATTTGGCATAAAGCGGCATAAATATTTTTCTCGGGACCAATAACCTGTAATTAAGTTCACGTGCGTAAATAAAAATAAATGCAATTTTTTTTTATAATGCACCACACCCAGCCACTGGATTCACTTTTTCCAACATGTATTTAATAGTCATTGGTAAATCGAACGATAAAAAAAAACTTCGTACCGGATAATCGATGCGAGTAAAAAAATTCGTTAAGTATTCTAACCACGCGCTTTCTGCTCGTTGGTCGTTGTCGCCTGAAGCTTTTCCGGGAATCGAGGATATAGGAGGGACGGGAGACTGATCAGGGGTTGAGATGGGGATGGGATCTCCCGCGTATAAGACGCTGCCTCGTATGCCACGGCATGGTTTCTCCCTTAACATAATTCTCGGGTGGGTGCCGAGGGTCCTCCATAATGCAAGGGTGGCGGTCGAACCGCATAAAAAATCCAGCTTACAACACCCGAGGCGCGCGAAACGTTCGTAGCTCGGTACCTGCTGCTACTGCTGCTTCGCTGGATAGTGATGTTGGTCGACTGCTATGCCAAAATGAATGGCCGGGATATGAAAGTCGGCCACGACTAGGTTATTAAAGCAACGTACGACTGGCACTTCACTCTATTTTCTCACATCCTTTGCTCGCTCTTTCCGCATATCCTTTTGTGTCTTTTTCCTCACAATCATCGTGTATTCAGCTTTCGCCAACCTGATATCATAATATAAGAAAAAAAAAAAAATTTCGTCGTATTTAAATTTCATGTAACTCTGTTTTGACGATAAAGCGCAAATATAATGCTGCAAACACACGGGTTTCTGAGAAAAAAAAACTATGAATTTAACGTATCCAGAGATCCGAAATGCGTAAATTCCGTTCTACACTTTTTCATCTTTTTTTTTTAAGTTTTGTTCAAGCAATGAATATTCAATGATGTAAACTACGCTAACTGTACTTTTAGCAGATGATTTTGATAATTCGATTAATTGACCTTAACAACTGTACAAAGTCAAACATTTCGATGCTCAATCTTCACTTGTGTCGCACCGGACTCGACATAGATGTATCGTACAAGAAACCACAAAATCACCTCCACCCCTCCATCCTTGTGTCTCACCTCCTGAGTATCCCTCAGGAGAGAGGATACTTTCGTGTGGTCGAACAATTTATTTGAACGAAACTACAATCGATTGCTTTTGCTCCTACTGTTTTCATTCCTGTTGGCGAACGAAGGACCGTTTACTTAATTTCCTTCGCCTCCTCTTGCCTCGTCTCTTCCAAACGGATATATTCGAAATAACCCAAAGTTCACCAACTCATAGGGTTAGGTATCTATATACGATAGTTGAGCAAACATAATATGATACAGTGTAGTGCAGACGAAGCAAATCGGATTCGCGGTGAGAAAGGGTCGCGCAGGACCAAAGGGACCACCTCTACTACGTCTGAGAAGGATCCGCGCCATCTCTCTTGCCTCGCATGCGGGTATTAGATTACAGCCGGACGAACAACAAGATTGCGGAGAACCCTGCAGAACTCGAGATCCATTTTATATAGTACTACGGTATCTTCGCTGAACTGTATGTACACCATGATAGTTGCAGTCACGTATGTGTGTGAGTTTGTGTGGGAAGAGACGACGACGACGACGGCGTCCATTAGTAGAACCTAAGAGTGGATATATATCTCACGGCAGCAAAGTGGGTTATCATTCTGTCTGTCCTAAAGACGAAAAGACGTCCACACGTAGAAGCTTTTCTTTTATTTTCTTTCATATCCGCATAAGGAACCAACAAAAAATTTCGTATAAATACAGTAGAACCCTTTTTTTTAACAACTGTATTTTTTAAATGGCAAAAGGTAAACTTAATACATTTTCATTATAATTGAAATATTAATAATAATGATTATTATTATTATTAATTTTTTCATAAAAATAATAATAATGTTTTATTATAATATATTATAATATATTTATTATAATATTATAATAATATCATTATTATTAATTTTTTCATAAAAATAATAATAATAATTTTGAAAATGAAATAAATAATGAATAATAAAAATTATTATTTTCATTATATCGATTTATTTATGTATTTGTATAATTTACAATGTTCTTATGACGCGTTTAATTTTTCAAAATGCCTTACTTTATTCACGAACACACTTTTGAATTGAACGAATGGAAAAAAAAAAATTTGTTGTTGGAGCAAAATCGAAGGCTCGAGAATGCGGGCTCGAGGCCATCATTGAAACCAGGAAAATCGTGGAAATCCCCAAAGCCAACGCGGGCGTCGAAGACGAGAGAATATACGTATATGGGAGTATCGTATGTCGGGATTGCTACGAAAAGCGAGTTAGGTGAGTCGGCCAGGCAAGAGCCGAAGCTCAGAATTAAATTCCTCGGAGACACTTGAGTGCGGTGGCTTTCGAATCACGCGTCAGTGGAGTACGAACACCGACGTGAATGCTCTTCGGAAAAAGGCGAAAGGAAGAATACGGACAGGAGATGAAAAAACAAAAAAAGCTTTGCGAACTGTCTGTAAACAGGTCGTTTTGCGCACTACGAGAAATAAGAACGGATAGCCTTACCTTATCTTTAGATGCTTTGCTATGTAAAGTCTGTGAAAGTTTGATTAATTTTTTTCTTAACCATTGCTGATGCAATCGAAAACTCGATTATATATAATTTTTTTTCTTCTATTGTGCTGATGCACTTATATGCTTCGCGAGTCAACTCCTTAATGAACATTTTTTTACATTTTTTTATAATTTTTTTGTCACATTGAAAAAAATATTAATGGAAAAGGATACGATAGGAGTCCCTACCATCGAGACGCGGTGCTGCGGACTGTGGCGGGGTTAAACGCGACTTGCTTATGCACGGCCTCGATACGCTTTCGATCGTTGCCTTTGTGCAGTGTGACTGCGTGTACGCCTCCGACTCACTTCGTATGCGAATTCAGCGGACATTTAATCGTAGTTTTTTTTTTTTTTTCTATATACCTTTCTAATTATGCTGCAATAATAACGGGAGTGTCGTGTTATCAGAGGCGTTTAAACAAATATTTTACGAGGCGATGTGACAATAAGCGTATCGATTCAAACGTTTGTTCAACGTAAGGAATAACGCAGATGCAGTTCAATAAAGTATGACGATTCCATATATTCCATTGAACGACATGATTAGCTACATTTCCACTTGAGTCGTTCGACATTCGATTTCACAAATGGCCAATTATCGTGATAAGATTATCAAACTATATGTTTATATCCAGTCCGGCTGACAATCTTACGTGCCATTTAAAGAAACTCAATATCCGTTTAATCAACGCAAGTCATTGAATCTATTTACTACTCACCGTGATGCGACGTATAATTGTGGAATGATTTGGCGTTTGATAAAAATCCGCGAAATGTACCTCATTCCAAGTAGAAACAGAGAATAGGCGATCGTTAGGCTGCCAACAAATCTTTATTTACGTGGAAAAAAAAAACACGCGCCGTTTTTTTTTTTTTGTATTCTGGAAAATAAATTCCAAATGGCGATCCCTCCGAAATTTTTGGTTATTTTTCTATAATTGAAGTTATTCTTCCGCTTATATATAACTCGAGTAATTATCACGAGTCTAATTATTTACGTCGTCAATACGCGTGTTTATTTTGGAGCGAAACGATTGTCGGGACAGTTTTTTTTATCATCGTACTTTAGATGGCGTGAAATTATACAGAAATCGTTATCGACAAATGTTTCTTTTTTTTTTTATTCGATATCTCTATCAAATTAAAAAAGGCGCAACTACGCGAAGTGTGTATCTTCGTCTAGTCTATTCGTTGATATTTATTTTTTCTCCGACAACGACGTTAAAACGTCAACAATCAGTGTTTTCCGTGACAGATAACTGCTTTATCAACAGAGAGTCTTTTAGAATTAAACTCGATGGATAAATTAAATATATGACGAATTTGTATGAACAGTTAAAGAATTTCTAATCGCTAGTTAAGCCTTTCTGACACTCGATGAAAACTAGCCTCGGCCTTGAATAACTTCAGCTTAGATAAATATGGTCGCGTGTATATAAACCCCGAGACTCGGGAATGAGTGAGATCTCGCTGCTTATTAAAAGCGGAGGATAACGCAGCGCAGTGACGGCGCGTTTCGATGTCCAGTACTTCGTCGATCGTTCGCGAGTACGGCAAACTAACAGCGTCACTTCTTCACTCGTAAACTTTTCCTGGACAAAGTTATATACGATATTCGCGACTTTTTCGCGACTACACGCGTAATGGCTGTCAAACAAGAGATTATTAAAAGCGATTGTGAAAATAAAGTAATTACGAATTCAAAAGTACCGAACGTACTTGAACCTGACTTCGTGCCTCCCGATGGGGGATGGGGTTGGATGATTGTCGTGGCTGCTGGATTTTCAAACGTGAGATATTAAAAAAAAAAAAAAATAAATAAATAAATAAATAAATACATTAAATAAAAAATTGATTTATTGGTTTATTTATTTCGCTCTACGATAGTTTTGTGTTCTACCGATATTGCAATCATTCGGATTGATATTCCGGGATCGTTTCGAACAACTGGGAATTAATGCAGCGCAAACGACGACGATACTAAACGTTAATTGTGCGGTTAACGCATGTATAGGTGAGTGCGTCAAAATTCTGCGTAATTTCAATCTCATCAAATTTTCATTTACTTTGTCTTAATCGGAGCTTCAATCGGGAATTCAGAGTTAATCTTTGCCGCGACGATCAATGATAATTTTGGCGCGCGTCCATCTCTCGAAAGAATCATCTCCAATTTCTTTTATTCTCTACGGTGGTATCTTTGGCCGATCGTCAGAATTATGACTCTTGTCAGATACGCGTGTTTTGCGAATACGTATATTAAATTTCGTTATCTTTAGACAATCGTCTAATCGAATGACGATCGCTGCACGGTCATAAAATAAAAAATTGTGCACGGTAAGTTTTACGTTTAAGATACACACAAACAAAGAGGTGTCGACAGGTTTATCTTGTGTCCACGAGGACAGCGACTTACGGTCAATTCAAAACATCGATAAGTGTAATAGTCACGCGAACCGGCGTTCCCGTCACTTAGAGCTCAGTGATCCGCGACTAACTATTACTGTGACGAAAAGAAAAACGGCATTAATTGCACACCGAGAACACAAACAGGAATGTTAATGTCAATAAATGAATTTAAGTCTTCCAACAAAAAACGGATGTTTAGTGCCAAAATTTCGTCGGAAAATTACAAAAAAAAAAATTTTTAATCGTATGATCGTAAAATATAATCTTTTGAATGACATAGCACTAAAAATTAATGACCATCATTCGTATTATACCTTAAATGAGACGCCGCGAGTCACCGACACGAAAAAAATCTCGTACGCATGTCAATAAAAAAAAATAAAAAAATTCAAACGATAATTAACTAACCAACAAATAAATTTGTTAAAATGAATGCATTTGCAACACTATTGTGTGTTTACGACATAAATCAGAAGTTCACGCTAATTTCATCATTATTACGCTGTCGTAATAATGCGAGGAGAAGCCGATTACATTTGTTTTTACTCATTAAGCGCATAAAAAAAATGCATATTATTGATACGAAATGTCCGAGATTGACATTGACTGACCAGCCCCCCAACCCCACGGATGAGGTCAATCCTTTGTTCTATCGATAAATAAATTTGTGAACTCGCAATACCAATCAATGACGATGATTAGTCAGAGGCCCGCGCGAGTCGCGGTGATAATCGAAAAACTGGGTCGGTCGCGATGTCGACGGCAAGTGCGCCGACGGATTGTTTGACGGTCGATAATTAACGCTCGCTTTGTCCCAACCGGATGATCTACAATGATTGTGTAAACTCGTTCGCGCGGTCACGGGGATAAGAGATTAATCGTAGTCGGTCTCTCACACGTTCATTCATTCGTGTCATGGGTCTATTGCGTTATAACACGCATTATATCAGTGGGTACAGATCTTCGATTAATCGGATCACGCGCAAGGCGACGAGATGCGAGTGGGTTAGTTTACTACAGATGCGATAATCGAAACTAGAACGGGACGTATCGCTGTACCGCCTTTGCAGATACGAATAGCCTGCAAATGGATACTCATAGACGACAATAGGGGATCGTCTCTGATCACAAAATGTCGGAGATCATTCGATAGATATAATACATTATTTGTGTTTTTTTTTTTTTTTTTTTTTTTTTTTTTTTAGGTTTGTCCAATGGGCCACTCTTCAGGAAATACAGTTATCGACAAGTGTCTTTCGTCGGTGGGCTCTTCTGCGCCGTATCGATATGCGCGCTCTCGTTCACGCGATCTTTTTACGGTGCACTCATATTTCTGTCGATTCTCTACGGTACGTGATACTTTTTTTTTCTTACAGATTTTACCTGATTTTCGGCAATTTTTTAGATTTATCTTAGCAAAATCGATTTATCTCCGAAATTCCACACTTTGTTTCGCGTATTATTTTTTTATTTATCGATGATAAAAAGAAGGATTATTTTTTATATGAAACAACAGTCATTCTGGCGAAAAATAGCTTTGATAGTAACAACAACAGTCTTTAATTGCGCTTTCGTTTGACCCCCGCAAATACCAAGGAAGTGTTATTCTTTCTCGAGTTACCGACGGTCACGAGTTTGCGTCGTAAAAGTCCAATTAAACACGTGACGAGATCCACATGTGTAGAATAATTAAAGTCATCTATAATCTTAAACGATGCGGAATTCTACCGAAGCAATTAGCCGCAAATAATTTATCAGAATCGCTCATGTTTCTCGGCGAATCGGAAGATTAGAAATTCAACTGCGTTTACCTGCGCTACTCGACTGGTTTTTCAAGTTCAAATCACCGAACACCTTACGATTCTACGATTGCCATAGGCTGCATCATTAATGACTCGTAACTCCGTTGGTTGATTATGCATTCTCTGCCCACGTTGCCTTTGTGTTATTCCTAACGTTGTCGCGTTGTATATACGTATAATCGAATATGTGATATGTTCATTGATCGTAATACAGCGGCCGGTAGCGGTATAACGATGTCTTCGTGCGCATTGGCCCTGAATACTTACTTCAAGAAAAGGAGAAGAATAGCGACTGGATTGTCGTGGACTTGCACCGGCCTCGGACCCATCATAATGCCACAGGTGCCTACTACTGATCATTCGTATATAGCATTAATTAGCCATTAACACCGCGCCGCGTCGCTGATACCGCTCGTGTTTTTTGTCTTTTTATTCTTGCGAAAGAATCCGTTCGATCGCGAGCTTTGACGATAAATCATTAGTCTTCGACATACATTACCGCGCGAGTGCTGACATTATTGCCGTCGTGATTGGGATCGAAAAAAAAAAATCGGTATTTCATGCGGATGCGGGTCTAACAAAGTCCTCCCACTGTCACAACTTTAGAGGTGTGTCCGATCGAAACTCGTCGTCGCACAGTGATAAAATCTATATGAATATATGAATCTTTATATGATGAATAGTTAAAGTCATCGAAGGTTATCACGAAGGGGAGAAAACTTGAGTTATAGCCGCGGCGTAGTAAATTTACCGTTTTCCGCGAAGTGTAACAAACGCAGAAACAGATATAACAATTAGCGGATGATTAACCCTCCGATAGCACACTGCGCATTGGAAGGCGCAGTTGACTGAAATTTTGAACATTTGTCTACGCATTTCGATGTTTATTGATGTATATTTTTTAAATTTGGATTCTACTAACTATTGGATTATGTATTGGATATCGTGAAATATATTCGTGATAAAAAAAATATTTAATATCGGAATACTTCGCGGGTCTCAAGTGTGCAGACGAAAGATTTAAAAAAAATGGATGCTGACGGAGGATTCATAAGTATTGTGTGTCAACAGATAATCACAGTACTGTTGCCTTTTTACGGAGTCGCAGGAACGGTTCTTCTGTTCGGCGGCTTCGCGTTCAACGCGGTCGCTTGCGCATTGTTGCTGCAACCCGTCAGCATGCATGCAAAGAAGGAAACGGAGTTTGACGAAATCAAAGCCGCTGCGCGGGCAGAGAGTATAAAGGTATAACTTCACGCGTACATCGATAAACGTATATAAACGCAAATGCATGAAAATTGGGTCATTTGAATTCGTGAAGGAAAAGGTCAAAGAGGCGAATAACGCGTTGACAAATGGCTCTGTCAAAGCAACGTCCGTCGAGAATATTCTTCGTCTGGACAAACTTGCCAACTTGGTTGGCGATCGTTCGAGTCAACGCTTCGGAAGCCAATATCTCTATTACGATGACGAACACGACGGGGCAACGGGAATCGATGTTATCGATGTGGGAACACCGATGATGTCGCGCGCCAACGATGGCTGGTAATGAAAACTTTTTTAACTCGTTTTATTTTATTTATAAATAATTTAATTTTTTTTATAAATTTTAATAATTTAATAATTAAAAAAAAATTTTTATAATATCGAATTTTTAAAAAAATATTATTAAATTAAGTTTTACGACGACAAAATCGTGCAAAAATATATGTCAGTTAAATTTTATACATTTTTTTTTCTCATAGGTTTTCGAAGAAAAACTCTTCGTACGCTTCGTTAGCGTCAAACGTAACGTCAAAAAAAGAATTCTCACAGCAACCAACGAGTCGAAGACCTTCCGTCAGTTTGAGTCGACAATCGAGTCTGAAGGCATTGAACGGCGAAAACTCCGTGCGAAATCTCAGTCGGTAAGTCCGTCGAAAAATCTATCGATAAAAACCAAAATTACGAGTTCTTAATTCCTCTTTTCAATCGGATATTAAGAACTCATTAAAAATCGTGTGATTCAAATTTTTTTTTTTATGGAATTTCTCACGCGTCAGACAGGGCAGCGAGTCGGACGGATGGAAGCGAAGACCATCGGTGAACGCGGCACCGCAATTGATAATAGTCAAGGAGACCTGCGAGAGTCCGGACAACGAGCAAAATTCGAAGGAAGGAAGTGGCGATTGCGCGGAGATCAACGAGAAGCCCAACACGACGGATTGTCTTTTGGAAAAGGATTCGTCGGTGAACGACAAGAAGATCGAGGAGGTGAGTGAAACCCGCAGGCTGGAGGACCACAACCAGAGGATATTCCGGTAAGGGAAAACCCTCCGATTTGTGAAAAAAAAAAAAAAAAAAAACACGTCGCAAAATTATTCATACGATAATCGAAAGTTCGATTTTTTCTTCTCGAATTGCAGAAAAAATCGTTCGAGAAGCCGTGGTACGGTCGGGCGATGAGTGCCGTTGTCGTTTTTTTCGATCTCGATCTCTTGCGCGATCCGATTTACGTTAATCTTATGATGGGAATAAATTTTGCAAATTTCGCGGAATTAAATTTTTCACTGTTGACGCCGTTTATTCTCGCCGAATATGGATTGAGAAAAATCGACATCGCGATGATAATGTCGGTTCTCGGAGGTGTCGATGTCGTCACAAGAATTACGATACCATTTATCGCGACGAAAATCGGATGGGAGAACAGGACATTCTTTCTCATCGGCGTTGGCGCTATAGCCGCGGGACGAGTTGGTAAGAAAAAAATGTTCTTTTCAGAAAAAAAAAAAAAAAAAAAAAATCGAACGATTTTTCGTTGTTGTCGTTCCAGTAATGGCGCATTCGGGATCATACAGTGTTCTGATGACAGTGTCGGTACTCATTGGCGCTGGAAAAGCTCTCCGAACTATTTTTATGGCTCTCGTAATACCGACGCACGTGCCACTGGAGAGACTTCCAGCTGCTACTGGTCTCCAACTGGTCACCAGCGGTATTGTTTATCTGATTCTCGGACCGCTGGTCGGTTGGATCAGAGACACTTGCGGCAATTACACGATAATGCTACACTGCCTCAACTTTTTCACTTATTTAACAATCGTCACTTGGACTCTCGAAGTTTGGTATTGTAACAGAAAGCGACAGCGTCTCGAAGAGAAAAAATTCGCTCCGATTTGATGAGAAAAAGTCTCGAGATGTTTGTTGGATGTAATTAATTGTAATTTTACAACTATAGAGAATAATTGTTTATTCAAGTCGGCCGAACGGCCTCGCGAACTGATGCACACTTGGCGACGTCTGATACACTCGTTTAAGAGTCGCAGTAGCCTCGACGACGTTAATTAGTCGTTGAAAATCAAATTGTCGAACGCCAGTATTGAATACGAAACAAAACGAAACGAAACGAAACGAATTCCTAACTCTCGTCTACGCTGTGCGTAAAGTTATTCTCGTATATTAGTCCCTTACGCACGTACGAGAGACTTTTCATCACTCGCGTAAATCGCTGTTTTTTTTTTACTCATACAAATAATACGCAATTGCGTAAAAAAAAATTTCTCTGAATCATCGAATAAACGAAAATTTTATAGCCAAACGGACAATTTGTAAATAATAAATGATCAAAAAATGCCGGAGATATTTGTATCAACCGTACGTGAGGAGAGGTTAATACGCACTGTATGATAAATTAGTCCGTTAATTAATTATAAATAATGTTAATTTAGAAATTTACGATAATTGTATTTTTTATTTTCCGATTTTTACAAATTATTGTCGTTAAAAAAAAAAAATAAAAAAAAATTATCAAAGACTCAGAAGTGGTTGAAGAGACTCCTTTGCGTGAAATTCGTGCGCTTGAAATTTATCGCAGTACCTGGAACTTCGATAATGTTTCGTCTACCGTTGGTATCCGGTTACTCAGCCCGCACTTTCTGGTATCTCGAGGCTTCGGTTTCGGAAACTTTGAGAAAAGCGTACGGGGTCTCGTGTTCCTGATGGCTACAGCCAGACGATTAAGCTTCGTCGTTGGCGGGCAGCGCTTGGCAACGAATATATATACGTACGGTACCGCACCAGTACCGTCCGCGATGCTGCTGCCTTTAAAGCTCTCGCAGGAAGGAAGCCGTTTAGGGGTTTCAGCTCTTTGCCAGTCTCGCGGCCATATTTTTTTCACGGCTGGCTGAACGCCTTGAGAGATAGCCACTCTGGCTGCTGCTGCTGGTGCTGCTGCTTCCACTCTTTTACTTCTTCGCGATGCTACCGTACACTCTTCGTTCCACCCTTCTACCGTCCAACCCATTCCATCCGAGACTCGATAATTTATCCACGTAATTTTACTCACCCTCCGCGGGCGAAGCCACCGTGGAAAATATTACCGGGAACAAAATAAGATTAAACGACTCGTCGAATAGATAGGCGAATAAAAAGTTCTGTATTTTTTTTTTTTTTTTTTTTTTCGTAATTTTTTTTTATTCAAGTTTTGTGTACAACTTTCATAACAACCTGCAGAGTTTCCGACTGCATAGTTTCCATGGAATTTGTATGATTTTTTTTTTTTCTCTTTTTTTCGTTCCCTTTTTTTGTGGTTTTTTTGTTTTGTTCCGCTTTAGCGAGAGACGTGGAAGGATTGAGTTCGTTCGTGGAGCGATAGAATGAAAAGGGAAAGTTATACAGTGTAGCGGTACAGATAAAGACGGAAAGATAAACCAGACTGTGCTTTCTCGTTGAGTTTTTTTTTTTTTTTTCCGTAGTGGTTATTTTTCGAGACTCTGCGCTCACTCGCCGGGAATATACGGTTTCCATGCTCCACCAAGTGCAGTTCACTGTTTCGTTAAAGTCCGCAATTCAGGCGCAGCAAGAGCAGGTGAAGTATTCATCCGTTACGAGACGATTCGCGTAGCATCGTCGACGATGGCGCTCGGAATAACAGCAAAAGTGGTACTGATACGGAGCCGTATCCTCATCTCACTTACGGTTATCATTCTTCTTATTTACTTCGTTCTTTTTTACGTGGGAAAAAAACGTGCTGTTGATGATTTGGTGGGATTACAGTTCCGCTACTCATTTGTATATCTCGCGCAGTCTTTGCGCTGCAGAAAGCTGCGGTATAAAATTTCTGCTTGAAGTCAAAAAGTGAAAAAAAAAAGAAGTTATCGTGAATACATTTTTTTTTGCCACCGGAAATTAATTACGAAAGGTTCACGAAAATTCGACGATTTGTCGGATTTTTTTTTTTTACGTATTAAAAAAAAAAAAGCAGTTGTTTTATAGCATTACAGCTGAGATTTTGCCAATTCATTTTTCTCGTTTCGTCACGACGTCCGCAAGATCGTGAAACGTATTTTTTTAGCGTCATTGACAAGTACTGTTTTATCCACGGCGCAGTATGTCATTTTAATGTTCGAAATGCGTTTCCCTATAATGGGATCCCGGATAGTTTAACTGGAGGCGTGAAAAAAGAAAAGGCTATAAAAATGTAAAAGAGCTATCGGACACGACGATAAAACTGGCCGTTTACACAGCTGTTCTCCCCGGTAAGACATCGAACGGGAAGAAAATGTTGTTTTATGCACGTATCTAAAGATGGAAATTCCCATCTTCGACCCTTCAATCCTCAGAACATTCGCATATAGATGCGAAATACATCGAAAAAAAAAATGAATAAATAATAAAATAAGAAGAAAATTATAAGAATGACCGCGTAGGTGTGTTAAAGATGATATATTTATTATAGCTGCGTATAGATGGCGACTAGGGTTGCAGCTACGTCCACGGAAAGACGAAAGCTTCCTTGCGTAAGGGTCTCTAAGCCATGGGAAGGGTAGATGTACATTATAATTTCCCATAAACCTGTTTACGATGACAAAACGTCGTCTCGGGTCTTGTTGGATAGGAGGCGAACTTACATACGCGGAACGCGTAATACCGCGTAGGTATATACGGGTGTGCTGTGTGCATCCATCGACGTTATGGGTTTAAGGGCGCAATATCGTAGTAAAACCTCTCACGGCCTACACTCTCGTGTGTTTGCAACGCCGCGGAAGAAGAGGGAAGGATAGTTGTACGCGGTAGTAGAACGAGCGGCAATGCAAGGGAATAAGGGTAGTGCTACCGCTGTACTCGGAACCCAACCAGACAGCTTTCTCTATCTTCCGCTGTTGTATTGTTGGATGTTTCGTCGAGAGTAGAGAAGAGAAACCCGTGAGTATTTTATGCCACGAGACGTTGGGGATCCGGTGCGAAAAAGGCTTTTCCCGATCCCCGACTCGACTGGCTTCTCTCGTCTATTCGCTTTCTCCGAGGGAACAACTCCTGTATCGCGAGAGAGAGAAAGAGAGAAAATTCAAACCCGAAGAGCACTATAATGCTGCATGAAGCGCGAGACAGGATCTCGCTTCTACGACGTATGAATAAAATAATCCACACACGAAATTGTCGGTTAAACCGTGCAAAGCATATCTTGCGAGGATAAAAATGATTTTTCTCGTGATCGACGTATTGCGGTAATTATTTTAAAAATGATAAATTATTCACGAATTTTCAGGGACAATTAATAAACTATAGAATACAGAATTCTAGATACCTCCCGTCCAGTAATACGGAAATTCTATTTTTTACGCGAATTGACGCGTCATTGACGAATGTTATTTATAACAATACGTATTTTTGTATTTCAATTTTTTTTTTTTTTTTTACGAAATTTGTTTGTTTTGCCGAAAGCCTCCAACGTTGCGCGCCGAGTTCGTCAAGTTTTTTAACTAAACATTATAATAAATCGTATATCTTAAAAAATGCAGGAAATACAATTAGGTTAAAGGATTTCATTAATTAGAGATGTCGTTTATCTTTTCAACAGGAACGTACGTTTATTTTGCACTGAGCAGAAATACAAGCTATTCATGAAAGATGAGGTTACAGCGGCCGCAAGCCTCCCCGTTACTTCGCCTCCTCCCAATGTTTTTTAACATTCTTTTCTTATTTTTTTTTTTACTTTTCCTCTCTTTCTCACCTCTCGTATTAGTCAATTTTTATCTTCTCCTTTCCGCCGACAATTTCAACCCTCGCCAACCCCCGCCCGGATGTAGAGCAAGACAATGATGACAATAATAATAATAATTAATTAATGACAATATCAATAATATTAATAATGATAATAATAATAATAATAATACTAATAATAATAATAATACATGTACATATAATTACATTTGTGCATTATGTCATAATTTAATAATATACATTGATGATATACATATATATGTTATATCTTAGAAAATAAATATGTATTTACCTATATATATTTCAATATTGTTACTCCAATTCTTCGTGTAATTCTTCCTTAAAAAATAACGATATTTAGAATACGCTACCGTGTTGGATGTCTGTGTGTTTGTGTGTCTCGGAATTTTTTTTTTTTTTTTTCTTTTTTTTCTTTTTGTTCTATAGTTTTTTTTTTTTTTCGACTCAAGCTCTCACACTCGCACTTTCTCAATGACGATTTTGTTCATATTAGCGCAGACACTCAGCGGTGGAAGGGAGGGCATTTTATTCTTTCTACGAGCGCGTCAGCAATTTTTTAATTTTTTTCATTTGCCGAATAAGCACAGCAAGAAGTTGGAGAAAAAACGAAAAACGCGCTTAGAAAAGTTTCAGGGACGAGAATCTTCGACGTCGCGGAGGAGGATCGTAGACGTAAGTAATAAAAAAAAAAAAACAATCTGTAGGTTATGTTCGTTTTTTTACCTTCGTTTCGTGTATCTTTTTTTTCGGGATACACTTTTCGATCTTCACAATGGTGTGACATTTTTTTTTTTTTTTTTTTTTTTTTTCGGAAAAAAAAAAATGTTTGTTCGGACTCACTTCACGTATACGTTTAATGCAACATCTACTCTTCATCTTTGACTTGCCATCGTTCGTACTTTATTCTGTCTCTAACGCTTTTTTCGCTCTGACACAGCCACGGGCGCGTACAAGAATTTCTCAGCAGCAGTTTTTTTTTTTTTTTTTTTCTTTCTCGCTCGCCATTCGCAGCTTTTAAAAAGCACTCGACAGTAATGTGACGTATATAGATATATATATATAGAGAGATTTATATATATATATATGCCTACTTAGTAAGTAATTTAAGAATAGCTTTGACGAAGTTGGAAATAAATAATTGAAGGAAATTGTGCAGAGCTTTTATGCGACTGGACACGGGGAAAAGTACAAATTTTCGTTTTAATATGTGATCGAACGTTAATTCACATTTCAGTTTGTATATGAAATTTATTCGGTAGAGCATCAGTGACCATTTATTTAAAAATCGTAAAAAAAGAGAAAAAAAATAAAAATGGTTCACTTGCCCGCTGCGTTTGAGTCTCATTAATATTTCCCTTTATTCCCGGTACACTTCAGCGCTCTGTATGTAATTACGAGATACAAAGAAAAAAGAACGAAGCGTTGTCACAAACTCGTAGAGTTGAAAGGAAAATTAAATAAACGCGGAAGAACGTTCGACTAATGGACAAAATACTTACAATCGATCGATAAATCGATAACGACAAGAATTTTTCTTTGCATTGCACAATCAATAATTAATTAATAAACTTGTACGTGTTACAATGAATTCCTTTACATTTTATACTCTAAGTATAATCTTTTCTCTATGCTTTATACAATGAAAAAATTAATACAATTATAATTTATATCAATAATAATAATATAATAATAATAATAATAATAATAGTAGATAAGCGACGTAATAAAGATCAAAATTAATTTACTGTTCAATAATTTATACACAATACAGTTAATAATAAATTGTGGCGCATCCTTTCGTACTATAATATTTATACACGTAAGTTTGATTTTTTTAAACATCATCTTAAATCACGTCATTAATTTTCGTTCTCAATTACTCGCATACTTATGTCACTCTTTCATACCAAGCAAACTATTCGGCCCATCAGTTTTCTTCCTAAACGGCCTTATCAGACCGGAGATAAATTTGCCTTAAGATTTCAAAATAATTAAAAAAAAAAATAAAAAAATCGAAATATTATAATTGAATTATACCGATAATTATATCAAAAGAAAATATCTACTCTAAAACACCAATCAATTTTTTTTCTCGACTCGGTCCAACGTTATCAAATGCGAATGATTTGAAAATTAGTGTTTTATATCTCCGAAGAAATATAAATCCGAAGAGTTCAAAAATTTTTTTTTTTCCGCTAAACTTTTATACAAGAAGCGATGAAAGTTTTGAAATAAAAGAAAAAAATAAGTGAAACAAATTGTCGTCGACAGAACTTATTGCCACGACGACATCTTTTCTTCTCGTCGCGCGATTCATAATGCATTATTCTCTCTCTCTCTCTCTCGCTTGGTTGATTCAGCCGGCGGCCGGGGGAGGGGGAGGGAGAGGGGGGGGGGGGGGGAGTTGTGGCTCTGAGGTAGCGAATGAAAAATCTTTGGACGCTGGACCACGGAGATGCAGGAAGTTGGTTTATATATAGCCTTAGACTCGTTCAAAAATCACATTAAAGGATCTTTTCGTTTCTACTTTCTCGATCAATAAATCGATCTCTCGAACTGAACTCCTATTATAAAGACGAAAGGAGGAGGTCGCTTTATTGTTTCGTATCTTTCATGATAAAGAAACTTCTGTAACCTCAGGGAAAAGCTCAAGCCTTTTACTTCTTCTTTCTTTTTCTCACATTTTTTCGTCAACATTCATTTCTTTGCAGTACAAGCTCGATGGAGATTTCATTCAATTTCATTCATACACGACGTCGCACGAGGGTTTTCATTTCTTTGCATACGCGAACCCCGAGTTGATTATTTTTTTTAGGCCATCTTCGTTCCTTTGGATTTTCTTTATAGAATATCGGGCTGTTTGCCAGGGACACAGGGGAATTCAAGCTTTCGATTCGAAGACAGTTCGAAGTACGATAAAACCTATTGATGAAATACATTTGTGAAAAAATTCACGTCGCGCCGTTACCTTCGGTTTATCGACTTTCTCGTTGGCTAAACTTCCTTAATGCTGAAGTTTGGTACCAAAAAAAAAAATGTTCACTTTCTTCTTTACCACTCGCGAGTTATATTGTAACTCGGGAATCAGGACAAACTCGTTTCTACGAATTGGTGGCTTTTCGAAAGCGCTGGAAAAAAAGTGAAGTACAGACTGACTGCGGAAGCTTGCGGCTTTGCCAGTTCGACGATTAGATGAGTTTCAACGTTTACTCGGCTGTACTTTGCCTCTCGTCTCACTGATATCGGACTTCACGTGCTTCTATGTCCCACAAAGCCTCGTGCAATAGCTTCGGCTGCGGTGGAAAATAGACAAATAGTTTCTTTTTTTTTTTTACCGATGTCACCGATGACTGTGAAGCTTAAAGCTTCCACTCGAGGCTGACGAGGGGTAAGCAAAGAGGACTAACTACTACAATGCGCCAGTGGAAAAAGTGCTCTTGACTGGAGGACGGAGAAGGATAATATTTTTAAAAAGAAATCGATGTTATCTTTGTTCTTTTACTTTTTTGATCTCGCGATCGTAGTTGTTATTATTGTTATATTTATAATATAAAGAGAAAAAGAAGAAATTATCGTAAGTGTTGAAAAAACAATGTTTTTCACTCCTATTTCCATAGATGATAGACACTTGAGAATCAAACAAAAAAAGACGGAAAAAATAATGACGAAAAATGTATTTTGAATAAATGGCGCTTCCGAAGCAACGATTCATTGAGAAGGCCGCGGTATATACGCGAAAAAAAAAAAAAGATTAAACTGAATAAATATCGCAACATTTTCATCTGTGTTCCCAAACAGATCGGCTTCTACGAGTCCATCTTATTTTTTTTTTTTTTTTGCACTTTTTAGAATCCGTTTTCAATTATCTTATTCCGTCGCAATCGTGCATTCTTTCTTCGCGCAATCTTCGCATTCTGACACGCGCACTTGTCCCGCTATCAACTGTATCGTACAAAATACGTTTAAATACGCTTGAGTCTGTTTTTTGTTTTTTTAATCTTTATTTATTTTTTTTCACGACAATCAGGCGCAATAATCACGGGTAACAATCACATTATCGTTTAAACGTTAATATTCACAATTATACAAATATAGTTATACACAACGAGGTACAGAATTTCGGTAAAGACTTAAGGTTGGTTTTTGCGAGGAATTTGCGAGGTTTTTATTTTCTTAACATCTTTTTACTATTATTCGATTCGAATTTACACGCGAAACATTTGTCGTATCACCCACCGAGTCTATCGATATTATTGGATGGTCTTAATAATTCTCAATTCCTCGCTAATTCCTCGTGGAATTTTTAGTTTTTTTTTTTTTTTTTTTTTTTTCTCATCGTCACCGAACACTCGCAATAGATCATTCGCACTGCTTAATCATTCGTTCCAGAAGTAAAGAATCGTTTATTTTTAAATCGTTAGGTTTTTTTTCTTTTTTAATAATTAATAATGAAAAATCCGTTTTTATATTTTTTTTTTCTGCTAAAACGTGTTTTCTCTCTCGTCGCCTGTATAAAATCCCTAAAAATACTAAACCTACCATGGATCGTATAGAATGACATTAGTGACTATGTGTTTGAGACTTGACGTGTCGACTCTCTCTCTCTCTCTCTCTCTATGCCTTATTCGATTCTTTATCTCGCAAACAGCAAGAAATTATCTTTCACTTTTTTTCTTTCTTCATCTCGGTCGGCAACTCATCTCTACAATATTAATAGTATACCCGGAAAGAGGTTTGATTCTTTATCTTTTAGTTTTTTTTTTTTTTCATTTTTTTTTTTTTCCAAATTCCATCCAACTTTTTTGTGGCGAGCGTTTTAGGCCGCGAACAGTCGCGTCTCTTGTTTCTTTGCCTCAACGGAATGTAGTTTATTCATTTTTTTGTATACGATTCTCGTGTTTTCGTTTTGTTCTTCATTTATCTCTCGTGCAATGAAAAACCCGCGTGTACTCTCTATCTCATCATTTTTTTTTCTGTCTCAGCACAGTGTGTAGATTGAATTTTATTATTTTATTTTTTTGTCGTTCTGTAATACAAAAACTGCACTAATCGGATTGAAAACGATTGGATCGATTTACGATTTTTTTTTTTTGAGCCTCTTGCGTTTGTGATTTTTAATGAATTATTTTGTGTTCAATAGAGACACGGGAAGGACGGACGCCCCTTACTACACTGCGCCCATGATTTCTGTGTTTTTTTTTTTTTTTTTTTCTTTACTTAACTCGTTGCACGTTTCATATACAAGTCTTTAAATGCCAAAGGTCACTTTTTAAAAATATAGGTATCTCATTGGTTTCGCTTCATTTTTCCTTTCGCGCCAAAACATTCACTCGGATTTATGGTTTTTTTTTTTTTTTTTTTTTTTTTCGTCAATCACGCACAGACTTTCTCTTCGCGTCGGACTCTCTCACACTTGCAAATTTACATATTTTCTATATTTTTTTTTTTTTTTTAACTCTCACGCTCGTAGGACCTTCGTAATGTTTATTCTCCTGTTTTTTCTAAAAACATCTAAAAACCGTTTGTATATTTATCTACACAATTTCCTATCGAGGGAACTCTCTGCGTTAACTCGACAATCAAATTACGTCGATTCGATCGCGCGCGTCTTCGATTTTTATCTGCTTCATCGTGCCGGATTAAGTTTCAGTAGTCAGAGGCATTTCAGGTCAGCGGATTTTTTTTTTTTTTTTTTTCTACGAAAATGCACTTAGAGTACAGTCCCGATTTGGATAGTTTCGATTAATCATATCGATTGAACAGATATTTTTAGAAAATACTGCTTCTATTTATTTATTTTTTTTTCAAATACCTCGAACACTGAAATGACTGTTTTTTCTTTACTTCCGCCGTAATTCGTGTACGGGTCGGTTTTTTGGATATTAAAAACACAATTTGCACGGCAGCAAGCACTCCTGCGTTTGCATTGAAAATTTTCAAATTTGAATACATTTTTGTTGTGCCGCAAACTTCTTTCCGCCTCGAACGTTGCATTACCATGCAAATTGGCTGAATCTCAAATCAGTTCAACAGTTCGGATAACAAAAAAAAAAACAAAAAAAAAATAATCAGGAAAAAAATAACTTTTGCCAGTTTCTCGTTTCGTTTTCTCGTTACTCCACAAATCTTTAATGAACCTTCTGCTATACTTGTTTGTATGTTTTTTTTTTGTTTTTTTTTTTTATTTTTCATTTTTTTTTTTTTTACAATCTGCGCGTCTCATCGACGACGACACCTATATCTGTACAATGCTGTGAAGCTTCAAGCTTTTTTTTTTCGTCGTTCCCTCACTCATTCCGTTCTCTATATTCTCCAAAACCGCATCATCGCGAGATCTGTTTTTTTTTTTTTTTTTTTTTTTCGTCTAAAATTTATAGCGTCCCGAGTTACTTCGTATTTCAATGAATTAATCATCTAATACAAACTCGTAGTTGTTGTCAATCATCGCGATTCTCATTTTCTCTCATTCTGCTACATACGTTCATGAAAATTCCATATTGTTTTTTTTTTTTTTTTTTTTTTCTTACGCGCATCCAAACAGACATACGTGTTATACGTTCGTAAAACGATACGCGGCACCCTAAGCATTTCATTTTCATTTATATTTTCTTATGCTTCTTATAATACTTATGTTCCTATCTATCTAATAGACCATCTATCTAAATTTCCTGTTCTTCATCACTTATTACTCTCGCACCATCGTATCTCACCGCATTGTCCAATTAAACAGTTTTTTTTCTACGCGTTGGATCCACTAATCTGCACAACCTATCTAAACTATTCAACTAACGCGTACTAATAATATCTAACTACTTAATCATCGGTATCATTCTTATCATTACATTATCTATTATTATTATTATTATTTATTATTATTCGTACCATCATCTTAATGTTATTAATATTCAGAGTAACGACGCTTTAGCTACTCGATTCGTAATTACAATGTGTGATTTTTATTCAATCGTTCAATGAATTTCTTTTTTTTTTTTTTCATTTTTCTCTTCATCCATTCCTCTCCTATCTACACGAAGGAAATATTCATTTGTGTTGATAAAATTTCGCGACTCCGCAACACCGACACTCTCGACACTCGCTGCTGTGAATCTGAGGGGAAAAAACCGAATGGAACAGACAAAAAAATTAATAGTAATAACTTAACAAATTCTTTTCGTTACTTTATCTATAATTTTTTAATTTTTTGTACGCATTGAAATCTCTATATATCGTCTAAAAATAGAATAATAATTCAAGTTCGGTTAGTTTCGCCATTTTTTTTGTTTTTTTTTTTTACTAAAATTCTTCGTTCGCTATAATTTGATTAAAAAAAAAAAAATGTCTGCTTCTTCGGCGACCGTTCGGACCGAACTTGGCGTTATTCGTCGTTCAAAAAAGGATCTTTTGACTCGGTGAAAATGATTTACCGTCGTTGAAAAGAAGTTGGCGAGGTAGCGGAGGTTGAAAAATCGTAACGACAGTTTCTCGCCTGGAAAAACGTCTCGAACGCGTGTTCTCGTGAAGGCTTTGCGCGAAAAGGATGCTTGGCTGTCGCTTTAGCAGCACGCTTTTCAATGTTACTCTCGTTGCTACCGGTGTATATACCGGTCTGTACAGTGATGTTATATAGTGGCGAAGAGACGAAGAGACGAGAGAGAGAGAGGTAGGGTGCTCGGGGCCGCGTGACGTTCGGCCGGAAGTACCGAACGACAATTTCCTGAGGCCTTTGTCGACCGCGACGGACTCGTCGTCTCACGCGCCCGTGGAAAATCGGGTTTGCGGTAACTCGAGTGAGCGAACCCCGAAGAACGCCCCACCAACTCTAGAGGACGGAAGGTAAGCTTGAGGGATGAAGAAAAGAGGAAAGAGCTGTACGAACGAAAGGGGTGGTGCGGCGTAAGGAGAAGGGAGGAATAAAATAGATCCAAACGGTAGAAAAGCGTGGAACGCTATAGTTACGTGTGGAAAGAGAGATGCGAAAGAAGGGAAGAAAAGAGAAACTGCGAAACTCGGTATACGGTGATGAAAAACGTTCTTTGAGGAACGCTCGACGACTCTTGGATCTCGATTGGCGCAAAGCGAAAAGTGTTTACCGCTCGTTCGCGAAAGTATATATACGAAGGAGAAGGGCGGAAGAGAGAGATTCTTATGTGCTTTGGTACTTCACGCTCTTTCTCTCTTTCCGTACAGATATATATAGATATATAAGTATTTGTCTCTCTTTCTTTATTTCTCTTCTCGTCTTTCAAACCGTAACGTTTGTTTAACGTTCGGGAATACTGCTGCGGCGTTGGGTTGTAAACGCTTGGAAAATCCTCGAGACCGTAAACCAAGGTGGAAGAACGATATATTTTTTTTTATTCGAGGAGAAAAAAAAAATGGTTTGTCCTTGAAGAAGAATGCAGAATTAAAATCTATGCGGCGGTAAAGTACCGCGGAAGAAATTTTTTTTAATTTTTCCTTTTTATCTCGTCTCTCCGTATTTTTTTCTTTTCGAGTAGTAAAAAAATTATAATTTGTTTATGATTAATTGGATACGAGTTGTAAAAAGGTTAAAAAAAAAGGTACGATCAGCGGATAAATTTCGATGACCAACACTACCGATCGACTTTAGAATCCGTTCTCCACGATCACCGGACAGAAGAATATGGGAATAAAAGATCGCGAGCTATGATTTGATTTCCGGTTATTTTCAATTTTCCATCGTTTACGAGACAACAGTACAAAAATATAAAGGATGCGCGATGATTGAAAGGGTGAGTAGCGTCAATGGCAGAAGCAACGCGAACACAGCATCGTTCTTCATGCGTTCGATTAACCGGTTGAGCTTTAAACGATTTATGATGATTGGCGGTTGAGAGTCCAGTGTTCGCGCTCTGTCTCGCTTTTCATTCAACGAAATTTCCCACGCGGAGGTTACAACCCATAGATGTTGCCACTCTATATAGATTGCTGCGGCTTTATGAGCTGATCGCTCGTCGCCCTTTTTGATCGGCGGCAGCCAATCCGCTATATATACATTTATATAGTATATAATATACATATATATATATCGATATGGATCGCCAGCAAGCCAAGCGACGAGGCGAGAGTCAAGTGAAAACTACCCGTGCGTGAAGTTCTGAATGGGATGCAACATACACACCGTTCGATAATTTATCGCGCGCAGCCGAACATCGCCGTCGTCCTTCCAAACCATCCACCGTGTCCATCAGAGCTTTCAGGATTATCGTTCGTAAATTCGTAAATACGAAAATAACGAGATGTAACATTTTTTTTTTTTTTGCGAAAGGAAAAAAGAAATAAAAATAATAATAATACGCTCGACTCAGAAATTGGTTTTTTTTTTGCGATAAATTGTACATTTATTGTGATAAATATAGGGATAACATGTCTTTTCAGTAATTTTTTTTTTTTTTAACACTAATCTGCGATAGAACTTACAGGCTCTCCTGTAAAAAAGTACGGGCGAGTTTGTAATAATTACAAACAAAAAAATTGCATCGTCTTTCGTGCCGATTTTTTTTTTTTCTTTTTTTTTTTTTTTTTTTTCGTATATATAATCGTTATTTGAGGCATTATAACAGAATTTTGGGGAAAATTAACAACGTGGGGGGGATGTCGTGGCGATGAATCTTTATCGGGAGGTTCCGCTGAATAAGATAACGAGATAGTTACAGATTTTTTTTTTTTTTTTTTCGCAATAGTGCGATTGGAATCGCAATAAAAAAATGCAATTACATTGAAAATCTACTCGTAACTTTGAAACTTTGATTAACCCTTTGAAGCGCGAAATTGCGTAACAGCCACTGCTTTTTCATAATGAGAAACGATATATTATCTTTGGATGGAAGATTGAAGAAACATTGATAATTATTCATCGAGCGGTTTAGGAATTTCAACCGCATTACCGCTGTGCGCCTCGACGCATTGCAAACACGTAATTTTCATCTCATTAAAATGCCGTACCATTCAAATAACTCGATGAAACTTTAGCTAAACTTGGATTGTTCGCCAATCCTATCGACACTGTTACTCGAGAAATATTTCCAATTAATTTCAAACATTACGAGATTTAAAAATTTTTTTCTTTTTTTTTTTTTTTTTTTTTTGAGTTTAAAAAAAAAAAAACACGAAATGCTCCAAAGGATTAATCGCATTATTAAATCCTCCAACGACGTATCCTCGATTTTTCTCAATTTTGATTCATCAAATAATATTTTGCACTAATTGCCATGGAATTTGTACAGAAGCACCTGTGCAAACAAAAATACATTTTTCCCTCTATAATAATCACAAACAATTCTACCAATCATCCGTAATCATTAATCGCGAAGCTATACCAATTATCAAGCTGTTGTGCAATTACATTCCAATGATCAATATAATATCTGTAATAATTACAAATGCCTCGAATTTTATTAAAAATCGACGATAGAATGATTTAATTTTTTTCGTTTTTTTTTTTTTTTGTTTTTTTTTTTTTTCTTCATCGCAGCTTCATTCTGCAGCGAGTGTCGAGCGTCAAATTATTTACGATCGGCGATGCGGACGTTTTAATCGATAAAAACAACGAAAAAAAAAGAAGGAAAAAAAAAAAAAAAGATAAAAAAACGATTCGTTTTACATCAAAGTGTACAGGATAGATAAAGACGAGAGACGTATGAAGCGTTGCGACGCACCGCGTCTTCCAAATCACGATCTCACAATATATATATGGCTATCAAAAAGACGTTTGGGCTTTTTTTTCATTTTTTTTTTTTTTTTGCATTTTTTTCTTCTTAATATCGTGTCTCTGTCCGCCTATCCGTGTGCGTGTAGTTCGAACGTTATTTGTTTTTTTTTTTTTAATTTTTTTTTTTCATCATTTTCTACGCGTGGATTCGTCATATCTCTTCATTTAATCTCTCCTTTCTCTCTTTATCTTTCATTTATTTATCCTAAGAATTGTAAATACTATTATAATATATATAATATATATATATAATATATTTATATATATATAATTATAATCGTGTGAAACGTGGTAACAAATAATGAAACGCTTGAAAAAATTGCACGTTATACAAACTCAGTGGTTGCGCTCTCCGTATTATTATTAATAATCGGTTGTTGGTTTTTTTATTTTCTTTTCTTTTTTTTTCTTTTCGTTTTTTTCTTTTCTTCTTATTTTTTCTTTTGTCAATCACACAGACCGCGCGCGCCTTTTATTCGGTTGCGCTTTGTTACTTTTTCGATTCGGTAGCGATTTCGAGAGAAATACAGTTTTTGGATTTTTGTTTTTTTTTTTTTTGTTTTTTTTTCGCAACTATCGCGTACCGACGAGAAAAAGTAGTCGCGCGCAGCTTTTTTTTTTACAATTACACACACATACTTTATACGTACTTTTTTTTTTACACACATACATATATTAAGTTTCGTTCTTTTTTTTTTTTTTTTTCAATGTATATGTATGTATACTTCAAGTAATATATATGTATATTTATGTATATACATATATATGTGTATATAGTGACTCGCGCGATGTCACTTCGTTCGATTCGGCGCGGTTTATCACTCATTCTATTTTTTATTTATTTATTTTTTTCATTTTTTTTAAACTCATTCGCTTTAACTTCTTAATCTCTCTCTCTCTCTCTCTAGTTTTTTATTTTTTCATTCATGCTTAATTCTCTTCTTTATTTATTTAATCCTAAATTTACGACGTTTACGCTCTACGAGTGTATCAATTAATTTATTTGGCCACTGAACATTTAAAATTTAGTCCTTTCTTACTCGTCCTCAGTTTTTACTCGATGTTTTGTCTTGTTGTTTGTTCTTTTTCACCCCCTCATCGTTTAACGAGGTTTTGTGGATTCTTTGTTCTTCGAGTCTCACGGAGGAATATTTCTTTCGATGATATCGAATCGAAAAAATTTTCAGTTTTTTTTTTTTTTTTTTTTTTCTTTTCTTTTTTATTTTCAACTGCGCTTCGTGCCTCAAAGGAGTTTCCTCGCAGTTTTTTTTTTTTTTTTTCAACTTACTTGAGTTCCCGAATTTTTTTTTTTTTTTTTCGTGAATTTTTTTTTTTTTTTCATTTTAGTAGATTTTATCTGGTGCCATCGTTTCTTCGTCGAGTTTATACTTTGATCAGGATGACTCTTTGATCGATCAGATTGCAAGCGGCGTTAGACCGTCGCAGATATTACGTTGACTGGCCCCGCAGCGTTTCGTCCCGTTTCACCATCAATTCTCTTTCTTCTCTCGTTCAGCCGCTCTCTCTCTCTCTCTCTCTCCATATTCTTTTCACTTTCTCTCTCACGATTTTCATATCTCTAAAGCCTTAAACTCTTCAATCCTCTTCGCTAACACAATTACCTCTACGCTCGCGCTCTCCCCTCTCTTCCGTACCCTTCAGCCTAATTTTTTTTTTTTTCTACTAAATCTCTTTTTTTTTTATTCGCTCAATCGAACGCAAATTTACGTCGCACCGACGAGCAATTTTTGTGGAAAAACATTCGAGTAAAGACCCAATGATCTTCACTCGTTTTTTTTTTTTTTTTTTTTTTTTTTTTTTCACAATCACAATTTTGCTCGAGAGGACGTAAATTTGTATAATCAACAAATCGTGAAATTTTCAACAAAATTTTCCTAATATCGTTCGGTCTTTTTGCATCAATGGACAAAATCTAATTTCCCTCAAAAATCCGAAGCGTACCGAAAACAATTTAATAAACTATCGACGAAAGTTTAAAATGGCATTTTTCATTGAATAGCTTTATTTTTTTTAAATTTATTTATTAAATTTTGTCCAAATATGCGAGACTAATTCCTACAATTCATCGTATATCATTCGCTATCATCATTCTCTATAAATCTCAAAAAAATTTCTCGACTCCCGACTCGCGCGCACTTTTGCGAAACTGTCCAATGACGAAGACGCAGATTTTTCGTTTTTTTTTTTTTTTTTTTTTTTTTTTTTTTTCTTCAACGTAATTATAATTGGCAGTGATTTGCGTTTATCGGGTGATGGCGTAAACGCGATGTGCGAAATTCGCCGAGATGCAATATATCAGCGGACGTATCGTCGGATATATTAAACCCAATTTTTCTCGTTTTTTTTTTTTTTTTTTTAAATTTTCTTTTTTTTTTTCGTGGGTTTATTCTTCCTATTTTCTCGTTCGTAGAACTTATCACATTTATTTAAAGTCGTGGGCCACGTCGCGGAAGTCTTCTACGACGATAAACCAGATCTCTCGTGTGGTACAAGTTGCCTTGGAAATTTTTCAAAATACGACGGAGAAGAAACGACGATTTTGTTTTTCAATGCTTTTATCATTTACGGAAGTGTCGATCCGTTATTATAATTTTATTTATTTCTTTTATTTCTCGATGTGAGAGGTGAGAAACTTGACGAAGAATGGACGTGCTGAACGACGAAGACGAGTAGTAGTCGTGTGCACGAGACGAGGAACCTTCACACCACGCGTGAAAGTCGATGAGGCATCAAAGATGCAGCAGCGAAAAAAAAAAAAAAAAAAAAAAAAAAAAAAATTTAAATATCATAATCCATGGAGTTTGGATTAGACGTGTCTCTTCATGTGAAGAGCGAGATGATCACTACGGGAGAAGCATCGATCGCAGTGCCGGCACTTGAACGGTTTTGCTCCGGTGTGCTTGCGATAGTGACGAGTGAGTTCATCCGAGCGTGCGAATCGCCACTCGCAACCCTCCCAGCTGCATTTGTATGGTTTTTCGCCTGCAACAACATAAAACAAAACGACGAACACATTAATTCAATCCAATGACGACGTTCAGATCAATCAAAGCGGTAAACAAGAGTTCGAAAAAAAGTCGATAAAAAAAAAATATCAAAGATTCTCGGAGGAATGTCGCTAATTTTGGTTCGTAAATAAAAATAAATTTTTTGGAGATTCGAAAAATCGCCATTTTTTTTTTTTCGTAATTATAAGATAGTTCCGCGAAGTTTTCGAAATTTTGCGATTTCTTCGCGTTTTTGGCAATTATTTTCGCGCGTATTTATCGAGAAAGTTTATCCCGTTGGATTTCCATCGAAATAATGACTCGAAGAGTTGTGTATCGTCGAGGAGGAACGGTGGGTTTGTCGAATGGAAGGTAAAACGAGACGCGGAAGTAACAAACAACAACAACCCTCCATAAATAATCGTTTCGCGAGGCGGACGTTATGGAGGAGACCGGGGGGTTGACGTTGATGAGCCACGATGGCACTACTAGAAGGTGTAGGAAAGCTGAAAAGCAGGAAAGGAGAGAAAGGGAGACTAGAGACAATGTGCGGGGTCACCACCTGTGGCGTGGTGTTACCACTCAAGTCGCTTAACAAGCCAACAGGGCAGGCAGGCAGGCAGGCAGACTTGGTCTCTCTCGACGTCGACGTCGCTTGCTATCTTCGTCCCTTGCATTAGAAGGGCCGCGTCGTGCGAGTGAATCGGAGAAAGACGGAAAGACAATAAGGGTTGAGGGATTGACTTTCAGACCTCCGCTTCTCCCCCCGACACGCAGGAAACTCGCACTTGTATAAAAGTCTTTAAAATGTTCATCTACTTGGTTTTTCTTATGGTCCATTTTCTTCGTCGATTAATCATCGATGAAATATTATCTTTTAAGAGAGTTTAGCTATAGCGTAAGGCTACCGTTGAAAGAAAAAAAAAAGACTCCACACATCGTTATTCCCGTTGATTAACAAATGTATATGTGAATATAGCGAAATAAATACGATTTATAGTCAATAGTCATTTGATCGAAGTAATATTTAATTGCGTTTTTGTTTTTCATTTTATTCGATTTATTTCATATTTATTTCATATTTTATTAGAGTTACCAACATTCGTTAATTTTTCAGCTCGACTTTGATTTATCGAGAAAAACTCAATAGTTATTTCGCGATATCCATTTATTAACTAAAAATTAACTTTTTTCTCAGTGTATCTAAAATGGATTTTAGATTAATTTTAATCTTTTGTATCTATATAATCCCTCTAAATGAATCTTCTATTGATTTACAAAGAGCGTTGCATTGCTTCTGGAATTTAATCAAAATGCGAGACAGAAAATGAATGTACGCTGCACGTCTCTCGTGAAAGCCCTCAGTAGATGCGCGTCTCATTTCAAATGGAATGAAAAAGTATGGGTATCGCTTACGTAGGAATACGAAGCTTTTTCGTCTCTGATCTTTGCCAAGGTTAACGCCACGACGAAACACACGGATTGGGACCTGCATGTTCCAGTAGGTGTAGACGAACGGGTGCGAAGAATAACGCCCGGGTAGGTCGACGTCGACAAATCCAAGCGGGATGTGGCGCGGCATAACCAAATTCCACCTCATTCACTTCCAGTTGCTCTGTGCAACCGGTAGATAGTATCCTGACAAAGAACCACCTTACTGCGTCCTTCGTTCTCGGAACCTCTCTCGCATGTGCCCGAAGGCTTTTCACCTACCGAAGTCATCTCTCCCCGCGTTCCCGTACCACCCTTTCGCACAACTAGAAAATTCCTCTCGACTTTCCGGACGATCTCTACCCCTCGGCGTAAGTTCGCACGAACCAACGTCAACGGAGTCTTTTTCCTCTCTTACCCCTCTGGTGCACTAATACAACACGCTTTTTCAACGAAAAAGGGAAAGACGTGCCGGGGGAAGGAATCCTAGAGAAAGAAAACACGACTCCCGACTTCTCTCTATCTATCTTACTCTCACGCGCGTTCGGATGAAAAGAGAGAAATGAGAACGGCTTACAACAAACGGGAGAGTTGAGAGTAGAAACGTTCGCTCGGGTGTTCACTCGCGTCTACCGCGTCTCTCACCCATTCTCTCTGCCCCTCTCTCGTCCGTTTCGCGATGTCGCCCGAGAACGGGGTAGAATTACATCGGGGGAGGACGCGCGAGACTCCGAGAGCCGGAAGATTTATTTTGTCACCCATACAATATGCTGGGGGAGTCTACGCTTTACACGTATAGATATTCCCTTAAGAAGTTTTCTGAAAGTCAAGACGTACGTGCGGATGTTTGAATAATCATTTTTCTGACACGTCGAAAAAATCAAAAATGGTTGAGATAAAAATGTTAAAAAAATATAAATTCTCGCACGATAAATAAATTCTGAAAAGCGAAAAAAAAAAAAAAAAAAAAAAAAAAACTATAAAACATCGATGAAAAACGCGAACGCAGTGGATATTCTATCCGATACACTAATGCCAGATAAATGACATTAAAAAATGAAATATATGAACAGAAATATAACAACGGCGACGATTCCAATTCAATCAATTTGTTGCCTTCATGAATAATGTAAAAGGAACGAACAGTTTGTCACGTACTCGCGTGCTGCACTTCGAACTGTGCGCTACCGGATGTCACGGCTACTTGTAACATTCGTGCGCGCGAACTGCTGCTATACTCGACGTTGCGTTCTATTCATCGTGAAGCGTTAATAAAAAATATAGAAATTCATCAAAACACCGGGGAATCAATCAGTGTCTGATTATGAATGTCCATTTTCACTGCGTGTGAAAATAATGAGTTTTTCACGAACGCGTTATATCCACCCGAATCGTAAATTCTAATCTTTCAAAAGACTTTTTTTCCCGCCTACCAAACGTCGTGAAATTCCGATAACTAAACCACTCTTCCAGACCCTTTATCCCCTTTTATACTTTATTCTTTGCCCCCTTCGCTAATTTCTCTTTTTTATATATTAATAAAATAATTTCTCGTGTAATGAACGATGATAAAAAAAAAAAAAATATGACGACGAGGTAACTTCGTATCTGCCGACTAGCCTCCGAGCTTTTTATCTACGATGTAATGAAAAATTATCGTCCATTATAACTGCGAACCCCGACGCTTTTACTACGATATTTCAGTGTTGAATTTTTTTTTTTTTTTTTTTTTCAACGTAAAAGTACTGTTTTTTTACTCTCTGTATTCTCCGCGAAAGTAAATTTATTTAAATATAAAGCGCGACAAATATGAAATTCTGTATACGAATTTTCGTTGTTTTTGTTTATGAAATTTGAGTAGTGAAAATTGAAACGCACGTGTGACATTTTTTTTTTTTCTCGTTTTCATTTTTGAAATGAAGACATATTTTTTTTTATACGTCTTTTTTTTTTCTATGGCAAAGGGGTGATTTATACTTTGTTGAATGGGTGTGAGTGCACGACGAGAAGTGTCTTGTCTGCGCTTCTATGGTGTTAGGGTGATCTTTCTTGGATTTTCTCAGTGGTACCGAGTTCGCCCTCCCATCCGCCATCCGTCGACATCCGGCACGTCCGTGCGCCGAGAAAGCGAGAAGGGTTGGTATTGCGTCGATATGTCAGTACGTCGCGGCAACGCACGTGCAAACCTCTCTCCCGTCTTCTTTGCATTTTATTAAGTTTGCCCGTCTACGTAGCGGATCTTACGTAGCATAGCTCTTCCAGCACTCGCGTCATGACGTCCACGAGTTGTGAGAAAAGACGACGAGAATTTATAGCGAGTGAAAGAGTCGAGCTGACAGAGAGAGAGAGAGAGAGAGAGAGAGAGAGAGAGAGAGAGAGAGAGCGAGCGACGGGGGTAGGTAGAGGAATGGGGCGGTAGCAGACAGAAGGGGGGAGGGGGAGGGTGGCTTTTACGCGAATAGTCGTGAGGAATATCTCGGCTCAACTCCGACTCCGAAAGCTTTCGGACACTGGCTATCCTAAACGATTCGGGGTTTAGCCACTTTGCATGTTCTACATATCCCATGGGATTTTCACTGGATAAACCTCTCGACCTCTCGTTTCATTAATACCTCGAAGAGATTCTCGTAGAATCGCATTAACGGTATTACACCCGTAAAACCGAATTATCCAAGGCTTGGATGAATCTAGAGAACTAACGTATCGACCCTTCGCGGAAAGAAACTAAGATAATCCGTAATAGTACGCGAAGTACCAAATCGCGAATCTCAAAAAATGAAAAAAAAAAAAAAAAATCGATTTCTTCGGTGCTATTGAAAGACTTGACATAATATCCCAAAAAAATGATGAAAAAATGTTTATTTGTTCAATCGATTTATTTCGATTAATCGATTTATTAGCGATCAAACAAATTCATAGATTTTTTGCAGCTATTCTTTGATGATGATTTGGAGGAAAAATCAAGTTTTCTTGCTTTGCGTGGCTTTCGTATTCGGAATATCCAAAAAGTTGTTTTTTTTTTAAATTGTTGACGAAGGGGTAAAATAATGGGTTAGGATAACGTGCAAACATGCGAATAACGTCCGATCGAATCGCGAAGTGGACGGGTTAGCAAGGTCGGTCGACGTGTAAGGTACACTTCGTCGACTTTGTTGCTCGTATCTTAAAACCACACATGACGCTACGGGGACGCGAACACCGACGCTTATTCTCGAGTCTCGGCGATATTGTTATACCATTCTGTACACCGACATTTTGCGGTTGGCTGTAATACGAGAAGCGTTCAATCGCTCGGATGAGCTCTGCTTTACGTTTCGATGCTTGACCGCGTCTGACTTCTGTTGTCGTTACGACTTCAACCCGTTTCATCTCCACTTCACTTGCCCGCAATAATTTTCCGTTCTCGCATATTATCGTCTGTTCCCCGGTGTTTCGTTCGCGGTACTTCGCCTCCAAACCTTTCCTTTGCTTCCTCTCGATCCACATTTTCATAATCTTCCGACTTCTTCACCGGCGCCCTCTTTGGTGGAAGGGCTCCTCTTCCATTTACTCCACTTCATCCACAGCCCGACCGTATTATTAGCGAATCGCATTACCACAAAGATGAATCTTGGATTCTCATTTTGCCGAGAAGCGCCGAAGAAACGAAGAGGTTTGAACGAAACCCTCGGAGAGAGTCTCTTTCTCTCGGTGCGCCGCAAAAGCAGATGCTTTCCTACCAGTAGCATCGGCATACACACCGCCACCGTAGTACCATCAGTACCAGTCCGCCAGTGTACCACAGACACGGAACCTTTCGCGCGATGCGCTTCTAAACGGATCAAAGTCCTGCCATCGCAGTAAGCGAGAACAATGGCTCCGGGAATGGAATTCCAGAACGGAAAGTCCCTGTAATTGGAAATCCCTTCCCGATTCTGACTGCCCTGATTCCCTCTCCATTGCTTGCTCTCCTTATCTTTCTCTTTCCATCTCTGCCTCTACCTCGTTGCTTCACTGACTCTGTTGGCTGTCGTGGGACATCGCTGAGGGGAACTACTACTTGCCGAGCGTGCGACCGACCAAACGATCGATCCTGTCTCGGGCTCTCCTTCTGGTCTTTGGCGCTATGTCGACGACGTCACGACGACGACGGCCAGCCGTGAAAGGAATCCCATTGTTCCGCGAGTTCGGGATGTCGCGAATTATCTCCGAACCCCGTCCCGACCTCCATTAACTCGTCCTAATTTCATAAATACTTTATATTCACCATCGTGAAATATCCACGTTACGAAGGTCTCGTAATCGATGAAATAGTAGATATTTTACTCTTAGCAAAACTGGTCATCCTTTGCCAAGTGGATTATTGACAGTGAACCGAGCTGTTTGTCTGATCGCACTGGCGTAATCTACTTAACATCACGTCGTACCGTACAGACCGATTAGCGAACGATTTAACTCTTACTCCGTCTCTCGCTTTGAGTGTCGCTTAAACTACTCGCTTTCGAGACACATCTCCTTTGATAGGATTCTCAACGATAACGACTAACGCGACGTGAACGAGACGAGATACGAGAGACGAGAACCCTTGAATCTCCGCGTTTCGGATTATACGTTTCGCGGCATATGCACGCGATACTTTTCAACGCATTTCTCAAAGCGCCTATTGAATGAAATGCGGGAAAAATGCATCTTGAAAATCCCTCGTATCGTCAACAACCGATAGTCATTCAATTTTATCGGATTTCTTATTTATTGAAAATTTCTCAATGAACTCCGGTGAGCTGTAACCTCATCGACGATCGTCAGATAATCGTCTATTTATTACATCGTTCCTATGGGAACGAAACGAACGAAACTATGGAGTAACAATGTATCCCGTTGTATCATCCCATCGCCTTCTGTGACTAAAGTAAAACGAGCGTTAGCTCCGGTCAATCCTGACGGGAGTAGAACGAGGGGAATGTTAGTAGAACGGTCGCATTACCGGTACAGAGAACGCGTCCTCCTCGTCTACCTCGTCGGCGGTGTGGAATTCATAACAGAGTAATAATCGCCGGGACGAGCTCCGTATGCATAATCCTTCGTAGTTAGCAGTTCTGCTTAACGATCCGGGGTTCGCCATGGCGAGAGAAGCAATTCCGCTTCCTCTAGCCGAGCTTTCTGGCTCTTGGAAAGCTCCTGCAGGGACACGACAGTGTCGTGGTTATACGTCGAGGGAAAGGCTACCCAGCAGACACGGTCTCGTTCCGACGTCTCTTCCACGCAGAACCCCCTACCTAACCGCACCACCTTCCTTTGCACAGCGAAAACAGGGAATGAGAATATTCTCTAGTCGACATGCGTTGAAATTTTCAACCTTCTCTCCGTTTACTCCCAACGACGAACCGACGGTTTCCGTTTTAACGAAACATTGTCTTTTCGTTAACAGTTCAAATAATTTTGCCAGAATCGTGATATTCCACATGAATAAAAATTGTATCGAAAGTATTTCTATAATATTCGCGATAAATTTAAATCGTCAAATCGGAAATTTATAACAATTAACACAATTTACGCATTAATTATATAAATAATAATAATATATTATATTATATTTGATTTCACCGAATTAAATATATTGATAATATATTTTTTGCATATATTTGATTTTCATGAGGGATGACGATTGGGAATATTGTGAAGCGACGGATTTAGAGTTATTATCAATAAATATAAGAAAATATTGATAAAAATCACGCGACCCTATCGCAGCCTTCTAGGAGTTTGAATATCCATTGTCTGAACGTTATATCGACCGCACAGTCTTCGAACGCAATTTTCTAAAGGCCGTGACGACTGTAGACTATTTAGTTTTGCGAAACATAAGTATTAAACGAACGTTGCAGATCTTTTTACGGAGAACAACGGTTACAAAAACGTCGAAGGCAGTCACGAACACCGGATGCCGACGTCTCTCTCATTACCTGCCGTTCGGGGTGTTGGAAACGTTGTTTCCCTCCCCCCTTATATCCTAGCGAAGCTTTCACCGCCGAGAGATACGCTACAGGACACCGCGCGTGGTTAAAACCACGGCGTGGAAATTGCGGCGGTGACTGTGACGCGACAAAAAGCTGTGGACACAAAGAGACGAAGAACGCGGGTAGGTTGTGGAGAGAGGACTTCAGCGAAAGGAGGGGGATACGTGGCTTCGTTAATTACAGTCCGGCCGGTAAAGCCAGACCTACCGGAATTCCGAAGCTGAGGAGCTTTATGCATGCTACACATTGCTACACTCTTCAAATAGGATTTTGACTCTTTTTTTTTTTCCTCCTTTTTCTCGGTAATCTCGCGTTACAGAACTGTTCCTACGGATTTTACTATGAAATGTAACGCTTTCGTTTCTAATCTTTTTCAAAGTAGCTTAGGTTAGGTTAGGTTAGGTTAGGTTAGGTTAGGTTAGGTTAGGTTAGTACCCTTATTTCGCCGTATACCCTTCCGGGTTTTTACGGTTCCCCTTCCTAACATTCTCTACCCGCACTCAGCTAATCTACGCCTTTCCTGTGCGTCCGCAGTCGACTTAGCTACACTGTACCGCATTTGCCGGGGAGACGGACGAACTGCGGAAAACCTGTGCCGATACAGACGGCCATATTCTACTGATTCATCGGTATCTTTAGCACCTGCGTAAAGTGCAGAGAACACTAAAGTCTCAGAAGAATGAGCCTTCCGCTCAGCGATTGATGCGCTATCCAACGCGCAGCTAAACGGTCACCCATCCAAGTACTGCGAACAAAGCTACTTGACTTGGGTGATCACCGCAGCAGCGCGCCAATCGCTCATCTACCATTCTCGGTATCTTCTTCAAAGTAATTTCCTTTCTTTCTCTACCATTTTTCGCGTCCAATAGTTGATTCGTAAACAATCGTTTGGACGAAATTGACTTCCGCCAGTTTGTGCACCAATGCTGATTCGTTTTTGCACAGATTTATTAACGAATCTCTCCGGAGCAAAGGTTCCTCATCTAAGGTGGAAGAGTTTAATCCTTTCCCTCGGCAATTCGGGGCTCCCGAGACCCGACCTCTATTCAACTTCGTACAGATTAATTATGCATTGTTATTACCGCAATAACGGGGGGGAGCTACCGGCAAGTCGTAGATGACATTTTCCCCTTTATTCTCACTCCCTTACTTTTGAGGGTTTCTCACTCATTCGTCTCTCCCTTTAACTCTCGTTTTGGGTTTCCTTCCTTCCTTCCTTCCGGACTGCCGCGCGCGTCTGCCTCTATCTTCCTGTCATATTTTCGGCTGATTCTCGGTACATATAATCCCTATCCCCTTACTCCCTTTTCTCAACGATTTCAACTTCCTATCTACTCACCCCGCACCCCAAAGACCCCGCCGTTCCCTACGAAACGTAACTCGACAGACGGACAGCCGGCGAAGATAATACGCGAGACCGAGTGACGCCCGGCGTACAAGGAATGAAGAGGGTGCCGCGAACAGACGCTCCGGCGCGTTCTATATCCACCCTCCGACCCAATTATCCGCATAATCGTCGCCCGAATTCACTATCTATCTATCTATCTATCTATCTCTCTATCTCTCTCTCTCTCTCTCTCCCCATCTCTCTCGACAATTCACGAGTGTTTGTACGTTTGTTGTAACCCAGACTCGTGGCACCGCGCGCTATTTGCTCTCAGGGGATTGTCAATCCACGAATTACGATCGGTGAGACTGAATACGAGGCATGTCAAGGTCTCTCGCATCACCGCATTATTGTTCTCGTGAATCTTATGCTACATATACCAACGGTAGTACATTCGCATTGTGTTCCATGTGGACAAATCATTCAAACAATTATCATCGGGTTGACTACGATGATTTGCGTTTCATGCAGAATAAACAAAATAAATTTTAGCGATCGGATTTTTTTTTTTTTTTTTACGAGTAAACAGCTTTCGATCGCAAATTTAGATGCGGAATTATAATATTGTCGAATTATTTCGCGTTTTTTTAAGGGAAATTTCGTGACTGTTGAATCCGAAGGATTTTTTTTATTTATTTATGAATACTTTACTCACCCGTGTGCGTTCTCTGATGGGCTTTGAGATGTGAACTCTTCGTGTAGACTTTTTTGCATCCTGGAAATTGACACTTGTGTATCCTGCGTTTCGTGTCCTGGGGACTGTGTTCGTGACTCCTTGCGTGATGCCTGCTCGCCATCGTCGTTGCTACCGTTGTCGCTGTACCCGCGTGACTGTGTTGCGTACCGGTTACCGTCGGAAAACCGTTCGCCGTTACCGAGATCAGTCTGCAAATTTATCGATAAATCATCGGAATTAGTTCGACGAATTATTCAATAGTTGACGAGTAGTTGACTAATCGATTTATTCATAATAATAATAATAGTAATTATTATTATTATTATTATATAAAAAAAATCATTATTATAATTATTATTAATTAATATAATTAATTATTATCATTATTTTCATTAATTTATAATTTATTATATTATTATATTATTGCTAAAAAAAATATTATTATTATTATTATTATAAAAATTCTGTACCTGGCGACACCCTGGCCATTACTCGCCGTAACCCTGACGATCGCGCTTCTTCCCCCCGTCCCGTGAAGATTGAGATTGTGTACGTCGAGCATCGAGCTCCCGCTCGACGAGTGACTCGAGTTGGAATGACCCTGTCCCGATTCGGGACTCGAGGGTGGTGTGAGGATTTGGCCCTCACCCTCGCAACCACTGTCGTCCTCCTCTTCGATCTCCTTTTTGAAAAAAACACGACGAAAAAAAATTCCTTAAATATTGTCTACAGTGATTTTAACAGTGATATATACATTTTTTTAAAGAAAATTTCGTAAAAAAAAATTTTATTCTATTATCGTGAATTTTTACCTCGTGTTCCTCGTCCTCTTCGAGGTCTTCGCTCGGCTCCTTTTTCACAATAAGAGCTCTGCACGATAGGGTAGGCGAACTGTCCCATGAGAGGGCAGAACACGCCGAACTCGCGGAGGACATTGATAAGGAATCGAGGTGACGATCCAGTAGATCCCTATCCCGTCCGTTGTGATTGTGTTCACCGGGACTAAATTTCATTTCGTCCAGGCAGAGGGCATCTCTGTCGTCTGGCGACGATGTGACCTTTGACCAAAAACGCGATGATACATTTAGCGATCGCAATATGCGTTTATGCAACTCTCGTATATCGCTATTGAAAGCCTATAATTAGGCTTTTTGGAATATTTTTATCGACTGACGGTAACAAATACTTTTAAAAATGAAAAAACTGTGTTAATCCACTGATGGAATAGGAATTACACTTCAACTACCACTGCCAGTCGAAGTATTGCATCATCAATGGCGATTACAAAGAATTCGTGTTTTTTTAGCCTTAATTAAGATAAACGTGACTCACCTCCATTTTGATTTGGGGTTCATACTGTGTGGTGGTTGTGCAAGTTGTCGCCGTCCAAGAGATCGGTGGCGCCCGGAAGAGGTTCCACGGTGCCGTGTCGAGCTCCGTGGGTAACTTTTTGTACGATTGCAGCTTCGGTTCGTCCTTCAGGTACCTCTCCATTTCGTAGCATGTCTGCAATTTCAAAAAGCAAACATCGATGTTATTATTTTTATCAATTTTCTCTTCTAAAGCCGTTGAAAAATGTTCAGTCGCACGAATTGTGATTGGAGAAAAACTTCGGACTTCGTTTACTTCGTTTACTTCGTTGAACGAAAGTTTCGAACGAACGGCAACGGAAGATATACGGAATAGAAATAAAACGAAAATCACGAAAGATACGCGTGGCAAACTACGTCACTTCAAGTCAAACTTACGCAATGCGGAAGTTACAGTGCGCCAGGTGGACCAGAGCCCGATGGAAGGACGCGCCTTGCGGAATATCAAACGTTCCTTTGAAAGCTTAAGATCAGAGGAAAGGAAAGCGTGAGAGGGGGATCGACAATTTTTGTTTTTTTATGTCTCGTTTCTCCGAGCATTTTTCGGACCTTCTGCTACTGCCATTGCCACTGAGCGATTTGTGTGCTTTACGTGGTCGAAATATGAAAAGAACACAGAAGTTGCCAATAAGTCTATAATCCAATCGTGGCAATCGTTGAACACCATTTTTCATCTTTCAAAATTTCTGTAATCTTCATCGCGTACATTATAAAATGATATTTTTTCGAACCCGATTGACTGTTAAAATCATCAAGATTTTCCTGTTTCGAAAAATCGCACGAAAAAAAAATATCCACGATCTTTTTCTCGCGATTTATATGCCTTCGACACAAATAACACGATTGTCCGACTTCCGTTTCGAGAAAGCAAATAGCGGGAACACATCCAATGCTAGAAAAAAAACCTGACGCATCAACTAGCAAAGAAATGGGTAAGAATTCTGAGAAAGAAAAAAAAAAAAAAAAAACACCACGCGAGCGCCGAAGACGAAGAAACGAGGTAGTAGATAGGGTGGAAGATATCCCCGTAGTACGCCAGTGTCTACGATCTTTCCGAGTCCGTTCGTCGTCAGAAATAATGTGGTCTTGGCCGATGGGGTCTCGCGGCATGGGCGTCGCCTTTTCCATTATTCACGGTTAAAAGTTTTCCCCTGCGGGGTTGGGAACATATAGCCCGCGCGCAGGGGGTTAAAGGAACGACGACGCAAAAGCATCGTGGTACCGGAACGCCGGAGGTCCGAGAGACCAACGGCATTATTATAACTTGAAGCTATTTTATCGCCGTAGCCATGGAGGACCGAGACGATATAGCCTACGGTTTGTGCACTACTAAATGCAAGCCGGGCCAAGCCAAACCAGGACGCTTGTGGTTACAAACCGGAATTTCTAATCGCGAATTATGGGCTCGGCGTAGTCTGGAATTTCGAGGAAGCATGAAATCGGGTTGCCGAGTATAGCGTTATACTTCCTTCGAGCCGACGACAAAACATTCTTAACCCTGCAACAACCGACATATTTTTGCTCTCATGCTTTCGTCGTTGTACCGCGTAGAAACTTTGCCCAACATTAATATTTTTTAACTTCATCGTGATAAAGCCGATACTTCGCATAGCTAGCGACACGTTTGTATTTTCGCGATGTAGTAAATTGTATAATAATTTCGAGCTTAAAAAAAATAATTCGGCTGGTAAAATTGATAAAAATAAAAAACCGACAAACTAATGTAAAAAGTTCATAACCCAGTTCGTCACGATTCAGAATGCATTAATTACATCGTTGATTACAATGGCGACTTTGAGGTTAAAGTAATCGAAGAATATCATAGAAAACCGAAAAGATAATAGTTAAAGGAGCGAAAGCTAGAAAACTGTTGCAGTCTGAGGGTATAAGTGGATACCGCAGTTAGTAGTCAGACGCACAAGCGTGTCTAGATATTTCGTAAGATATATCAAAGGATATATATCGCGAATGGCTGGAGAGCATCGGTGCCGTTACGTGTACCAAAGACTCTTGAGTTATCACACGCAGTTTAGAATTTAACGGTGCCAATAGTGTCGGGAGAGAACTAACAAAGCGGAGAGAGAGAGAGAGAGAGAGGACGAGAGTATAAAGCGGAAGCAAAATGCCTCCGCCAAGGCGATGGAACGGCGTTGAGCGCGGGGCTCGCGACTACCACTGGCTGCTCTTTGGTATACACTCTTCGTATCGTTCTGTCAGAGTCGTAAAGCCACACGGATCGCTTAACCGGAAAGCCTCGCGGTTACTTTTCTCAACTATTTTTTTTGTTTTTTTTTTTTTTTCTTTTTCGTCGAGACGACGGGTTGGAAAATATCAGGGGTGCTCATGCGTAAGACTCACAACTCTCGTATTTTACGTAAAAAAATTTGGTAACATTGAATCCATAATTTTTTGTCGAATTCTCTGTTTTAACAACAACTAAACATAAAAAAAATGAAATATACGCGGATAAAATTTACGAGAACAAAGTTGAATAACCGTATCATCGTCATTGACGCATTTTCCCGGTTTGATGCGATAGCAGCTGCGGCTTCGAGTTCGCGAGAGGAGGAAAACGGCTACATACAGAGAGATATAGAATTCCAACGTGTGATGCTTCAACTGTCGACGAATGGAATTTGCAACGCAGTTCGCGTGGTTTAATAACAGCAGCTGCACGGTTTTCGAAAGTATACATTCACCGTTGTACACCCACATAATCCCACACAGAATTGACGCAACGTAATTTTAAGCGCGGCAGTATAGAGCGGTTGGAATATCCACGCTTGCAGCGCATCGAATGCTCAATTGTCGAGACGCGAGAGAAAGGGAGAGAGGGCGAGAGTGAGACAAAGTCAGAAGGGTTGGTCGGGTTTGAAACTTCGCAGTCGCGAGAGAAGCGTGAATGAGGAAAAGCCCGAGAAAGGGGGGGGGGAGGGAAAGCGTCGGGTCCGCGGAGAAACGGATGGCACATTGAGGTCTGGAAGAACTCCGAAGCGCCCACCGGAACACAGGTATATATCTATATCGATATTCTTTGCTCGGGTTTGTATAACTATAGGGCTAGTCGAGGGACGAAGGGATGTGTAAGGGAAGGTAGCAAACAGCTACGTCTGTCTCTTCCTCTTTCTCTACGGGCTTTACTACAATACGCTGAAGGGAGGTTGCAGACCGCACAAAGCCAACTCCCTGTTCATTCATAACGTGCGAGAAAACAAAACCGCGTTCTAACGCCACGAACTACCCTTTCACTATGCTTATCGCTGTGTGCGCGCGCGCGAGTATTTTACACCGTTCGCGAGACCCCGAGTCAATATGCGAGTATCTCATTTGTTCGTCTCATATGTGTGTATATGTATGAAATTTTATTACTGTAACCTTTTGGGGATGTAGAATTGTTATGTTCGAAGCGATTCACAAATGCGTCTCATTCTGTTTTATCGCGAATGCCGAATTCAGCTTTCATTTACATTAAGACAAATCCTACGAAGTTGTCGCGATCGTATAGATCGCATTATGCAAAAGCACTATTTACTGTAATTGCTATAATTAATTATTTTTGTTGGTAACATTACCAACGAATTTGCAAAATTTAAACTAAAATCACACAATCCAGTGTGTGAAATCTCCGAATAAAAATATATGTTTTGCCCACTGCCGTCTTCACGTTGCAGTCCGAATCCCGGAGATTTTCTCTGTTGCAGAAAATATCCAGCGAGCTTTCGCTCGTCTCGCTGTGAAATTGCTTTATCGTTATTCCCGTCCTCGTAGACGAAAGGATATTCACCTCGGGGAGTAGCGAGAAAGTACTCGAAGAAGATCCTACGACGACCACCAGTAGTAGCGGCGGTAGTTTCACCGTCGTATCAGACTCTTCTTCATTCTCCACTCAACCCTCTCTCGACCTCCAAAATCGCGTTATTCACCGTCGCCACTATCCCCAAGGACCGCATAGCACTCCAAAGAAGTAGGTATGAGAGGAAAGAAAAAGCTGCCCTAAAGCATACCCTACGTGTACCGAAAAAAAAAAAAAAAAAAAAAAGGAAAAGAAAAAACAACCAAAAAATCGTTGCTCGCCGAAAAACGACCGGAAGAAAGAAAAAACCCGAACAGAAGAGATACAATGAGCAGAATCCTGGCTCTCACAGCAAGATAAACCATTCTTGAGTACGAGCCCCGTGACACTAAGACCAGAACGGGAAAAGAAATGCTCCAGAAGAAAGAATATGGGAGAGGTAAGAGACGAAAAAGAGATTACCCATCCGATCTTTCCATCTCCCTCGCATTCGTTATCCAGGAGTGTGGAAAGTGCCGCGGATAAAGAACGAGATCTAGGCTCGCTGGCCTGCTGGCGAAGGAAAATGGCAAATGTGCAGCAGCGCCAAGGGTGGTCGTAGACTTTCCTTGCCCTCTATTTCCTATTTTCCTTCTCGTCCTAACCTACCGCCGCCTATTCTCAGCCGCGTAGCTTCTGAGAAAGAGGCCCGCGCGGAGCCGGAAGAATGAGAAAGTTGAAGAAAAAGATGAAAAAATAAGACAGAAAGAAGCTAAACCACTTGGTTGAAGAGATAATCTTTCGGGGTGGCCGCTGGGTTCGCACTATTATGGCATATAGGTTGAATGGATATAGCTTATGTTGAAGCTAGCGTTCCAGAAAGCTTTAGCCCCGAATGAGAAGTTCCACCGTAATTCCAGCCGACTGTCATTAACAGTGAGCCTCTTCCGCCATCTTCGTTCATTCCTGTCCTTTACTTTCACGTTCGGAGACTCGCACGGGGGCTCTCTTGGGCTCGTCGTTTCTATTCTACCGTACGAGAAACGGGCTCGGTGGAGGGAAAATGAATGATAACCGCTACCCTCGGTTTTCCTCTCTCTTTCCTATCTCAACGTTTCTACGTTTCTCTCTTCGTTTTGCCTCGACGGGGGTTTCATCCCTTTCCAAGTTTCACACAAGGAGCGTCGCCGATGTACCACAGTCATATCCCACGGTGAGGAAAGGAAAGTGCGGGTACACCGAACGGAGAAACGAAGAGAGATCGACCGCAGCGCGCAGTAACAGAAGTAGGAAGTAGAGACGTGGAAGGAAAACGGAAGGAGACAGCATGCTGTGGCATCCTGCCAGACCGTTAAAGAGATTCCCCGCAACTTTAAGGGCGCCGTAAAGCCGCGAATTTATCTCGCTCTTCGCACAGTCGCAGAACGTTGAGAGAACGAGCGGAGAAGGGAATGAGTTTTACGTACGACAACGACGACGGAATTTCTATGGCAGATGACCGAAAGAGCTACTTCTACTCTTCTGGCTTCGAATCTCGTCTTGGGTTATTTTTTTACGCTTATCTTCATTCTAAAGGGTTGAAATGGCGAACCGTAGAACATCAACGTGAAAATATTCTCGAGAACTCAGTGTCATACTTTATGCGGGCTGTTGGCGATGGAATTTTAGAAATAAACGGAAAATCTTAGTTTTTATTTCAAAGTCCTTCGAGTGGAATTATCTTTTCTGAAGGCACAAAAAATTAATATTTTTTATATCTATAAAAACGATATATATGCTTATAATTTTTTTTTTTATACGTTGTTAATATATGGCTTGTTATGCCATTCGTTTGATTACTGGGAACTGCAAGACTTCAGAGGAACAGTAGCAGGACATTCACATCGCTTTGCAGCAACCGACGTTTTCCAAATTGTCGACTAACGAGCCTCGACTGCGCACGAGAAGGCTTTAGCTTAACGAGCTGACGTCACAGAGAACAATAACATACGGTTGCGTATAATGTAATATAATGGTATACCGGTTACAAATACGATAACTCCTAGTAATAACGTCTTTAGGGTGATTTAAGGGGTGCGTGCGGGAGACTTCTAACGAGACTCGAGTTCTCTACCGAACAAAAAAAGTTCTCCCGGTTATGCACATGCAACGGAGACCGAGAGACGAGAGGAATCCATTCGCATTTCTCTGCCCGGTCTCTCGTTTCGAAGTACCCAGTGCACGCGAGAGTAAAGGACAGTGGGTTCGAATTAGTCGTAAGTCACTCAGAGACCCGGCTTGTTAGCATCGTTAACCCTGACCCCGGGGCAGCAATAGTCTTCGTCACGGCGAGTATTCCATGCATTCAGAAATGAAGCGAATGTACTGCAGACCGGCGTACAAAAAAATGTGTACCACCGCCTTAATTCTCCACGTTTTTAGCTTTTCAATTATTAAAATTCTTGCCGCAAGAAAAAAAAAAAATATATACGCTGCATTCTTCTCAGCGCGTGTTAAATGTGGCCAATTATCTGTGACGTCAGAATAAAAATATTTTTTATGAAAAATAAAAAATAATCCAATAACACGCTCCCCGGATGCTTTGTTTTGATCGAACGTTTCATTTTTGGTTTTACTTTACTATCGTCGTAGCGTATATTTATTTTATCCCCAAAAGCCTTTTATCAAACGAGAGGAACGGACATTTTTTTTTCTATTTTTTTTTTTTTTTTTTTTTTTTTCGTTGTATCCAACAATATAGTATATTTGGGGGCGCAGGCTTGCTAGTCTCACCACAGCATTGGAAAGCTCGGCGATATATTGCGCGGGAAAAAGAGTGACGGGTGAAGAGAGAAGAGAGCGCGGGAGAGTTCGTCGGTTATCCGCCGAAAGCGTAGAATGTGACGTTGGCGATTGACGCGAGAGCGTTGCGTGGACACACTCGAGCGATATAAAAAATCATGAACGTTGGCCGGGGGTAGACCTGCGGGCAACGCGCTGCACTCACCTGGAGCCATCACGGCTAGGAACATTTTTTTTTTTTTTTTTTTTTACGAAACATTTTTTCCGCCAGTCAAACACTATATCTACACGCTATATAGGGAGTACAGAGTTACCACAAATTAATGTTATTGAAATTGCCGGAAGCACTTTTTTTTTTTGGCAATACCATTTTTCGTTAATACCCCCGAAATCGTGGAAACGATTCGATTTGTCGGTCTATTCATGCAGTTATTATTCGTTCACGTGAATATTGCAGGTGGAAAAAGTGGCTTTATAATTGGCGGGGAAAAAAATTAACTTTTTATTTTTTATCATTAAGTTACTCGGTGGATTGACGTCAATCCCCGAGAGGGCTACGAGGCGCCTGTGGCTTTTTCGTCTCAATGACAAATAAAAAAAAAAAAAAAAAAAAAAATCCGAATAATTATTTTTCATTTACATTTCACAAGGATTGTTCGTATAAAAGAAAGTTGAAAATACGGGGCGAAAATCAACGTTTGAATTGAATGTCATTTCTGTGAGTTGAACGGCTCCGGTACCTGTAGTAGTCGCTGACCGGTGCATAGAACGGTAGATACGACATCGTGAAATATGTATCCGTACTGTCTTGTCGTATCGCGAGTGGTAGTCAGCCGGTGTTCCTATTTAAGCGATAAATGGAATAGAACGAAGGCTAGCGGAATGGAACGGTCAGAAGTGCAGTGTAAAGTGGAGTTAGGTGTCAATACGTCATCCCTCGTTGGAAGCGGCGCCTGCATCCACCTCTCAATTCTCTTCCCTTCGTTCCCTATCTATATAACTCACCCATTCACTTTCCATCTTAGCGAACCTCAATTCCTCCGAGAGTTCAAGCAATTTCTTCGAGGAATAAATATATATATATTTCTTTTTTTTTCCCATCGTTCTTCCACTCGGTCGATTGGAATCTTTCGAGCGCGAAATGCAAGCTTCAGTTAGCGGAAAGCTTTTGAAATGCGAAGAAGTAAGAATTTATGAAATTCAAAAGCCGACGGTGGCAGGTTACATCGATGGACGAATAAAAAAAAAAAAAAAAAAAAAATGTTTCATAAATTTTTGAAAGATAATTGGCGAACCAAAGAAAAAAAAAAAAAAAAAATAGCGACAAATCGAGTCGACAATTTTTTTTTTAATTCACTGCAGAAGAAACTTGAGCGTTAAATAGTACAAGTATTTAGTTGTTTTTTCAAGATCCTATTAGATTCATCGAGCAAAGTGTTGTTTGATTGAAAGCCGGTAAGCTTACCGGGAGAATCAGAAAGCCGTGGAAATCCGTGAAGGGTGATGAGTAGCGTGGAGTCTGTACGAGCGGAGCGTTGTATATATTAATTTCGTAGCGACAATACATATTCAAGATGGAATTCATACGCTGTCAGAGGCAGTGCTCGCTCGAGTGAATAGATAGACATTATGGATGTCATACGGGCTATACGCTTCGCGTCCAACATGTGAATGCGCATGTGTCGCGGGATATATGTCTGTGCGCGGTACAGACGTACGTAGAGTGAGAAATTCTCTCGTGAGCTTTCGCCTCGGTGGCTCTCGGTTCAGCGACGTATGGGAACGCAACGCGCGGTATACGTACCGCGTTTCTATCGCACGATACGTACCTACTATTATACTACATACTATACATATTCACTCCCCATAGATGATAGAACTCTCGGTACGCGTTCACGTACGATTCACTCTTGTAGGAACGGGAAGTGGGAGTTGTGTGACACGGTAGGCTGATGCTGTGAGTGAGTGAGTGAGCGAACGAACGAGTGAGAGAAGAAGAGCGACGGTCGAGGAAGCGAAAGGGATAGTACGGACTATTGTAGAATCTGCTGGTACGGTACAGAGAACGAAGCACGTTCACGTGACGTGACATCCTATCGACTGTACACCAGCTGCATATAACCGAGGATTTTGGAATTTGGATTCGAAGGATTCTTGACTTAGACGAGTGGAAAATACATCGAAACCTTTGAGAAACTTCGATGGCTACTTTCGGCAAAATGTCTCATGTAAAACGAATAAACGATATAAAGGCATCAAAACAAGTAGTTATCTATAACCCATCAACATTGAGTCAGCAAAGTATCAATAATCAAAGTCTGGTAGTTGTTGGTTTGCCTGTAAGAAAATACGTTATCGACGCATAACGTTTCGAGTTGCTAGAATTTTTTTTTATTAAACTTAACGTTAAGGCATTAGTATATATTCCAACGCGGCATTTCTGGCACGGAGGTTGATAGATGCACACCGCGCAATCGAGCGAGAGTTTCGTATTACGCAGAGGTTACCCGTTGGCCGGGATATATATCGATGATCGCCGCCAGAAACGCCGGAGGAGAAACTGGAATAGGACTTCTCGTGAACGGTCGTAGAGAGAAGCTCCCGCGGCAGAACGTTGTGCATGTGCATCTCGGCCCCGGGAGCTTCACGATGCCTCTGCAGGAAACGCTCTCTGGCTGCTAGTTCTGCTGGTGGTGCTTGCTGCTTCTGCTGTACCAGGCGAAGCTTGGTTACGACGCAGGAGAGTGTGCAGAGGAGAGTAGAGGATTGCCGTTGGACGGCGGGCCACATAAATCCCGATTCCGACTCGAGCGAAAACGGTTACTCCGCGTAGTTCGAAGCTACGGCCATAATTCCAAAGTCGCTTGGGTTTCTGGACCGCTGGCGAAGCGACTCGCATACACCACCAACGTAGTATCGCATTGGTAAAGCATGGTATATCGCATTAGAATCACGGGTTAACAAAGTATAGCCGAGAAGTGTAGTATAACAGCGTCGCACGGACGTGCAGAACAGCAGAAACACCCTCCGCCCCCTCCCAACAGTATAACGTACACTCTCAATGTCCTGTACTGCTGGTTGGCTGGTTCTTCCATGCGAATGGAGAACCGATGGCTGCCCTGTTCTGTCTACCATTACTGCATCGGCATTACTAGTTACCCTTCCAACTTCGCATACTTCTCTCTGTTTTAGTCCGCGTGTACGTCTTCGATGTTCTAAACTTTCGCGTCTTGTCTCTCATTGGTAGATTCCTTGCAACCTTCCGTGCAATTCCTGTCGGATTAAAGCGTTTTTCTGCTTCTTTGCTTTCGGGAAGCGTTGAAGACGCATTTGGAGAACGAAAAATTACCGAAGATCCTTTCTACCAATTGCTATGATTGTTTTTATTAAGTATGAAGGTAGCAATTCTTGGTGAACCTCCACCTGTCTTCACTTCACCCTTAATTGATCGCAACATGTCATGCATAAGTGAAATCTACATGAGGTTTTTTTTTCTTTTTTTAGTAGATCATTTATATGCGAAGCAATTAACTAGTCTATTACGAATTCTCCCTCCGAAATTACGCGATTCACTCGACGTGACCTCTTCCTTCCCTTCTCCCGTACTTTTTTGCACGGTATAAATAGAAACTCATTCGGTTGCGTCCGAATATTCAGTACGCTACAATAATTTGTACTGAAATATGGTCGCGGCCAGTCGGGTATTTAGCTCACAATAGCCCGATCGCCGAGCAAAGGGGGGAAAAGGGGAGCACAGCCCCCGAAGCTCGAGAGTCCAAAAACCGGTACATATCGGTTGACAGGACGTATGTATAATAAACATTTATAGAGCGCACACGCCTGTGCGTGCGTGTGTGTCGCGGGAACAAGGTAGACAAACGCGTAGCCTACTACCCCCATTAACAGCCTACACTTCTGGCTATTTTTATCCTCCCTCGTAATTTATTTCGACCAGAAACGACGAAAAAAAAAAAAAAAAAAAAAAAAAAAAACAGTGTAGAATTCAACGATAAATTTCAACTGTGAATGTTACATTGTCCCAGAGGTTTCGCTCTGTTTCCCTCGCGCTTTCACTATTTCTACGGCTATATATTTCTCTTTCGTTGTATCTTTTAAACCGTCTCGTTCTCATTCACCCTCTCGCGCCGCTCTCGCAGTCTCCAGGGTCGCCTCGTTAACACTGCGAGGAAAGGGAAAGAAAGAAAGGGAATGAAACTAAAAAAAAAAAAAAAATAAATAAAAGAGTTTGGTTACTCTCAACCCGCCCTTCTTGCTCGGCGGCATGCATTATTCAACTCCCCGGTCCACAGTCCACAGTGTGCGTCACAAGGTGAAACGCAAGCGGACCACCGGCTCACTTTATATCTGGGACAGTTTTTCACTCTCAATGAATTGCTGTAGAGATTAAATAATTACGAAAACAAAAGCTGCATGTGAGAGATAATAAATGCCATTAAAAATCGTTTATGTAGACGATAATAAATCGATGGCGAGATAAAAATTGATGAAAAAAAAAAAAAAAAAAAAAAAAAAATGACAAAGATAAGAAAATGTATTCATTCCCCGGGCGTTTTTTTTTCTTTTCTTTTCATATTCTTTCACCGTTAGCTTTTTCTCTCCTCCATTCCACCATTTCCTCTTCTCTTCACAGCCACCGAAGTCTTTGTGAAAGGATCCTATTTCGTGTGAGAGCGTTTCGCGAAACGGTATAAGGTACTTCGAAAAGCGAGGAAGTCTCAACGAATATACGATTTTTTTTCTTCTTTCTGTCCTTTTTTTATATTCTTTTTTTCACTTTCTCCCGTCCCAATTCCCTTTCCATCTAAAAACACACTCTCAGTTCGTACCTATATGTTTAACCGACCCCCTTGGGACTACGGTAGACAAAAATTCAATCTCTTTCACGTCGGTCTAAACAGCCTTTTCTGACATTTTTATAATGCATATTTTCCGGTGTTTTCACCGAAACATAGGTATGTCTAGTGGAGAAACACGCAGATGCAGAATGTGTAAAAACAAAAAGCAAAGTAGGCAGGTGGATACGCGAGTACAAAGTCTCGGGGTTGTGCAAGAACAGACGTCAGCCTGAAGATTTGCCCGTTACTACTGGTGAACGCTTTTTCTTCTTTATCCTATTGTTACTTTTTCGAAGCCTTTCATTCTCTAGTGCTACCTACCTAGCAGGACGTCGTTGTCGTCGTCGAGCCTTTTTCCAGGGTGTCTGGACCGACGGAGAACCGAAAATAGGACGAAAAAAACGCAATAGGAAGACGAAGAAATATGGAAAGACAGTTCAAGTGTAGAAAAAGCAGTCTACAGATGTCTGCAGATGGAGTCTGTAGATATGTGCATTTTCCTTGGGTATACGTGTCTATAGGCACGTCAATTCCCCTCACAAGTTCCACCCTTCACCCCCAACATTTATCAATTCTTCTACCCACGTGACAGCGGATACGCAATAACTCCGCGATGTTTTCGAAACGAATCACACGTTCTTTTCATCCAACGATACGGAACGTTACCAGATGAAATCATCTCGTGAGACCCTCTACTGTTGTAGTCGCTCGGTTGTGTGCACAAAGTTGGATGACTATGCCATACAGAAGTAGGTAAATAGCCGTGTAGTTCAGAAACTGTCGAGGAAGGGGAAAGCTTGAGAAGCGAAGACTGAGATGCAGGGGCGCGAGTGACATAGCCGTAGAATCTGACTTTGTTGCTGAAAGGTTTACATGGCCAATCTCGCTTTGATGTCTCCAGGTTGAGGGACTCCTGCATCCTCGTCTGCTCGAGACTGCACGCTAGTACGGAGAACCAACGGCCACGACGTCGTCGACTACGACAACGACGTCGAACTAGAATGGCAACGGGAACTCCCTTACGACGTCCAACACGTTCCTCGTATTACCCGCTTACGTACACAGTACCCGCATACACACACACAGATACACACATATTCCTTTATGTACATCATACTATATACTAGAGCCTCGAAGCGAAGGATGGTTGTGTAAGCTACATAGTTTGGATGGAGCGACGCGTGTTCCTTTCGACATGGATATATGAACGTTACAGCTATACATATTGGAATGGCTTTCGTATTAATGCGATACTATTCGTTCCAAGGTACTTCCGCCATGAAATGTTAACGGATGGAAGACAGATTAGTGCCTAACTTTCGATTAATCGAATGTTGTCATACACGGTATTGCAGACCTGACAATGGTGAAGAAAAGATAGGGTGGTTTTCCCGGTTCCTAAATGAGCATTTGTTAGCTTCGGAACCAATTTTTTTTAAGGTTAAGAATCCAAGTGGTCAAAGATTCAACCAATTTGATTGATCTGTTCATGATTCCCAAAGTTTGCTGAGCTTCAAACAATACAAACCCACAAAATAGGGTAGAAATTTTAAGACGAGAATGGTAACACGAAGATTTTAATCTCGATGAAGATTCATCGACGACATTTTCTCTATTAGAGATTCAGAAAATAATTATTGATGAGAAAAAAAACGCCTGTGTATCCTCTGTAATCCATCGATGATAATGATGAACTTCGATGTTACGATCGTAACGTGTGCGATGTTCGTATTAATTTCTCTATCTCTGGCAACGTTTATCTCGTATCAGAGATCTTATTCCCGCAATGAAGAGACCCCTTGGATCGAGCGAGAAGGAAACGCAAGAGAACAAGGAGAGGAAGAAGGTAGTGTCGCAAAGAGAAAGACAGATCCCGAGATCGTAAAGCCCGGAAACGCGCGGTAAGACGTTAAACCGTCGGGCGGTGCGCAATGTAGAAGGAACGGGAAGGAAACAGAAACGAGATAGAACTAAACTGAAGTAGGAAGGAAGGTAGAGACAACCGTGTTACCCGATACGCCAACCGACATTAACGTCCCAATTATTTAATTTAATTATCCAACGACGTTAAACACCTGGTATTAAATGTCGACGCAACTGTTGGCTCGGTCTTCATTCCCAATCCAAGAGTCATTTGGAATGGGATTAGCGGTTGGTCCGACGGATTTTAGTCGTGATCAATTTGCCGGGGTAGAATCAGCCTTGCCTACCATTAAAGACGATATCCCAGCGGATATCTTCAAGGATATTCTACCTATCTTATTCTCCATATCTTCCAACTATACTATAAGCGTTTTCCTCGCGGTCCATCGTTTGATCGAAATCTCTTCCAATCTGGTGAAATTCTCTCTCAGCTCGATATTGGAACCAAAGTACACTGCTACTGTTCCACTCTGTTGGAACGAATGAATCGATATTCCAGAATCTCTCCAAGCTTTAGGAGTTCTTTTTCTTCGATCAATTCTCTCGTTTCGCCCCATCGGCCGATGGCCCGGACGTGCTGGCTACGAATATGCAAAGTGGACGACTACGACGATTCTCTACTGTGCTGGCAGAGCCTAACACACACACCGGCTCCCGAGGGAATTGTTCAACGATGGTAGAACACTGAGATGATAGAACTGATGATGGGAGGGAACAGGGGATGCACGAAACTGGATGGTCGATTCTAGCGAGCCAGAGCTTTCGCATTAAAATCGGCATAAAACGTTATTATCCGCTGATGTAATCCAGCCCTCTGGCACACCGATAGTTTCGTCCACATTCTCACCCTACCCTGCCTACTTGTCGAAGCTCTGGAATAGTTAGGTACTATCTTTCGAACCTCTGGCACAGAGTAAGCGGAGAGTTTGAGGGAAGAAACGATGAGGAGGGGAAGGCGAACCCGGAACAGGCGCCACGGTGGGTTTTTGGTAATGGGGGATGATAATGCGATCCTCACCGTCCCTCTATTCCCACAGATTCTACGCTGAATTGGTAAGTGCCCCTAAGGATTTCAATATCAATTCTTTCGCGAATTGTTTGAGGGGAGAAACTCACTTGGTTCTACCAACCGCATGTCGATTGCAGTTCGCAAAGTCTGCGGTAAACGAGAACGAAACGGACTTTCAATTGGAATGAACAGGATGTTGTTCGCTGGATCGGATCCTTTATTTACTGTCTTACCGTTTAGCGCTTTCAACTCTGAAACACTTGAATCTTGGGTTTCTGTTAGGGTTTCCAAGCTCGTCATGTTCACCGGAATTGTTATTCGGGTTTATCAGCTTCAACATCACGTGTTGATAACATTACGACATTTCGCCTATAATGTACTCAAAGATTGATGGATATTCTAGGGTTCACTTCACACTTGACAATTTCGTTGCATCAATTCAACTGACTTTACAGATGGCACTATCATTGCAAACTATCTAAAGCTCCCGAAACAAAGAATGGCGAACACCTTTTTCAACTCTAGGATAGACGCCAGGGGCCCAGAGGACATTACCCCGATGGAAGCGAAGGATGCGGCGTCTCGTCTCGGTGGGTGAAGTGTCCCATCTGAGGGGTGAAGAAATGTCTCGTTTATACTGACTTTCTCTCGAAACGAGATTTTTCCTATCGTGAACCTTGAACCCTCCTCGCCGATCCGTTCGAGACCAGCGAAATTAATCCAAGTCCCAGAAGTCGACCGTAAATCATCCGTTCACTATGGCCAACCTGCATCCCTCTCGCTACTTCAACCCTCTTTCAGTATCACCGGTTTCACCCTGCTGCGCTACTACACGAACGCGTGATCTAAGGCCCGCACGACCGTAAAGAGTTAACTCTCGTACAGCTGGCGGCCTCGTAAACCCTCTTCCGGAACACAAAATGCTACCGCTCCGTCGACCGGGATTGGCACTGCGCGTGTGCTTGTCTCGCAACCTCCTGCCACTCGCACAGACCCCTTTCTTCGTCTTGTCTTCCTCTGTCAAGTTGCTTCACCTTTTGCTGCGCTTCCATACGGTAGATCACACAGCTGAACGACGATGCTTTGCGAAAGATCGTAAACCCCTGTTTTCGTCTTTGTCGGAGATTCGTGCTCCTCATTGCCAAAACTCCCTCAATCAACCATCAAAAGTTAAACCTTCTCATAATCCGCATGTTCGTAAGGTTCGTATATCAATTGTGGGGCTTTTTTTTTGGGTGAAAATGACTAGCCACAGGTGTATAAAATTGAAATGGACTTTTCCTCGGAACATCATCAAGACAGAGATGTTAAAAATTGATTATCGTTATCCCTAGAGACTACATTACCGTCGTTCGTGGTATGAATGGTAACTGCGAAAAGCAGGTCTGCATATCTCACCTGTAACAGATAAACAAAAACGAACATTATAGAAGCAATTACGGATTAAGTTTCAATCGATGTCAATTATAAACGTAATTTACGCGCTACCCAAATTCTGAAGGCTCCTTCAACTTTCCACTATGAAGAAATCTCAATAAAGATCAGCCTTTCAAAAACCAATTAATAGTCCCGTTCTCTCGCTATCAAATTTTCGTGTTCGTCGGGGACTTTCTGCCGGCTTCGTTCCTCACTTAACGACGTATACATATACCATGTCTAAGCTTGCCTATCCAACGGGCGCCGTCGACGCATTCGCAAATATCTACAGGTTGTCGGGGAGGGGGAACATTACCGTGTGCGCCAGACAGGCGTGCTTTTACTTCAGGTTTCGCGTGCTCGAAAATCGCTCCGTGAGCAGGCGAGGGTTAGCTCTGGGAGCTCTTGGCTCACCTCATCCTCTTCCTTTTCACTCCTCATCCTCTCTCTATACTCCAGCTTCGCCTTCATCACCCTCGTATAGACTTCACCTGGCAGGTAATTCGTTTCGCGTCTACGGATTCTATGAGAATCTGACGAGGTTTCTGGTGGTGGTAGTTAGAAAAGAGCGAAGCGGAGAACGAGCGATGAAGGGTTTGACGATGGAAGTCAAAGCGAAGGTAGAAAGAGACGAAGGAAAGGATTTTATCAGGACGAAGTTCCGGAGGAAGTGAGTAGACCAGAGAAATCAGGCACCTTATATAATATTCGGGGAGAGTTTAATTCAGGCGACATAGAAATCCTCACACTGAATAGACCGTCAACTTCCTCAAACCGATCCATTCAATATCTTTGAATCTATGCAACTCCAATTATAATCTACCGACATCATACTCGTTGGAGCGCGAATTCTTGTTTACCGGTATATTTATCGTATTTTTATTTTCTTCGGGAAGCACTTCCGGGTTTTCCTTACTCAGTTCCTCACTTCCATATGGTCCCCTCTTATTCTGCGGGTAGGATTTTCCTTAGAATCTGCGGCTATCCCGGTCGCTCTTTCAATGTTATATTGCTTTTCCTATTCCAACTTCTCTATACATCCGTCCCTGTCTTGAGTTGAATTCCGTCCGGCTTTAATCCCCCTTCCTCGTCGTGCACACAAAGTTCTCTGTCGCGACTCGCTTCGAACTCGGTCCTCACGTTTATTTCATTCCTACCCCACGCGTTCAACTCCGACCAGACGAGGCGCGGGCGGAAGACCCGAATCCGCCTCCCTGCCGACATCAACAAACATCTTGATTATACCGTGAAAGCCGCTCCAGCGGACCCCGAGTCGACTGGAAGTCTGGTGGAAAGCTTCTAGGCCTCGTGACTGTCTCGATGCTTTCGCTGTGTCGGGTTATTCGATCTCACTCCACTACCTTACTCACTTTCCTATATACCTCATCCTCACGACTCACATACAGAGAACCTGCTTCATCCCCTATTCGTTTCATACTTCCAAACTTCATATCTTTATCACTACCTTGCAAAATTCTTGAGTGTTCATCCCCCGAAAACTGGATATGATCCCTTTTTCCTCATCATCTGATCTGCTGGTCTCTTTAACGGCAAATTGTAGTTGATTTTTCTACATAGCAATGAATCTATTCATACACGGAATTGCTAAAATTGAACATGGTCTCTAAAGATGGGGGTTATAGTTACTTTTTATCTACATGAAATCTGGGAATACGCCGGTGTAAAATCTTAAACCCATAATGGAATTTGCCTGCGGCACCATTGCGAGAATGGAACGGTATTCAACTCATGATGACCTACTGGTATTTCAACGATTGTGGCTTCTGAAAGATTCTGCGGTTTTATCTTTTTTGCTTGTGCGCCGATATAGTTGCTAAATAAAAAGCAGTACAACGTAGACATCGATAAAATGATTGAGTTTGGTTGAAAAAACAAAGCTGTCTAGCCGGGACGGTTAAACAAATTCATTCATTCATTCATTCATTCATTCATTCATTCTGTCTCTTTACCCCGCGCGCTGCGGTTATCTTCCGCTCTTCTGTGCTTCGTTCTCGTCTTAGTCTGTCCCACAATTTCTCATCCCACCTTCAAGCTCACCAGTCAAAGTGCCTGAGAATAAGGTATGGATGATGGAGGAAAGCGTTCCCGCTGTTAGTCCTTCGTTTCCAAACCTCGCACCACTACGAAAACCAAACTCCTCCGTTCTTCCCTCAACCAAGGCACGAATATTTGCATCCGAAATTAATGCCTTTCTATTTCGCCCGAATTAAATGCAAGTTTGCATAAAGGAACGACGATTTATTCGTTTATTCTCTTCTGGTTTGGAAACTGGTGCTCTCGGGTCCGAGTACGCGGTAAGCGGACTCAGACGGGAAAAACCCAATCCCTCTTTCCATCGCTTTCTTCCTTTTAGTACTCGTCACGTTTCTCAACTCCCCCCTACCAACACCATTACCAAATCTCTCTTTCTCGCTTGACGCTCTGTAATCACGGTGACGAGAAACGAGGCCCTTCATTCTCTTCTCCTTCTTTCTCTGTCTGAGCCGTTTTTTTGCCTCTTTTCTTTTTTGCAAGCATACACTCTTCAACCAGTTACGCGAATAGCGTAAGGCACCATTCACAATGATTTTGTTGCTCTTGTTAAAACGGGTTTTGGATTATCATTATAGACGAAATTAAAGTTTGTTAATCTGTGTTTTCTTTATATTTAAGGGGAAGAAGATGAAGGAATATCGATCAACAGACAAACTCGTCAAATTGGTAACCCAAATGAAAAAATCTGTCGTAGATAAATAACGATTTTAGCACTGGAGCGCATTGACCTCTCATAAACGGTGATTTTTTTATACATACTCCGTTCTACTTACTACAAAGAGTTTCTTGAATGTTAAATTGCATGGAAAATCTATTCTCTTGTAGCTATTAGTTGCACAGGGAAATATGGTTATAAATAGAACGATTATGCTGTAATGGCCTTAATTTGTTGTTGCGTACGTCGACAGTTTCTGATAGGATATCGAACGATCGGTAAAGTGTATACATATATCGGGTTGGGTGGTGAAACCTGTCGTTGTTGGTGAGGCTGTAGGGATGAAGAGTAGCCGTGTAAGTGACGGGCCGAATCGCCGGGCTCAGCAGCAGCAACAGCAGCACAAGCAAGCAGAAAATGTTGCCGTACCAACAGCAGCAGTTGTTGGCGTGGATGAATGAGTTCGTTAAAAAGCAACGTCGAGCGATCTGAATGACCAATCAGGCGTTCCCGGCTGCATGAAATCAACGACGGCTCGAGAACAGTACGTCGTATACATGTCGAAAGGGAGAGAAAAAAAAGATAGACGGATAGATAGGGAAGAAGGGATGAAAGCAGGAAAAAAAAAAGGTTCGTTGATTCTCTCTTTATTTCTCGAGTCGTCGTTCCGCTCTAGTTACTCTCAACTCGGAATAAGTGATGTAAAAATTAATGAATAAACATGGCGTTCATGGAGTTCATCAATCTGATGACATTACATCAAGATTTTCGAACATTTAAATCGTTTTCTTTACGGTTTTGGAATTTTCAGGACGTATTTAAGTTTCGATGAAGCAAATAAAAAAAAAAATGAAATTCCATTATTTACCCTTATCAATAGCGATGTAACGTATGTTATAAGTAAAACTTGAGCTGTTGTTCGATCTTCGGATGGCATATGCTGAAAATTCTAAGAACCGATATCATAGTATCGGTTTTTCCATCATCCATTGTTTTATATCCAAAGTATTCTTAATTCTCTCAAAAAAAAAAAAATTAAGAAAAAAAATGGTCATTGTCCCAACCCCCTCGTGGCATTTGCTGAAAATTCTTCGAACCGATATCGTAATATGTTTTTTTTTTCTCCATCATCCATTGTTTTACATCCATGGTACTCTTAATTCTCTCAAAAAATACAATGATGACGAAGAAAAAAAATGGCCATTGTCCCAACCCCCTCGTCTTTTACATCCTCGTCACATCTACGTCAATGCGACGAGTCACACATTTAGCAATTTGTCGTTAAAGCGTCAAGGGAGCCGAGAGGGGTTTTACGAGTTTAATAAAAATTACACGACGAAGGTTCGTGAGAGGTTGCGGTGGTTGGTAGCTACTGGCAACAGTCGCGGGGAGGTTGGGTGGGTCGCGACCGTGGCCGGGTAAACGAGGTACCCACGCTTTTTCCGCCCTTATCCCTACCTCGTTTACGTTTTCTAGCTTGAAACGACGTACAAACTCCGCGATACATAGTACGAACCTTGCAACACGACGGCAACACACGAAAGTACGAGACACTCTCGCAACTACGTTCCACCGAGGCGAACCCCGGCGAAACTTCCTCCCGCCTTTCCCACTGCCACCCTGTAATTTATTACGAGCTCTCATTACTTTTTATTTCATTTTTCCTCGTTAGCGAATGTACGGAAAGTATCCCTTTCCTCTGCCTCTCCCGTGCCACCCCTCTACACACTCTCCACAGCCTCTTTCTACACTACTCCTCGACCCCTTTGCACACTCCGATGCCACTCCTGTTGCTCTCTTACGAGGCTTTCTTTTCGCGTTTTCATCCCCTTCGGGAAAAACACCAAGACGGCTGCTCCCTCGTGAGCGTGTCACTGCGCTCTATACGTCAGGATAATCTTGCAATTTCTTCTTAGCAAACATTGCGATAATGATACGTCGTCTGACTTTCCACCATCAGCGTCAAACTTTCGTCTGTTTTTTCGTTTGTTTTTTTGCATCATTTGGAATAATCTCTTCGATATATCGACATATCGGTTTTTTGAGATGAGACATTTGTAAGATCTGTGTGAAACAACGAATTAAATTCCTTTTTTTTTCGTTTTTAAATATAAATGTTTGTGAAGATACACATCGTTTTGCAAAATCATCGAAGTCAATTTAATTCCGTATACATATGTGAAGAAATTAATATTGAAAATTTTATTATATTATAATATTGTTGTTTTCGATATTTAACGATTATTTCTTCAGGAATAAACGACATAAATTTTATTGGACGCAAAAGGGTTGAAATACATATTCGAATAGTGTCACTAGAATTAATGAGGGCGCATTGCATGAGATCGAAATTAAATAATCGGCATTGCGATAAACCGGTCAGGGAATGCGAGATATTCCTTCGCGAGGGTGGGGTGGAGGGGATCCAATATCGGGCGTTCCCGTTTCCCTTGTTCCTTGCCGAACGTCGCGCCGATCTCGATTCGCCCGGCAGTTGCATCGATCATCGAGGGGTTGGATGTAGAAACTCGCTGACCACCTCGCAGACCAAAGCTCCGAGACGGACAGAGGATCGAAGGCTAACAGGGGGAATCGTCGTTCACGTGGTATGCGACCGCCATCGGGCCATCGGCTTCTCAATTCCAGAATTCCGATGGACCCCTCTCGCGTCACCGCTGTGGACGACGCGATTCAACCCCTCTTGTCCTCCGCTTCTGTGCGGCAATAATCCATTCTATTCGCAGAATCCTTCGATGCTCGCGTAAGGTACGCAATTCTTCGCGACCGCGATCTCCGATCGGCTCGCAAATATTCGAGATAAAGGCATAAGGGTTATGACAAAGAACGGTGTGTCTGGTATACGAAGCCAAGAAATGAAATAGCAGAAGCGATCGGCTTTAAAAAATTTATATCGAAATATAAAAATTATTTCGTTTCGGACTTTAATCACTGCGAAAAAAAAAAAAAAAAAAAAAAAAACGAAAAAAAAAAAAATCGCAATGAAGCGTTGTGTTACCGTAAATCTCGTCACATCAAAAAGTCTTTTACTGCGCAAACGTGTAAAGCGCGTTACTCCGCGAGAGAAACGCCGCGGAGTTTGAACAGAGTAGAAAAAGCGAACGACAGACGGGGGTCGGGCGGGAAGCTCAACAAGCTTCGGAAATAAGCTGGGGTGCGTAAAGCGTCGTGACGTTTGCGAATTGAAGTTGTACTTAACGAGAGACTAGGTAGCCCCGGCTCTCGTTGTAAAAGTTTTCCTGGTAACGTTTGGACGTACAGAAACGGGGGTATAGCAGTAATATAACGGGGGTCTGGAGCCCGTAACTCGTCTCTGCTCGCGATACTGCAGCTGGCCAAAGTTGGGATTATAAAATGATGCTGGGGGCTGGGTAGCGATGTTGTGTAACGACTTCTGCTGGATGAAACTGCGAATGTACTCGAGGGTCTCGACATAACTCTCTTTCTACCTCTCGCGCTTATATTTTCTATGCAGTCAGACATTGTACACGGCTTCGATAGAAAATAAGCGCTGACCTTCTCTCGATGCAATTACGATTTTATGAAAAGTTTGTTCGGTATAAATAGCAAATGTTGACTTCAATCGTGACGAAAAAAAAATAGTATAAAGTTTCCGAAAAATTTAAAAAGATCGAGAATCTCGCGCGGAAAAACTTCGACATTTTTGGCTGTTACGTAATGATGGAAAAATGAAAATAGCGCGACAAAGATTTTAAGTACCGTGACAAATTAATAAGCTCATGCCTCCTGGCGTCGTGTTATCGCATAAATTATTCGTGGCCTATTAAGCAATATGTATCGCCTACGCGTTAGCGCTTGTACTACATATCGAACGGGGAAATTTCTCGGAGTAGACAGACCGCGGCGACTGCACAAACTCGGTAAGGGGCATTAATTACGATTCGCGCGAGAACCGTAGAAATTACGAGCTATAATACTGCAGCAAACTTGAACATCGTTAATTACCACGTTGGCGTTCGCGACTCTCCGGCGAAAGGTATTTATGACACACTAACGACGCGCATATGCGAGAGCCACTCGTGTCATCGACAAATGCGTCGTTCATTGCCGGAGCTTCTTTGAAGGCGATCCGGCACGTTCCTTCATCACTTTTCTCCCTTCCTATGCACTATCGCTTGGCTCACGAGGGGAACGATGAGTGAGAAATGTCCCGACCACGTGTTACCAACACCGACGAACTCGGAAGTGAAGAGATAAAAAAAAAGAACCCAAATCCATAGGCTCCGGCATACGAAACCACGAGAAAAAAAATAAAGCAAATCGTTTCGGCTTTATTGCCGGCAATTTTCCGAGTCAACAGCGACATCCTCCGGTGATACATGTTTTCGCCAATGTAAAACACGATTCTCAGAACAAGCACGCCATTAATTACTTCGGACCTCTTGCCCGCGGGGTAGAGGAAGCACTCGTACGTCGAGAGTCTCGAGGGATTTATTAAACGAGTATGTACTGTCCTTGAAATATCACGGGTACAAAATAATATATATTTTTTTCTGACATGAGTTATTTCACGCTGAATTTCACCGAGACTCACGTGGTGACTTATATACGAGATATCCACGTTTTCTGCGAGATTTAGCGTATTTTTTTTTTTTTTTTTTTTCGCTCAAAACATCGAACCAAAAGCTAATATTAATGGCGAATTTTTTTTTTCTCTGCATTCAACGGAAAACTATTAACATATTGTGTGAATGTAGAAAAAGAAATTTTGTTGAAAATTCGGGAAAAATAGTGATGGTCCAGACGCACCAAAGATAAATAACGAGATGAGACAACTATCGATAAAATTCATTCGAGCGCTCCGATCCGCGCACGCTACCCTCATCTGAATATTCTACCAATCTAGTAGCGCATTTCTGAACCTTCGAAGAGGTCCCTTAAGTTTCTATCCCCTCTATTCCAGTAATTAACCCAAGAAGCGAATCGCAAAAACGGATATTCCCGGGAATCCGTGGCGTTAAATTAACGTTTGCCGGTTCTAATTGGAACGCGGATAGCCCAGTCAGGTAGACATTCAGGCGAGCGATCCAGATGAGTTCATGGGACACACGACGGAGATAAGCGAGCTTTTCTCTCCCTCTATGCGCCACCGGAAATCGCACGTGAGGGAATTAATCGATATGATCGATCGAATCAGTTGGAACGAAGAAAACCGGTTGAAATGCATGCAACGTGAGAATCTCTTATCTAATTTTGAAAGCTTCAATGACAATCGCAACGGTTCATCGAAATAAATTATTCCATTATCTTTACATGCGATTAAGAAAAATTGAATTATACGATTTATTCGTATCTTCGAGCAAAAAAATATTCATATTTTTTAAAAGCCCAGTAATTGATGTCAAAAATTATTATTAAATTATTTCATTTTTTTAAATTACACAATTGAGCCGAAAATAAATATGTGGGTCGTTATTTACTTATTTAAAAATCCCCGATAGGCTGACATTTTTTGTGTAAATTTTAATCCTCGACGGCAAATCGAAAGATCAAAGAGTGATTATTTGCAAAGTCGTTCGATCGATTTTTATTCCCTTGTTATATTACTATATTCGATGCCTATACGCAAAAACGATGCAATACTGTACGGCATTTCTCGTTCCACAAACAGAATACTACTGTAGTCAATGTACCCTCCTCCATTCACACTCCACATCAATGCCTCCTTTTCTGGCGATTCCCCGTCGATGAATTGATTGAATTAATAGGGGAAAAAAAAAAAAAACTAATTCAGATTTCGGAATTGCACACGTCTATTGCCCCCTTCATTTTTTTTTTTTTTTTTTTTTTTTTTTTTCATACTTTTTATTAAATTTTGACTGCATATTGATGATAGCGAGGGCGGTGATGAATGAATGAAATCGATCGCTAATGGGAATGTGTCAGATAGGATTCGACCTTCCAATCGGGGGATATGATTTGTTCGCGTTTATCAATTTCATTCACGAGAGTTGATAGATTTTACCTATACGTAGGTAAATCTGTAGAGATCGGTATCTACATGCATACTCTCGGTTGGGTTATACACCGTAGTATAGCTACACACAAAGCTAACGCACGTGGCGCAAGCATGTCCGGCCTCGACGTCTCGTTATCTGAATGGGACGGACAGTTATCGCGAGTAATCCAAACGGCCGGATGGTTGTTTCGCGAATCTATACGACGCATCGCGCAAACTCGAGACACTTCAAAGCTCATGTCGCTGGAAACTTACGCGATCGTTTGAACGGCGCAGAATCCGGATTACCGTATGATAGATTTCCGTTCGGAATAAAAAAAAAGTCTGCGGAGATTAGCCAAAATTTTAACAAATTCGTATTCTCGTTACGATATCTCCGGGGAAAAATGGGACAATGTAAATCAGAGTCGCATTTTAACTAAGTTATACACGCGCGTGTGTATGTGTGTTCGTCGAAATCCTTGAAATCGATTCCAACGATTCTACCGACTCTCCGTACAAAACGCTTCGCGTTGAGAGACCCCTCGGGCCAATTTGAAATTACGTCAAGTCCGTTTCGGTGGGTCCAGTCAAAACTTCAATTTAAAACTTGTGCGCCCTGTGCCGAGAGTTCTCGGTCTCGTTGAAGACCTCCCCCCCCCCCCCCACCCTCTTGCCGTTCGCTCGTGCAATCGTACGTTCTTCTGCCGGATTGTCCTCGGCACTGGTTCGTCCGGAATTGGAAAAATGTTTGAACCGATCGGAATTAATTATCTCTGCGAAAGAATGGACGAGAGTTTTTCTTTTTTTCTTTTTCGTTCTTTCCGCGTCTCTTTCTTTTGCTCAAACTCCATCGTTCGCGTACCAACCAACGTAGGAGCTGAATGACGATGGAAAGGGAATGAAGCTTTGATTTTCCGGGAGTACTGCCGAAGGAGACATTTTTTTACAATTGTTTTTATGCCCTTTTAAAGAGAACACATAGTTTTTTGAATCCGTTATTATAGACGAATTTCTCTGAGAAAAATCGATATTTTTTTTAAGATTGAAGTGAAGTTAATACGACGGTATGTAAATGTATTAATGTTGTCCAAAAGTATAGATTTTGTCGAAAAAAAAATAAAAAATGTAAACGTTCGCGTCTGTGTTATAAACAAATGAAATCAACATGGCGTATGCGAGCCTCGCGTATCGCTCTATCACTTACTATTAACGATATTCTTCGTCATATCCCGCTTTCTATGTTCGCGTTTTTTTTTTTTTTTTTTTTTTTTTTTTTTTTCATTTACCGTCTCTTCCGATCGGAGTTATCGAAGAATTCCCCATCGTGAAAGCTTCGACGTAATTTGCCAAGCTGCACCTCGAAAAAACTTTGCTCTGATTTCATCGTGGAGTTTCACGCCGGATGTCTTTTATACCTATCTATTTTTCCACCATTCCCTTATGCCCTTTTCCTTGCTATCCGTGTCTCTCACTTCGTTCCCTCTTCTCCTTCCTCTTTACTTCGACAAAATTAATGAGATTGCTACGCACGCGTCTCCCTCGTCTTCGTCCACGTATTTTCGTCCCCCAACTCCCCGGTTTCGATCCTCGCGCCCATTCGCGACGACTCTTTGAGTTATCTCTCGCAGGGAACATTCCCCGTACAGGCAAGAATGCCTCTTCCCGTTCCCTGTACCTCGTGAAATCGAAGAAAAACATTTGGTATTCCATCAGCGTTCGCGGCGAGAAATATCCGGACGAATTAGGCGTTTCGATTGCGCATAATATTGACGATTTTATTCAAATTCTAACGAGACTTCTTTATTACTTTTGAATAAGATTGTTGATAAGACCGGTGTTTGTTTCATTTCGGAATAGCAGTGGTGAATTCACCGTCTTCGTTTGCTTAAAACGAGGGGAGGGAATGTCGCGCGTACCGGAGAACTTTGCTGATCCTCTGTCCTTCTGTCTTCGGGAGTTTGAAGTTGTTCCTTTGACTTCAAATAGATAGAGACTACCGGTTTCCTAAAGCAAACAGACGGTCCGGGTCCTTGCAGAAACTCCATTCGCAGGTCGCAGTTTCCCAAAAAAAAAAAAAACCCTCCATTGACTTCAAACGGATAGCGTTGTCGGCTGAAGGGGAAAAGCCAACCGTAACACGGTTTGACCAGACAACTATCAAGAACTTCTAGTTACTGAAGAAGAAGAAGTAATGAAGAACCACAGAGAAACGAAACAATTCGTCCTTAGTTCGGACTACACGACTTTCCCGAACAACATTTTATCCCCCTGACGAGAATGGGAGCGATTGTTTACGTCGTTCTCGTTCGCCATTTCGCTCTGTCCAAAGCGTTAAAGAATCTTTGAAGGGTCGATCGAGTTGGTTTGAACTTTCAAACACATTTGTTCGTCTTCCGAGAAGAAGTCGACTTGAGTAACGCCCAGACGCGGTACATCGTATCCGCCAAACATAATATATAGAGTTCTCTATCGATCGATTTGGAAGTAGAAAAATGCGATGCTACCGTAAGAGTAGAGACGATCGTAGGTAATACGTTATCTCGTGGACGGCCGGCCGGCATAGATGCGCAAAGCCTTCGAAAAGTGTAGAATGGAATGGTGAGGAGAGAGAATGGACCAGGCATATAAATTCCACATCCAAACGAGTTTAAAATCGCCGGGTAATCCGCCAGAGTGTCCCCGCTATAGTTCACTCCCCGCCTTGAAGAGTTCCCCGTCAAAGTTTTCCGGATAGTCGGACAGAGGGCTGACGGCGGGTTGGTGGTAGAGGCCGAAATGGGCGGGTCGCGGGAAGAAAGTTGGTCGGCGACGTTTTCGTGAAATCGTCCACGGAGACTTCGGAACCGTGGCAAAGAAAGAACGAATGGATGGAGGGAAAGATGGAAGTCGGAGACGAAGAAGAAGAAGAAGAAGGATGAGAAAATTCTGCATTGCTTTCCGGATTCTCCTTTCGTCTCCGCATTCTACTTCAATCTCTATAACGACGAAAACCTCGTGCTTCCTATTCCTGATTCACCGTCTCTCCTGGCGGAGTAGGTAACGCGCCAGTCGGAATATTTTCCTGACAGGAAGAAAGGAATCTCATTAATTTGCCGCGACGAGTCCTCCTCTGTCTCCTCCGGTGAATCTACCCGGGAGGGATACTGCCAAAACTTTTAGTTAACGTTAGGAATGCAGAGGTCTCTCCCGGTCTCCGACAGCAGTATATACTGGTCGGTATCCATTTGGTGATGTCCTGCAGAGGTTAACAAAATGGACGATGGGACACCTTCGGTAATCATGCGCCTACGCGCGGATTCTTCGCTGCTGACAAACGCGAAGCCATTGCATATCCGAATTGGAATTCGAGAGATCGAAGACAGTCTTCACATTGCAATGGAATAAACGGGAAAGGAGTTTTAATTGCAAGATTCCTAATGGATGGTCTTATGAAAACGTATAGTTTCACGGGTTCCAAAGATGTCCTTCGAACATTGGTAATCATCGAACTTGGAATTGAACAGCATGACAGCATTTGCTGGATCCAGCGACCTCGCTATGCATATACAGTAGAAGTTGGAGAAGGCAAAAAGCATCGGGAAACCGTTGATGGGGGGTCGGGAGAGGTCGAGAATGGAATTTTTGCATCGTCGAGGCTCAATGCTCTCGTCTCGATTCACGACTCCTCTCTCGGGACAGCGTAGCGCAACGCGGTATCGACTTCTCCTTTCGCCGAGGGTATTACCTCACCTTTTTTTTCTCTCGTCATGAATTCAGGGTACATTGAGCACAGTAGGCGAAAGATCGTTGTACGTAGGAACGCGGTAGAACAGCATAGCAGAACATGAAGCGCGATGGGGTCACTCGACCGGAAACTCGATTCGCTGTCGGAACAAAGTCTTACGGTTTTGCCCGGTGGATTCAGGGAGCGTATGGAGGATGAGAAAGACGAGCGAACCGACACGCAACCAACTCTCCTACGGGCATAACTGACGAAGGCTCTCCGCTTTGGCCGCACCGACTTAAAAGCTCGGATGCGGGTACATTGCGAGGTTAGAGAAGTACCAGAACAGTGAAGAACCAATGAAAAAGGGGAAAAAGAAATGAAATGTTGGACATTAGTTTGGGAAACATTCGTCGGTCTATTGACGTCTATCCAATCGGAAAGTCTGTGATATTTCCCGCGATCGTCGTACTCATTAAGAAACAGCAAAGGTTAAGAAAAACTAAATGAAAACGTCTAAATAATAAGTCGCGGAAGAAACGATTCTTGCGATTTACTGCAGTGGAATTAAGTAACAGAAGGAGACCACCAGAAGCAGACGCAGTTGTGGACGTTGACGAGGGTCACGCTGCCAAGGAGCTTCCTCTCGGCAGTATCTCGATCGAACGTGGTACAACCAGCGTGGAATCTTAATGGATCCAAGGAATATAGCTCGAGGGGAATCGGTCCTCTCATCCGTAGGGCAAACCAAACGTAATTGCACGGCGCAACTTCGCCAGACGCCGCTGTGCAGCTTATCCGTACTTTAGAGGGTGAAAATAAAGTCGAAAAAAAATAAAAATAAAAAAAAACAAACGAAATAAAGTGTAACTTTGATATTAAAGTAATAATACAAAAAAACGTTGGTAAGAGAAGTGGTAACTCGTTATTTTCTCATTAACTTCAATGCTCCGTCGTTACCGGTCGTCTAGCCGCCGCGACCCCTTGTCTTATGAACATTCGACACGTTTTTCGGTTCTTAAATTCGAACTAATTAATTTCTCGCTCAACGAGAGGGCGAAATGGATTTTTTTAAATGATCAATTGAAAGATCTACGACACCTTCTGTACGGGGGAAAGGAAAATAAAGCGTGGAAGCCAAGCTATTACCACCACAGCTATGATTTAATCGATGGAGTATAAAATTATTATCGGTAGTGTGCACCAGGTGGTTAATGGAGCCGGGGAACAAGTGAGGTACGAAGTGTACGAGAAGCAAGAGAATAGAATAGAGAAAGAGCGAATAGGAGGGTCGACGTTTCGATCCGTGAGAGCGAGTAGCACCTGCCGGAACGCGCGCAGGAATGCATCGTTGCAGCTTCGCATCGTTCTCTCCTTCTCTTTCCCTCTGCTATTTCCATTCAACGTTCTCTCTCTTTCTCTCTCGCCTCTTTTCCCCACCGTTCTCCTCGTCTTGCCCTCTCCTGCATGGAGATCGTTCGAGTTGCACCGTTACATCACACAGTCCATCGTATACAAACTATGTATTATAGCACGCGGTTTAATATAGCATAGGTCGTTGTATCGAATACTCTTCCGCCATTGACCGACCTTGCGGATCGGGTATGAGGAAGAAGAGGTAGGAATATTATTTCTCGACATGATGCAGCAACATATCTTAATCATCGTCGTTATTATTTTCTCATCGCTTGTAATTAGAGTTTGTAGTTAATTTCCAACGGGATGGGATATGATAGAACAATCATTATCAAGGTTGGAATCGTGTGCTTGATGATTTATAATGAAAAAAAAAAAATCATTCCAAAAAAATTGCCGTTGGCTTAGATTCCAATCGCCATATCTGCATTCATGTTGTTCTTTTTTAAAAATTTTTTATTTGAACTCTTCGGAAGAAATGAACGGACGTGTAGCGAGTGTTTTGGAAAAAGAGTTCAAAGCATTTAATAATTTTAATGCCAATGAAATGAAGTCATTTTTCTATATTATATACTCGTCAATGATAAAAGTTATCGCTGTAGGTAATCAAACCGAAGAAATTCAAACGCTTTAAATAACGAAAAAAAATAAAATTAAAATAAACGACAACTTTGCAAAAGCGGCAGCAAGTGTTTCTGGAGGCAAAAGTATATTTAAAAACCTTGATAACGAGTAAAGCGACAAAAGCAAGCGAGAGGAGAGTTTGCGTGTTGACTCTACGGCAACAAATTCCTTGGAAAAGTTTTCCGCGCGCGCCATGCTGTGTTTCGCGGCGGCGTCGTCGACGTCGACGTAGTACTCGACTCTATGAAATTCATCGTGGGCAATTTTCGACGGAATTACCTTAGCGGCTGAGGATAAGGGTTCCTCTTCTTCGCTTTCAAACTCCTCCATTCTTTTCCTCTTCCGCACAGCGAGAGCGTCGGTGTCTTCGAGTATTATATCTGCGGAGGCCATAAGGCTGGCAGCTCGTTTTCGACAAGGATGACGATGGAACCATACGCCGTGCAACCGCGAAGACTCTCTTTTTTCCTCTCTCGCCGCTCTCTTTTCCTTTCGGCTTTGTGCACTTTTTCACCGAAAGAAGCAAAGAGCAGGAAAGATCAGACTACTTATGCCATACCGGTTGCCGCTTCATCCCCCCCCCTCTCTCTCTCTCTCTCGCTCTCTCTCTATCCATCTTTTTTCTCTTGCCGTTCAATTTTTTTGTTCTGCGAAATTACGCTTTACTCGAAGGTCGAACGTCGAAGGAATATTGCTCGAGGGATAGGGTAAAGCGAGAGTCGGTGGGTTAGGTAAACTCTCTTCATCGAAGAGTCGCCTCGTGGGGCTTGTACCGACCCTATACCTAATTGGAAAGAAATTGCATTTCTCCCTCGAGTGTTTCCTCGATTCAAACCGGCTGAGGATCGGAGTGAGTGAACTTACGATGAGGGATGAATTTTCATCCCTTGTCTCGCCACTAATTACATATAATAACGCTATAGCGATATAATATTACCGCAGTAGATTCGGCCGTTGAAGTAAAATGTGAGATTCGAATTTTTCTACAAAGCAGCAGACAAAAAATAAATTTCGAACCTTTTCTTTACATCGATCTATTTTCTGAAAGAAATACGAAGTCGATATGAACATTACAAACCTACTATCGGCAAAAAAACACTCGTATTTCGCATGGAAGTACTAAAAAAATCGTTTCTTTAGTACAGCAGCGCTCTAGCGAAGGTACTTTCATTGCTTAAGACGTCGAATCGTGCAGTCGAAGAAAAATCAATTTGTAATACAACAGACAGCTCGCCTTTGAGATAAACAAATTACCCAAAGATCTTTGTATCTTTGCTGGAATAATTAGTTTCTCTTCCATCGCATTTCATGTACTTATTTCCCTTTAATTCGTCATTTTCCTTTCTGAAACTTTTCCGATCTCCTGCCGAAGATTACTGTTACTGCAATGTTTGAGGCATTCGTGGATACTTTCCGCGCATTACTGCGTATATATAATGTATAGACATATATCTTATATATCTACACGTATACCTATCTACGCGGATGTGTATGTACAGCAGAATGTATCTATAGAAAGTATATAGGTAGAGGAGATACGCAACAAGCAGCTCTTTCTTGGCGTCTTAATCAAAGTAGGCTGGGGACGGTGTGTGCTCGCGAGAGCGCATTCACGGCCTAATTCGAGAAAACACACGGCCCCTTTGAAGCCTTTGATCGCGGTTACCAGCACGTTGAGACTGCCAGCTAGCATCCTCCGGTGCCTTCTGCTGCTTGCTCTTGGGTTTACTGATGCCGATGGCTGCTGGGCACTCGGCCCACACACGTTCGTACATAGCTATGCTGAAACTCTCAGCCTGCTTACCCGAGCGCACTGCCGTAAGTCATTCACACAGTAACGCCTGTACATAGTAATATCTATCCCCACACAGGCGCACACAAGTCTCTAAAACTTACACAGGGTTGAGCTTTTCCGAAGCTACGAGGGGACTCGGCTTTTTTTGCACGCTTCTGCTGCTGCGCTTCGTTATTCCGCATGAAAAGGACGATGAAAGGGGTAGAGGATAGGGGACGCGAGAGAAAGGAAAAGAGGGTTAAAAAAAAAATAAAAAAAATCTATCCACGGAAAAGTCTAAGACCCCGTAGACGTCGTCTGCAAAGAAATTCTCACCGCGAGTCGTTATTTGCTTATAGAAATTCGCGAAACTAGTATGTAATCATATTTATAATGAAAAAAAAAAATTGAGACGGACTGAAGAAAAAACAAAAATTGCTTCGAGATATTTTTGAGACTGAATTATCATCATTTTTTTTTTTACTTAGTTGGCTAACCGGGTCTGTATGAAAAAAAAAAAAAAAAAAAAAAAAAAAACAAAATCGTCGTATTTGCGTTACGAAAATTTCTCAATTTTCTTTTTCTTCGCGATTTTGCACTCAATGCTACAGAGGTAAACATGAAATTTCATTACAAAGTGAATGACAAATGACGACATTAATAACATCTCGCGATTCCTCGACTCGACGACCATTCGGCAACCTACTTTTTACCTCATATACAGCAGAATAAAGTAAATCATCGCGACGAAGCAAGTTTTACGAATGTTGTGAATAGGAAAATACGTAGTACATTCGTAGTTTACAGCTTGTGGAATTTAATCTCAACTTCATTTCAACCAAAACCTGAATTTTCTCGTGACACGAAGTAAATGCATTTATGCTCTAAGAAATACAACTTGAATTTGTAGAGGAACGGCAGTAGTAGTAGGTAGTGGGTGCGCGAAGATATCAGCCGCGCGCCGCGTGGCAAAGGCTGCTTTCTCTCGTCTCCCGTTTTCTCCCTTATTTCTTGCTCTTCCTCGTAGTCATCCCCTCCCCTCTACTCGTTTCTCGTTCACGCTGGAGCCCTTCATAATGTGTCGTCATGACGACCCGTAAGCTAAGCCCGGCAGCGAATATACACCGAGGCGCCTTTCCTTCTGAATTATTTACGCGATCATCTATACGTTCCGGAACGTATACGAGAGAGAAGGCTATAACCCGACTTGCTCGCTGACGGTGTTCATACTCGTTTTCCCGAGGGTTGGGGAAGGAAGGGAGGGGGGGGGGGCGAAGCCCGTTTGACCCGAATAGCCACGCGCCCAACTCGCTGGACAGTCCGGCGCGTAAACGGGAAACCGGAAATTGTCAGAAACACCACCAGTGAACTCTCTTCTAACTCTCTCGGACCCTCGAACGAGACAACTACGTTAATTACTTGCACGGTAGGTACATTACAATGACGCCAAGAATACGGTATTACCGATGTCAACGAAAATCTCCTGTTTTTTTGATGCGTCATTGCATTAAAAAAAATATATATATTCTGATAAAAAAAGACCCAAATTGCTTTTCAGATAAAACCAAATTTTCCACTAAGCTTACGTAAATAATTAACTGTGAACGCAAATTCGTTATTACGACCACAAATTCGTCCCTAAAAAACATGATTTATCACATTATTTTTCTACAGTTTGTTACATTTTTCACTATTCAGTGACAACTTTTATTTTAAAACAAAAATATATTTACCTGCTCCACGATGAAGCAAAACTCCGAGAATTTACAGTGAAAAAAAAAAAAAAAAAAAAAAAAAAACACCGTAACAGCGATAAATCAACGTCAAGCTTCGACTAAACTGGATCAAACATTTGCAGTATTATAGACCGCTGAGTCTAGACTCTTCCCGATAGAGTTCGAGTGGCCCGTTTTCTGTCTCTGTCGTTTCTCTGCCACGTGCGATTCTCCGAGAGCCGCGGATTTTCCATTCGAGAAAAACGTACGCACATAAAGTAGGAAAGAAGGGGGGGGGGGGGCTAGTTTTTCGCTTTTTCTACCATTTCTACGTTTCATCGCGCTTCCTTTCTTTGGGGAAAAGACATTCCGAATCCTCCGCGAGACAACGACGAGGTCTGAGCCGACCTGAGACGCTTCGGAAAGAATAAAAGAGTCGTTTTCCTTCTCTCTTTTGCCGTACCAACTTCGCCAACTTTCTTTCATTCTCTCTCTACGAGTTTTCTATATATAATACCGAAAGAGCCGCCTCCGTTGAACGTGGGCCGGCCGGTTGATAAGACGACGTGGAAAGAGAGTAGAGGGGTCTGCCTGGCGCCCCGCGGCAGATTTACGTCGGCCTCGATAAACCTTCGAGATTAAGAGTGAAAAAGATAGAATGAGAAAACGAAGATGGAACCGAGGGATAGAGGGAATATATAGAGCACACAAGGGCCGGCACTCTTAATCCACTAGATAGAAGCTTTATTTCGGCAAGGGAATAACCGGAGCTCGTGGAGCCACTGCGTGGTTATCCTCCTTGGCGTTCCGAGAGCTGAGAATATATCCGGACGTGATGAAACTGGCCGCGACTAAGGCACATCGTATTATAATACTTATAGGTGAAATACTATATGAAAACGTCTAAAAACGAAAAATAAACGCACGAGGAACAAATATCTAAAGTTTTTTTTTTTTTTTAATGGATTAAGAATACCGAAATCGAGAGAAACTGGTTTTCCGGTTTAAAAGCGGAGTGCAACGAAGTTTGCTGTATCTACTTGTCGGCCATATAATAATGAAAGGGTAAAAAAATCCGTTGGATATTAATCCGCAATATTTCGATTAGCTTTCATTTTGATTTATCATCGATTGGATTAAAAAGTATCGATAAGAAAATTCTTCATTAATTGTCTCCGTAATTTACAGCTATAACGCGCTAATGCGAAACTTGCGTAGTTAATGTACATTTGAAAGCAATATCAACCACTTACTTCAGATCCAAAAGCCACTACGACTGAACATGTTTATCTATACGCGGAAAAAACGAATTCAAGTTTCTCAACGCGAACATCAGATATATGTTCTGATGAATCGATAACCCAATACGTGAGTGACTTCAGACGAGTCTGTGTTTTTTTTTTTCTTTCCAATACGTTGTTTTTTTTTTCCTCCATTTCAAGTCCCGTAGTAACGGAAGCCACTTTTGCGTCGTAGTCTGGATAAAGGAAGAAGCAAAAAAAAGGAACTGCGAAGCAGAAGAGAAGAAAGGACAGAGGGATGCTAGATGACTGGCTGGATGGTTCGCGTACCTTCCTCACGCCGCCAGCGTAACGTAGTGTACGTCGTATAACGACGTCGTTACCCGAGATATACAGACGTCTTGGCCCCGACGCTCACCTCTCTCTGCTTCCCTTTATATCCCTGCGTCCCTTACTCGCTCGGCTATACCCTACCGCTACCATCCGCGTGTGCACGACGCGCCTGGACTGCGATTATAGCATACCGCCGTCGGGCATAACGGGGAGGTTGCGGCTTCATAAGCCGACCCTTGCATACCACGAGCTCACTGCTCATTCCCCTTCGCCGTTTTGCTCTCTCGCAGTCTTTTCTTCGCTGCCACAAGAAATTTTTTCCACATTTGCCTTATTCTTCTGATGCGGATGACTTAGAATCGAATTTTCGGTCGTACGTTCGAATATGAAATTTTATCTGAGGTTTAATGCAGAGTTCGATCTCGAGATTGAAAGGAGCATCGAATGGTTTGGACGATTGAAAATAAGATTCTAATATTCGTGTAAGTTATAGTATTATTCGGATAAAATAATGAGAAAATTTAGGAAAGAAAAAAATCGTTTATTAAGGGCTTATAATAGGCAATAAATTCATTGATTAATTACCAAAAAAAAAATGTATTGTTACCACTCGAGTATAAGCTGAAGGTCTACGTGCGCATAAACCGCGCCAAAACCGCGTAGCAAAAGTTTCACCGCTATAATCTCACAAGCCACGAGACCGCGAGGCTAGCTATACGCGCTCGTGAATCCGGCCTAAAGAATCGCCCCATTAATGCGATTTATGAGGTGCTTGTTACCTACCGAAAATATAGTATATGGTATATCGTGCGGATACGCCATTGAAGGGGAGGACAGGAGGGATGAAGTGTATATGCGTAAAGCGGCATAGGAAAGAGGGCGTCCTGTTTGCTATCGTTGTTTCTCTGTACGCACATTTAACTCAAATTTTTAACGCATTTAACCTTAAAAATTTAACTCGCATAAGTATAATATTATAACTACAAATATGGAATTTCATTTAATTTCCATTTGAAACGTCTGTGGATATGACGGCCTTACGTTTTGTTTTTGTTTTTAATAAAGTTCCGTGAAATTGCGTTAAACAATATTTTATAATGTTGCCAACTCGCTTTTCGCGAGGATTTCAGATAGCATCCACTACAACGTTACACTGTCGTCTACTGCACATAAATGTACCAACGGTATGTGCATATATACGAAAACCGCACACTCGTGAAGGCGCCCCTCGAGTTAGCGCGGAGCACGGGATAATGGACACGTTGCAGAGTGGGGTATAGTAGAGAAATGTCCAGTTGACTACGTGGTACGTACGTTGGCCTCCTCCACGCAACGTTATCTCCCGACGAGGATGTACCCGAACGAAAGTGCTCAACCCGTGAAATTGAAAGCTGTCAAGGGTTCGGTAGTAGCCGCTGCCCGGTCAGAAATCCCGTGCGATGGTAGTCGTACCTTCGTTTCGTATACTATTTTACCTTTGCGAATGTACGATCTCCGGGTCTTTGACTCACAGCCCGAAGCGACTACGCATTCGGTTACTAATGTTATTTCGCATGAAGTGCAATATCGTAGCATTCATTTAGAGTGCATTTTTGTAGCCTGACGCAAGCGAAACAAGAGGCTAACGAAATTACATTGTAGAAATGAATTTTATGCTCGCAATTGGATGAATAAGTAAATAATGGTAAATAGAATCTCCACCCTTGCGATAGGATATTGATGCGCCAAACGGATAGCAGACATGATAAGAAATCGGAATGCCCACCGCATGATACAGTATTCCTCCCTCCACAGAATAGAATTTCTATTCGGAGAGTATAGAGTAGATGCATCCTACCGGAATATCCGTTCTATACATAAACCCTTTCCGTTCATTCCGTTCTCCCTTGCGGATTGCGCTCTCCGCTCGGAACCACTAAATGCAATTTCATCGACTGCATCTCTTCGTGACCGGGCGAAACAGAGGATATTCGCTCGAGCGGCGGGGATCGTAAGAGTGCGAGAAAGCTGGAGGTATATGTACAAGCGGCAAGCGATGGAGTTCCGATGCTGTGTAGTGCAACAGTAGCAGCCTTTCGGGATGGCGAAAGCGTCCCACGACAATGCCTTTAATCAACAATAATTCTGACGAAGCGTACGCGGCCCGCCGGTGACTGCCACAACCCCACAGTCACCATTCCAGACTCTGTGTAGACCTCTACCCCTTCGCCGCCCCGCTATATCGCATTTTGCCACCCTTCCAGCAGTGAGAACGGTTTCAACACAGGACAGGCCCTGTGATGTTGTGTGCTTTCGTCTCTTTTGGCTTTACCGTCGTGCGCAGCTTCGCGGCCAGCAACTCGATGGTCCGAGCGGAAGGATGAGGATAAAGAGGAACGGCAAGGGAGCGGAAGAGAAGGACGCGAAGGGTGAGTTTCCGGCGTGGGATCGTCCACTGGAAAATTAACACTGTCCACGATTTTCGTCCGTTACGACGGCTAGAGCTTCGGTGAAGCTGTTACAGCTTCCAACCGTTTCGCTTATGCCTTAGTCGGCTCCATCGCTTTCTCCCTTTACCATTTCGTTGAGTTGCGCGGAAATAGTACCGCGAGATAGTGAACATTCCGAAGCTCTGTGAATTTTTTTTTTTCTTCGAGAATATCGCTTTTGCGAAATGAATTCGCTATACGGTCGACGAGAAGGGTAGTTTTTTTTTTTTTTTTCATGCTGAGTATATAAAGTATGGATTATGGCAAAAAAAATGCGTCCATATATCGGGACATGTGGAAGTTGTGTTGGTTGCGTGTAATAGAAGAGGTTCTGTTTTCATTTACGAGAGGATTAAAACCCTTTGAGTTGCAGTTCTGAATGGGTGGGGGGATCTCGTTGAAGTGGTGCATCTTTTGAACGACTCTATGAAACATTATGCTATTGGTATATATATACTTGGTATATATATGATCTATGAAACATATTGCTATTATATAACATACTTGGTAAAGTTTATGTACATCCGAGGATTTTTTTTACGCACCCTTCACGATGATCGACTTATTTTAACTTTAACCTTTCCGCAGCTTAGTTTGAAGTTTCAATTTTCATTAATACATATTTTTAGTATTTGACTTAACCAACTATTGGTTTATGTACCCAAAATTTCATTACACCGATAAATTCACTATAAATCTTAGTCAAATAATTATTTTCTATTTGCCCGGACTTCGACGATCAATCCAACTTGTTTGACGATAGTATATATTCCTTCTGTATATTCGTATACTCGGGGTGAACCAACGTCGTAGTTCTCTAGATGAACGTTTCCTCGTTGGGGAAATCCAATCGGGTGAGTGTAATCGACACACTCTAGAAATTTCACGTCTATGTTTCTCATTCCTTCGGTTTATTTATACATAGCAAGAGGAGTAAATGGAAGCGTACAGTATATGGAATAGAAGTGAGACTGAACCACCGAGGGCTGTGCATGTTCCCTCAGGCAAACAAACGGCGAAGGTAGACACAGCGGAAGGTTCGAGGTACGTACATTCGGGATCGCGCATGCTTTGGGATCGAACCGAGAATCGCGCAGTCGGGAAGAGGACCTCATACGTTACTGGAAAGCCTCTGGTTTCCTCCGCTATCGTGGAAGAAGGGAGGTTTGTACGTGGCGTGGGTGAGTTGCTAGAAACTCTGCGACCAGAAGATGAGGATGGGGTCGCGCCCCCACCGATGTGGGAAACCAGAAGCCGTACACAAGGGAAATACCATGCTTCGTCAACAGTGCGCTGCTGTAACTAATGGATATTCTGGAGAAATCGAGTAGAGAAATGGCGACCAACGAGAAAAAGGGATAAAATATCACGAAAAAAGATTAAAAAGGAATTGAAAAAATAAATAAATAAAATGTTTTTAGATTATTTCAACCCCTATGGCAACCCTAATCGCTTCTTTGAAACATTCTATTGGAAGGAAAATTCGACTTTTTTATGCATTGAGTGGAGTAAGGCAGGAAAAATAATGATCCCTCGACAAATGGGACGATTATATATTGGGCTGAAAGTATGGTTAGTGGGGTGTTTCTATATGCGTGAAGCTAGAAATCCCGGGCGGTAGACAGAAGGTAAAATAATGCTGGATAACCAAAAGTTTGAACTATCGACTGAGCGTCTTGAATCCACGTAGAAATTTCGCACGGACCGATGAACGAAAACTCATGAATCGTCAAGGGAAGAAGCCGCGAAATTCACGAAGACTTTTCAATACCAAACTCAACAAAAGCGAGAAGATCGTTCATGCATGCTTTCTCCTTGGACTATTAAATCACAAATCAGCGATCCGTGCGACGAAACAGACTTTCCACGAAGATAGAAGACGCGTGTTATGAATGTTGAGCTGAAGATTTATGGGAAACAGAACGACAGTCAAAGTATAAGTTTATTGATAGATAGAAACTTACTGGCGTCGAAAAAAAAAGCAGCCGACATGATATAAAAAACATTGAGAAGTCGAAATCGCAGTGAACCTTTTTTTCCGAAGAAATTGCCTTCTCCAACGGTGTTTGAAGTAAAATAGTATAAGTAAGTAGAAACTTAGTCGAAAGTAAAATTTTTTCAAAGTCAAACTCTCGAATAATCGCGGTTCGTTTCTTCGGAATTCTCGAAGCGTTTTAAAAAAATTTTATCTCACTGTATCGCCGTGGGTTATGCAAGGTATCCGTCGTTTAATTCGAAGGAAAGGTATCATTCCTACGACTGAGGCGGGGATTCCCCGCTCGGTTTTCCACGGACACAAGGTGAACGAATGTAAGGAACAAACTTCCGTGTGTTTGGTCGCGCTAACGATCTCTTCGTGTCACAGATTGGCTTAACTAAAATAAGAGTAAGAGATGGGGACGAGAGAGGGGCCGGGATCAAGGAGTTGAAAGACCGAAATGTGAAAGACAGTCGGAAAGAAGAGATAACCAAGTCGAACGACTGAGAGCTGGGAATAGTACAGCTCCAGTGGTTCTGGCCGTAACAGGTCAGACCCGGTAGAAATCCGATCCTTTATCTTTATCCTTTACCCTCTTCGTACCTTCGTTATTCTCTACCGCTTTGGGTTCTTTTGTTCCTTTTACCTTTATTCTATCTCCATTTTCTGATTCTCTCTCGGTGTTTAAACTCTCCTGTACTTTACATCTTCCCCAGCGTTTGGGAGTCTCGAGATCGTGAGCGCCGGTAACGAGCGCGCGCCCGCAACGTTCGACTTCCGCAAGAAAAACACGCATTCCACGAGCTTCTCTCGACGTGCCAGACCCTTAGTTTTCTCTTCTTCCTCACCCTTACCACGGGTAGCTAGCGGTAACCTTTAACTCCCGTATTGCTGCGGTAGACGAGAGAAACCAGAACTCCGGTAGAGAAGGGCAAATTAAAGTCCACCGAGCAACCCCCCTCCCCCCAGCCTTGCGCTAATAACGCGAACAAACTTTTCCATAGTTATAACTTATTGCTGAGGTGGAAGAGGTAAGGATATTCGGATTGCGGGGCTTCGCGGCGGAAGGACGAATGTGATAGCGGTCCAGCAGTAGATTGCGACGAGGTCGATGCACCTTGCCGCAGCGCATATTTATCGAAAATTTTTGTATTTTTTTCCACATTACTCTCTTTATTTTTCTTACTTCCATATAATAATTTTTTTTTCGCCAATACAGTTGTTTTCAACTTATGCATATTTTTGACGCACCCAACTTTTTTTTTAAACTGTAACCGCCATTAACGCAGAATTTCCAATTGCACAATATATAAAAGATTTATTCCGTCTGTACGCTATGGCGGATAGCGTAAAAATAAAATTGAAAATGTGATACTAAGATTTTTTATCCAATTACGAAACACTCGATATGACGAAAGTATAGAAGTATATTTGTCGGAAAAAAAAAGGTTGCGCCTCCCAACGTCAATATCGGATTTCTTGCATATTGCGCGTTGGATGCAATGAAATATTCGTCTCTCCCTCCTCCTCTCAATCCAATGTGCAGCCTACTGTCGTACCAGGAAACGAGGCAAAGATAAGAATGAAAGAAACGTTAGGTATCGAAGCCGAGAGGCGAAAGAGAGGCGGGAATGACGTTGAAATGTTTTCGTAAAACTCGAGGGAGTTTTCCCAAGCGTGAAGCAGAGACGGGCATATCGTCGTGTTCCCAGGGGATTGAACACGATCGTGGCGCGGGCGTCGTCTCGATGACCGCGACACAAGCAGCACCAACCGAACTAGGCGAATGTGCAACGCTTTCGGGATATCGTATGCGCTTCGCGTACACACGGTAAGATGGATAACGCGAATATATCGGATACGGCGTATCGAATAACGGGCGGAACGAGAGTTGCCTCCGAGATGATCTCTCGTACGGCGACACTTCGCTACCAACTATCGAGCGAAATATCGCACCACGGCCGCCTTCAGGGGCCTCTGAAAGCGATAGTAGCTACTGGTTTCTCTTGCTGCTCTGTGTGTACACCTCTTACTTTCTCGATCTTTCTTACTGTCGGCCATCGCATTGGCTCGATATTTCTTGCACCTCGACGAATGTATTCCCATCCACTTGCTTAACCACGCAACGTATGTTTTTAGCAATTAATCTTTTACATCGCGGGCTTTTGCATTTTCAAATTTACCGGAGATTAGTACGATATAACTTGTTTATTTTTCATAAAAAATGTATTTTTTATCGTGCAAAGCCCAATAGATTTTATTAAAGAATTATTATTGATTTTTCGCGATAACTGAGAAATTCAGTTTTGTTGACTTTATGAGAACTTGTCACGTCGTCGATTTGTCTGCAGTATATAATGGCAGTTCATTCCCTTCTTTTTTGCTTTTTTTTTTTCTCATTCCACAGTTTTTTTCCTCCCTCTATAATGCAATTCTTTCGCGATCAAGGGGTTGAAAGTGACACGCGATAATTGACAATTTTGCGTAAAAGTAGTCGACCCCCAGAACGGTAGACCAAGGGTACAGTGACTCTCGTCACTGCTGACGAGCTACTGGTATGCACACACGCAACACACATACATACATAGATAGAGAAGAGAGCGTGCAAAAGCTCGTTCTCGGTTATTCGCTCGACCGAGGACGAGGACGACACGTCGGCGCCGGGACTTCCGCAACTAGCAGGTGGATAACGCGAGTCTCACACGCGACTTTATCGATTTTACGTTCGGAGCATCAGATAGAAAGGGTGGGAAGGTAGTCACAGGGGGGGCTGCGGGTGCCGTCGACGTTCCATTCACGTTGGTGCCCGACGCCACCGTGGATACACGGTGTAGTAGTACATTATAGTATGCAATGTACGTATAGAAAGTAAGAGTCTACCGTCACTTTCAAAACTCCGCACTAACCTTGCGAACGCCGTTTTTAAACGGATAAAAATAACACATATTTGGATTTTTTTAACGATTGTATTAACAATTAACGATTGATTTAACGATGTATTAAAAAATCGAAGAGAAGACAAAAAAAAATGCGATGGGGGAATAAAAGAAATGGTAAAAAAATATATATGCGGAAGGTTAGGTCCAGCGAGTCGTCGTGCCACGGGGAATGGCTTGAACGAAAGGAGTCGGAAAGCGGCTCTTTCGAGTGGAAACCGACAGAGAGGAAACGCAAATAATTGCCTCGTAACGTCACTTAGGGGACACTTAAAAAGTTTTAAGTAGCTTTTTCCACAGTGGGGGCTCCGCGAGACTCTTCCTACCTTCTTCTTCTTCTTCGTCTTCTTTTCTCTTTTTTTTTTACTTCTTTCGCGAGCGCGCAGCAGGAAGCGAGTGCGAGACCAAGGCATGCACGTCAAGCTAAAGCTCCGCCACGCGAGCGAGCGAGCGAGCCGTACGGCACTCTAACTTATAAATGATATAAGGTCGTGCCGTGAGTCAAGTTTCAGCGAACCTTTTCGGGGGTGCGGAGGGAAGCCAAGATCTTGGCAAAGGTGAATTCTTTCGTTCTCCTTACCCGTACCCCCCCCCCACCTCCGCACTGCCTCTTCCCATTTCCATTCCCACCGTTCCGAAACTCCTTCACCCGGAGTTGCTAAGAATGAATAACGAGTGATATAACTAATGTGGATGAAAAATTTTCCAGACGCGTCGAATTTTTTCGACCGATCCAACAATTCCGAGATCGTTCCGTTTCGATAACTACTGAAAAATACGACCTTTGGGGCGAGCGGAAGTATCATGCGAAGAATAAAATCGTTCTATCCAGCAGTCTATGCGCTTTATCTTGACGTGAGAAAGAGTTAAAAATGTTGGGCATTTTTTTTTCTCGAAACCGACTGCATGAAATGAAAATCAAATTGTGAGATCCTCCGCGTCCATCGAGGAGCCTTTTTTGAAATAACTGTGATAAAATTTCTAGATATTAAATTTAAGTTTTCCTCCAATGTCTCTCCTTATGACGATATTTACGATTTTTGGTAATAGCGTTAAAATAACACTGTTAAGGATAACAATGTATTGCATTACGGTCTGATCATTACCAACTTGCACTACTTGAATATCGAACGACGAGAGTTCGTGACGGGATACCGTTGATATCGATACATCAACCAATATTTTGTCAATGCGAAACCATCCGCTTCATCTACACGTTAACCACGCAGACATATGCAGATAGAGGAGTTACACGGATCGTGTTTCTAAAAGCTGCTGCAGGTACACAAAATGAAGCCTACACGCTACCGGCGGTCGAATCCGCTGAAATATCAACAACACGGATCGTCTAGTCTGCCCTCGAGCGATATTGATCGTTTTTAATCGAAGCTTCCCATTTCAGTAGGGAAGGAAACAGGGAATCGAAATAAAAAGAGTCGGAATATGAGAAAGAAAAAAAAAGGCCACGGGAATACTAGCCAGTAGTAACAGTAACAACGGCTGTAACACCCCGAGGCGATCACACCGCAACATTGGCCGACCTGCCGCAACGAGCAATCCCACCGATATGAAGTATCGATAACCCGAAGCAGCATCCAGAACTCTTCATCCCCCTTCGAGTGTGCAGCATCCCTTTCATTCGCGTTGACTCCTGAAGAGAAGGAAGATAAAACGGAAGAAGTCACGATGCTCGGTGGTTGCCGGACCGACCGTTAATGAAAACCCCCTCCACATGATCTCCCCGTGTGTGTACATCCTGTGGACGTGAATTTCCGTTCGAAGCTTTCGACATTTCAGGTAGGAAGGTATACCCTTTCACTGCCGCGAACCCTTAATTTCCGCTGGAAGACACGATCCGGCTACTCGTCGATGGAGCAGGCGAACGAAGAAGACGAAGAAGAAGAATAGGACGAGAACGGCGCCAAAGTAATCGATAGAAATCATTGATAGGTGCGTGCGAGACATTGGCAACCAACCAGTGATTGACATCCTATGGGAAATGGCGATCGAAGAGAATGAGAACGACCCCTGGAGTAATCGATATTAAACTATTGGAAAGCGCGTATATGACATTGGGAATGCCACCAATGATTGACATCCCGCGGGGAATGGGATATTCGATGGAAAGGGATCGGAGTGACCGCATAACTAGGTATTGATCGATACTTAAACTGTAGATGACGAGGCAGTTTTAGTTCTGATCATTCACCGGGGGACAATAAACGCTAATGAACGTCTTAGACGTTTAAGCAATTTCCTGATAAAGAAAGAAAAATAACCACAACACTCCGACACACTTGAATGGGTTATTCAAAAGAAAACAACCGTATTCTCCCGTGAGAATCTTCTCCGACATTCCTATACTCGACGCAAGATGGGTTTACGCTCGCAGAGCGCATTATTAACAGAAGCGGTTGCGCCACCAACTTCTTGATGGGATTCTGGATGGTTGGTAGTAGAGGATATAGGCATCCAAGACCGAGGCATCCAAAGCTGGCGTCGTTGGCGGCAATGTTCCACGGCTTCGAAACCCCCACCGAAACAACGCTCAGCTTGGAGCTTGGAGAACATCTCGTCTCGCTACCTTGGATCACTATGTTCAAACGCTCGGGGGTTGTTCGAGGCTCACGCGCCCCAGGGGATGATGCCAACGTACCACGGGACTTGGGCTGCTTTACTGCACCGTATAAGCTCCAAACCACCAACCAGCCAAACGAAGAGTAGACGAAGGATCCGCAGCTCCAACCACCCAAGTATCTAGGAAGCAGATACAACGTCTCTCCTATCCTCATTCAACAACTTGATGACATCATATCCGGTTGCTCTGACGAGCGTCACATGGAACTTGGATCGGGCGACGCGTTACCTCCAGCCAACGGCGTTACGTCGCGGCATCTTCTCTCATGCTTAAGCTCTCCAGGCTCTTCTTCCACCTTCCATCCATCGGGGTTGACTCTCGATGTAAACCTCTTAGTTCTCCTTCTGACTTGTCTCGCCTTGTTCCACCTTGGTCTCTCCCTCGTATCGTCAGCCCTTCAATGTCTCCTCATGGAAGAGGCAAACCCGCAAGTGTCGCGTCACTTCCAACCAGACGAATGTCTCTACTCCAAGCCATTTGCCATCTTCAGACTACCAACCCCCCCACTGTCTTTTCGAGCCCTTCAACGTTCATTCGCATCCACGCGGTGTCTCATGCCACGAACGATTTAACCTCGCGGCAGGCAAAAGCCCCAACGAGAACTTTGGACCACGGCGAATTAGCCTTTGTACCTAATCCCTTGGACCTGCTTAGATCCATTTCGCTTCGAACCATGACACCGGGAAACCGAATGGGCAAAGGGATCTCCGGGTAAATTTGTATATATGTATATTCCATGGTTTGGTAATGGCATCGCGGAGATAGGAGACACCCGGGTGAACTATTCGACGTGACCCGGAATTTCAATGACGGTTTAAACAGAGCGTAGTGGAGACAATTAAGAGCAGAGTTTGATTAGAATTTACTGTTTGCTTTGGAAGAGAATATTGGGAACCGAATATAGAGGTAAATTATTTCTGGTTCATCGTTGCGTAATGTATTCCACTTTCATTTATCTTGGTACACTTATAACCCGCTGAAATATGTACACGAAAAAAAAAGTTGGTTAGCCGCATACAAAAAGTGGTTACGGCGACCATTTTCGAAGTTAAACGGGTTACTGCAACTATTTTTCGTTTGCGCCCAACCAATTTTTCTTTCTTTTTCTTTCCGTGTAACGGACAAATTGATCGCAGATGGATTGTGGCTCATGCCTCGACAATTTTACATGGGAATGAATGAATAAATAAAAAAATATATATGCGACGATGAGTTCTGATTTTTTGAAGCGTGAAGACTGAGACTGCAATCCGATACTTCGCGAGTGTGAAAGCTTGACTTTTAATTCCGTTCTCTAATTTCATATCAAATTGATCTCTTTCAATCACTGCGCTCGCTCTTTCGTGCTGTTTCCCGAACGTATGCACAAAATACAAACACATACACACATACGCGCGCACGCGAATCACGTGTGAAAAAAATGTCCAAGGATTTACGTAACGCGTTGAAGTATTCGTGGCCTGTCAGTGAAAAATTCCGGAAGCGGTAGAGTCCGAGAGTGGCTTGCCACGCATGCGAAAAATAAATCCCGTGAAATCCGGGGCGCGTCAATTACTCCCGATGCGCTTTATAAAATGTTTTTTGGGCTGTCGGTATCGAGGGTGCAGGCATCCCTTCGTCGAGCTCGACACGGACGCCACGATAAGAATTAAAGAAAAAAAAAAAAAAAAAAAAAAAAAAAACGAAAGTACGCTTCACCGTCCAGCGGAAGGGTGGATAATCCAACGCGCGTGGAGAAAATGAAAGGGGAGGAACGGGCGTCTATGAAAAATGCAACAAACGGGTCGGGAAGGGCCCACAAACGGGACTCTCTTCCCAGGTGGTATGAATCGTGATTGCAACGCGAAATGGGCGACGATGCGGGACGAGACCTTTCGCTCGGCCGGAAGTTGAATTTTGCGTGCACGCTAACAGCTGATCGTAATTGCTATTCTGAGTTCGTACGTAGGGGGTTCATGGTTTTCAACACGGGGGTTGTTGCCTCGTATCGCTTACCGAACGATATAATGAATGCTATGCACGCCTAGTACACTAATAATCTATCTACCTCCACCCCGCAGCTGTGCAAACCACCCCTTTCCACGAATTTTTGTACCTCCGAGAATTTGCACAGTTTCGCGAGGGGATGCGAAAACTACAATGAAAAAGAACAAAAGTATGCAATTATAATATTGCTTCGCCTGCCGCAATTGCATACATTGTATTTCGACCAGAAAATAAAATGTTACGGTTCAAAAATTAAAGGGGGTGAACATTTAATTGCAACATTATGATTAGACGTTAATTTGAATGGCAAAGGAGATTTCGCAGAAAATTAATACCTCGAGAATTTTTTTTTTTTTTTTTTTTTTCTTTACCGAGGCAATCTCCCTTTTATCGTAAAAAGTGTCGCTTACAAAAAAAAAAAAAGACCAGAATCTTTGTGCGCGAAAAAAAAAAAGGTTAAAACTCGATTAGTTATCGCACGAGGCAAACGCAGTGCTGACAAAACGAGTTTAGCAAGCGGAGTGCTACGGTGACAGAGAATTTAGCAGTCATAACTATTTTTCTCCCTCCTCAACGCTCAACACTCGGAAGATTAACAGTAAAAGCTGAAGGACAGAAAGTAAGTGAGAACAGCGGGAGTAAAAGAGAAGAGAGAAAAAAAAAACATGTCGAGAGATGGTTGTATTTCGAAGGTGTTGCAAAACGTCAGAGGTTTAAAGGGGACGGAGGGGGAGGGGGGTGTAAGAGCGAAAGAGTGGAGTAAAACCGAGAGAGAGATGTAGTATTGCTAGGTAGCCGCACACGGGGGTAATTTATGGTGCAACTTGCAAAGTGAGAAAAATTACGTTAGGTCGGGTCCGTTTCGCCGCCGAGACAACGCTGGTTTATGTTGGCTAACGTGTGTGTCTGTGTATATATGTGCAAAGGCTCTGGCAAGGGGTTGACGATGTTTACGACTTTTTACCCCCGTGACCGCGAGTACGGTAGTGGTACCGTCCGACCAAGATATAGGCGAGGAAGGTTTTCGAGTCGAGCACCAACCACATTCACACTCACCCTCGCGCACATCAACCGGAAATGCACATAAATGAGCACAGGTAGCGAAAAATACATAGAAAGGAATGAGTATAGCGAAGAAGTAGTATAGATGACGTATACAAAAGGGGTAGATAAACACTCACAGACAAAAGTTTATGTATACATGAAATGTTATTCTGTTTTTCTTTGTCTTTCTAATAGAGTCCCGTTGGCCGACGGCTAACGGCTCTCCGGGTCTCGCGCGGAGTTTATACGTATAAGCCTCTGGGGCGGAAATTCTCTGCTTTTACGTTTTCCAACGAAACGGCAAGCTCACTGTGTGTACTTCTCATGGATATAACTATGTATATATGTATTTCTATATATACAGATATAGAAAATGCGGGAAAGAGAGAGAGAATCGCAGGCAGCCCTGCAAGAATAACGTATTCCAGAGAAATATGTATTTATCCGGCCTCCACTGTGTTTTCCTTTCTTTTTACTCCCTCTCGTTCCCATCCCTACCGTAAAACAACTCGCGCTACGTTACACCGGACGCATAGAGAATGCGGCAACACGACGACAGATATCTACTCGCAAGTTCAACGGCTATCAGCTTTATGGACGATGATGATAGGGTTCTATTTTTTTTTTTTTTTTTTTTTTTTTTTTTTTTTTAGATATCAGGAGGAATAAAAAAATAGTCGATGGGCATCGTAATGTGAGGAAATGGATGGTGCAGTTGAGATGCGTATCCATATTTTTGATTAAATTGAAAAAGAATTGGGTATTTTCTTCGATCTTTTTTTTTTTTTTTCTCGAATTCGTGTTAAAGCGATGCTCGTTCGTCCGCATCCACTTTCTATATTATTCCGAAAAGGGCGAGGCTACGTTCGACGTCACGGTGATTTAAGCCGTTTGGGTATAGAGCCAAATTTCCTTGCCAGAAGAAACGACTTTGGAAGAGGTACGTAGAGATAGGCGAGAGGGATTGGAGTTTGGAGATGCGGGTTGGTGAGTGAACGAGAAGGGAATACCATCGAAGAGTCGTTAGCATCGATTAGTAAACTGGCAGCGTGCTGCTGCAGCAACCCTACTACCGATACCGTACGATATCGTCCATTCTGCACGATACCTATGCCAAGGCTGACGAACAAGAAGATTTTACGGAGCAGTGTCGCAGCTTGTGTTCCAAAAAAAAAAAAAAAAAAATCAAAAATTTTTTATCCGCTATTTCTCTCGAAGTTTCTGTATAATCTCAACCCGTAACTGCTGTTCGTCGATATACAATGCCAATAAAAATCACAAGTCGTTTCTTTTAGATTAGAATTTATAACATCCGAATCTCTATGCCAAATACTCAAGTTCCACGTACATTCCTTACGCGCATTTAACCTCAATGCCCTCAATTTTCCGTAAAAATGTTTTTTCGCTAATGAATACTATTTTTTACAATTTGAATCGGCAATTCAATCGTCTTTTACATATAAAAAAAAAAAAAAAAAAAAAAAAAATTGCTGAAATCGGTGGAACAATTTAGCTTCAGAAATATCGCGAATTTCGGTTGTCTTTTTTATACGTAGACAGAGATACATATAATAATCTACAGAACACGTATTCCTGTGATAAATGCGACGAATAACCTGCGAAGCGAAGGTTTGGAGTCCTCGACGTTCAGAATTAAGTGTTAAAGACACCATCGTGCAAAGCTTCTCCCTCTCTCTCTGTCTCTCTCACAGAGAGTGAGAACTGGAGTCGACCGCACTGAATTCCTTGGGGACCTCCCTTATAAGCGAATTGCATAATGGCAGCTCGCCGAGGGGCTTATCCGATTCTGTTGGCGCGGCTGGACAAGTAAGTGGCACAATGCGTGTACCAAAGCATACTGTATGTATCAATTCGTATCTCTGTATACGTATAGCTATATAATATGCATACGTATGTACGAAACCGCACTAATTCGCGTCGGGTTTGAACCAAAGGATATAATTCTCGCGCGAAGTAAATGTTCACGGGGCCCCCCCTGTGGTTCTCTCTTTACTTTCCCTCGTTCACGGTATTTAATGCGATTACGTAGGAATATAACCGTATGGCGGCGACTCGTGCTTTTAGCCAAATAGACCAACGATGCCGTTGGACAAGAAGGATACAATAACGAGACGACTGGAATGGCACACGATATATACTGTATTATAGGCAGCAGAATAGAAATTGAGAGAATTACGCGAGAAGAGAGGAAGATGCGAATGGTAGTGAAGCCATTGTTCGAATAAACGACGGGTGGGGAATGGAAAGTGTAAAAGGAAGGATTAGAGGAGCAACCATGTAAACGTGCTTTTACATGGATTCAAAGCGATTCGCGTAGGTAAAGGGAACGCGAAATGGGTTGAATGGGTAGAGTCGGAAGCGAACGTTTGAGGGACGCTTCTTGCTGGAAAAGGACTATTTACTTCTTTCAATAGCAGTACCAGGAGTTCGACTCCAAATTTCGAGGAATTAACGAACTTGAAGATAATTTGAAGCGTGATTTGCGCAATTCGGCAATTTTTTTTTTTTTTTTTTTTAACGACACGAATTTTTACGATTTAGTGAAGTATCGATGTATCGATTACGAGCTTTGATTGTTTTAATAAATGTTCTCGGAGATTAAACAATCAATTGGTTGGTAAATTTATGAGAAAATGAAATAGGCGAAGCTATAGCTATAGTATACACGAACGAAGAGAGTTGTAACTGCGAAGGATGAAATGTGCAGCGCTGCTACGTGGAAGATACGCGCGGAAGTAGGTACATAGAGGAGAGCGTGGGAGTTCCTCCCGACATGTGGAAATAGAAAGCACTACGTACAGAAATATATCACGTCGGTATTCATACGTGGAAAGTTGCATGTACTTACGAAGTTTATGAGTTACGAGACTCATTTCTACAGTGAAACGGATTGGGGTCATTTTTTTTTTCTTTTTTTTTTCCTATCATTCGAACCATTTATTTTTGCTTTCGGACATTCAAACTTTTAACCAATTGGGAATAATTCCCGATGTAAATTATGAAAATGAAAATTTTGCGTGCTTACGATATCGAGCGTCGAGTATGAGATCCCGTAATGGATTCCTTGATTCTTACCTGAAACAAACAAGAAAATAAATCGTCAAAATTACGTTCGCGCAGTGCGAAATTAGTATACGAAAATTCATATAAACGACGAATTCGCTACTTCAGTTTATATTTTAATTACTTTTCCAGAGTTCTGTATTTGTTTTTAATTTTTTTTTTATCGAGTGACAAGACTTGCCGACAGATCGCAGTCTGTCGATTTTGTTACGGAACGCGAGTTTTTGACGGTCGGTGCGGGTAGCGTGCTTAACGCTATTGCGGAAGGGGATAGAATTTTCACGGTGAAGCGCGGAGCGTTGGGGGAGGATTCGTTCGTAGAATTGGAGAATTGTCGCGAATCCGCTCGTGGTGTACAAGCTAAATAATAGACAGCTATAGTTTACCGTAGCCATAGCCGATCCATATAGAAACACGAAAATTTGTTTGTATTGTATAGCAGGGAGTTGATGCACCGGGGGTAGTGCGTGTATATAGTATATTCGTATGCACGTACGCATTCGAATAACGTATGTAACGCGGGGGTTGTAGATGGGGAGTTGAGAGAGGAGAGGAGGGGGGGGGGAGGATAAAACGCGTGAGGGTGAAACGCGATGAAGAGGACCCAACGAAATAGAGGAAAAGCGGGTGAGGAACGCACACGCGTTCGGGGAACTAACCATCGTGGCAGAAGAGGCAGGAAATTGCAAATTGCCGACAGGCACACGTTGCAATCCAACCCGTTCTGGTCACAGTACGGACTCCGGGTAACACTCGGTATTGGCACAAAACCACCTCCCCTTGTGATAGAGAAGGATAGAATGGCAGAAACTGCAAACTGCGAATTTAAGCGAAGCCGGAAGTACGAAGAGAGTATGGTCAACGGTTGGGGATAAATCAGTTTGAGAAATTCTGTATCGATTTAATCGAGAGTCCTATCGCGCCCGCCGGGATATTTGTTCTTTGGACGCCGGTACAGGGGGAGGAGAGTGGATCGAAGTAATACTATCTATCGATTGTCGCGTTAAATCATTATATATCTTTCAATTTGTATGCAATGAAACATTATGAAATTTGTATGAAAATCGTAAACATACGATAGATGAATTCAAGAGTTTTTTGAAATTTTTTTTTTACCATCTTTTTTGTCAAATTATAGACCTGTGTCACTTTGGAAAGGTGTTTGATGTATGCAAATTATGATCGACAAAACATTATTTTTCCTGTGGAAACTTGTAAAAGGAATCTTTCAAGTGTTTAATTCGCTGATTTGACGTTATTTGCATCGTTTAATAATAACGAAAGTCTACCGCACAGACTCTCTGTATCAGATGTTGTTGCTTAATGCCATTAAAATGGAAACCTTAAACTCAAACAATGCTGATGTTTAGACTCTGGTTTCACTCGAGATTTTCTCTCGGGTTTCCACCGACGCAGCAACGTTTTGCACTCGCCACACACGTGAGTAAGAAACTCCTCGCAACGCTCGGTAATTTCATCGACCCCAACGTTTCGCGAGGTAGAGTCCCCGTGCGAGAGGAACGAAGCGCGGAAAGGAGATAAGCTAACAGACAGAGGGTAGCTGCTAAGGGAGAGGATATATAGACAAAAAAAGAAAACCCGAGTGCCGCGGGCGCTCTTTTCTTTGATTAAACAAAACTGCCACATGGATGCAGCTGATATAGTGACGCCTTCGCTCTCTCTTTTTCTCGCGAAAAATTGAATTAACACGAAGGAATTTCCTCGTTGCAACTCTCGCACTATACTACCCCTTTCTTCTCATTTTCATGGAAAAAAAAAATTCTTCAAGCGAAAGTACGGGAGAGTTCATAAAAAAATGAATAGAATACCAAAGAAAAAACCGAAAATTTCACACATATTTACTTTGTCTACGGTCGGTCTTTATGGGTCTTTACGGTCAAAACCACGTGGCTAACCAACGAATAACGAACGCTCACTTCGAATTGATCTCAGACTGCTAATTTAATTACGCACACGCTAATATCATGAAAACATTCACCGTTACCGTCGTTCTACATCGCGATATATATATTTTTTTACATGAAATTAACAATGGAAATACAAAAAAAACTCGTAAATTGCTCCAAAGGTCAAGGACATCGAGAAAATTAATTGCACAAATTCCACGTGTTCTCTTGATAGAGACAATGTTTAGTATTGAAAAATAAAAAAAACCGTTGATAAAATAGGTTTTGCGCGTTGGTTTATCAAGGAAATTCGTCGCGAAGTAACGTAAACCCGTAAACTCTCGTGATGCAGAGGTTTGCACACCCGTGCAAAGTGTGCACTGCAGCGCAATAGATGCGAGACCAAGCCAAACGCCAGCAGCAGAAGCAGCAGCAGCAGCAGCAGCAGCCGAGCAGCTAGTGTGTCGAGGGATGTAGATAGCTATAGAGTGCGTCGACTAACGCGTCCCCGTTTTCCCCTCGTCCGTTCACTACAGCCCGGTACTACTGCGTCGGCCGAAATGCCGCGCGACCCATTACGGAGTTTTAATTAACGCAGCTGCACAGTGCAACTGCATCGCTGCATACGAACGTTCCCCACCTTGCGACGCGTGTACCTATTAACCGTTACCGTAACAGTTCACCTCGCTGACACTCCGAGTGCTACACGGCACGTGTAAGGAAAGCAGGAAGGCGAAAAACGAGGCAAGCGAATTAATCCCTCTTCGTGCCTTGAATCTACTCCTGTTATTTCTATCCCTGCGTAATATTGAATTTCGTTTTTTAATGATATAAAAAAAAAAAAAACAAAAGTAATTTGCAGCGCACCGGCTGAGCTTCCGTTAAGGTATCGTATCTTGTTAAAGGCCCAATGAAAGATACCTAAGTTTATCTATATTATAATTTCTTTTTTTTTTTCAAATTTTTCGTAGCCTCGTAAAAGTGAAATTTCCTTATTTTCAATTCCTGCCCATTACGATGAAAGCTATTGAAAAGTCGTATGATCTACTGACCCCACGGTCGTCATTAATCGACTGATGAATTATCGAAAACTCAACTATTTGGAAATTGTTCAACTTGTTTGAATACTTATCAGTAGATTGATCGAATTAATCGTGATACAACAACCTCTCGGAAATTCGAATCGGTCGCTTTTGTCGCGGACAGAGGAGGATATACTTGCCGGATTATAAACGCATGACTAAATTCGTCGCTCGTTTGCTTCTCGTTACTGCATATACACTGCCATTTAGGGATCCCTCGGATTAATGGATAATTAAACACCCGTTCCTGAATTGTTGTTGTTCAAATTCCGAGTTTGCACAGAGTAGTTTTGTGTACGACGAACGTTTGTTTCAACGTTACGGATTTGCAGATTACGCTTTGATTTATGCACGATCGACTACGCGCTCACGGCGCTCACTTTTCACGCTCGGTTTTGTTTGTTCGAGTGATAGAATAGATTTGTTCGAAATCTGTGTCTGTCTACACCGAGCGGGGAGAAGAGAGAAAAGAAATCCCACGAACTCTGTGTGCCATTGGCAATCCGCGCGAGTCGTGAAACTTTCGTAGCGTGGGAGTTGAACGGTTTTAATGAATACGTTGTAAAGTATAAATGAACTTTCACTGAAGCTATGTACGGTACATGTCACTGTGAATAGATACACAGGCGTATCTGTTACTGGGTCTAAATTAATCATATCATATAGTTACGTAGCGAAAGAGCAAATCGGCAAACAGTGCATCCTTAATTTGATGTGTTTCGTGTTTTTTGTTTCCTCAAGAAGCTTTGTTTTCGTGAAAAATTTTTTTTTGCGAAATTTTTCATGTAAACGTATTCAGAATTTTCCAAAAAGTCGAAAAATCAGATTTAGAAAAAATGTCTGTCCGTATGTATGTGCGCATCATTCGAACTTATAATTTATGAACGGCTTGAGATACCAAGCTGAAATTTATACCACATGTTAAGTGGCAAAGTCCTCTTCTTTCATTCATTTTTTAGCAAAATCTATGCAGTCGTTCAGTTATTACGCCAATTTAAATTTTTTGAAAAAATGGTGGGGACACCCTACTTGCCACATTTTGTGAGATATCGGGTTAAAATTTTGTAGAAAGGTATTTTTTTTTTATTGAATAAGGTGTATAAATAACAATTAAAGTAACGAATCACAAAACAAAGCTTCTTCAGGAAGCCAAAAAAATTATAAGCCTATTTTCCTACAACCAGAACTGGGTAAACTGTGTTAAAAGAAAGAGAGGAAGTAATATGCCAATGTAATTGGCACCATTTTTTATAATAAAATAAAATAAAAAAATAATGATAAAAAATTTTGTCGCCATTTTTGTTTGCAGTTTACAGGGAAATAGTATAATCAGTTGTTGTACACGAATGCGGAGCTAAAACTATCAAATACAATAAACTCTGACTATCCGAGTGTCCCGAATATTTACAGTTACCATTTCCTCAGGAGCTAAGTACAAAAAATAGCCGTGTACCCGTTGGGGGTACGGCAGGAGAGTTATATTACTGCCGCATGTAGCTACGTTTTTCTCTAATGGCCGTAGCGCGGCATGGTGTCCTGTCAGGTGCCGGCGCCACTTCCGGTTTATCGCGACATAGAGAAAAGACTCCGCGTCCTCGTGCACAACACACCTCCCAAGCAATACTCTCTTTCGTTCGTAGTTACAAAAAAAAAAGGGTCTCAAGAAGAAAATCAAACAAAAAGTAGAAACGCAAACGCTGCGAGACGAAAAAGTAAATTACGAGTCTTGGAGAGTGTTCTTGGGCCATTCGAACAGAAAAGAGAGAAAAATAGGTTAAAATAAAGTGAAGAAAAGGAAAATAAAGTGAACGTAGCGTGAACTATGTTCCGAGAGTGCAAGGGGGCTTCGTGGACGACGATAAAGGACCCACAGGGGTCCTTCCATTCGGTCCAAACGCCCATGGAGAGCCAAAGCCCGTGTGGATTGTTGGGAACGATCATTAGATACAACCAGGATGTACTAGAATCGCGTATATCGAGGTCTGGGCGACGTGTGTCGTATACCATATACCTATATCAACAATTACAGCTAACCACATAACCCATAAACGACATGGGCGAGTCGGCCGCATCACGAGAAGGCCTGCCTGCGATATGCGGAGGTGAACGCGAACGGGTGGAGAGTTATGAACCCATCGTAACCCGGGTTACACGAAACGTAGATTATATACTGGCGTTATAATGGCAGGTATTCACACGTAGTTCTAACTCACTAACACACTCTTGGGTCCGATCCAAAGGGAGTGATCGGGCGAAGTGAGCGAACCAGTGAGAGAGTTCATTCGTGGAACAAGGGGCAAAGTGAATTCTTGTTCGGGTGGGCGAGGGGGCTTCTCTCGTGGAGCTCGTAAATGCTACCGATCGGGGTAAACGAGCTGCAGCAGTCAACCATCGAGTATATATGAGAGGCACCCAACCCGCCACAACACTACGTCTGTTCAACTGTCGAACCCCGAAATTATTCCGCTCGAAAGATAGCTTAATTCAACGAGATTAGGACCGAAATAAACACGTGTTATAGGTTTTCAGATCCTTAAGGACGTATGATAAATTCGTCGGTAATATTAATTTTTTTTTCCACATCCATTTTTTTAGTTAGCATATTAAGCATTTGTTGCTGAAAGTTTTACTTGAAAGGATATCAATAAGAGTTTCAGCTTATAGCATCTAAAGACCGTCCTATTTTCAAAAATAATCTTTGCCGCCTATGATTTATTTTTTAAATTATAGAGACGCAGAGTACCGGATGATTTTCAAAAAAATCGATAAGTTATGCCTCTTTCCATCCTAAAAAAAGGTCCTTATTGAAAAAAAGGATGCGGATCAGTGTAGAATTTTATAGTAAATCGTGTCGAGATCCCTCAGTGGAAATCGACTCAAAAGACTGTGGAGAACGGTACCAGCATTGCGATACGGAAAGACAAAGACGGCGTAGAAATGGGATTGAGAGGCACACAGAGAGCGTGTATATAAATAGCTTGAACGAGACCGTGAAAGCTTGCGGTCTCGTTTCGAATAATTGGATTTGCTCGAACGCCGAGGCGAGGGAGATAGAACGGCGAAGTATAGTAAAGAAACGAAGGGGAGGAAAGAAAAAGTAAAGGGGGAAAAAGCCACACAAAAAAGGTGAAGCAAAGCCCAGTAGTCGTTGTCGTTTGCCGCGACTCTTTGCACTTTTCTTTTTCACCCGCGGATTTCTGATGAGCTCTCATATTCCGAGTTCACATACGAGAAACGCGAGGGGGCAAAAAACTCTCGCGCGTATCGCGTACCCCTTTCTCTCGCACTTTCCTTCCCCATTTCTCTCTTCTCCACCTTCGTTTCTCTTCGCTCCCCGCGCCCCTCCTCCCTCTCTACCCGTCTCCCCCAACCCTTACCTCGTGTTTGGCGAAACATAACACCTGCCTTACGCAGACTCGCGACATATTTCCGGACTTGTTTGAATTATTTTATTTACTCGAGAACCCAAGCACTTGGACTACCGAGCTAACGCCCCGGATATTTGTTATACTCGTGCATTTTTTTTTTTTCTTCGTTTTTTTTAACGAAGAAGCGTAACGCGCCACACCTCTGTGTGTACACTAATTTATGTGTATACTTTTGTGTGTGCAGCTTTTATAAATTCGTGGAGAACGATAATTTTTGTTCTTTTATTACGCGGTAGCATGTTATTTATGTTCTATAGCATTTCCGACTCTAACTTGCCGCGGCGATTATTTTCCGCTTTAGATAATTAGGCGAATGCAAGAGTTATATGTGTTTAGATAAACATTATAGAAAGGTATAAGCATTACTGGAAGAACACATATACATTCCGTGATTACTTACTATTCCGCGAATACGTTCCGATATTTTTTAACTAATGCATAACCTATAAATCAACGGTATGGTGGTCAACAGAGCGCCACGTTAAAATTTTTTTTTTTTTTTTAACCTGTAAATAATGAAGTAAAGATAGGAGCAATATTTTTCGATAATAAATAGTTTTTAAGCAAAATCTTTCATCGATGTCGGGTAAAATGAACGAAGGGCTGCTGAGAAAAAGCGGTGAGTCATAACATAGTAGTTGCATGGCTCGCGTGCCGCTTTAGCTGCCACTTGGTTCAACCCCCATGGTGACACACGCGCCACGCAATGTTCTATCGCTCAATGTGTAGCAGTTATAACACGCATGAACCACGCCAGCCTTGGCGCCCTGAAACCCACAGCTGAATAACCTCACGTTTCTTCGCTCAGCGGAGAAGCAATGAAATATAAAAGAAAATTGGAGTGCAGGGGAGCAAGTGTATCGTCCGGAAAAAATCTTGAAAACCCTGTGGGCAGACCACTCTTCGAAAGGAAATAAAGTGGAGTTAGATGCTTACGAAGGTAACAGGGCGCAAAGAGGGGGTGCAAATCTAACAGTCTCGTTAAGTCTCACGTGATCGTATTTAATAAAGAAAATCGCTCATTTAAATACATTGAGACAATAAATAATTTTTGCTCACGACAAAAACGGCGAAATTATTTTTCAACATTTTTTTCAGCTTATTTATTATTACGAAAATAATCTACCTAACCTCATGGACTAAACTCCAAAATAGTCGATTGTTAGACGAATATTTCCCAGATAACGATCTGATTAGAAAAATGGCAAAAATTGTCAACGAAAACGACATTTCAGACATTGGGGACGTTTTTTTTTTTTTTTTTTTTCGGTAATACAAGAAAACAGATAGCATTTCTTTTTTGCTTATGAATTTTGACGAAGGATAGAAACGCGGGGAGATACGAAGTGATGAATCGTTTCGTTCTCGAAATAATTAGTATAACGTTAGTGAACCGGATGGGTTTGAATTAATTTTCGGTCAACACCCAGAGAGTTCCGTACGAGGAGATAGTAAAATTCTCAAAGTATATATACGAGGTACGGCACGCGACTAATTAAAAAAAATCGCAGTACGAACCGACACGAGGAGAAGCCAATGTCGAGAGGGAAAGGGATAGCGCCAATTTGATTAGCCGATAATAATTAATTGCTCGTTAGGGGGTCAAACCCATGGCTACGACGCAATTTATCTCTGTCAGAGCGAACTGCTTTTCGGCACTGATTACTCACTCACTTCTCTGATTCTCTCGTTTTATTCTATTCCGTGTATACATATAGATAGGTATACGTATACGTATACATCCACACACACTTCGGTCACTCACCTGATGCTGTTCCCCACTATACTAACTCTGACAATTTCTATCCTTTCATTTTTTACCACATTCACGTGTCCGCTAGAACCCCTCCGCGGCACGCTACATCGACCACTACTCTATCATGCGAGGTTCATTAGTTTGGACGTGTCGCGACCGCACGTGTTCCATCCGATCGCGTATCATAAATTCGAACGTGAATAAAGAAAAGAGAAAAAAAAAAAAAAAGATAGTAAACAAGGGGCGAATCTTTACAGTGGGGTATTGAAGTTTTCGGCGCTCGCACCTTCCAATATTAAGAGACGCGGTAGCGTCTCGACGCCGAGAGTAGTTTAAAAAGTTAAAAGTCCGCGCGGTGAGTCCGCGCGCGTCGAGCGCTACCGTGTCCTTATACGCCATTATCGTGCCCCCTAAACTTTGACATTTTTTTTCTCGGAAACGAGACATCGGATCTAAATTCTAAAGACACTTTCACCATATAAATCGAATACAAGCTTTAAAATAAGCATAAACGTTGGTGAAAAAAACAAAAAAAGCAGTAAAAAAATTGTTTTTTTTTTTAGCTAAAATAGATAAAAAGAATTATCTATCAAGTTACAAACGTATACCGCGTACGAAACGTTACCTTTGAATCCCTACTAACGTGTCGACGAATGAAATGGTACGAAACGTCATGATTTATTTTTATTTTTTAGAACTTAGAAAAAAAAATCTATTGAGCTAAAAAAAGAAACTTTGCAAAGCTCAATATCGCTCATCCCACGTTCTTTTGCTCGATTCACCTCCGTTTACCAACGTTTCGTATTAGATCCGTTGGTCTTCCAGTAACCCGCGAGTTTCCTCGCGCGTGTGATGACGCACGTGTGTACGTGTATGTGTATGCGAAACGATTCAGTTCGGAATTCGGTGAGACGAGTAATCGTTGACGGTGCCTGAACCGAGGAAATCAAAATGTTTACCGACTGCTCACCGATTCCACGTGAATTCTGTACCCCGAATGCGTGAGTTCGTTTCCTCTTTCGACGTTCCTATTCCCAAACGCTATTTATCCGCATACACAGAGAGAAAGAGAGAGAGAGAGAAAGAGAGAGAGAGAGAGAGAGAGAGAGAGAAAGAGAGAGAGATAGACAGACCGAACGAGAGAATTCCTCTATCCATTTCCATTTGAGTACCGAAGTAGATATAGATGGATCGACAAACAAAGCATTGGTCTACTGCGTAGGTTGCAGTCACGAAAAGCGGAAACCACCCCTGGAGATGTACAAACAGTGTATTGCATAGAGTAACCCCAGACCAAAGCACACCGTCTGCTTATGCGTCTGTTTGTGTCGTGGAAACTCCATATCCGATCTGGTTACACACAGATTTCAAGAGAATAGTCTCACGCACAACTGTTTCGGCGTTATGATATCGTAGCTACTGACGGAGGGAGCATCGCAGTTTCGTCTATGGAGACAACGATATAGTCTTGATATAGTCTTGAATTCTATCCGGATATTACCCACCATGTAGTCAATGGCCTGTAAAACTGGATATTGGAATCGAGAAGATAAAAGTACGATTGAGGCATATTTTGGCACTCGTGTCTTCAGCGATTTTCTTCCATCAACATCGCTACAAGATGCGGAAAGATTGATTTTTGATGGATCAACATCTGGATGAAGACAATATTGGAAATATGTATCATCATCGATCTACTTGATAATTCATCGAAACTTCGATTGCAATGTCGTTTCACTAATTTCTCTTCGATGACGACATGGATGGAAGCTAATGTATCACTGCGTCCTGTATGTATCAGGGAGTCCTATGCAACTGTGTAGTATGTAAAAGGGTTCGCGTCACGAGGGTGAATTTGTCACTCGAATGGAAAATCAGAGTTCCGTAGCATATGCTTCGCGCAGGATGGTAGAATCATAAGCATCGATGAGAGAGGCAGTCGGAGATTGACGCTGCCGGGAAGCTGTCTATCTGTAAAGCAGAGGGTCCTCGCTCGGCCTGCTTGCTTTTCAGAGGGTATACCGAGGAATGGGAAAGGGATGAAGGAAAGGGACAGCGAGTACGACAACGACGGGCGACTCAATCGTTGAGTACCTAGCCTATCCACGAACCATCTATCCACGAGCCCATCCAGCATCATGGTATATCTGTTAGCGAACGTAGGGAGGAGGATCGGTTAATCGTCAATATGCAAACTAGGTTTAGGGTCGTAGTAGGAACTCGGACTCAATGCCGAGTCGGAATGGCGATGAGAGGAATCTGGTGATTCTCTAGTCGTGCTAACCGAGACGAGGAAGCTCAGCTACTGGATCATCCCCACCTGCTGAGTGCTGTAGTCCTCGAGTTAGTGAATTGCTGATCAGGATTATGACGAGAATCTCGTTTCGGCTTGTGTCGTTTTGTTGTTCATCCCGTCTGATTCTTTAGAAGATACCCGATTGCTCCATTTCTTTTACTACGCGAATAGACCATTCTTCCGGAAAATCACGGATAGATCATTCGGGTTAAACTTGGTGGCCATTACAGGTACAGAAGAATGTTTATTGCTTCATTAAAGTTTTGCGTACGATGAGAGTGCTGTTAATAATTCCATGTCGATATATTTGTGTGTCAGAAAATGGCAATGATAGTTTCGCGTCGGGCTATGCCACTTCCCTATGAATTAGAGACGCGTATGATAAAATATTCAAATGATACCGCATTTATGTATCGGCGTATAGCATACATTTAGTTGATACGCGGTATAAATACAGTACTAATACGGCAACTGGTGCATACAGTACAGGAGATGAATCGGTGTTCATCAGTGGCGCGATGGAGATCAACGAACGATAGATGGAGATAGAAACTCGACCCTAAACCTAGTTTGCATATTAATGATTAACCGATATGTCTGCCACTCGACAATATGGATCCGATTTCTGGTGGTATCCGAGGTACAGACAGTTCTGTAGCTGTCTGCTAGCACAGTTAGAGAACTACCATCCAACCAGAACGAACCGCTATGGAACCTCGGTGCGGCTTCGTAATGACGTTTGCTGCGATAGGCGAACGAGAGTTCTCTCTAAATTCTCCGTCGTATTGCCACTGTCATTCTCTGCCTCTTGGCTATCCGTGAAAACTACTTCACCGCGTAATTCAATAATCGTCAATGCTGCAGCAGTCGAAATGACCAATATTTCTCAAAAAAAAAAAAAAAAAAGGCTTCCATGTTCCGAATTCTGGGAATTTCATATGCATACGTTGGAAATATGTGTTTTTTGATGCGATAGAAACGGCAAAGAAATGAGGTAATTAGATATCGCGAAGAATCCTGATCCTGAATATCATTTATTCGTAATATCTGTGATGTGTGATATCTAATGAAAATTGAAAAAAATTGTGAACGTACATGTGAATCCTCCGCAGATGCTATACAAAGTTTATAATGTTTTCTTGCTTCGTTTAAATGATAAAGTATTTCGACGAGATATGTTATCATACGCTGCGTTTGAAAAGTTTAAGGTACAAACGTTTTTCCATTTTTCTTTTCGTTTTTTTTTTTTTCCGACAAACCACGTAACGATTCCTAAGCTCCTTTTCGTGTCCCATAGTACATTTTATACATTTTTATATCCCCCGCAGCCTCGATAATTTCTGCAGTCGCGAACGAGAGACGACGAAGTAAAAGAAGAGAGATGGAAGAGTAGGAGAACGAGCGCCCCTTGCCCCCCTCGAAACGTTTTATATTTGAAATGCGTCCCCGGGGCAAGAGGCGAAGAGGGGGGCGCAGTTGAGCGGTCGGCAACGTCGAGCGGGAAGGGGAGGAGGGGGGAGTGCTCGCCGGAAACACCGAGGCACGCCGGCCGGCCGAGGTCGCGTTTACGGAATACTAATGCATCCTATCCCCCCAGCTATTCTAGCTGATCTCGGTTCCTTCGCGTGTAGGTACCACTATCGTATACTATAGCACCCGTCCCGAAGGGGCTGTTTCTCGTCGGGCTGCGCCATATTGCTTCGTTGATCGCGTGGAATCCCGGAAAACCCGGGGACTCATGCGTCTTCTCTTGACCTTTTTTTTCTCTTTCCTTCCCTCCGCGAAAGAAAATTTCCATTTTTATAAAGAGTCCAGTACGCACCCGCCTACCATTATAACGAGGAACGTGGTGGAAGCCAAGCCTTCCATTTCTTCAACCATCACCCTCGCTTTTTCTTTCATTTTATTTTTTTTATCATCCCGTATGCTTGTCAAGGGTCGGAAAATTTATCAACGATCGCGCGATATATAATTGGCGTTTTTCCTAATACGATCTGTAGGGGCGATAATAGAAAAAATAGTCGCGCAAATATCTATTTTTTTTTTTGTATTTTGAGAATGTTTTGATAATACCACAGATCCCCTTATCGATATACTATTTTTTGCGTCCCCTATCGTCAATTATTGGTATTTCTCGTTGGTCGAAACTTTCGAATGGTTGCTGAGATAGGGCTTTTTTCCTCCCTTAACCAAACGTGGAAATTTCTTGTGCCGGTTTTCAACTGGGCGAACAAACGGTCGTGCACTAGATTGCCCCATCGCTCGCTTTTACTCGACCCGCTATAGCTTCCCAGTTTGGGCTTTTTGTCGGGAGTCGGGAATGTGATCTCGCGTTCAGTCCGGCGTTCCAGTGACCACGAGCCTTCCCCTATTTGCATTTCACTCGGGAAAGCTTTGTGCACACGCAAGTTCCAACGATAGTTCGCCGTTTGTCGCTCGAAATCGGTAGTTTCAGTGACCAACAGTGAAACGTTCTAACTCTCGATTACCATGAGATGCAGAGAAAAAAAAGCTCAGTGTCAATTCAGTTTTCATTTGTCATTTTTTCAACCCTTAAAAACAGGAAGAAGGGAAACTATTATAACGTACACTCGGATTTATCAGTTGAAATTATAGTAAGAGGCATTAAATCGGGTATTTGTCCGATTACCTGAAGTGGATTCAGATACAATCGCTCGTAAACCGCCGCAGATCGATCTATCGTTGTAAAAGCGGAGGTTTACTAAGATGGGCGTTGGGAAAGACTGTGGCGTGCAAAGTATCGAGATATAGAGAGATCGACCTGGACAAGATCCAACCCGGAAATGGACGACGTTTTCTACGACACGTACTGCTTCAACCGTTGTAGTCACCGGATAACCGGATTTGTCTCGGAATCCCGCGTGGATCGTCGAATCCGCGATTCCACTGTAGCCATTCCTTTGGCCCCTTTTTCGCTTTTCTTCTGGCATCCCCGTGCCATGTTTCTTTGCCTTCTCTCGTTCTTATTCTCGAGCACTCGCGCAAACCCCCATTCTATCCGTCTGCCGTTAAAATACGGGCCGATGGATCACAAAGCGATATCCGGAAAATCAGAAGAAGCCCACGTGGAAAAGAATGAACAAGAATGGAAGCGAGGGATCGTAGAAGAGGGATTGGCGGGTAGGAAAGAGTTGGGATAGGAATGAGATGACGAGGGTCTTGTCTCAAAAGAAGAGAAGATGCATATAGAGTATAACTTTCTAAGATATATATGTCGTTTTTTACCGTAACCTAAAGCCGGACATTGGTACGCACAGGAGTACCAAGAATAAACTTAGACATTTTAGGATAGCCATAGGCAGCTTTTCTTATAGATACCCAAAGAGTAACTCACATGGATACTCGGTATCTACGACGATGGAAAATCAGCACGTTCCAGATAATTCAGTCGAGGTACCCATCTCGATAATCGACAGTAAGGTTAGCTTTGTGGGTTTACCAGCTTTGGTTAGGAGATACCGTGAAAGATACCTGCGGAATTTGTGGCCCGTTCGCAAAAGAGAGAGGAGAGTTCACTATGATCTCGACTATAGACGCTCTTCCATATCCCTCGGCTCGCTAAGTTTATTAAGTCAGACCGCGACTCGTCTTATCTCGCGAAACGTTATAGCCAACCTCGGGAAAAGGGAGGTTTGAAGAACCTGTGCCGCACTTTGGTTGCCTTCGCCGCTTCGTACGAGCAAACCGCACCCCTTCACTGTCAGACACCCTCGATTCGCCGCTTCTTTCTCTACTCGATCCTCCTTGAACGGGCGAACGTTATACCGTCGTGTGCCGACCGTAAATTCATATCTCGAATAATTTTCACCCGGCGGCCGTACCAACCATCACCTACCCCCGACCGTTTCCATCCGACGCCGCAACGGTATCCACACCGTTGCCTCATCTATTCGTGCCATAGCTGAAACTCGACCTCAAGCTCAGTCTCCAAGCTCGATGCTGGACGCTTTTGGCTCACCGCCAGGGACTCTCGTAACTTCCCCAACGCTCCTGGACCATAGAACTGGTTTCATCCCTTTCTCAACCTCACGCTAGAAGCTCGAATCTTCCACTCCCTCATTCTTACTATCCTCCTTTCACCATTTTAACTTCACCTTACTTTACTTTCTCGCCATCGTTTTACCCTTCTTCTTCCTCATTTTTATCTCAACACACTATCTCGCTCTACATTCGTTCCTTCCATTTTCTTCGAATTTTTTTTTTTTTTTTTTCTTACTTATACGCCAACCGCAGATATGGCAGGATATAGAATTCGCGAAAGAAGCTGTAATACGTAAAAGTACGCGTTCTTCTTCCGATCGCTTCCCTTTTCTTTGCTTCAGTTTGGAATCGATTTTCTGATTTACCGGCGGATCAAAAATGCTGCAATTTTCATACCTCTGGTATTACGCGATTAAAAATTCTTAATGTAATTAAGAACAAAAAGCTTTCACATTTTTCGTCGTTTACTCTTTCCAATATTCGTCATTATAAAAGAGTGAATGGAGAGGAAAAAAGAAAAAGTTGAAGAAAAGAAAAAAAGGAAAATCTAAAGCACGCAGTCTTTCGCCTCGTCTGAGACGTGAAAACTTTGTGTACCTTCGTCGTGGAGCCCATGAAGTATGCATGGCTCGCGTTCGAGGTTGGCAACGGGGTAGCGCGACGATGTCGTCGTCTTCGTCGTTCGTAGGCGTGCAGTCTGGCTTCAAGCCACTGCGACGACGAGCTCTACACGTACCGCCCAACCTTCTCCACGGAAACTGATCAAACTTTTCTCGATATGCTGGGATTCGAGATTAGTTATTTATACGTAGTTCACGGGTTCGCGGAACTAGAGCCTTTACAGCGTCCGGAGGTTCGAAGGCTGTAGTTCCATTGGTATATACATCGATGGTAAATGGAAAGGGTTGAAGTCAAGAGCAATTGACCTTATTGTGGCGGTGTCACAATAAACTCGCTGCGCGACAATAACATCGTAGAAAAAAAAAAAAAAAATTCAAAAAAATTCTGAATCGGGTTATTGATAACTGTATTTCTCGATAACTAAGTCTCCGAATCGTGCAAATATCCCTTTTAATTACTATTATTATCATTAATTCCGGAACAAAAAAAAATCTTAAAAATTCTTCAAGTCTTGAGAAACTTATATTTTCATTTTTTTTTAACCTCAAAAGTGTGTTTCATGTACGCGTCTATCGTAAGATCAATTCTATGTCACTCTTCTATTCTTTTTCACTTCTTACAGGGGCTGTTGGTGCGATTTTTTTTCCACCTATCAGCCCCTTTCATTTTCACGCTACATTTCTTCGTACGTGTGTAGCCTACTCGCGGAAAGAAGAAAAAAAAAAAAGGTATTACCACGGATAAAGAGTGCAAAAGAGTCAGGAGAACAAGGCTGAGAGGCTAAAGAGGAAGAGGAGTAGTCGCGAGCACAGAGGGTTCGCATTGTTTTTCTTGCTACTTTGTTATGCACGACGGGCCGAGCGATAGAAGGGCACGAAGAGGGGTAACGATGGTGTATGGGGCCATAGCTCGGGCCCAGCCAACTCGCCAACCTACATCGGGCACAATGACGCCGGTTGGTACGTGCAATTGGAAAACACGCGGCCGGTATGCGGCAGAAACAATGGCCCGCAAAAACATACCGTTGGTTTGTATGTATGTGTTCGGGTATATCCTGCAACGCTATAGAGCACAATACTTCCCCTCTGTGTACATACAACTGTCCTACTCGCTTCTGGACTCTCAAAATGGAACTTGTGCATTGCAGTCCTAGTGCAATGCACTCGAACTATACTCCCGCACAATGGTACTATCCAATACTCTCGTCTAGGATACGACAAAAAAAAAAATACTTACGTACGTGACGAAGCGAATTCATTTGCATGATCGCGGGATACGCTATTGCACGCATACCCCTCGTAAAATTAGTTGAGCAAATAAACTACATAAATTTCAGTGGAGTGGAGAGTCCGAGGGTTGAATTTGGAGCCCCAAGTATGGAAGCAATTTCAAAGTTCAAACTTCAGATCAAAAATAAGTACGACGAAAAAAAAAACAAACATATTGTTTAAATTATAAGACGCGAACGTGGAGTGTAAATTTGAATACGAGAATTGCGGATCACCGAATCAGTTTCAGCATTGTAACCCCCGTCAAGACTGTCGAGTACCGATGTGTAAATGCATTCGCGAGTGACGCAGAACCTCGAAACGCACTATACGCATCACGAATTTATAACGAGAAGAAGCGGAGGGAGAGAGATACGAATTTTTTTGAATGATTCATGACACAACGAGGCATGCGGATTGGTCGTGTCGCGTATACTGAAAAAATAATGCATACCGTAGTGTGTATTGTGAACTGCGCATTGTGCAGAGATCGGATAGAGACCAATTACGATTTAATCCAAGTATTCGTGAAGGATGTCGCCCTTCGTCGCAATTAACGAAAATTGCTCTCATCCCTCGGAAGAGAAGGAATATTTTATATAGCAGAGATGCCAAAGGGTACCGAGACAAACTGTCGTTCTCTCTCTCGATGCTTCGTTCACTCACTTGAACTCATTTTATCCCACTTGCCGTATCTTCGCGGTAATTTTACTGTTAACCCCCCGATATATATCTCAGTCCGGCGTCGTCACTCACGACGCTTTTTCGAGAGCACTCACCTGGATATCGAAAACAATTTCAATTTGAAAAGTTTAAATACCTCCGGAGAAGTGCGCGGCTTTTCGTCGGAAGAGGAGAAGAAGGAACGACGTCGCCGAAGCGGTGGAGGGGGGGGGGGGGGGGAGAGTGATGGCTGCTGGCGCTGAAGAGGAAGACCGCAATCCGGATACTGGAACTGATGGGGAATGATGAGGGTGAACGATAGGGACAGCAACGAGAACGAAGGGGTTGAGAGGCGGAAGACTGCGCGGAGTTCAGAAGTGGAGAGGGCTTCAACTTTCAGGTAGGTATTTTGAATTTCCCTTTAATTTGAATTATAAGAGGGATATATTTCCTCTACTTTAGCGACCAGCGGCGTTTTTCGGTAACAAAAACTTCCAAGAATCTCCGAGGTGAAGAGCCCGTTTTTGATGATAGCACTTCAGACTTTGCGATTTGTCTTTTTTTTATTTTTTTATACTTCAATCTTTGAGTGTTAAGCTTCGATAGGCACGTAGGTAGGTCTTCGTACGTAGTTAGAAGTTAAGTAGTATTTGTTAAATCCCCAACCTTCTTCCGAATTTTATGAAAAGAACTCTTAAAAAAAAAAAAAAAAAAAAAAAACATACCCGACTTTCTTTGACGGTATTAATGACGATTACATTTATAATAACTTGTCAATGCGCTTCTCGAAGAGATCCCAATAATATCGTACAATAGTAACAAAAATGAAATGTAAAAAAGAAGAAAAGTTTCGTTCCGGAGTCAATTTTGTTTTTCTTTTCTCGATTCTCGAACGAAAGTGCACCCGAAGAGTTACAATTTCTACGCCATCGTTCGTACCGCCGGCGAGTCTCCAGAAGCAGCTTTCCAATCCTTGAAAGAAATTGTATTTGCGAGCTGCTGGGCGACTCGCTGTAATAGTAACAACAGAAGTAGCTACGAGACGGGTTTGCGGAGGGTGACTCGCGCGACCGAGTGTCGTATAACTTTGTCGTACCTACGGTATACATACTCCATAAATATATGTACTCCACGACAGTACGGTATATGTATATGTAGGTAGATACAGTCATGTATATTCGCGTACGGAACAACAGTGGGTGATTCAACCCTTCTTGGCGACGCCCCTGGACGCCTTAGGCAATGAACGTAGCCGCTCCTTCTCACACAAGTGGAAACTTACTCTGTCGCGCGTGCGACCACCACTCCGGGAAGTTGCGGACGAGCTACAGGGCAAGAGGTTGATCGCAAAGCGCACCCACAGAGGGGGTTGCGGGGTGCGCACCAACCACTTTGGAAACTCGGTGCTGTTTCACTGCGAGCGACGAAACAACTTATTGTTCAATCTTTGGATCCACATTCGGCGTCTGCTGCGAATATATATACGCGCGGTTCGTAACTTAGCGCAAAACAAGTATACCGTTTTACCCCGGGTGCAAAAGTGTATGAACCTTTTTGTTCGTAAATGTTGTTTGTACTGCGCATAGTTTCCTCGTTCGAAGCTTTTAAACACTTCTCATTGGTTCAAAGTTTCCAATGCTTCAATCCCGAGAATAATGCGCTTCGGAAAAATGTTCAAGTGAAAATATTTTCGCGCCATTGTATTTCGATGATTCTTATGCCGATTAATCTCTACTTTGGGGAATAATGAAAAGGAAGTCGATTTTTACTTTTAAATTTTATCGATTTAACGGCAACTTCGAAATTGATTCGAAGAATTTTTCGATATTCGATGGAAAACGAATTTAATTGCTTCCGTGATTTCTGACCGTTGACTAAGGGCAGATAAGGGTTGAAATAATAAAAAAAAAAAGAAAATACGGAAAGTTTCACCGCAAAGGGTGGCAGGGACAAGGGTCCTTTCGGTGCTCTAGTGTCGGCTCTTTTCTCTCTTTTTCCGTCTCACTCCCATCTCCTTTAATTTTCGCTCTTCTCCTCAGCCCTGCCTCTCGTTCTACCCTTCTTCGAGTTCTCCAACCCCCTTCGTCAGTCGGCTCTCGACTTTAAAGCGTCACAATTAAATTTGAATGGCCGATCGGGCGAAGGGGGTTGTCCAACGTCGGGTGGCTCTTTCAACCCTTTACGGCAAAGGCAAACAATGGCGTCGAAAGAGTGCGCCGAAGAGTGGGCGGGGGAGAGAGAATGCACGCTGCAGTCACCCCTTGGATAAAGTGCACCGACCGGCTTGTACACTTTTAATAAAAGACTATGAATTCTATTACGACACTCGATGCACCGCCGCGTAGGCGTATGTTTATATGCACCCCCCGTCGACAATATTAAACAGTTTGTAATATCGTCGCTCGGTGAATCGACTGCGAAAGCGTTAAAATTTTGCTTCTCAGCGACACTCCGTACAAACTCGTCGTTACGATATGAAAAAAAAAAAAAAAAAAAAAAAAAAAAAATCAATTCCAACACAAAATACTATACATTTTTCATTGCCTTTTGTTTCTGATTTCTATTTCCAATCGGCTTCAATTTTTCTACTACGCAAATCGAATCAATGGAGAGACTATTAGTAGGAAAAAAAAAAACGCGAGAATTCCCGTTAGCGATGAGAAAGAAAAAGTTCGATAAAAACAAACGACCGAGTGACTGTATCCGATGCGGATTTTCAATAGCGCGACTTGTCAGTTAGCGGCAACCGCACGATTGGCATTTATGAATTTATGTAGCAACGTGTTGTGTCAATCCGAGTTTCACAATACGATACTTTTTGTTCCGCACAAAGAAGCAGATAGGCGGAATAATACACCTTTTTATTCCACCCCAACGAATGAATGGACGAGGAAATTTCATGCATCGCGCAATCGCGCATCAAAAACCACGCAATATCTTCAGCAGCCAAAAAAATATCGATAATGTTTTTGGGCGCTTATTTCGTATTTTTATGAACGCCGGCAACATTTTTTAATCACGCATTTCAGCCGGAAATAAATATTTATTCACGATAAACATATCATTTTTTTTTCTTTTTTTTTTTTTGTGGAAACTCAATTTTTTAAAAATATTCATAATAAATTTCGATCAATAATAAAATTACTAAAATTCTGCAGAAATGTTGCACGCCAGAGAATTACTGATTCACTCGATGTGGGATGTACACATCGATTGAATTAAACGTGGAAAAAATAATTTTTCGCACCTGAATAAAAAGCATATTTGCCTCTGGATTTGCAGGGAACAAGAAGAATAATAATAATCCAGAGGCGAGAGATCGCTGAGTGTGAAATTTATCGATATAAAAAAAACAAGTGATTGATAACCGAGGATAATATGAGAGTATAGAGTGGTGTGTGAAGGTAAAAAATTAACGCGTAGCCAAGTCGACCGATCTCGACGGATCTGCGGAAAGGGGAGGAGAATTGTGCAATCGGTATTAGCGTTCAATTAACTTCACGTAACTCACGATTTTGCTCGGGGTTTTCGTCTCGCCGACTACGCCTTTCCATTTTACGCTCCGGCGTTTCATCCCTTTCTATCCGCGTCGTCGTATTTCTCCCGCTTTCCTTTTCAACTGTGTACACTACGCTACGGTTGGCCCGTTTCTCCTCTATATACCTTCTCGTTCTTCTCTCTACTTAGCTAGTCATTGTCGACATCATCGTCGTCCGCGAAAAAAAAAAAAAAAAAAAATGCTGCGCGTAATTGCCGACTTTCCGTGTCTCTATCTTTCGCGGTGCCTCGCGAAAGCTCTCCTGGCTTTCCACGCCCCGTCGATGGCGCGATTCAAACAAATTTTTCTCAATCAAAGAGTGACGAGCAAGCATTTGCCGATCGTCCACTCGTTTGCAATTTATCGGTTGGATAGATTGATCGAATTTCGTAGTTCCCTCGAAACAAGGTAAATTTATCGCGAAAATGTATTTATCGCGATCAAATCAGCTACATTGTAAATCTTCGTCTCGTCAAATTGGATTCGGTAAGATCTCAAATTTACCGTAGCAAAAGTGCAAGTTTAAAAAAAAAAAAAAAAAGGAATAAAAAAAAATCATCTAGAAATTTCACACTCGATAAAAGTTCTGTCCGATGGTTGGAGATTCGGGGTACTCTTTTCAAAACTCTATTTGAGGTGAGTGCGAACGAGTCGGTAGGGGTTGGTTAGAGCCTGAAGAGAGAAATGAAGTGGGGACGAGAGTATACGGAAGGCAGAGAGAGGAGACGTTTGATCGACTCTCGCGAGGGTCCATGCGAACGACCGCCATGGCTCCCCCCGCAAGTGGATAGAGGATGCAGGGGTGGTGGTAGCTAGCAGCAGTAGTAGTAGTAGTAGTAGTCGTAGTAGTCGTGAAAGGAGCGGGACGAGTTGCGTTACGCCGTGGGGATGGATGAAAAGCAACGGGGGACAGCGAGTGGAAGTGGGGTAAAGGGGAAACGAAGAAGAGAGAGAGAAAGACGAGAGAGGAAAAGAGCCCGCAGGTTTTTGCAGGCGGTACCAAACCAGCCGTCCCGTACTTCGACACGATCCGGGACTCCGTTGCCGAGGGTAATGAAATTCTTCCGCTTCGGCACCTTCTCGGCCGCTGTTTCTCTCTCGCTTACACTTTCCCCATCTCGCGTATCCCTTTCGGCTCTCTTCCGCTTCCGTTCTCTCGTATCAATTCCGACGTCTCTCCGCCCCCTCGAGCGCGGAAGACGAGGTGCCGAGTCGCTCTCGTCAAATTTTCTCTCCTATCGATTCCACATGCCATGAGTAGACGAAAATACGTGAGGCGATAGTCAGAGAAGGTTTGAAGAATTGAGGGTGACTCGAATACTTGTGCCAAATAACTCGAAGCTTGGAAAAACACTCTTTCCGAAAATACGCACTTACTTTCAGATATTTTCTTTCGCCTACATACGCATTTATTAAGTAGGAAATACATATGTGCTCCTCGCGCTTCACTCAAACTGCACACTCGTAAAAATTTATTTAAAAAAATGTAGAGCTTCGTATTTGCATTCATAGACGAACAAAATTAATTTTAAAAAATTGAATTATACGTAAAATAGTGTAATTTATAGCACTTTGTTCCAGTTATGAAAAAAATTATTTAAACCTTAGTATTCCGCTGATTCATCAAAATTTGTCCTCCGACATTGCTCTACATTCCGAGTTCTCGTAAATTCTTCAACCACCAAAAATTGTCATGAACATTTCAACTATCGATCTCACATGTCACCACTAAATAATTAGAATAGGTTTACTCAACGACAAAAATAAATAAAAATAATAGATATTTATAAAAAGTTCACCCAGGTCTGCGTTGTTCATGGAGGCGAATAAAAAAAAATTTCTATATATATATATGCTATGAATATTTTCCATCCTATCAATTTCCTATCGAATGACAAGTTTTCCGTGGTAATCGATCTGTCACGGTGACCCCGCGGGCGGGCAGTTAATTTCTGACGTAAATTAGATATATCTCCTTCGTCATCAACCCTCTACTGTGGTCTAAACCACGAGATAAATCGATTTTCAGTGCCGGTGTACCCGCGCTCGATGGGAGCTGGTGATGGGGACGAACGAGGGTTACCTAGGGCCGTCCGAACGTCCGTTCTCGCATGACACTCCAGGCTGGTAGTAGTATGTATTAACCCGGTATACCGAGATCCTGGGCCATTTCGAAGATCGCGATTTTAGTGGGATGGACCTTAATTAACCCGGCTTTAGAGGGGTGTAAAGCCCGTTATCTCGATCTTGGAGGTTGGGGCGAAGTGGAGTACGAACAGCGTACCCCACCGTATGAAGTGATGCGCTCCATGTCGATGTGTACGTTGTCAGAGTCCGCTTCCCCTGTCGAAGGGGAAGCTGACTGGGGAGTCGGAGTTTCCCGTAACGTCAACGTGCCCACTTTCATCCCCATCGGTTACTTTTCTCACCCCAACGAATAACAGTAGCAGCGCTGGCCTGTTATGGCACACAGCGTACTCGTTGACGACGAGTGTGTGTGTAGGTGAAACTTAACTGGCTGAATTATTTTACCGTGCTAAGGGTGTACTAGAAGCGGCGAAAGTGTAACGAGAAAGAAAAAAAAAAGAAAAAAAGAAGTTACGCAAGAGCACACAGCCCGAGGAAAATGGTTGGACTATGGCGTATACGACACTCCGGGGATAGAGAATATGAGGGTTAGCGACGGGGGATGCGAAAAAAAATACGTGCGTAAAGACGAATGGAACCCTTGGGGGTGGTATAACTTTGCGAGGAGATAGTCTCGTTCCGCTTAAAAAATAAGATAGCTTTTTTGCAACAGTTTCGTTGCAACAGTTTTCGTTTTTTTTTTTCTTGTAAAGGGAGGTAATTAAAAACACGAATGAGTATTTTATAGGGGATGTTGTAGAATTCAGGATTACCGTAGACCTCTTATACCCCGATTAACTATTTCTAGTATGGTGTTCCTAACATGCATCTAAAATGTTTTCAAGGAACAAAAAAGTCCGCCAAAAAATATAAAAAAATTTTTAAAAATATTTTTTTCGAATAACCGACAACGGTGGATGCGCGATTGGCACGCGGCTCCGATGATCACCCAAGTCAAGCAGCCTTGTTCGCGGGGCAGTACTTGGATGGGTGACCGCTTAGCCGCGCGCTTCCCGGCGCATTAATCGTTGAGCGGAAGGTTCATTCTTCTGAGACTTTGGTGTTCTCTGCACTTTACGCAGATGCAAAAAGTACCGAAGAATCAGTAGAATATGGACGTCTGTACCGTTTTTTGTGTCTCCGGCAAATGCGGTACAGTGTAGCTAAGTCTACTGTGGACGCACAGGAAAGATTAGCTGAGTGCAGATAGCGAATGTTGAGAGGGGGGAACTGTAAAAATCCGGAAGGCGGAGTAAGGGGAAGCCTCCCTAACCTAACCTATTTTTTTCGAATAATTTCAATATTTTCATATGTTTTCCGTCCTCTGACTCACTGCGTTTCCAGACCTCTTATACACTTGAATAGAGTTGTTCGGTGTGCAATTCACCGCACGATTGAAAGAGTTAACAGAGCACGAGAAATATCCTCGAGAATATCAAAGGTCAATAATTGGATACAATATATTTCCTTTCAACTTAATGAATGAAAAATGGCGAATTGGATACAGTTAGTAGCTCAGTTGTACCTCAGTAAGCAAATGTACTTCGAGTCACGAATTCTGCAAGCACGATCGGGGTCTCGGGATACGACGAACGAATAGGAATCCTCGAATCTTGAAAATTTATCCTGCTACAGCAAAGTAGAGTCTCGTAGACGAGAATGAGATTGAAGGAAAGGGAGGAAAGGAAACTCCACTGGTATACCACCGACAACTGGCTCCTCGATAGGAAAGCTACGGAATCGAAAACGCTGACGTTGGAAGCTTCCACGGAACGTCTGCCGAATTCTAATGCCGTGAGAGAAATAGACGGACCACCCTTGCCTGCTTCATCCCCCATTTCCGTGTCTCCACTTCCATCCCTCGGTCCATTAGACGTTAGTCGCCGAAGCAACGAGAAATCTAAAGGCGCAGCTTCAGAACCCCACACGGAAAAACGCGCGCGAGCGCCATTTTAACGTCCTAACGTCGAGGAAAAAAATAAAACGCGATGATGGAAGAGTGAAAACGAGCTGAAAGAATAACGAGAGGAAGGGATCAGCCGGTACAAAACGGAAGACAAAAAAAAACATAGTTGAAGAATACGATGAAGGGAAAGCAGCTGAGTGTATTAATTTCCATAATTCATAAGAACGTATACATAAAAGAAAAGCGCAACTCTTGCTTCGCTGGACCGAGAAGGAGAAGATGAAAAGCTCTGTGGATACAACGCCGAAGCGACGGCAAAAAAATATTGCTATATGATGAAAGATAATGGATAAATAGATGGCATGAAAATTCAATATTTTTCCATGAAAAAAATTTAAATATCGTAAATGAGACGATGTTTAAAAAAATACTTATAATCATTCGGCAACACCTTTCATACTTCGGTTCGCAAATTCGATATTATGCAATGTAAAAATTGAGATGAAACTAATCACTGAAAATTTGAGACTTAATCGCGTAAATCAGGATGATAAGAAATTACGTTGGTCGATAATAAAAATAATTCGCAATTTTTCTACAAAGACGAACGCAGAGAGTACAATTAAGTGAGAAATGTGAGAAAAATATAATTGGTACAGAATAATTCAAGAGTGTTAAAATTGTCGCGACAAGTTTCATTATCCTTTTCGACTCGAGATTTTCCAAGGAAGTTATAAATACTTTGCAGATCTCAAGATGTACTTCGGACGAAGTGGAGCGTAAAGAAAGGAATCAAGGAACGAACGAAGGCTTCGCTAGAAGTGCAGCAACGACGACGAGAAGGTAAGAACTCCTTTCCCGCGATTTCGAAGTACCCTCGGGGCTCTTCCTCTGATCTCTCTTACTTTCCTCCTCAACTACTACTCAATGCTTCTAACACCGTACCCGACACAGTCGCGGGCTTCGTATTTACGCCACTGATTCGGGAGGCGCCGACAGGGAAAGTCGCGTCTCGTTAGATGTTTCGTTCCGTTTTCTCGCAAAACTTTTTATTCGCCTTCTTCTTCGTCTTTTTTTGATTTAGCAATTTTCTCATCATTTTTTTAATCCTTTAAGTCTCCGATTTATACGTTTCTCGCTTCGTTTGTTTTCATTTTTTTTTTTTTCGTTACAATTGATATCATTTTTGCTGAAATTGTTATCTAATATTAGGGTTTCTTGCCGACGAAGCCCCCGAAAGCTTGACAATTTTTATTGATGAAAAATGAATTATTAAACAAGAAAAATACATTTGAAAAATGCTACTTTTGCACTACCAATATGCCCTTATGAAAATGAGCTTTGGATATACGACTGCAAAAAATTGGAAAGAAAATTCTTATCGAATACGGTTCTTCGATGCGTGATGGAGCAGAATTGGGGTGGGCTGACTGTGCGAGAGCGTTGAAAGGATGAAATTCGTCGCGAATTTGTCGTCGTTCACCGCGACGTAGTAGTCGTCGAAGTAAGATGATGGTTGCCTTAGGAGGATTCAGCGGTTAGTGTACAGCGGTGAAGAAAAATCGAAGAGGAGACGGAGAGAGGCTGACGGAGTGGAACCTCTGATGGTGACGATGTGCTCCTAGTGGTCGGTCGATCGTCGGATATGAGAGCGTGAGCGTTAAACGGACGCAGCACTGTGGAAAATGAACTCGGGACCAGTAAAAATTCACCTCGGATTTTCTCTCTCACCCGACGCGATCTCCTCAGCTTTCACCTGCTTTCGTCATACTTTTTTTTTAACCTATTCCCTCTCTCTCTTCTTCCAATGGTAACGCATTCTTCATCGCACCCCCTTTCGTTGCCGCCGTCAACCTCCTCTCCGCTAAGTCAGAATCCACTTCTTCTCTTCCCTCGGTAGCTTCGTCGGGCGTTATCTTCGTCGAGATAACGCCGCGGTGCCGGGATATTACGAGAGGTTACTGGAAGAGGGGCGGGAGTTGGGCGAGACGAAGGAAAGGGGTGGATTCGCAGGAAGGGATGATATTAGCTCGATTATACCCTCCGATCCACAATTTTCTGAATCACCCGGCATCACGCGCACCATTAGAGACGGGTGCGGTTTTTTTTTCATTCTCTTTTTTCCCTTCCACCTTCGTCTTTATCTTTTTCTAAGCTCATTTGACTTTTTGTTCCATTCATCCATCGCTCCCTCGTCACTTTTCCCGAATTCTTTTTTTTTTTCACCCTCCACCATCTGATATGGGGGGGTGATATCTATAGTTGCGTTTTACGATTGAATTATTAAAGATCTGTATTCAATGTCACACCTCGCGTATTTTCAGAACAGTTGGCTCGACTCGAAACATTGAAGCATTATCCGAGAATTGAATGCTCAGACGGTAAGATTAATCCCCGAAAATCACTATTGTGCACAGAAGCACTTGTGCACTCTATAAGCTTAGCTTGACGTGCTTCGTTTTGCTGCTTTACCGTATAGGCGTGAATGGCAAAGAGGAGAATTAGAGTGCCAACAGAGAAACCCAAAAGAGGAACGAGATGGGGAAACGAGGCGGCTTCGTTGGGATCCCGCTAATGTGCCTCGAAGACGCGGCGTGTGTACCGGCATATTAAACGCTCGTGAGCGCTAAATAGCGAAGCGAGGATAGCGAAGATACTCGGGTCTGCGGTTCACGTTTTCGCTTGGATGGTATCCCTCTACCACTGGCATAGCACACCACGATCGCACTTCCTTATGCCGTTGCTATATACCCTTTCCCGCTAATGCATACCGTAGCATCCCCCTTTTCTTGCGTCCAACCTGCACTATCGCAAGAGCGATAAGAAAATAAGGTGAAAAGGATGAGGCAATGGGGGTGGGAACACGCGAGGAAAGGGAATAAATAAGAAATGATCGTACCCCAGAAGGGAGAAGCGAAAAAACGAACCACGAAGTATAAAAAAAAAAAATTTACTCGAGTGAAAAAGTAATCTAAACCGGTAGAGATATTTTTCAAGCATTAAGGGGAGAGAAACAGTGGCGAAAATTCTGAAAGAATATCATGTCGCGTTCTTTCGGTTACAACAGCCATGCGAACGTCTGTAATTAATGTTTATGTTCCATTTACGTGCCATTAATGAATAAAGGGACACTTTAAGGTACTTGTGGGAGTTTCTTCAGATTTTTTAAAATTACTTCTCGTTACAGTTCGAACTGTTTGAAGGCACAAACTTTTGGTAAATCTACTACCGCGTTTGCTACCGAAAGCGTAACCGATAAGTGGTTTTTTTTAACAGCAAAAATCTCTCGAAAGATAGAGAAAAAAAAAAAAAAACTAACTTCGAAGTATTTCGTAAATGTAGAATGAAGACGAGTTCGGAGTGAGTTGGCAGTTGGAATAAACGAGTTAGAAATTTAACCGAGATAGCGAAGCCGAAGTTCGAGGGGTTGAGGATTGTAAGAAGTTAAAGCCACGAGGTTGAAGAGGAGCGTATATACACGAGAGTGGTCGCAAGAAAAGCGTTAAGACAAAAGAAGTGGAATAAGGCATGATAGATGTATAGTATAGTTGAGAGGTGTTAGCGGGTAGATTCAGGAACGATAGAATGAAAAGACAACGAGAAAAGGGAATAAGATATAAAGGAAGAAAGACCAGAGGCTTGAGTTAGAGAGACCGGCGGTAAGAAACGGTAATTAAATCAGTGAGAAATCCCGTGGAATAATTAATTGCGGAGCTCCTAAAGTATACGAGGCGCGTTCGAGAACGCGTAACGTCGTTAGCCGTGCGCTTTGCGGGTCTCGAAGGGAAACGAAGGGGGATAGGAAGAGTCTACGGTAAGCTGAGTGAAGCTCGTAGTTCTCCCACAGAAATCCCATAGCAGCCAACTTCAACGCCGCGGTGGTGAACCACGAACGAGAATGACTTTTCGGCGGGGTGAACGGCGTCGCGGTGAGAACGATGGAAACTCAAGAAAAGGGGTAAAAACAATTGCAATCAAATATCTGCTCAATAATCCGCGAAAAATCGTTAAAATGAAAATGTTCATTCCGTTATCGATGAATTTATGCTTAAGATCGGAAAAAAAAAATTCGTAATGTTGAATTTAAATGTTCGTTAATGCGAGTTCCACTTTAATCCATTTCCTATTATTATCCTCATGATATTTTCATGGGTAGCCAGAAACAAACTATTCGAGCGTACTATCCAATTTTAACTTTACTTCTAGTGGACGTCTCCACTCGACAGACTGAGAACCGGAGAGGGTCAAACCCTACTCCGGAGTTTCAACGAGTTACAACGTTATATCCGACTGTCCGTGGCTCGACGATGCTTTTCGTTCATATACATAACGTGTAGTCCAAACGTATCACTGTATCTGGTTATATCTACGTATATACGTTATATTTGCGCGCGGACGCACGCGTCAGCGAGATTTGTGCGGCTGGCCGAATGCGAAACGTTGCGGTTTGGCTATAGTCCCCCTGACTGCCTGGCTCACTCGGTTCGCCTGACTCGGCTGGCCAGAGCCAGGAAGGCCAGCATGCTGAACTGTTATAACACGAGGAGAGAGAGGCTCTCTCTGCAGCAACGGCACGACAATCCGTCCGGGAACCGACACGACCAGCAGGCGAGCACTGACAAGGTTGCCGGCACACACCAACCGAATCCCCTCCGCTTGTGCTCTCTCCGCTCTCGTATTCGAGGGAAAAATGAAATTCAGGGGATTCAGAGACCTCTGGCTGCAAACTCTCATCGCTTTGAATACAAGTTTTCAACGCCGAGGCGACGAGACAATGCGACTTTTTTTGTTATCATTCAAACCATAAACCATTCAAAATGTACTGTAAGCATTCTACTGTAAGTAGGGTAAAAAAAATTAGATGATTAGACCCAATGATTAGCTTTCCCGAGTCCTGAATCAGCATTTGCTTGAAATGCATACGAAATTAAAAGACCGATAGGTCAGAGACTACGTCGATGAAAATGACTCAGCTGCAGAGAGAACGCGTGATAAGAAAATGACAAAAAAATTTAATGCATGAAACTTTTTTTTTTTTTTTTTTAACTATGTATATGAGACAAAGCATTGGGAATAGTAGCCGTCGCAATGCGTCATCATAAATAGTCGAGTGAGATCGGCTGGGGCTCCGACCTCGTCATCCCTGTGTCATCATCAATCCCATTGGTGTTTACCACTCTTCCTACTCCCGCCACCCCCTTGTCGGCTCTTCCATTTTCGCCCTGTCTGTCTCTGGATCAGTCTGTACACATGCATGCATACACGGACCTGATTCCCAACTGCCCGTTTTCCGCGAATCCGTTCGTCGTATCGCAACGGTATCGGAGAGGCTTGAAGCTACAACAGTTCGGCTATAGCTAGATATACGAGTCGAATTTCGCTGCTGGACGCTACTGGATCGAATGTTGCTGAAACTGTTGGTTGATTCGACGCTGAAACTCGAAACGACCGAATCTCCGAGTTGCCGTTGCCTGCTGCTTTCTACCACTCCGACCGATCGAAGGCACACATTGGACTCTTCTGTCACGTACAGTGGAACGTTTGTCGTTCATTCCCTTTACATACCGGTCACTATGTAACCTCCGACCCCAACGGGACGATAGAACAGCCGCGGGAAACGAGGCGCGAGAGTGTGTGTCACACGTCATGCGGCGGGGGGGCATACGCCGATTGCTACACGTAGGTACGCGAAGGCTGTACAGGAGTATTATGTACAGCCGAATCCACGGATGCATTTATGGACCGGGTGGTCCATACGCTCCCCTGAGAACCATCGAGAGCCTCTTTCCCCACTTGTCGATTTCCGAAGTTGGGAAATATTCACGGACGAAATATTCGAGGGCTTATATCGCCGGCGATTGGGCGCGCAAGTGTTATAGATACAGGAGAGTTTTCTGGGTCATGTCTTTTGGGCTGTGGATCGCGCCGAATACCGATGGTATTAGAATTCGGTGGAAAAAAAAAAAGGAAAAAAAACTAAAAATACTCTACAGTAAAAAAAAAAAAAAAAAAAAACCAAAGAATTAATCGTTTCTGTAGTGGATGAAATTTCGCAGGTTAGACCGAGAGAGCGAAGTGAAGAGCGTTCGAGAGAACGAGGGCAAAATAGAGTAGACGAGACGTTTAATCGATAATTATTTATCGAAATGCGCTTAGGCACGACGAGAATGGAGGGAGGGAAAGTGTACGGGATATCGGGGCGTTACTCCTTCTTCTCCTCGTTCGCACTTGGTCCTCACGTAATTGGACACCCACCTAGCTGACTTCCAGTACCTACACCAGCGGTACAACTACCACGATACCCCACTAGCCCGCCGGGGCAATTAAAGCAACGAGCTTCGTCGAGCCCCTGGCAAAGAGCTCGAGCTCTACCGGCTCTCTTGCTTCCTCGTTGGATCGCTTGACTCTCTGCAGAACCTTATATAATAAAAAAAAAGGAGGGTAGAGGGGAGGCGAAAAAGTAAAAATTAAACTCCAAACCAGCTGGGACTTGACGGGAATCGATTCGTTGCTTTCAACGATCATTCACGTCGAGCCGACGGCGTAACGGAACTTAACGAAGACAACGGGGTTGATTATGAAGAGTAGTATCGGGAAGCGGAAAGTCAAAAGAGAAATAAAAGAATTGAAAAAAAAAAAAAAAAAAAAAAAATTTAATTAAAATTTCCTGTTTCTTATATCCCAAAATTGACATGCAATCATTCCTTTCTATTATTTTACGATCGATCTATTTTCGGTATTTCTCGTCATTGCGTTTAATCGGGAAAAATCCAATTTTTCGCCAACGACCGGAACTGATATCTAATATCTTGTTTCACACTCTGAAAATGTATATACAGCATGAAAAGCTGTATAACGTCGTAACAAAGAGAATATCGTCTACGAAGATCCCAGAATGGCCGGATTTGCCTAACTCATTCGCCGATCTATAACCAAACAGTATACAAAAGGCACTACAGCCAAGATATTTCGTATAGAAGATCAGAATTGACGATGAAGAGAGCGAATCCCCCTCGAACCGACGACCGGGGAGTATAATGCACATATACACATCGTAATAACCGGCTATACACCAGAGACGAACCTACCGATAGTACTCGGGTAGTCCATGAAGACTGGACACTGTACGCAGCGTGTTGGTAGTAGTGGTAGTAGTAGTAAAAGGTACGTAACCGCCCGCCACAGCACAGGACGGCCTTATGGAACCTACTAAGAGCTTCATTCACGGTGCGAACGAGCGTTTCATTGGACGAGATTAGATTGTGAATAGAGAGACGGTGGCGGACGAAGGTACGTCCACCCCGTTTTCTCACCCAACCAATGTCGACGGCGTACGATGTCAGTGGGGTTTCATTTCCGCGGCCCGCGGCATGAGCTTTAGTGGCAAATGCGGCGACGTCGGTGGCACTTGCATGGCACGCCAGTGGAGCTCTTTCGCTCTCTCAACCGTCGCATCGTTGCACCGCATACTGCATCGCCGCGCAACGTTGTCCCACACGCCTGAATAGCGAGTATTAGCTTTAAGTTAACCGCACGTCGTCACCGACAATGCATTCTTCTATGCATTACCCAACGGCTTCCGTATATCGCAAGCGGAATTTACCGAGTTACGGTGAGATAAAGTTAAATTAACAAGTAAAGAGAACGTCTAACGAAACGTTTCTTTTTTGCACGAAGTTCCGGACGAAATATACTCGTATATTAGCCGAAAATTTGCGTCAATACATTGAGCAATAAAGGGATCTTTTTTTTTTGGGCGTTTAACCAAAAATCTTGAGAAAAGTTAACCTAAAAGTTAAAATTGACGGTTTAATGATTTTTTGGTTGATTTTGAAACCCTTTTTTTTTGAAGTTTGGAATTCGATCATTGCTCGAGTTGCACTGAAAAAGCTGTTAAGTAGGAAAAGCGAAATATTGCATGAACGATCTAATAGCTTTAATAGCTTTTTTTTGTTGTAAAAATTGGGTAAAAATGACTTTTGAGAGCTGAAAAACATTGGTAACTGAGAACTAAATGGGTGTCCAGACAACGACAGGGGTATCTATGAATTTTGTAATGGTACTTCACCGGCTTAGAATGCTTCCGCTTCCCTCGCGTAACGACGTTCTCGTAAAAGGGTTAATCCGTATACGAAGTACTGTAGAGTAGAGGAAATGAAGTACCAACCTGAAACATAAAGGATAAAGAGACGTGAACAATGGGAATAACGTGTGTTATTAAAATAGAAAGATGATGAAGTAAATGGCATATTAGATACAAAAAAAGACGTTAAACAACGTCGGAATTACGACGGCTTCTTCAACAACGTGTCTTTCAAGATAGGATCTTATTTCGAAGGCCAACTGTGTATCTTCGGCTGAAAGTATTCTGATTAAATCGAAGGCACGTTCGGATAAAGTTTCGGCGAAAAAAAAAAGAAGAAGAACCGAAGAACGAGAAGCGAAGCCGCGGTGAAAGTATCTCTAGAGATGTGGATGCTTCAAGACACGAAGGTTTCCGAAGGAATTCGCCAGTGAAAAAGATATTAGCGAACGACGAACGAGCAAAAGTCTATCTTCGCTTCTCTTCCTCTTCTTCAACATTTCTCCATTTTCTTTTTGGCGTGTCTCTCGCCCGCAAACTTAGCGAAAGCGTAATCAATACGTGTGCAAGCAGGAAGGGGATGTCGAAGCTTTTCTGGCGCCGATCGACTTGCCTTGGATTCGCTATCAATCTTTTTCATTTATTTATTTATCTTTTCACATCTTCCTTCCATCACTTTTACGAAGAAAATAAGCGTATCGCGAGAACGTATGATCGAATGCGGCGATTTAGATTCTACACAGAATCCGCCGGAAAAGCCCTCGAATTGACGACGCGAAATAAAAATTCTCGCATCGAGATCGCGAGAAAAATATCGCGATATTAAAAAATTCAACTTCACAGTCGGCTGCGAACGGTAAATATAAACGAACGTGTTACCGAAAAAAATATCGACTTCAAACATAATAAAAAATGTTGGACCATAAAAAAAAAAAAAATTGTTGAAACACACAGTGGTTCGAAGTTGATTGCAATTACAGCGGTTCGAAAACCGTACGTGCGAACTTTTATCACTGTGCAGTATAAAATCAGTATACCATGTACTACCAATACTCTCCTTCACCCTGCGTCCCATGAGTTGCCAGATCGTGTGCTATGTAGTCAGCACAGTCAGTTCAGCGGAGAACAGTTCGAGTCGTCAAGGATAGAAGCACCTGCCGAGGTTGTTAACGGTGGTAGACACGAGTCTCTCACGAATTGGTAGTACGGAGAATCGAGTAGCGAGAGCGAGACTTTGCCGGAGTGTTCCCGGAGCTATATAGGATCCGAAGGATGCACGACGACGTTGTACCCACCTTCGCTCACTCTCCGTTTCTCGTCTATACTGGGGGGATGGTACATAGCACACAGAGAAACCGGCACAACTCCGGTGAGCAGTACTCGCGAGTCTCGTAACCGGGAAGTTTGCTGGAAAGTTAACGCCAAGTTCGTGTCCCCATACCTTCTACTACCTTCCTATCCAACAGCTCCTGCGTCTATCTTCACTGTGTTGTACTATTCCTCCCCCCCCCCCCCCCCCACCCCCGCCTCTTGCTTTCTCTCTTGATTTCTGTCCCTGTCTGCTACGGAAGCTTCCGAGGGCTGCTGATAAAGGTACCTTGCCCGATGGCGATGTACCCGGTAGACATCTACACGTGACAAACTCTCACAGATAGATAGATAAATCCGTTTACTTCAGATTCCGTAAGTCAGACGTGAAAATAAAAATAACACGTGAAGCAACCCCTTTGATTCTTAACCAAACAATAATCTGTGACGTGTATTAAAAAAAATAAAAAACCACGAAAAAATATCGATGTTTTTGATTAATTCGTTTTGTTGGTTGCAAAATGGGTTTTTCAGGATCCCTAATGTATATCAACAACCCCTAACTACTTCGATAATGAATCGCATTATCTTGTTTCCCGCGCGACTTCATTCACACTGTAATAGCATTTTTTTCACGAATAATAAAATACGAAACATCCTTTTCCTGTTTTGCAAATTTTTTTAAATCGATGTTCCTTTTTTGGTTAATGGTTGCCACAATGTTGTTGCCATGCTGCGCGAGTTTGAATCGCGTTTAGCGGCTATCCGATTTCTGTCCACGGTTGGTGCACGATGGGTGTGAGTTTTCACCGCAAATGTCCCAACGCTCGTACGTAAATACAGAAATATTTTTACGCCAAGTTGGACAGACAACGAACGAAGCGAACGAAGCGAAGTATGATCGAGGGATTGAAGTGGAGAGGAGGAAAAGCTATGTGCGAGGAACATCGATGCCGGGAAAACGAGAGAAAGAGAGCGGTGTATTTTGACAGCGTCGGCGCGGCGTGGCGTAACACACCAATGGCACATGTCCCTGCATCATCCGGGACTCCGCGTTCGAATAAACGAGACAGATACGGCTGTAGGATTATACAATACCTGTATATAAGGATTGTCGTATATACATCACTATATACTGTTGTATATGTATATGAAGTATCGAAGGGAATGGTAAAGGGGTCGGAGGGGAACTCTTCTCCAGTATCACATACGCGCTGATGGGACGCGTGGAGGAGAGAGTGTTGAGAGTCAACGGTGCCGAATAACGAGAAGAGTACCGACGCTGCTGCCACGTGTATGTCGACGTTTCGTTCTCGCAATTGCACTACATTTTGGTATACAATACATACACCGGGTGTTACAAAATTTCATGTGAAAAATCGTCGCATCGTGTTTCACAGTTCGAAACCGAAGAACGTTTCGCCTCCGAAGAAGGCGAAACCGTCTTTCGAAAGGTATTGTTTTTGAGTTACAAAATCTCTCGAAGTTTAAGCTCGAAGTTTAGGACCGTTTGAAGTTTCAGTTAAGGAAACAGTTTGGGACGACGTCTATCGGAGACGTCCTTTTAACTTCAACTTTAACTGCTTAACAACTCGACAACTATGCACAGTACAAAGTTTGTTGTAAAGGAAAAGTTTGTTGGGTTGTCGATTGTCTTTAATATAATAGTACGATTTTTTAAATAAATTTTGCAACACTGTTTTATAAACTTCCGACTGCGAGCAGATAAAAAAGCGGGATTTATGCCTTTCATTGAGGTCTCGTGGTTTTTGAGTTTTCATTGCCGCGCATGTTGGTCCATATAGCTTCATATTTTTTGAGAAAATTTCAAACACTGGTTCTGCATTTTTTTATGGATTTATTAGTCGATAAATTACGAACATTATGCATGAATTTGCAAAAAATAAATTTTTTTAAAAATAATATTAACTTCTGTTTTTTTCGATTTTAAAAAAGAAAAAAAAAATAATTTTAGGTAAATTAATAAATTCCCGACTGAAAATAGACTGTAATAAATACAAATAATCATTTGATATTTCAGGCTAATTTTTTATTACAATCTCTTTATTACACTTCTTTTTCATTCGACAATTTTTTATTTGTTATATAGAATGCAATTGACAAAAAATTGTCGTACGGGTATACGTGACGCTCTCGTCAATTATTTTCCATTGTCGTCCTATTTATTTAATTACATTAAATAATTTAATATAAATCATCTATCTCGCCTCGTTGGCACAAGCGACGTGTGTCTTTTCGCTCCACTGATTCTATATTAGATTCATCCGTTCATAGATATGCCGTATAATATATACGCAATCGTCTCTCTATCTTTTTATTTCTCCTTCCTGTCGTCACTATATCCCACATCGTCGCACAAGTGGTTCTTTTATTCAATCTTTATCTTTTCTATTTCACTCAATCTTATTCAGCAATATGCAACAGCCCTTTGCGTTCGATATACAGTACCACTGTATAGTACATTATAGAAGATGCGTTTTCTTGCCGTTTCCTACCTCAGCCCGTGAGACACGAGGTAATGCGAGATTCACTCGACTCGAAGATTCGATTTACGCGTCTGCGATACCGAGGAACGGCGGAGGGCATAGTAGTAGTACGTAACCCTCCTCCGCGCACCGAGCTTTTCACGATAATATAGTATGTTCTATAGTACATTAGATCCACGAAATGAGAGCTCTTAGTCTTTCCTACTATTTTTTCTTTTTGTTAATACGATTTTCTCTACCTCCGGGCTTGAGATTCGATTAAAGCAATATTATTAACCTCGTTCTCGTTTCGTCTCGTTTGAGATAAAGTAAAGTAGCAAGCGCTTCTGATTATAGGACGGGTACTACTACCGACGCGCGGAATTTACCCCGTACTGATTATAACCGGGCATCATTTAATAACGTGTTCCAGATTATAAACCCAGCGCCGGGGCTAAAAAAGCTTTTCGATATAGGATATCCACTATAGGACACCCAGCCATTTGCATAAAACGAATCGTAACCGGGTCCCCTGGTAGTGAACACGTTGCCGCAATTCGCGAGGGAAAAAAAAAAAAAATACTTTTTTTCCCTCGAGTTGGTAGATAAAAAAAAGACAAAAAAGAAGGAAAAAAAAGAGAAGCGGACGGTCAATGGGATTATAATACCAGAGGGCGGAAACCCGGAGAGTCGATTAAACCTCCGCTAATTTTCGCTCGTAGTCCTGGTTTCACTCGTACGTTCAAATTTCCGCGCAAAACCTCTCTAGCGGCACGCCGTCGAGCGACAACGAAAAAAAAAAAAAAAAAAAAAAAAAAAAAAAGGACCCGAGAGGGACAAAACTCTTCCGCTAAAAGCGATTAAACGTACATTAATTGCAAAATTATTTTACATTTTTTATATCGAAGAGACGAAGGGACAAACGGAGAGGGAAAGCGAAGTTCCAGAGTAATTTTTATGTTACGAAGAGATAGTTAACGAATATTCCAATCTCATAATCGGTATAATGAGAATTTAAGCATCACACGTTTTTGGAAAGTGGTACCGGAGAGCTTATGGGAAAAGGGTAAAGGCTGCTTTAGTGTCGGCCTGCTAAATTCCATGGAAGAATTTTTTCAGCATATACCCTTTTTTTTCCACAGAATTATAATAACCAACGATTTTGCGCGGAAAAGAAAAAAAAAAAACTGACAGTCACATGTGATAAATTTACGAAAAAAATTCACCGTCCGCGTTACATTAAAAATGCACAAACTTGTTTTACCGAAAATTTGACAAATTACTGCGTTCATTTTTCATGTTGTACGCAACGATTCTATTAAATTTACACTTACGACAATTTTTATCGTGTTACATTTTCCCGGAAAATTTCTCTCGTTAAAGTTTCGTCAATAAAACGCGTCGAGAATCGTCTCCAGTTTTCTCTTTAGAAAGCATAAAGCTTGGAATGTATTTTCTTTTTCCTATCGTATATTATTATCACCCGACATCATAATAAGAAGATATTTCAGTTCGATCTCTCATTTTCTCAAAAGAATAAAAGACGAACCCGCTATTCGTATCTTTGACTGGATAGCTTCTCGACACAGTGCTCTGTGACTCATTTTCCTTTCACGATATTCCCTTTTTTTTTTTTTTTTTTTCTTCGTATTCTCATCGTCTTTCATTTTTTATCCGAAAGTAACTTTATCCTCGGCATTCAGCACTTTCTTACTTTCGATCTCTATAACCAAAGCTTTTCCTTTTATCTCGGCAACGGCTCCAGCTGTTCCGACTGCCTAATGTTTCAGCCTCTCTTCCGCATCGTCCGCAGAATTATTCTCATCACCCCTCTCGCGTAAACCTCCCCCCCAGTGTAGCCGATAAAAGGCCATGGAATGTTTATTCCACCGTACAATCGTTCGACAGCTTCCCGGCTATTTATACACGGAACGATGGTACTTGCAGTATTACGCGACAATACATAGACGGGGAGAATTGCTTATATTCTACATGGGTTAATGGAGCGTGTAGAATAAGGAATAACTCATATACAACATGTCAGGGGGTTCGTTCGAGTCGTGGGATATGGAACACGGAGAGAAATAAGAGTGTGTCGCACGAACGCGTGTTGTCATCCCTCGTCGCTTACAATCCAACCCTCCTGCGTCCACCCCCCTTTAATAACGTTATACCGATAAACGCCCTCGTATCCACTCTGAATCAAATGACTCGGTTTTATTAAACTAACCTCGACGTCTATAATACGATTCGGTGGATTGCCCGATGGATTTAATCAGTTCGAATTCAATCGCGAATATCCAATTCAACGAAATAGGCACAGCGAAAAAACTAAATCCACATGAACGATGCAAAAAAAAAAAAAAATTTATTTTCTACTATATTCACGTGATATATTCTCTGAATACGAAAACACTCAACGATTCAAAGACGCGAAATTTTGAAAGAAAAAAAAAAAAAAAAAAAAAAAAAAAAAAAAAAAAAAATAGCAAGGAAAATCGATTGTTTTTAAACATTGGAATGTTTTGTTACGACGTACGATGCAGAAAGACACGATGAAAAAACGAAAATGAACGAAGATCGGAGGGAAAAGAAGGATAAAAAGAAAGGTAAGCCACAGAGATGAATTCGCAATGTTGTGCCGTCAGACTTCACCGTTGTAGTTGCAGTATAATACCGTAGCGTGGTATACTGTATAGACAACGGGTACGACTTGCAATTCCTCTGTAGTGAGATTCCCGTGCTTCGCGCAGCTGAGCAAACAGGCTGTCCCTCGTATTTTCGTACGTCTCCGCGGTCCGAGAGAGGGATCTGCCCGTTTGGTTTATATGTGCACGAGCACGTCACGCTTGGATACGGAAGATGCGGCCGCTTCTCTCAGCTTGCGCTGCTTCCGCTTGCAACCTCTCGGTTCGCTCAACTTCGCCCTGTATATACGTTAGACTGTGCAGAGAGCCAGAAGCGTAAGCGCACAAATGCCCGATGCCTCACGGGTAGAGCGGAAAATCGAGAGCAGCTTCGCTACTCCGCATCCCCGTTCGCGCTTTGCTATGCGAAGGCTACTTTATATTCGGAATACCGAGTAACGGCAGTGTTGTATGCGCGATATAGTGGCAGAGGGCGTCCCAACCTCCGAGAGATTTCGAGAGGGTGGCGAAAGGGGAGTGCGCTTCGCTTCCTATACACTATCAGAGAAACGGTGGACCACGAATAAATGTTAAATAATGTAGCGGTGTAAACATTTGTTTTACATGAAAGTCAATTTGGCAAACAAGAGATATTCGGTTATATGCAAAAACTTTGTTGGTATTTTATTCAAGAACTTCATTAGAATCGAATGCTTTTACTTCACATTCTTCATTTTTTTTATCTCGTATATGAGGAAAGGATGCGGTAAGACTTTATTTTCTTACGATCTATGATTGTAAAACGATTCCCATTTACATTTTTTAACGGACGATGTTCAAAAGAAAATGAAAGAAAAAAAAAAGTGGTGGATTTATACAGCAATTGATTAAGAATTCGTGAGAGACCCGCGCGATCCATAAGTGGTGCGTAATCATCGCGAGAGGGAGAGTTCCATCCATCCAATGCCGGTCGTAGTTTAACCGTACTGTAGCGCATTCCGGTAGTCGCAACGGTTCGCGATGGAATCCTGTTCGGAGCAACAGAAGGAGAGAGGTAGAGAGCCCTCCGACAAAAGTGAGATGGAGGAATCAAAGCGACGGCTCGAGAGAGGTAGTCCTTGGACGGAGGTAGAAAGGATCACCGGGGCTGCGAGTCCAGCGGAGAGAGGAAGAAACGAATGAAGAATAAAATAAAAAAAAGCCTCAAGATGTCTCCCTCGTGGCTTACGAGACGACGAAGACGAAGAGGACGACGCGATACGCAGACTGAGGCAAAAGCAAAAGCAACAAAAGTGTGGCAGCACGTTGCCGAAGGTGAGAGGCGATCCTCGTGTACGCGTATAGTAAAATCCAAACGAAGAAAGGGAAGTCTCCGTCCTCCCACGAGAACGAGAGAGATGAATTGATGAAAGAAGATAAAGACGGAGAGGAGGGAACCAGTTTCATTGAACCAACATGAAGAGAAGAAAAAAAAAATCAAACCGCCGTTGCCGTTGTCGACGTTCTGACTCTCGTATATACCTCTCACGGCTATGCTCTCTGCCTCTCCTCTGGAAAAATAATCAACGGACGATCGAGGCTCGCAATAGTTGCGTAACTCTTAGAAAGCGACTCGTTCGATCTCTTACGCTATAATGTAGTAAAAGGGGGCCACACGCGAATCGACGAACGAGAACCGGCGAATGAGATGACTGAAGATCGCGTCGTGTTCAGAAATGTGTGCAACGGTACAATACGTAGAGTCACAAGATTATTTTTATTTATAATTACAGGATTTTTTTAATCTTTACCACTGTTGGTAAATTCATAAAACAATAGTTAGAAAAATGAACGGTTTTATCACGCTTTGTTTTTTTTTATTTTTATTTCATTATCTTTATCTGACGACTCAGCCTCATGTCTTATCATCGAAACGCTCTCTGGTGTCAGCATTATCGAGACACTCTTTTCCTGTCTCTTCTCCATCCTGTTATTTTTTTTTCCTTTTCTTCTCTCATTGAGTCAAGAGCGACGAGGCTGTTAATCGTCTGTGAGCCGACGTACGAATGATGGCACGAACATCGACAATGGTGAATAAATAAGAGGCAAGTCTGGAGGATGAGATTAAGAGGAGAAAGAGACGAGTTGCGTACAGTGCAACGAGTGCATAACGCAACACAAAAAAAAACACCAATTCAAAGGTGAATAGAAAAAACGAACGACAGGAATCGAACGAATTTTCGATTCTTTTCCGTTTGCGAAGTTATAAAGCCGATTAATTTGTTGCTTGATAAATTTCTTTGTTTTTTCTTATTTTTATGAAATACGAAGCGCACACTACGATTTGTAAGAATCGATAAAAATTTATGAACGTTGATTTCATGTTCGTGATATAAACCCTTTCGATTCTGGGCGAACGTAACACAAAACATCGTCTAAGACATTATTCATCAACGATTGCAATAATCCAGTGAGATTTTTTTTTTTTTTTTCCCCCAACGCTCGATGAAGTGTAGCGTGTAGTACAGTTTAGTATTGTAGAAACGCCGGAGGTATAGAAACACGTGGCTCTGTTGGCGCTTGGAAAATATCGCCACCATTAGCCTCGGACGACGAGGCGCCCGCTGCGCCATTTCCTCCGATACACCGAGTGAGTTATACAAGAGAAACGAGAGGGTGAAAGAGCGAGAAGTCGAAGGGGGTTGGCCAGTGAGAAAAGAAGAAAAAAAAAAGGAGAACACGAGTAGAGAATTGCCGCTGGCATCCAGAGACAAGAAAAATTGTTAAGGTATGCTTGGCTCGGCTATAACGATACTGTGTGTACATTCTACTGAAATATTACTACAAATATGCGAGATTATATACAAGTCCATGTATTTACCCTTGTAAGTATATCGTTAAACGCGATTTACCAGTTCGGAGATTCTGAGAGACTCAGCGGAATGCGCAAATGCGTACTTTAACGTCTTAAAGAAGAAACGCTACCGCGCGTAACATACGACAAAAATTTCACAACATATTTCTTAGTTGATGAAGTTGAAAAAATATGTTTAGAAGTACAGTGCAAACTCGGTATTGTTAACTCGACGGGAGCGGACACGCTGCCGTTTCTGCATTTCCCGTATCGACCCTATTCCCGGTCAGTTGTTGCGAGTCGGGGTAATGAGGGGTATACGCGTCCGTAGATACCGCTTGGAGTGGGGAGAACAGACTCAGGGGAAATATAGTTAAGGGAAATCGTTGCCATGGTAACGAGTTAAAATAAGGGAGCGGTTAAGTTAAGCGGAGTTAAGAATACGGAGTTTGGACTGTATATAAATTTGAAAGTACAGCACAAACCCCCTTTTCTTAACTCGACGGGACCGGATGTATTCGCTATTCTGGATTTCCCCTACAGTCCCCACTCCCGGCTAATTGCTGCCGGTAGGGGTAACGAGGGGTATACGCGTCCGTAGATACAAAGCCACGGCGTGAGTCTGCGCATGCGCAGCGCTTATAGTGGGGCGAGCGGAATCAGGGTAAATACAATTAAACGGAATCGTTGCCATGGTAATGAGTTAAAATAAGTGGGCGGTTGAGTTAAGTGAAGCTAAGAAAAGAGGGGTTCCACTGTATAGGTAAGAGAGATAACCTTCTCAGTCGAGGCGTCATTATTGATTTAAAGTATGATCACTGAACTATTGGGATAAAATTTGACTCATTTTAAAGGGTAAATACAATTCCACTGCTACAAAAAGATTCATAGATATGGCAAAGAATTTTTGGGATAACCTTTCTAGGTTTGGGATAATCTAGAATAACTGACTATTCCTACACGTATTTGATAGATCAACGTGACCCTCTCTACATCAGACAGCCCGTCTTCTTCGTGCCTCAGCAGTCCTCGTATTCCCAGTCGACGAATACTATTAAATGGACAATCGAGTAACAGTGGAATAAGAGAGGACGTAGGTATTTACATTTCCGTCTCTCCTGTCCCATTGTGACGGTTAGTTAATACGCACGTTCGGTACCATGGGCCCCTCTCTCGAAGCTTTCACTCTCGCTGTCTTTACTCTTTCATTCGGGATATCCCGTGATGCCTTTGTAGAGGTTTCACGAGAACCCTTTCTGAATTTAGTCACTCGACGAGGTGGTACGGAGGTTTGGGGAGTGGGGGGAGCGATGTTGAAGGAGCCCCGTGCAGGAAGAGGAGGGTACCGTCGAGGAGTGCCGAGTGCGAGTGAGAATGTTAAAATGCAATGAGAATGAGTGAGATAACCAAAGTGGAGAGCTGCCAGTGCCGAGGAGTCGAGGACTGCTGGACTGCGCGCACGTCCGTCCGTTAATTAAGTTAACGACCCCTAAAGTACTCGCGGAACGAGACACTGGAAGAATAGAGATAGAAGGAGGGAATGAAAGAGACATATAACTCGGTATATATCCTGCATAGTTCTGAACGTCCGCGTGCATGCGTTCATACGTGCGCGGACGTTCTTCATAGTCGGCCGTGTCCTCGTGTCGAGTGGTCGTCTATTTCTCCGAGTTGATGCTTGGATTTCCCACCGATCCTAAGTTTGAAGAGTAAGAAAGACTTAAGCCGGTCAAAGCATTGCCGCAACTTCCAAAATGATCCCACTTGATCCGAATGCTCAGATATCGTAAGAGATAGAACTTTGTATGTGATATTGGATCATCACATTGCATTGTAGTTGGTTCCGGAAGAAGGTTTGGTTCGTTTACCAAATGGACTTAACGATGAACTTGATACAAGCCTTCTATATGCCGGGTGCGTGGAGTATAGACATGGGGTATGTACTCACGGACTCCGCGCATCAAAACTACTATCCAGTATAGAGTACGCACTCCAGTGCGTTTGTCATATACATGCGTATACATAGGTCGTCCCACGGGCTCGCGTTACTTCTACCACCGGCGAGAGAACGCACTCTACCAATACCATTGCAGCGACCACGATCGCTTCTCTCTTGATGCTCGGTCGCTGGCGCATCAAGCCCAACCGGCTAAACTCGCCTCGGTCGTTTCTATTTATAGAACGTGATTAGATACGTAGTGACCGAGCGTGACGAGATCGTACCCGGTGACGCCATCCATCTCTTCCTCTCTCTCGAGCCGCTTGTCACATCCTCTTTGCCTGTCTGTCTGTCTTTGTGCATCATATTCCCTTTCTTTCGCAGCTTTAAACAACTAACATTGCCTGCCTAATTGGCCTATTTTTTCATGTTCTCATCCATATTTGGCTGGTTTTTTGGATCAGTGTCAGCTGAAGTTCAACTTCGTTGCCTAAATGGGCAATCTGTTTCGTTGTTGCGTGTCCATCCAGCAGGGTATCAAGTTACGACCTTTTTTTCAATAGCTTTGTGCAACATATTCCCTTTCTTTCGTAGCTTTAAACAACTAACATTGCCTGCCTAATTGGCCTATTTTTTCATGTTCTTATCCATATTTGGCTGGTTTTTTGGATCAGTGTCAGCTGAAGTTCAACTTCGTTGCTTAAATGGGCAATCTGTTTCGTTGTTGCGTGTCCATCCAGCAGGGTATCAAGTTACGACCTTTTTTTCAATAGCATGCAAGGGAAATGGATAAATATATAACGAGTACAATCGTCCCAACGTTACTGCATTCTTTCTGTATTCACTTGTATGGATAATGAAGGCACGCATATCAAGCAGAAAAACAATCGGTTGCCACATGATTCTCATGTTATTAGTGTTGGTGAGAATACGATTGAAATGAATCACGTAGCTGGAATGTCAAACAATGAGTCATCGCACCATGATAAAGGCATTGATAACTGTTTTGTCGCGGTCAGATATGCCACCGCTATTCGACTCTAAAGTGGCATGACAACTCGTCAACAAACTCTGCAAAACGAAAGTGTCTCCGAGTCAACACGATACATCGATGGATAAAGAGGACGGTGGTTGGTGAATAAGGAAATCACATCGGGCGATGTCGTCTAGCCGCGAAGCGAATTGTCCGGTTGAATAATGAAACGCGTTTCGGCAAACCACCCTGGTGGCTCCTGGCCCCGGATGACCCTGTCTATCCTTGGCAGGCAGCTCTGCCTCTCTGGAACGGAAAGCCTTCCAATAGCCTCTTTCTACCGGACGAGAATACAAATTGTCCATTGGTGCTGTATACTTATCACCGACACGCGCACATACACACAACTCCGGAATAATATAGCCGGTTCCGAAGGACCTTCGGTAAAGTTTGGACAATTAAGCTGTTCCATCGCGTTCTAACTTCACCTCTCTCGGTTGCTGGCGCATTCGCTTCTAGAAACCTTCAGACACGACACTCCGCTTCCTTAATCTTCTTCCTTTTGAGGTCAAAGGGAAGCGCGAGCTTTGTATTTATGGGTCAATGGCGACACGTTCGATCTTACAGGAGATTCCGTACTTGCAACAACCACGTGCATACACTTAGACGATGTAGAGATTAGGAAAGTTCCTGCGCGATCCTTGGTTACATTGGTTTTCTTTACGCTGCTTGTTGAACTCTTACAAAGGCTTCATGAAATTGTATGGTAGATTATTGAAGCGGGAATGTCAAAGGTTAAATAAAACATTCGAGACTACTCATGCGTTTCACGGAACTGTGATAAACCATTTCTTGATTGTAGGAATGAATGAATGCGATATATAGCTGACCTCAGTAACAGTACGTTGGAACGAAACTCATTGGATGTTGTAAGAGAGACGAAGAATCAAGTGATTCGGGAGATAGGTTAGTAGTTGCTGTAGTTTCTGTAGCCCCACGGCAAGTACATAGAAACACGTTGGATCGTAGTAATAGTTGTAGGGCAGCATCGGTGGTAGTAGTGGCACGCGGTCACGCGGGAATTAGCGGAGGATAGTCGTAACCGCGACCCATCGGGTGAATACATAGGATGCCGTTGCATGCCGTTGCTCACCTCGACATACCAACGGCCATGTACGATGGAATGTGTGGCCGTTGTTGTCTTGCGCTGGTGCTGCTGCTGCTGCTGCTGCTGCTGGGCCTCACTGTGAACTCGTACACAAAGGTACACACACACATAGACGCATAGCTGAAAGCTTCCTCATCCAAGGTTAGACTGTTCGCGGTTCTCCCCGAGAAAATGACTGCCTGTTTCATGCTCTATGCCGATATCTAAGCGTAGAACGCTACCAGTGGAAATAAGAGACGGCAAATTAAAATTTCCGCATTGCCGCATATTGATCAATACTGTCGCTTTCTTACGGGAAATTTTTCAAAACTTGTAAAATTAAACGAAAGCAATATGCAAATTTGAAATTTTTTTTTTTTATAAAAAAAAAAATGTTTGCTAAGATTTTTCGGAAAAATCTCAATATATCGAAATCGATTCGTATCGAGTTTGTAAACGATAAATCTTTCCCTGCGTTAATAAAATGTAAAAAAAAATGATTGCTTAATTTTTTGTAAAGTAAAAAATATGAAAATATTCTTAAAGAAATATCTATCGAATAGAAAATATTGTTCAACATTACTATCTTTTGTGTAGAACTTTGATTTACCGATGGTATTTGAATTTATACGATCTCGCGATAGTTATCACCGCCTGATAGCGCGAAACGCAGTTAACAGTTATCTATACTGGTATTCCAGAACTCTGGGAAACTACTGGAATACGTGGAGAACACACGAGCAGAATAGTGGTACACACTGTTAAAACCGTAGGCCGATCGTTATAGAATAGCCGTAGCGCGACGTTGTTAATTATTATTCGAGGAACTAGTCGACCGGTTATTACAGTGCTCTGCACGGCGTTCCGTGGGAAATGGTGAAACGACCTTTAATTGTCGGCTTCGCGGTCGACCAGCTCTCTCACCCGTCGCTTCGCTTTAATCCACTATCGTTGAAATGCTCACACTGAGGCGAGGGGGTTGCGCGAGTGTACTCCGGAGCTCGGAGTCGAGCAGACGAAGCTTTACCTTGGTGTTATATAACCCAATCTCGAGCTTTCGGGAATTTCAACCATCCCGCAAGTCCCCCATAGGTGCTTCAACTCAGCCGGAGCTTTTTTTTCTCTCTTTCTTATTTCCTTCGAGTTATTTCCTCTTATTTCAATTGTTCTTACTATTGTTTGTATGTCCAACAAAATTTTCTCGAATTTACGAATTAAAATAGAGGTCACTGCTTGCGTTGTACCTCTATTTTTTTCTTCAATTTTGCACGTATGATTTAACGCATCGGATATTTTATTTTTTTTACTCGAAATTTCGGCGCACCATTTGATCGTTACGTTATCGTTAAATCAAATATACATGAAAAAATTCAACTCCGCTGTATTTTTGAGCCGACAATCGACACTGAAAATTGAATATCATCGGTGAAGCTGTCGGCTCGTCGTTCCATTGGATCCACTCACTAAATTTTGTTAACAACGTCAAACAACGTTTCGCTTCACTCCGACATAAAATTTCCCTCACTACTGTCTGTATATGCGTACAAATAAAGTTAGTTACGCGATATAAAAAATGTAAACGTGCAGCTTCTGTCGGTGGAGCGATTCAGTCAAACTGTGACTCGATATGCCAAGCGAAAAAAAAAATATATATATACTTGAAACAAGTGCGCGAAACGAAAAGACATAAAAGCGGAAAATCCCGTGAACGCGTTTCACACAATATCTATTGTATAATAATAGAGATATACAGATTCATATATGCGTAGAATAGATCGTCGTATCGCCGACAAAAGTCCACAGAGTCAATTCTCGCCGTTATAGAATTTTTCGAGTATCCCTACGAACGAACAAACGATTGAAAAAAAAAAAAAAAAAAAACGGTAAAAAAAAAAATCTCTAACAAATAGATATATATATATATAGATGTATCGATAAATTCATGCGGCGTGGAAGACTGATTGTTTTTCATTCGGAGATTCGTCCATCCGGTGATTGCTCTCTCCCGAGAGCTCATACCTATAGTTTATACCGGTACATGGAGGCACTATATTCATGCATTCACGTACGCGACATATAGTGATTGGAAAGCCAGTAACGCATTCGTTCAGAGGTCACATGCATAGAAAAGCCCCCTCAACGGAATCGAACACGTTCGTATCGTTTGTCTATACGTGTTACATGAATCCACATGGAATATCTACTGTATAGGTTACGTTTTTTTTTTTTTTTTTTTTTTTTTCGTATTTTGTATACCTGTCCCGATGTACTACATGGATAGCACGTTTTACACGTGCGCATCGAGGCGAAAGCGTGCATACATATTACATGAAACGATTCGACGTACTTCGCGAGGTTCAGCGCGCCGAGGGGGATAACCCGATTCGTGAGCGAAAACCCGAAACGCGAACGTATGACCCGAAACGGCAGGAACGAGAACCAAACGGCCCGTTGGGATGCATTGGATGTGTGCATTCGGCGAAAGCGCAGGACAGAAAGATCCGAGTTGGACGATGAGAAGATTTTTTTTTTAATGAAGTGACGGACAGCTTCATTTCTTCTTTTTTTGTTTTCACATGACTACTCATTTTTTTTACTGCAATGGTACAACTGTATAGAAGAGATTTCCGAATGGAAGAAATTTAGGGGCCAACGGTACATTTTTTTTTTTTTTTTTTTTTTCAAATCATCACTTGATGCCATTTTTTTTCACAATCTGCCGACGGACGATAATTCTCATTTACTTTTTTATTACCATCAGTTTACTGGTAGCGAGAAGATATTTACTGTTGAACTTTACGTGTCGATCGTGAAACCCGTTATGCAATCAGCCACTAGCGTCAATCCGTTTTATCACTTGCCGCCAAGTACGACGGTCGTGGAAGACGCAATGGGAAAGACAACGAGAAAGATAACGAAGCTGCGGAGCGTCACAGCTGTTGTTAATGTTGTAACCATCAACGCTGACACTACATCCCATGCGAACTCCTCATACGGCTTTGAATGAACGAAAGATTTGCCGTCGAATAACAGACAGCACAACCGATTTCGCTATAGTTTGAATAAAACGCGGAGCAAATGACAGGAGTCGGTAAAAGTGATCGGGACACACAAGAATTTTTTTTTTTTTGCTTTTCGAACCGCCGCTCATTTCCGCTGATAAAATACCAAGCGTTACAATCTTAGCCTCTCATTTCCATCGATTTAAACTACAGGTGTGACAATCTTGTCACTTTAATCGCCGGACAGGCTAATCCCCGGTTACTTATAAGCCGTCCATCGACGTCGCGTGTACCATGAGAAAAATGACTTTCGTTCAAGTCGGATTAAATAGAAAAAAAAACAACCAATTTACTTTCGCAGGGAAAAAAAAATAACTACATGTATTTTTTGTTGGCGTTCTTTTTTTTAGAATTTTTTTTATTATACTCAACAAAAGTTAAATACAATAAAAATTGGAATTTTTTTGCATGTCGATTTTCTAGAAAAACACCCTAAGAGACATTTCGATCTTTTGCATAAACCTACAACTTTTTCTAAAAAATCGAAAAAAAAGAAAAAACAAAAAAAAATAATAACTGAATCCTAATTTCCGTGCCTCGTCTGTCGAAACACCTCTCAGCGCCCATCGTAAAAAAGGTAAAATAAAAACTGGAGAAAAAATATTTCAGAGTCGGGATCAAGTGGTAAAGATGAGAAGAATAAGAGAAGACGGAGGGCAGATGAAAAAAAAAGATATGTATGTATATATATGATAGTCGGTTACGAGTTTCACGTGTGCGCAATGTTTGTTCGCTCTTAAATATCTCACTCGCTCTCGGTCCTTTCGGCGAACCTCGTTCCACTCCCGTTCGCGCGAAGCTCATTCCACTTTTACGATCGGCTGTATACTATACCCGCAGTGTTTCATGGATCCAAACGTTGCTCGTGAACGATTGCTCGTTCGCATACACAGACTTCACACGCGTACATGCATCCGCGCACACGAGGGAACAAAAAGTTTTTGCATGTAGCTATACAGATTTGTCGCAAGTGTACGCAGAATTTTCCATGTTGAGGCCTTCCTACCTGTCCGAGGAGATACGCTCATGTCCGACGAGTTCTGACGATTGATGAGATGGATGTATGCGTTACCTCTCGGTACGGATCTACTTGACGGATCCGGTCATTTGTGTGTTAACGCGTGTCCGCTCGGTGGATCCGCTACTGCTACTCGTACTTGAATCCCACTGTATCCCCAGCCTTCTGATGTAGGTCTCTGTCTGTAGTTCTCCACTCGTGCCGTATGCTGCACTTACGACGAACGCGCGCGCTACTCAACGCTGGTGGTAAATAGTATTGCCAACTCTACATATGTATGACATATGTACAGCACGTCCTTACGTATATGATGTCTACTTGCCCGGGGGGAGAGCTATGAAGCTTTACATAGATGTCAAGGATGCCACTGTTTGCCATATGCGATAGGCGGCGATACCAGGAAGAATACTTCTACGGTATGATGGATTACGCATGTACCGGTTTCAAAAACAGCCATTTTACGGTCAAATCGGTCACTTAGAGATGCCGATACAACATTTTTTTCTTTTCACGATCACGACAAGTGATTAGATTTTTTTAGTTGCCCCATTTCGGTAATCGCCTACAGCCAGAATGAAATCTCTGTTGTCTCTTGCGGTATGCCGAAGATAATCTCGGCGGAGCTTCTTCATTTCGATCATGAACGCTCGTCTACTTGCACAGATACGAGACTAAATTCACCGAGTTAAAAAGAAACGAAAAAGTAAACAATGCAAAAAAAAAAAGGGAGAAGAAGAAGAATAAAGAAGGAAGCGAGCGAACGAGGGTTGTTGTCGTTTTCGTCCACAAGCAAGCGAGCGAACTCGAGTCAGCTTCCTCGAGAGTGAACTTCATGATTTTCTTCTGGATGCACATCCTGTGTGCTCGCGGGAGTAACGCGCTTCGCTACGAGAAAAGACCCATCCCCTTCCCAGTCTCGCTATTCTTGTCGTCTTCGTTGTCGTTGAACGTCGCATAGTCGTTGTCGCAGTCTTCTCAACAGACTTTCCTTTTTATTCTTTCTCTTTTCCTCATTCTCATCCGCCATCCCCTACCCTCCGTCGCCGGTCTCGACGATCGTTGTGTTGCCCAACGGGTCTTTGTAGTCCTCTTCTTCTTCTTCTTCTTCTTCTTCTTCTTGGTCGACGTTGGAGCTCCAAGCGATGCACCAGTGCCAGTAGCGACTTGGTCGTCGTCGTCGTTGTCGTCCTCAGCGCGCCTCCTTCACCTCGTTTCCTACTACGTACTCTACCCCGGCGGCTCCATTGTTGCATTATCTTCGGGCACTGACCACGTCGAGATTAAAGTTTTAAAGTTACACCGAGGAGGGAGGAGACCAACGTCGCCGAAAGGAGGTTTCGTAGAAACGAAGGTATACCGAACTCTCGCGTCTCTATATGTATTACCGGGGTTCGTCTTGTACACCAAACTAGAAACGGGTTTGCTGAAGCTTGCCAGCCGTCGGGCCACTAGAGACCGAGCGAACACTGCAAGCTCCGGAATGGGGCGCAAGCACCCGTATAGGGTGTTCTAAAATTCATGGATCAGCGTTAAATAAAATAAAGTTATTCGAGTTCAGGTACAATTGAAATCAGACATGTGATCAGAAAGTAAGGCAGACGACAGAATTGGATCTTCCGATATGGTAACCGACAAATGCGAAACGTCTGTGTCGAATTGCCGTTCCTGAGACTGAACCTCAGGCGACCAAATGCGAACTCTCGTCATTTCCTGAACCTTTCTTAAGGGTTTCAATGACGATGTCAAAAAACCCAAAAACGACATGCATCAATTTCATGCTTATTTTTTTTCCGCGATTTTTTTCGGACACCCTATAACGAAGGTATACGAATAGCGCGCACACGTTGCAGTGTAAAGAGCGCAAGTTGCCACGAGATCTTCTTGAATTCGATATATTTACTAGTGTCGGTGCTGCTGAATTCCCACATTACTGGCCAACGGTAGAATCTCGCCGGTCTTGCAGGTGGGTAGAGAGAGTCACGGACTTCATGAAACTTCCATCGGTACGGGAAACACCCTCCCGTATTTCTCGCCGCTATGTACCTCATTTTCTCTACTTCCCGTACTTTCATCCCTTTCTAGAATCAGCGGAATCCTTTTTCATTCGAGACGCTGAGCACCCGATCTGTCGTTCTTTATCCTCTCGGGTCTCTCTTTGCCACCAACGACCACATCGACTCAACTCGACCGCGAGACAGTGGATGAAATTGCGGTCTCGTCGGATCGAAGCTTTGAAAAGATAGTATGGGGAATCGACGGTCTCTCCTCATACCCCAGAGTTGCACAGTTGTAGGTTTTTTTTCCTCAGCTATTTATCTCTGTATATCGTCCGGAGACAATTTTTCTTCGTGAGATCGACAGTGTTCGCTTCTGATTCATCTATATTTGATATCAACCCATGTTGGTGTACTTCCATTTAGAACTCTCGTATTTCCGCAAAGCAGTCGTTTTTTTCGGTGTCTCCAGTTAAGTAAATTTTATGCCGATCTCCTTTGACCTCTTTTGCGTTCATTTCCCAATTCCCAAATCTTAACTTTTATTACACAGCCGTTTCCCGTCGGTAAGCTATTGCCCATCCAATTCTACTGGGTTTGAATTGTCTCGCGATTAGATTTTTCCACGATTTTATTGTCACGAAAGTACCATCGAGTTAAAGAGCTTCGAGCCGAAGTAACATCGGCGTTATTGCGATTCCACGCGGTCGATAAGAATTTAATCAGAAATGTAGTTGCCTCGGGAATGATATCAGATGAAGTTCTTTGATAACCTGGCGAAATTCACCGCACTCAACGAAGGTCACACTTCCTCGGCGTAGTCACGGTGGATGGGTCTACCTGCTTTAGCGTACCAGGAGAAACTGTACTCTGGGCAACATAACTGGTAGCTGATGCGATTATCTTTCGCTCGCACGGTTCGCATAGCACACGCAATTTATCTTGACCGGCGAGTCGGGCGCTTAACTCCATTGCCCCCAAAGGATATCGCGCATCTCCGCTACGAGTCTTCCCTCCCGAGAGTCAGTCCAACGATTAGATTATCGAGATCGGTGCATGCTGTGTGCGTCTACCCGGAAGAGAGAATATTATCGCGCTATAGCTGTGACTCATGTGGAATTTGCTCGCACATGGTAACACGACGAATGGTACAGAAGATGGGAAGGATATCCACTCCGAGCAGTTAACACGTGACCACTAATAACCATAACTACCGAAACATTTAATTATTTGTTTTCAACGATCTTCCTATCATTTCATTACCATTTCTGTCCTCACGGCATTCCTACGAATTAATGTTCATCTCTGGAATTTAATCGCTTTATTGAATTTGGCGCGGAAATTCAGCACCTATCGTTTTCAACTCATTTCCCTTCTGCACCCTAATAATCATATACATGTTTCGCGATCTTTTAAAAACTGTTAATTAGTGATCTATAAATAGCCCTTCTTATCATTATCCAACAAATATCATCAACAAATCTTCAGATCTTACTGCAGATCGTCCTATCATCGATTCTCTTTATATGCACTCGCGCTTTACGACGGAAGTGAATTCCCGCAAGTTTCCGCTCATTCCCCTCCTCGCACTTTATACTCCTATTCCTATCGCATTGCTCCTCGTGCATTACGAGCTCCCGCGGTACATCAACTGAGCTTCTCTATACATATATATGTATATATGTATCTGCTGTGCTGCGGAGCGTCGCGGGTTACCGGATACCTAATCTAATCGAATCTCCAATAGCCGGAATGGAATTCGAGCGTTGAAAGACGCGCCTCGCAATCCGGGGCTCGCGTACATCGGCCAATACCGAGCACTTCTCACAATTATAGCTAAACGTCCTTTAGCTTTTTTTTCTCGCTTACTTTTCCACTTCTCTTTCGTCTCTGTAGGGTATCGCGTTACATTCAGCTATTACAATTATGATTATCATGCACCTGTGAATCGCACGCACGTATACATTCGTAGCAACTTCTGCGTTATACATAACTCCGTTCCATTTCGCTAACGAGCTGAGTACCTCCGACAGGGAGTATCGCGATGGTACAAGAGTGAGATTTTCCGGGTTTATATTCGCGGTGCAGCAGGGCAAGCGATGCTGGAATGATGGGACTATCAATTCTCACTGCTCCGTGACTCCAAGATCGCGCGCGCGCGCGCAGGAATTCGGTTCCAAACGAATGCAAACATACCGGGAACGTGCGCGATTATTTAACACACGAACTTTGACGACGGACAGCCGCGAACAACGCGCCGCGATGTATGCGCTCGAGAGCTTTCGCGGAATATTATCTTCGAAGCGAATTCTCGTGAATCATGTAACTAACATTTGCAGTCGAGTGCGCGCATTCGTGCGTAGATGTTGAACAATTTCAATCAACTTTGTCGTCGAAAAAAAAATTTCTCGTTTTGCTTCATAGAAATACGTGCAAATAATTTTTCTCTTCGTTCTTATTGAAGCGTTACTAATAGACGAAAGAATGAGGATATTTTATATTTTTCAGAGAATTATTAGGTATTATGCGATTAGATTGAGAAAATCGAGAAAAGATCGATAAATGGAAGGAGCGCGGAATTATATTACAATCGAACGAGGATTTTCTTTCGAATTTTTCTGAGTGCAAGTGATAGCGATTAGGGATTTATGCGTGCGTATGAATTATATGCGACGTGTATCTTTAGATGAATTCATATACATAGACACATTTATGTATATATATATGTGTGTGTATAGAGGTATAGGTATTATATTAGATATCTTGGAGCGTTCCATCTCGAAGACGACGGTACCCGTTTACTCGGGCCATCAATAACGTCGATAAATCGCTCGCTAGCTCCGCAGCGCTCGCGGGACTTGGAAATGGAAATACAAGAAATATAAGGAGAAGAAGATATCGCCGGCCATAGAGAAGCAGCAGGTTCTCCAGAAGAATTATGCAACGAGCGAAGCGTCAACGCTTCTTTTTTCTTCTGCACCTCTTTCGTCTTCCTCTTCCTATACCCGGTTTAACATTTTCTTTTTTTTTTTTTTCCTTTATTTTTAATTCTATCTCTCGTCTTTTACATAACATCGATTAATATTATTTTTATCTTATTTTTTGCGGATTTAAAGACGTCGAATGGTTGAATAATAGATCGTGGAAACGAAGATTGCCAATCGTTGTATTAGTTGTTGCAGAAAAGTTCATTTTAACGTTTCTTTCACGCGCTCGACGGATTAATATGTTTCTCGACATCGTCTAACACTTATTCTCTCACGCTGAACGCTCTCGCTCTTGGCTTCCTGAGATAACGAGGACTGCCAACCGCTAACATAGCTCCGAGGATTTCTCGCGTGCAAAACCCCTCGATTCCTTCCTTTGGGATCGTAGATTCGGGGTTAACCGGAAAACCACAGACCGACGAAGAACCTCGAAGCTCGCGCGAGCGTCTGATAAAATAATCGTAGCTGATAAGGCTAAAGAGTGAGAATCGATCGGCAACACAGACGTGTTCGTGGATTACTCGAGAATATAACCGGAAATCTAAATACCCTGACTACAGCATTTCTTGGTGGAACTAATAAGATCGGCATATCGTGAAAATAGCTCCAATAAATCGCTCCAAAAAAAAGAAAAAAAAATCCGTATCGAAGATTAACATCTTTTACGACTCTATTTAATAGACAGATTAACAGTTATTCTCTATGTGTACTAAAAAACGCATTGAATCGATGAAGCATAACATAAATAGAGACTGCAGTATAATATTTATTGTCGCGTTCGAGAAATCGATAATTTTTTGTACAGTTGTATCTACTTAGCATCGAAAAAAAAAAAAAAAAATGTCGCACTTCAAGAGTTTCCCGCTCGCTGTGATTTACTAATTTTCACAAAGACAGTGATTACGCGACAGTACTCGACGTAGAGAGGGAGACTATGAGAAAGAAAGAAAAGGCTAATCAGTATTATCCGAGGCATGGATCTCTGACAAACGAGAGACAATTTGCAGTCGAAGCGGAGAGGTCTGCAATAAACACCGTGGTGTGTCGTAAAAGCTTTCACGCCCCACAAAACTCGGATGCATGCATGTGAATCTCTAATTGTATCCACTTTGGGGAGAATTATTTCTTGCAAGAATTCTACCGTACAGCAAAGTTTTCTCGCTAATTCTCATAAAATAACAGAACCAAAAGATCGCAAAAAAAAAAAAAAAAAAAAATTGAAAAGGAAGGTAAATAAAATTTTTTTTTAACGAAGAAAAAAGCTTTAAATTAGGTAACATTAGCCGTAAAATCATTGGCAATACAGTTAAAGAATCTTATTCGTGAGAATAAAAAAAGAAATAAAAATAGAAAAATTTCGTTTTAATTGGAATTGCAGTCATGAAAGCAAAACCGCTTAATGGAAAGGGTTACTCGGTACGTAGAGACCCCTGAGCTGTTGCACTTGCTCTTGTCGGATATAGCCGAGCGGCAAAGCCCTCTCCCCCCCCCCCCCTCCCCCGCCCCTCTGTAGCCCAGGTTGCTCGAAAATTTACGATGCCTGCTGGCGTCGCGTGTTTAACGCTGCACGGTATAACCCATATGGCAGTAGAAACGTAAACCGCGGCCGCGAAATTCGCGACTGCGGCATTTTAATGCACCTCCGAGCCTTCAACTATACCAGAATACTGTAATACTACATATATGTATATAATTATACACGTATAGCCCACCATTGCTTGTTAATTACGCGCGCGGTTTGTATGAATACGTAGTACGGTTATGCCGCACAGTAAAAGGCGTAAACATGCGTATTCTATATAGTTACATCGCCCCGAGATTCTCGATTAAGCTGACGTCTAATGTGCTGAAAATTATTCACAACCGTTGTGAAATGAAATTGCGCAGTAGATAGAATTAGTGAGAGAAAAAAAGAAAAAAAAAAAAAAAAATTGGAATCGGAATGTTACGATTGAATTGACAAAGCGGTGCTCGCAAAAACTGTGGGAAAAAGCATTATTGCTACTAATTGATAGCGAGTTAAAAACAAAAAAAAAGCACCTAAAATTATTAGCGATAAAAATTTGTCGCGGCGGTTGATGTTCGGGTGTTCCTCGTAATCAATTTTTTTTTTTTATGTCCCATAGATGTATAATAGTAAAACTGCAACAGCATACGCTCTCGTTTACGCTCGAGACGGGGGACGTGAGCGCTCGTCTAAAAATGGAAATTGTGTCAGAGAGCCGGGCAAGCAAGCGACGAGTGCAATATGCATCGACTGTATGGCAGCGCACACAGTCGGGTAGTGTATCGTTTCTCGATGTACCCGACGATTTCCATCGTCACGGTTGTTATAGCCGAACTGTACACATACACATTCTGTTGTTACCTATATTCGCGTGTGTGTAAACGTAACACACACGCGAATAATGCGTACCAGTGGTACCTATTTCCCTTGGCGATTGGACGATATCGTAACGCGTGTAAGCAGTATTACACCTATGCGACATCTAATACGATACGGCGATCTCACAATCAGCAAGTAAACTTGCAGGTGTTTGGGTACACCGGAGGCCATAGTGTGACATAACGCCTGTGAATATAGAGAACCTGTAGCGACGAACTCACCGACAGGCCAGACAGGTATACGGATATAGAGACGGAACGAACTTCCGCGCACATAAATCGATCGTTGATTTGCATTTTTATTGGCTGTACGCTATCCTGCCAGCTTTCGGCACTGTCAAACCGGGTAGACTCGCGAGACACAGACGTACAGGTAAGCGAATGCTGAACAGAAGCGAGATGAAAGGAAAGTGGAAATACAGAAACGAAAAAGTAAAAAAAAAAAAAAAAAAAAATGAAGCGATATTTAAATTTAGATCGAAATACGGAAGATGATTTTTTTATGTTAAGGGTGCAGAGCGCCTTGAACTTCGATTTAATTGCTATTTAACGAGTGGCATTGAAAGAAAGTACATTGGTTGTGTATAAAAAAGAACGAAACATTTTTCGGAGCTTATAGTGCTGATTCCGAACCACGAAAAGGTACGATATTTGTTCGAATTAATTCATACATAAACCATAAAAAAAATACAATTCGTTCGTAAAAAACGAAAGAAAATTTATTTACGAAACCTTACAATTTAATTTATAAAATCAACGAGTTTTGATTTTCACAGTTTCGTAGTGTAGCGAAAGAGTTAAGGATGTTATGCAAACGAATTTGCAAATCACGACTCGATATCTCGTCTCCCTGACTATCGCCCACTCAATGATTCACTGTCCCTGACTTTAGCGTTTTTTCTCACATATCATACTTCTTTTTTTTTTTTTTTTTTTTTTTTTTTTTTTCGAATTATGACCACATTGTGTGTCCGTTCTCATGAATAAGATATTAAGGCTACTATAAGGAATTTTTCTGATGCAGGTAAGAGATAGCATAGTTTTTTTTTCCAAGGATCGCTTAGAATAAACGATCGCATCGATATAAATCGAACGAAGCAGCAATCCGTCCCCAATAGAAATTGTTTCAAGGATTCACGTTTTTCCTGTCCATCGATCTCGAATCACGTGTTATTATTCTCACGGATCACCTATAGATATCCACGGAGAATCGTCAAATAGTATCTACATATTCTGTATCTTGTGTGTGTGTCGGAGTAGTAACAATACTCAAGAAATATTATGTATACCAACGAGACGACGACGCAATACTTAAACTGTACAGAACGGGAGTAGAGTACCTCGTCTCGGCTCGGTACCCATACGATTATCTTACATCGACTCCTGTTTGCACTTGAGATTCCACGCGATAATGACTCATGCGTGTTCCAATAGCGTGAATTCGCACGCATGCCACGTCAGACTAATTAGCGATTACGGTGGCGCGCAAAACTTACGTGCGTCTTGCTATCGATTCTCGTCGTCGAAACTTTCGTCAAGATTTTACGTCACTCAATATTAATAACATCCGCAACAAAAGGTACATAATTAATTAATTTGCAGATTGTTTTGTCAGTAGTTTACGTACTAAAATTTAAAAAAAATGGAGAGTCACTAAAGACGATTCATAAAAAAGTTACGAAATTTCGATGAAAAATTTTGGACTTTTTGTTAAAAAAATTTAGAATAGATATTACAAAAACAAATAAAAAACATTTTTTTTTAAATTAGCGTCTGTAAAAACGCATAAACATCCATTAATAATTACGAAGACGTGACGGTTTCTGTTGTATTTTAAAATTTATTTATATATTCATGTGCGCCGCTGTTAAAGATTCATATTCAGATAAATAATAAGTTGACAATTGTAGTAATCGAATATTCAAAGCCTGTTGCGTGAAACCGACTATTCTGACCAAAAGGTTTCACCGTTCGTATCCGCGCTAAATTTGATATTCCATATTTTCTCCTCTCAACCTCATCCAATCCTCTATAAATTACACCTCGAAATCCATTTTAATTAAACCCTTTGACTCCGATTCTCGAACTTTAAATTTCATTATCCGACTTAGTTGCCGCTACAATATTATACAGTGGATAGGAAATCTGTTCGGAGGTCTGAATTTCACAGACGAAGGGTGTAGAGCTCGCGCCGCGCGACCATTCGGTTTCGTTGGACCCTCATCACATCGTGAAGCGGCAAGCGGAGTCTGACTCGCGGCGTTCACCGCGAAAATTAGCCCGGATTAATCGCTCCACCTGCGACGAACAACGGTTTACCAACTTTCGTTGTACGGCTACGGTTTCTGCCTGTGGTTCTCGGCTGCCGGACTCGCGTACAAACGAGACTGCAAACTATATATAATGCGAGAACTGATGCCCAACGCTACAACGTTGAAACTGTTCGTGTCACAAACCTCCGAAAGCGTAGGACGTGCGGTATGTCCAGAAAACGCTCGACCATGTCCGGGGGATTCCCCGAGTTGGTTGGTTCCTTCTCGCGCGTTCAAAATTAAATTCTCACGTCGGACCGCGGTGCGCGCTGGAAACTTTCCCCGCACGGATGGTAAAACTCTCTCGTCACCGTAATCGTAACGGGATTAAGCAACAAACGAATGAATAAAAACGTCGACGTCGACGGAAGATTCTCGTGAGATTAAAAACATTGAAAGGAAAATCGGATTAAAAAAAAAAAAAATTTATCCAAAAACTCGAAGTAGCTGCGAGTGGGTGACGAAAGATCGATTCTTTTTTTAATTTATCCATCGATTGTTCCTACTGCTTTTTTTCGCCCAGAAAATAGCTTTCTCCCTTTTCCCTCTGATCTCGTTTCTGTTACTGTTTTTTTTTTTGCTCTCTGTTTCGCCCTCTCGGGGAGAGATCGAGGGGCCACCGAGGCTGCAATTAAATCCGGAAGCACGGGACGATCGTTTCCTGCTGTTCTATCCTGGGCACTGTTACCTTCTCGCTCTCGGTAGAGGCTGCGTACGAACGTAGGTGAAGCATACATAGAGGCAAGCGAATGGGGAAATGAAAAAAGCTGGAGCAGCCGAAGAGTGGAGAGTGGCATGAGAGCCCTGTGGAGCAACGGTGCTCCACAGCGTATATATCTATATACGTATATACATATAGTATATTGTAGTTGTCTCCCTCTTTCTCTACCGGTACAGTCGTCTATATATACACAAGCGCACGTACTAGTGACCGGGGCGCCGAATTTGAATTTCTAATTGAACCGGAGAGAGAAATCCAATTACTAGGTTGCTTCTATCCCTCTATAGCCTGAACGCAAGTAGAAACTAACAGCGAGTAGATATAGCGACTCTATACGTGGGAAAACTGTGCGGATCTGAAATTTCACGATGATCCTATTCTGCAATCACTTTACCCTTTTCGGTTGAACAAGTATCGTTTCTATGAGTATTTTTTTTTTTTTTTTTTTTATGAATCCGTCGTCGGCACATACTTCATATCTTTGGTTCTCAGACATGAATTTTCGATCGTAATTTCGATCTTTAGTTGATTTTTTTTTTTTTTACTTTTTCAAGCATTGAATGAGAAAATGAGAAAATTAAGGATATAAAAGAAATGGTGTTGAAATTAATATTGTCGATCATGAGCCGTCAAATGGAGGATTAATTATTTAGAGAAGTGGTCGGCTATTCAAGCCGAAGGTTTCTGATCCCTGTGGCTATGCTTACCGCCCGCTTCGAGAAATCCACAGGTGCCGGCACGCGAAATCCTCTCATCCCTCTGCGCTGCTTTTCTCTCCTCTCCATCTCTCTCCCTCTCTCTCTCTATCACGATTCCGCTCACCCTGACCGCTCAAATAATTTCCACAGTTGCCTCCGCGATTCGCGGTGTTCACTCTCCGATGCATCGATTTCACAGCACTCGTGGTAACCTCCGTTATACCCTACGGTTATTCTATACGTACGGTATATGTATAGTATATAAACCGCTCGCCCGCGATTTTCCACGACTCCGTGGGAATTTCCTCGGGGAAATTAGTCGCCCGCGCGAGCGAGCATTCCCGTGAACGTAACCCGAACTCTATGAAAGGTAAGGTAGCAAGCAGCAAGCACGTAACTCTGTGCACAGGCACGCTTCGGCGGTTGACGATTCGTCGATTCAGTTAAAATGCATCACGATTCGTGCGGTTTTCGATGCTATATAATCGAGACGGGGAGGAAGCAATCTCATGAAGAAGAATGAACGAGAAAATTTATTTAAAAAATCGAAGAATATCGAAGTTAAGTGGTGAAAATAATAAAAATCATTTACTTTTTATAAGAGTCCTTTAACTATTGATTTTCCTTTCGATCGATCACAATGTCGGTTTATCCATCCGTTCTCTCGTGTCTCGATAGTCAGAAGATTACGAGTCTCAACGCAACGTTCGAAAGGAGGGAAACAACGAGCAAGGGGGAGGTGAACGGGCGTGCGAGCCGCTAATTAAGCTCTCGTTAGCGTTAGTTCGCGACCAACAATAGCCTGGCAGGGTCTGTGTAAGCGTAACAAACCGTGGAAACGGGCGCGACGGATCGAGTGAGAGATGAAACGGTCGGTCGGGCCGAGGGGGCGGGTGGGACATCGAATTACCGAGGGTTTAGGTTCGCCTGGGCGCACAGCGTTAACGGGCATTAATCGTTCACGCTCTCCGCCGTCAGAGCGTCCTCTTCTTCGTTCCTCCTCGTCCATTCGCGCTCTACACAATCGTCCCGACTCATCGCACCCCGCGTACCGACGGGAGGGGGGGAATGGTAAACTCTTGGTGCGATAACACGAAACTACGTGAGAGTTTGAATCCTGAGAGAAATCCGATCCTCCCTGAACACTCGTACACGAGTTGGGTTCGCAATGCTCGCAATGAACGGTTTGTATTGATTGGAGGTACACGAATGTTATCGACACCAGAGATACAACGATATATTCGTAGATTTTCGATAAACATTCGTAATTGTTACGTGACGCTTTTTTACGAGCATTTAACTCTTTAATTATCGATCTAATGGTATTTTTACAAGAGAACTTATTTGTAGAGCATAACATTCTCTACGTTAAAGATTCGCGAGGTTTTTCGCGCAAATAAGCATTAATGTACGATTAATAACATTTGCCGTCGACGCTTTGATGGTACGGAACAAGACACCACCCAACTTGATACTCTGCGAATCTACACGCACAACTAACCTGCTCTCGGAGAGCTGACTCTCTGGGTAAGAGAATCTAAAAATATCACTGCCGTATAGTTTAAAGGGTTAAATGAATTCTAAGAAGATTCAGAGCTCATTCGTCATAAGTTACAAAGGCGGAAGTGAAGCGATGTGTGTTGATGACGGAGAAGTGAATGAACGCCTACGTGTATATGCGAATGCGTATATATTCGTATAATGGGAGTGAGACAAAGAGCGGATAATCTAAGAGGTAAGGAGAGCGAACGAGGCGACACTACGAAAGCCACCGTTCGTACGTGAGTTTTTCACTGTGTATAGAGGGACACACGGTCGGTAGAACTGTATGCAAAGTACTTGCAACATTGTCTGTAATAGAGGAGGGAACTGGCTGGCCACTCGGGCGAATAATCGAGCGGCCCTACTGGTATCTCTCTCTCTCTCTCTCTCTCTTTCTCGACGTGTGGCCTTATTCGTCGTACGTACTATAGACGTTACAACTATAGCCACGTATGTACGTGGGCACCGACGCCGACTCACTGACGGTTCGCCGGTTGCCTCTTCTAGTTAGCCAGTCGTCGTACTTGCAGTCGACTCGGGTCCAATGTTCTCCATTCCCTGTGTTATCCTCTGTTCTTCCTATTCTACTACTATTGGTCTATAGACCAATACATATCGAGAACAACACCTATCTATACATAACCCTCTTTCGACGCTCCGTGTATCGTAAGCTGAATTTACCAATTCAACGGAACATCGATACGAACGGAATTAACCCAACTATCCGAATGATGACTCCAAAAAATGATGCCACGTTTGAAAATACGGAAAAAATCGTCAATAGAAGATAAATAAAAAAACTTGTTTGTTATTGAGTGTATTGGTGAGTGATGCATCGAATTTTAACGATGTTATCGTATATTTCCTAATTTGTAGAAACCACAAGAAGATTGGATGATTTATCGCTCAACGTGGTCTTTATGTTGAATGGATCCCTCGGTAAAAGTAAAAACCTTCCAAAGCATGAAGAATAGCGCGTAGGATGCAATATATATTTAGATACTGAGGTGTTTGGCATTACCCGCTGTTCGCCATTACCCCGTTCTCCCCTAAACGAGAACGATATCACTGTCATTCGTTTGCCTCTATCCTCCTCTCATCATCTTTACAACGCAGCAGAGGGTCTCATCATGTACTATATACGGTCCCATCGCGATGCTGCTTCTGCTAAAGATCATCGTCGAACACTCGGGGACCACTTCATTCTCGGTTCTCTCTACAACTTGAAGAGTCGACGATGCGACCCTCGAGAAACCTTCGGTTTCCTCATATACATATATCCTACCGCTTACGCCACGCAGTTAAGAGCTGAAATATCGTTTTATTTTACGTGTTTCTTTTTTTTTTTTTTTTACAAACTCTCCATACACGAGTATCTACTAAAAAAAATGATGAAAAAAGAAAGAAACGGATAGACAGACATCGCGCGCGAGTGAAATAAAAATTCTTCGAGAAAGTGCGAGATGTGGAAAGCTTCCGGGATGAGCGGGAGCCGTGTCAGACGGATAAGAAGAAAGAAGAATAAGAGGAAAGCGTCGAAGAGTATCGAAAATGCTTTGTCGACGATCCCGGAGTATACGCCGGAGACGACGAGGAGCCTTCGAACGTTGCATGGGAAAGTGGAGGATTTCGCGCACGAGCCCGCCGCGTAACCCCGAGACCCCTTTCGAGACTCGCGAAAAGAAGCGCAAATTTTTTTTTTTATTTTTTTTTATTTTACCTTCACTACAATTCCGTTCGATCTCTCGTTCGAATGCGAAGAAGGAAGGTAGATACAAGCTATCGCTTCCACCTCCCTTTGGTACCTTTCCTCTTTCCACCAGGAAAACTCGCGAAAAATTTTCTCGGCGAATCTTCGATTCTTTGATGCGGTGGGGGGGCGACATAGAGGGTCTATACGTGTGGATATACACTATATGCGCGGTAGAAATATCTATGCGAGTAGACAGAAGCCCCGGAGTGTGTGCGCAGCGATACAAGTAGCATACGAGGTTTCAATATACGAAAGAGAGCATAGGAAAGAGAACCCGCCAACGTCGAGAAGTTTCTCGCTTTTCTCCGTCTCTCTTGCTTTCTGTTCCAGCGAGAAATCGCACACGAGAGCCTGCTGCGTATATTCCGAAACGAAACAGGAAAAACCGCTTCCTCTTCCGTATGTGCGTTTCATTCGTTGCAAGTATAAGATACTGCTATATATATAACCTTTACTGTACCGGATTCCGAGTGCAGAAGCTCGCTTCGGAACATCTTTCATGCAACTCTGCACCCGTCTTCTACTTCCGCAATGTAACAAATTGAACTCCTGCTTATTTTTTGTTATCTCTTTTTCAATAAATATCTGATGGGAATAGTAAATTTAAAAAAAAATGAAATTTGATTTTAATATCGAAGTGACTCGACATAAAAAGTGCATATTTAATTGAAAAAAAAAATTTACCTTTTTTTTTAACATCGAAAGGTATAAAACGCCTGACTACGAAGGGTTAAAATGTAGAAACTACAAATACGAATTTTAACTGTTCCGTGAGAAATCTCTCTTTCAACCTTTTCGAAAGATTCTACAGACACACGCGAGATATCTCGGGCTCTCGAGAGGGGCTCGAGGGTTCAACGTCAAAGTTCGTAGATATCGACGTAAGATACAGTAAGAACTGCTTGCAGGACCACCCCGAGGCACAACGTAGTGCATTGTGTGGCCTGCACGCGGGGCCATCAGCTGCAGACTCCCAGAGGATCCGCGTCTACAGCACTCGAGAGAAACAATATATAATAGCTCTGTACTGTTCGAAGTACGAAAGTTTTGTGAAATTCTGGAAAATCGCAGGATCCACAGTTATTTAAATCGAAACAAATATATGAAAAAAAGAAAAAAAAAAAAAAACAGCGATAATTTTTTTTATCGAAAAAAAAAAAAAAAAAAAAAAAAAAAAAAAAAACACGAAATCTTTATCCAAATTGGATTTATTCAAATAAATGTTGTAAGAGCGGCATAACGGTGCATTTCTGAATTCGCGTTTACCGTCGTGCAGGAAACGTTCATATAATATGCTGCAGTGTTATACGTTGCACTCGTTGCATCATTCATGATGCGACGATGCGCGAGGGCCCCGAGCTCCGTATTTGGAGGCCCTCTCATCAGACGAGAGCGGGTCCCCTCTTTCATATCTGCTGTCGCTCGCGCCGGCTTCGGCTGTACACAGCTTCGCGTTCATTAATCTTATAAAGCAATCCCCGTGGCTCTGGCCTCTGTGAAATGACCCAGACGCAGAAAGTAACGTAACAGGCGCACGAAGCGAAAGCGAAGACGAAGGAGGAAGGCAAAGAGCTCTTTTCATTCACGTTGTAATTATCGATAATTACATCGATTTTTATGGCCATTTAATTGTTCGTACGTAGACGAAAAAAAATATGTTTTATCTTATCGAAGCTCAACTTCCCGGTGAACTGTTATTTACGGATCGAACTAATGACTCAATATTTGTTTTTAATTAGAAAACGTTGGATAACATATCGAATAAACGATTTTTCACATCGCAATAACTTTAACCTTTCATTTTAATAGCTCTATAGAATAAATACGTTTGCAAATGTTCCAAACTTTTTCCTCCAAACCTTAATCCTAGAAAACCATACGCACTTTTGCATCCCTCTTCAAACCTTAATAGCATATAAACGATATATGTGTCGTAATACAAATTTTTGATTCTAACATGTTAATTGGTCACGAGATTCGATGAAAAAGATAAAACTTTGATTTTTTTAACGCGTATATCATGCGTTACACAGGTAGGTGCGTAATTTCTCGTTCAGATTGCTTGGCACACTTTACGCCCGGAGAGGACGTACGGGAAAGGAAAAGAGCCCGAGAGACTTTCTTCGACAATGGGGAAGTGTGTCGGAGTCGAGACGCGCGTGAGCATTACGAGTAAAGAAGAGAGGAAGGGACCCTTTACAATGGCCGTAGCGTGAAACGGTATACGCACACGTACCGTACTCGCGTGCACTCGCGACCAAGTGCATTATACTCTCGAGAAGTGCGGTTCCAGTAACCGCAGCCAGGCACCGCAGAACATCAGTGGCACATGGCAGTCTGTATACATAGAATACTACAGCGTAGTACGTGTGGCATTGTGTGTACTGCTGTACTACTGTAGAGTCACTGAGACGAACCAGGCACCCTTCCAGAAAGGCTGTGTGTGAAGCACCACCAGCGGCAGCAGCAGCGGGCCCTCCGGCATGGAACGAAACCCAGAAGAGGGCAAAGGGACGAAGAAAGAGAGATGGAGAGGATATCTCGAGAACGTTCTAAAGCATCGTTGCCGCCCTTTTTTTGTGTGCGTGTCCCTTCTCCCCTTTCACACCCAACACGGAGTCAATGACTACAGTGGCCCATTCAGAGGTTACAATAGTATAGGAGAGTACTATACTCCCAAAGAAGGGTAAAAAAAATAGCGTGTTAATAGGCGAATTATAAGTATCGCGCGAAATGTTGACAGAACGAACGAATGGTGAGGGCGATTGGATATAATGAGGAAAGAACATCTTCGCTTAAAAAAAAAAAAAAAGAAAATTGAAACGCTACAAACGCTGGTGGAGGTGTACGCCTACGAAGCGGGTTTGACCTGTGGTACAGTGAACAGACCGTACCGGGCCGTACCTGACTCTCTACCTCTCGCTTTCTATCGGTCTCTTCACCTCTCCGGGTCATTCGGACGACCACTTGTGACTCCGAACGAATTTAAAATAAATATTTCCATAGGAAAGCGTACGCGCAAGAGATACAAGACTTTTGATGCTGAAACTTTACCGTTTCGGAATCCAATTAAGTCTACAGAATCGCGAAAAACCGGAAATGCTGTATTACAAGTTAATTACAACTCGATAAGACGGAAAACTCCATTTTTTTTTTAGTTTAAAAATGTTTTTCGTGGTATGATAAACATTAAGGTTCTGCGTTTCTACTTGCCAATTCATACTCCGCGTAAACAAATTTCCGACACCTCTAACTTATTTTATTTCATAACAATAACGATAATATGATGTAATCTTTTTTTTAAACAAATTAAATTTAAAAAAAAATAAAAAATAACTGCTATTCTTGTGCACGTCGATTAAACTTTTTTTATTCGAGTCTTTTGATCTCTTCTTCGTGACGCAGAACCCATTGGCTTCACGGAGACGTGGCAACGTTGCCGGGAACCTGACCCTGTTACCACATCCCATCTTGTTTTCTTGCCATATACCCGAACCCTCTGTTGCCCTTTTTTTTTTTTTTTTTTTTTTTCTTTCCATATTTTTTTTCTTTCATCGACCTCACTCCGTCTTTTCGTTTTCTTTTTATATATCTTTTTTCCTGTTTCTTTGCGCAACGCACCTACAAAGCGGACGACGCGTGTTCATCATCCATAGAGGAAGGTTTGCGAAGCTGAGGTACATTGGATAGACGCGGTAGGCAGAAAGATTGAGATAGACAGCTATAAAAAAAAAAAAAAGGGGGCAAAAGAGAAATGGAGCTCGAGAAATGGAGAGTGATGAAAAACGATAAAATAAGCTTTCGTTATCTGATATATCTCGTATTGTACAAATATTTACTATCTTCTTCTCTTCCTTTATGTATATACCTATATATATATATATCTCTCTCTATCTGCTCGTTAAATAATACCGAAAGACAGGACAGACGCGAAATTGACGACATCACCCTCGAGTCCACTCGATGTCGTTGCTATAGCGATTCGAGGGTTCGTGGAAGAAGTGGGATGAAGTGGAAGACCATGGAATTTCTCCAGTCTTCGCCTCAACGAAGTTTTATATCTATACAAATATGATAGGCCACCTACTCGAATTAGCAGAAAGAAACGGGCGAAAAAACGTATCCCGAAATATAGAGTGTACGCGCCGAGAAAACGATTTGTGAGGACAGCTCAGGTGATATGTTATTACCGACGGAGTGCGATACACATAAAAGAAAAAATTTAATTTCACAATAATTTTGTTAGATATTATTTGTTTTTAGAGGAAAAAGTGTATTTTTTTCAAGGGAATTAATGACAATATCTTTTTTCCTTTCCTTGTTGCATGATTACGGAATATTATTGGCTAAACGCGTCATTCGTCTGATCACATAACCAGTGTCGCTCACTCAGCGGGTAAGAATGAGGAAGGAATATAAAATAATGATAATAGCAATGATATTATCCAATCAGAACGGCATATCAATCAGTGACATTTATAGCCACGTGCTCTCGTACTACTATGAAGCAACAATACAGTATAAAAAAAAAAAAAAACGTCTGAGATCTCGTAACCGTGCGTCACGCTCTCTTCGCGGTAAAAACAGCATGCATTTGCGAGAATTTAGTCACACAGGCGATGAGATCATGTGAAAGAAGATGCCGAAGGATAGACATAATACCGGTTTGTCTGGTCGACGTTATAATTCGTTTATCGAAAATAACTTCGAACTTAAGTCAAACAGAATCATAGAAATTGTTTAAAATTGAAGCAATTTTTACAGAGATAATTGTGCAACAAATTCAGTAATTTAATACATTATTGGAAAAATTCTCCGTTTATAGAAGATGTTTTGAATGTTTCAATATTATATTCGAATAATGCGCAGACGATAAATTTTGTGACACCCGGTATATTTATTCGAAAGTAAAAAAAATTCAGAGAAGGTGATGTCATCGAGTGGAAAGACAACACATGTGATATCGACCGATCGATCTATCGATTGGAGCGTTCAGTGTCAAATTAATCACTCACCGTGTATACAAGAATCAAATAAAAAAAAAAAAAGTCAAGAAAAAAAAACGCAATGACGCCGCGACGTCTCGACGAGAAAGCGTTGGTACCTTTCCACCCCTTCCGCGTTACGCTCGACGCACTTCGTTCGCTATTTTATATTTTCATCGGACTCAACGATGCACGACTGTACGAGCGATAATCGATATATATACATACGGAAAAGTACGACGATCGGACTTTGCAGCCTTCAAAGAAGAATAAAAATCCCACGTGAAACCGTCACGTCTTACGTTGAAAGCAAATAAAGATCTGTGCCATCGATTAAACCGTAAATCTCGTTACTCACTATTTCCTTCGTCGTCCTCTATTCCCTACTTCCTTTCCTATTTTTTTTTTCTGTCTCTGTATTTATACGCAACCCTTAGACCCTTCGTAACGCTGTTCTTTCTTTCTTTCGCTGTTAATAGCCCGTCGTTTCCTGAAGCTGATACTCTTCAGTACACCGCATTGCCCATAAAATCGAAAGAGTATTTCGTACTGATTTTACTTTAGTTCCAAGGTACTCGTAAACATCCTGGAAGGTCTGGAGTTCATCAAGGATAAAGGAACGTCAGGATAGGTCGGTATACTACAAACGTGAGTCCAAAAAAAGACGAAAAAAAAATCAATGAAATCCATCGTTCAAAAAGATAAGTCGTTACGATTCACGGTTTCGGTTTAAAAACGGATGTTCTTCCGCACTTTTTTGGTGCGGAAACCATATTATCGCCCCTTAAATCGTTTTCCCATTCGTTTAACCAAATGAAAATATCAAAATAAAATATAGTATGTAACGTTAACTATACCGTAAATGGCAAGAACTAGAAACGAGAGTTCAATCAACGAAGAAGAAAAAGCAAAAAAAAAACAACATTGTCTTCTACGTCTACCAGTAATTATCGAAAGTCAAGGAGGCTACTAGCTACGTGTACATATATAGCGTTACGTACGTTTATACTAAGAATTCTCAGTACGGCGTGTGTTATAAGCCTTTGCAGTTGTCGATATCTAATAAGGTCGAGCGATCGAATCGTTTCTGCGCGGTAACAAACGGGGCCGCTACGGCCGTCGACGTCTCTCAAACGATAAACGAAATTTATCACGGTCGAGTAAAGCTCCCAATAGGTGATCGTATCTCTCTCTCTATTTCCAAGTGCCCGTATGCGGATAATTAACTTGACTCTACTCTTGATAACTGGAGAATTACGTCGGAAACGATTAAATCGCCGGGGCTTTCGAAATGATAACATTTCAACGAAAAATAAATAAATTCACCGTACAAAGAACAGTAACAATAGAAAATCGATGTATTTATTGGCTAACAATAAAATTTAAAAAAAAACATCGCGACTGACGTGTCTACGAGACTTCTATGAAGGGCGTGGGGGACGCCTGCAACATCTGCGGAGACAGATGTTTTCGCTTGGCGGATAATCATCGACATCAGCACATCCGTGAAGCCCTGCTGCTGCTGCTGTCCATGTGCCCTTTGCAGTTGCTAAAGCGCCGAAACTTTAACCCCCCCGAAATGACGAGATGTCGCCATTTGGCTGAACGCATACAAATTTTCGGTCAAACCATACATCATGTATCTAGTGGTATTTTACACGAGATACCATTTTTCGCGGTTAAAGATAGGATACGGCGGATGAACTCGATGCGACACGACCTTTTGAGTTCAGACATTTGACCGAAATAAATTTTCCCGAATAAATGAGGTCAGTTCAAGATTTGTCAGGATAAATGAAGGTTAGCAGACCTGACGCTCTCAGCTTACGTCTTGTTGCCATTTACGAGTACTATACACATCCCGGTATTCAACATCGCGATATTATTGATTCTTGAACCACTTGGACCTACTTGGCTGTTCAAATACCAGGAACCTTCACGTTCGCCAATCCGAATTTTTTGTACATTTTGTCCCGTGGAGTTTGATACATTCATGACATTTGCAGTATTTGTCTTAACCCAATCTTAAAATACAATATGATAAATGATCTTCCAGCCGAATGACCTTTAGCCCAAATACAATTCTCACGAATAACCGATGAGCCACCAGAGAAGTCCATAGGATGCATGTTGTTGCGAACCGAATCAGCAGAAGCGGATGAGGCTAAATCGTCGTTGTCGACCAGACACTGAATCGGATTTCACCTTCTCCTTCACTACCGGAATTAGAACGTGATCGATGACCCTTCGACGAGCTAGTTGTCTCGTTCATCCTTCTGTATATATTCCCAACCAGGGCGACCCACTCCTGCCGCCGTTCCTGCAAGCTTCCTCTCGTTTCTATGTACTATGATGCCCGGTTACTGCTATTGGATAGACCCAGTTGCGAACCTGATTTCGGCCCGGTGACCAAGACTAATTGTGTTTCGCGAACGGGGTGAATCTGGAGAGAGAAACTAACGATCGGGATAGATGGAGAAGTTGCGATGGTGGGTGAACGGATGAGTTAGAATGAAATACGGAACCAACCAATAGCCGGAAAGAAAGCTCGTTCTGCTAGCCCAATAGCCGTGGTCTGTCTGTCTTTGAAGAATCCTCGTGATCGCTCAACAGTGATGAAGTTGAACGGGGCAAACGGGGAAACGCTGCAGGAGAAGTGCAAAGAGGAGAACGCAGGAGAATTCTCCAATTTTCTGCCACGAACCGGACCGACTGTTGTGTCAGCACCCTCTGCCATCGGAACCATCCTTTATACAGGAGGAAGCGAAGCGGCACCACACGGAGAAAGGGGCTCATGGTGGATGCATGGCCGCGAGGTTCGTTCTGTAGGGAACTGATTTCACCCGTCGGTGACGAAGACTAATTACGTCCGTAGGGAAAGAAGAACTGAGTGATTGAGAAGAAGAGAGGTCCAGTGAGGGAGATGAATGTAATGATTGAAAGAAGTCGAACCCTCGAGGCTGCAGGCATGGGATAGATCAGATTCACTGATTTCATTCGTTAGGGGTTGGATTGCGAATTGGAAAAAGACGGCTATTATAGATAGTCCTAACGGCAACCTATGATCCTGGCAAAGCGGAAATTGTCTTGGATCAGGCTGTCCGTTAATGATCCGTATAGCGGACCTGATTTATTGAAGAACGAAATTGGCGTCTAGGGTAGTAAAAAATAGAATTTAATTTTGTTCACCAATGAGAATTTAACATCATATATCAACAATGGGACAGAAAATTAGAATTTCGCATCACAAAACAATTGAATTAATGCGGAAATCAAATTTGAGACATAACAATCTGCTGATCTCCTTTTACGGTCCATTTTCACAGTTTCTCGTTCATAAAATTGCTATATAACTCGAATTGAATTGACAAATTCAGTCCATTCAGTTACACCGCGTGAAATACACACAGGTATACCGCACTAACAGGAGACTCCAAATTCAGAATTTAGACTACAGTTGAGATATATAATAAGTATAGCTTCAGAGTTTCGATTAAATTCGGAAACTTCGAAGCGACAGAGCGCGGCAGTGGGTAGACGGCCTGTAGGGTTTGAAGTTTCGTGCACCGCTGGTGCACACTTCTGTTGCTACGACTGTGGGGTTTCCACGACTTGCCAATGGTAAAACGAGACGAATTTCGAGGCGCGTTAAAGGGGTGTTAAGATATTAAATCCAGCGAGAAGGAGAAGTAGTCAGCGCGTACCCAGAGTGCAGAGCTACCGAGCTTCGAGGTTTCCCCAACTAATTATAGAGTTGAGTGCAACCTTAGCCCGAGCAGCAATTGATTTAAGACTTCAGCGGCAGCTGCGGTGGTGGGTGGGATAGCGAAATTGGACGGGAAATTTGCCTTCCCGCACTACTCTCTCTCCCACTCTCGATCGTCTCTCTTCTCCTATCCTACACTTTTGCTTCCACGCTGTGTTCCGTCCTATACCGTCGTTGATGTATTCCTCGCCCTTTTCCTCATCCCTCAACAGTCGACGCTGTGTCGTTTACCTTAGGGCTCGTTCACCTTACCCTTTTGACGCACTATCCTACCCACTTTCGACCAATTTTCTCCAAGAAAATTGAATCCCCCAGGTATAGGCGGAAGCACATGCTCGCGAAAACGGGTCTATATTTAAGATTTGCTCTTTGAAAAGACACCCGCCAAGCGTCGAAAAATGATGTGATACTTACATTCGACGAAAGTTTGATCCCACGGAAGGGCTTTTTTTTAAATCTTAGATAACCGGAAGTAGTCTTACCTGAAACAAAGAATCGAAAAAATCGTTACGATCATATAGCGCAGATATGAATATCGGCAAACAAAAACAAAAAAAAAACCTATAGAAAGATGAATCCGAAAATACCGAAGCAAATGCAGAAATGTATATGTTTTGTATGCTAATTGTTTACACGTATGAAAAAAAATGATTCAATTAAATTTCGCTGCAGATATATATGTCAATGAAAGTATACACAGCAAATTTATCGGGTTTTGTTGATTGAATAAATAATTGGACAATGTTATGCAAGCGTGTAGTGAACGAAACTGACAAACGTGAAAATCCTCGGTACAGCGGGCACGAGAGCCGACTGCACCGGAAAAATGCTTTAATAAAAATGTTTATTCACGAGTGAACGATGGAAATGAAAATGTATATACAGGCTTATGTGTACATGCGCGTCTATATCTATATACATTATTATCAAACGTCCGGTTCGGTTGGTTGGACACGTCTGTATATATGTCGCATGTTGAATGAATCTCTCGTTTCGCCTCCCGCCCGCGCGCCTCGTAATTCAAACTCCGTTTTTTTTTTTAAACTTGTTTCATACATATCACCTCGTCACGAATGATATGCCTGCATAAAAACACGACAGCCATAAAATCGGTCACGATAAGAAATCATTTTCGGCTAATTAACACCCTCTTATCGCAACGGGTCGAAACTTTTTTTTTATCCTCACCAAATTTCGTAGTATTGAAAATGAAGCTTCGGGGCACGAAAACAATTATCTTATTCTTGAAAAAAATTATAAAAAAATATAAATGCTGTTCTCAAAATCTACTTCCCTTAATGGCATACGAACAAAAAATACCAAATTTTTTTCGGTGGGTACGAAAATATGTTTACATTTAAACAAAAATCCTTCTATCCCGTTACCCCAATCGGTAAAAATGTTGAATACATGCCACGCCGTCATTATTTATTTGTCGTGTCAGTATTGACGGCACCGGAAAAATTGAATAAAATCGAATTCATCTGTATCCAGAATACGAGAAGTTTCGGACGACCGCGTGTGTCGCGAGACTATGCCGGCCTTCGGGTCACGCTCGGCGAGCACAGACTCGTCACGAAGTCGATCTCGCGATCTGGCACGACGTTCTACGTGCCACCGAGATCGGTGCGGTATTGCCATCGAGTAGTGCATCGAGCGGCAGTGTATGAATTCATGCACTGCAGAGCCACGACACGACAACGACGGCAGCAGCGACGCGGATCGAATCCGTCGCTCGCAATTATCCCGGCGGGTTGTTAATGACGTAATCGATTGCGCAACAACGCTGAGCGACGAGCGTCGTCGTCGTCGTCGTCGTAGTCGTTCTCTCGTCCTCGGTATCACAGGGCGAATTATTAAACATTGCCATAGGTCGTAGCGGACGCTCGAGCGAGTCGTGCGGTAGGTCAGTGGTTCTCGATTCGCTTCGGACTGCATGAAGCAGCAATGTATATGGGGAGCGATAACTATTCTCAATGTTGAAATACGACTGTGTTTATTGAATCGATGCATACAATGTAACGTCTTGATTAATTTAGTACCAATAACGGAGCAAATGATTGTCGAAATTATTGATTTCCGTCATTGTATTCAAAAGGGGTTCAAACGTATTAAATACCGCGCATAAACATGAGACTGGGGAGCCGAATACGTATCTGGTTCTCTCGGGATCATGCATAACCGTTCAAATATTTCGCACACAAAAAATCATTAAATATAGATAACAAATAAATAGACTAAATATATCGATGAAACGAAGTTATTGACTTACTTAATATTTTTCACACATCTGGTAATGATTCATCAACTCGTTCGATTGATATTGTTACATTTACGCGATCATAGAAATATATGAACTGTTGCACTTTCAAGAGTTCAACTACAGCTATTTCCGCTTTGAATTGTCAAATTCGATCATCGCTTTCAACAGACTTCAGGTTGTGTTTAACAGGTAATACGAATAATGAGTTAAAAGGTAATTCTTCAGAGGATTAACGACCTCGATGAACATATACCTATTTTGGAATGGTCTTCTATAGAGAGTTATACTACAGACGACGTCTACTGCTTGGCCACAGCATTAGTCGTAGGTCACGGCATTGCGGAGCAAACGGGCTTTCTATAGATTTCTAGAGTAGCCTCTGCTTCTCCTCGGCTCTAGAAATAACGATGTCGAACTTGTACTCTAGCGCCTTCCTCCCTTCCTCACATTTCGAGTGGATAGAAATACATCGTCAAGGTCTCGAGCGATTCCGAGAGCTCACATTCGAGAGACTTTCCAATGGCTATCAAGCGACGAGCTTACAGTTTTTATCTTAAATCGTAGTCTTTCGTTTTCAGAAACTTTTTTTTTCATAAATATTTCATTATCTAATGCTCTATTACATTACATTTTAATTACTTGCTAATCAGCGCTAAAGTTCGCGCTCACCGTCTATAAGTTATATCCGAGAGTTTTTCGATATATAGGTCACCCATTTGTTACTATCAAGCTATGCTACTGTCGCATTCGTAAACTTTGCTGAATTTTGTCACCGCAGCATATAAAATGATGCTGAAAAATTTTCTATGCGCTGCGATGTTGGCCCGATTCTGGAATGTCTCCCAAGCGGATAGTCGCAAACCGTTGATACTCGCGATGCTAACACGCAATGTATATAGCTATATACATCTATCACGAGTAACTACATGGAGAATGTATACGTATCACTGACCATAAATATTAATTCCATAATTGGCCGGTAAAGTGATTTACGCTGCGCATAAAAGTTTCCGACATTATTTACAATGACCCGCGTTCTCACTCGTGAGTTTGGCTATAGTTCGGACGTTCGTATCAATCTCGAGATTTGTCGACTTCTCGTATTCTGCAACCTGCGAGTACTACTCGTGTCCTCTGATGCAGAAACCGCAAAAACTACCCTGCATCTTTGTTTTTTATGACATTTAAGGGGAAAAAAAAATAAAATGATATTCTGAGTTATAACCGTGTAGTCTGATGGCCGATGTACTTCATTCTCTATTGGATATATCTATTCGGGTACATTGTACCGGGAATTGCAAAACAATGCACGTACATTTTGCGTCTATGTCATAGCTACACAGGAAAGTTTACAATGGCTATAAAAGCAAATCAACGAGGACAGAGGTCACAGGAATGCATAGATTTATTTCTATAGCGAAATGGTAGATGGAATGTGACATAACTTTTAGATGTACGCGGCATGTTTGTAATTTTTTTTGTTTTTATAGTTTTTTATGACATGTGTACCCAAAACTCGCTTCATCGAAGTACAAAATCTGACTGAAATACTGAAACGTATGTACAACACATTCATACGGATTGGCTACATATAAATTCGAAGAAAAATAGCTACATACACATGCGATATCTTTACACTTATGGACCTTAGCGGTCGATACACGACAGGTCTCTCGATGCTTCTTCTATTCCCTCAACCGGCTTATCCATCTTCTTCCACTTGTATTTCAATGTACTTTTCTCAGTAAAATTCTCACGGTGGAGTTGCGAGGATGCGGAAATATTTCTCGACAGGCGGACTCGGAGCTTCGTGCTTCAACGCTAAAAGTGGTATAGTTGTACCGCTTCGAAAGGGTGAGACGGCGGGAGGATCCAGAATGGTTGAAAGGTTTTTCCAGAGCATCGTAGCTACCGGGAGTAGACTACAACCCTCCGCGATGGACTACTTTTCACCAGAAGGCTCAACTCCCTTTGACCACTTCGGAATAAAAATTGCCCTCTTTTACTTCACCAATCCTCACCGTACCCTATATTTTTCTTTTCGCATCTCTCCTTCGATTCGAATGTCAGGAAAAATATTTCCGATTGCAGAAATTCCTGTACGCGGATTCATCATCTACTTTGATTTCTTAACTGAACTTAATTAAAAATATTTCCGTCTTCGTTCGATTCAAATTTTTAAAAAATGTAGAAAAAAAAAATGACGAGTAGGAGAGTGGGATGAATTTACCAAGTGGACAAATGGTAAAAACACCGAAAAACTTGAACTTTTATAAAAAAGGAAAAAAAAAGAGCATATCGCTTAATAAGAAAAATAAAAAAATTGTGTCCACTGAGAAGCGTGTTGGCTGGAATATCGATGCAGGGATTAGAGATATATATGACCCGACGAACCGAATTCGAAAGCACTGGTGATGGTGTAAGTTGACGCGCGCACATACATATCGCACTAGGGGAATCAAGTTGGTACGCGAGTTGCGGTTTGATCGATGAAAACGATTTCGAATGCCGGTGGCAAGCTGCTCGACCATTTCGACGTATAGAGAGATGGAAAGCGAAGGAGCGAAGTAAAAAAAGAACGGCGATGATTCATCGCTGACGAAATCGATACTCGTTGCCATAGACGTATAGCCGCTACCGGTATGATCTGATTGAGATATCACGGTATGCTAGCGCTGGCATGAGGATCACAGTTTCCTCTATAGGATAATGTTTCGTCACTATTCCGCAACGTTGATATTTTCATTTATGTGATAATCATTTCCCAAAGTTCAATCAGTTTAGTGCCGCGAACACGACCCGGAAACTTGGTTGGTTCCCTTTACGTATTCGAATATTTTGGATAAACGCCCTAACCAATCCTAAGATCTCGTATACTGCATAATATCCAACGATTGGTTGGTGTACGAGTAGAGATGCATCAATGCAAAGGCAACGGTAAATGGTACAGCAGGGAGGAAGCTAGAGGCTACGTTTTCTCCGCCACAAAAGCACCGTAAATGCATCCGTGCGTAGACAGAAGGACTATCTAACAAGCTTCTCCCCGACAAAGACAGTGGCGCGAGTGAACCAACGGTAACTTGGTACTCGCACGCTCATTACGTGGAAGCGTGTAAGCCCGACCGCTAGTTTCTCATCCCAAGATACCCAGAGCCAACTATAACAGTAGCTACCCATAGGCATGCATGTACAACGTACATCCCCTTTGCGCTTCCATTTTGCTACTCTTTGGCTTACAACGCTCGTCGTAATGGAAGATAAGCAACCGCGTCTTTGCACGCAGCGGTGAGGTCGGATCTGCCCTACACGGCTCATAGAACGACCTAACCTAGAGAAGTGAAGCGGAGGAAAATAGAAGAGGAATAATGAGACCAGGCAGCGAAGCTGAATGAACCAAAAGAGGCCACAGTGAATGAATCGACGAGGGAAAATAGTACGTGTAAAGGATAAAGGAAGACGGATGTACAGAAGATAGAAACAGGAACAGAGAGATGCGGATGCCCTGGTACGAGCGATGATGCTGTGTCCTCTCGTACGACCAGCACCGGCCAACCAGCCACGGGATGTTACAATGAGCGTGACGTCACTTCCGGGATCCAGTGGCCGGAGAGTCGAGTAGGAAGCTAGGTCGGTAGGTTGGTAGGTAGCCAGACAGACGAAGCATGGATAGTTCCATGTACTACCACCACTGTTACCACCGCTGATACCAGTGGTGGACGAAGCATGGAACGGATAGACGAACAGAGCCGACGACCCGGCACATACACAGGTCGCTTTAACAAGGACACACCAACGTCCGACGACTCATTCGCAATGAGGCAACTTCTCTACGTGAGTGTCCAAGCGAAAGTACCCACATTGACATTAGTGATGGTAGAGATGAGCTAAAATCGACGGTACGGAGGTGACCGAGACGAGAGTTTCAGAAGGGATAGCAATTTGAAATTATGGATCAACGAGTTGGAAGATTGAAATAATTATTGACGGATCGAAGTAATAACTTTTTGGATAAGAGTTAAGTTTTGAATTAATTAAGTGTTATAGTCGATTGAGCGATTCTGTGAATAACTTTAGCAATTCTTCGAGTGGAATGGATGGTAAAGTACTCATAACCTCCAATTATAACGATTTCTGTAGGCAAAAATGATCGATTTTCCGAAAAAATTTCGTCGACACAAAAAATAGCAGACAACGTTTTCTGTGATTCTTTGACTTTCAAATCATGATTTCGTCATGTGGAAAAAAAAGAATGAAAGTTGGAACATCTACGCGCAGTTGTAATGCAATATTTTCCTAATCGGCGATAATACTGAATTTACTACAATATGTTTTTCGACACAAAATCGTCCCACACAGTAGACAGTTGCACAAGTAACTTGTCGGGAAGAGAGTCAACAGTGACAAAATACACGATTAATGATACTTTCCGTGTAACCGGAAATTACGGAATAAATATAACGAGTGGGACTCCGGTGTTAACGTTGATAGCTCCGGGACGTTCAAATAGCAAAATAAAGACGTCTGTCTCGACGTTCATTTATGTTTTGGTGATGTGTGAAGTGACGAAGAGAGTCTTCCACATAGTTGGGAAGGATACTGATGATTAAGTCGAGTTTCAGCGATGCCCGTTGATAAATATTCTTCGAATTACTCGGTAGACTAATTGGGAGGAGAGAAAAGACGAGGGTTTGCTCTGGAATGCCCATCTGGCTTTCGAGAACCCTCTGCAGAACTAAGAAAACGAATATTGGAGATAAAAATAAGTAATCATTGGAAAAGAAAAAATCGTCGTTGGACGTTATTACTCTGACGGAAGATGAAATATAAAATCACAACTTTACTAGTTAGGATAATAAATCACTAGCAATTTAATTTTGTGGTTCTACTCGAGGGAAACTGTTATTGTTATCATAATTGTAACGTTATTTTATTATAATTTTTTTGTCGTTTGTTCGTTGGCTCTGCATCGTATTCCAAGAATGTATTGCAAGATTAAATGTGCCGAATCGTACATAAGTAATCGGCTTAAAGTGGGGTTATTAAATACTAAGTAAATATCAAGCGTCTTAAATGATTCGAGTAGCGGAGTGGCGCGATAAGCACGCCAATGTGCACGCGTGTTATCACTGTCTTGTGTGGTGGTTTAAGTGGTTAACGAGAAACGTCCTGCGGCGACTTATCCGTTACTAATTATTAATAATGAATGAAACGGGCAATGAACGTTTCGTTTTCTTCGGAATTATCGAGCTCTCGTTATACGAAAGAGCTCTGGAACCAAAACAGACATTGTATCGCCGATAACGGTTAAGAATGTAATGATTGTTGAGCAACAATTGGAAAAATAACGCGACTCGAAGCAGCGATTTCTTAAAATTCATCAGCGCAGTATCTCGAACACAAATAAGGATCCCAATCGCAAAGCTTCAGCTGTGGATGATCCTAAGCATCAGCAAATCCATCCCCGCCATGAACCCTGCATTGGGGTGCCGTGAGGTAATTCAATTTATAATTGAAGGATTAAAACCATTCGGCAGTGAGAGAGAACGCGACGTGCGGGTTATATAGAAACGCCAAAGCGGCTGTGATCATGCCTTCACGGTGCCATCGCGTCTAGCCAACAGTCTGTTGGTCCGACTCCGTACGGGTCATTAGTACATCGGCGTATCGACCGTTCGTGGGAGCCCCGTGCCGTCACCGCACTACTACAATCATACCTACCGTTACTACTACCCTGAAAACTAGCGGAGCAAACCCCTCATCACTCCCGTCCCGCTCCATCTCTCTGCAGAGCCTCGTACGCTCACCCTTCCCCGGTAGTCATTAGGAAATACTCCAAGAGTCCATCCATTCACTGAAACGCGCGGGGGGTAACTCCTCCGTACACCGTACACCCCACCGCTCCCTCACTCAGGCAACTACCGTCCATTCGCGCTCCGCCATTTTTTTCCTGACCGACGAGAGCCCTCTTTTCCCCGTAACCAGAGATCCTGAACACGTTGCTTGGTCTACTCACACTGACGCACACACACGCACTTTAACACAGATGTATAACGTAAGAGATGGGTATAAGCACGCAGGAACTCAGTAGGGGCTAAAAAAAACAAAAAAAAATCTCCCCTGGAGACCGCCTGGCACTCAAACCCGCCCTTCCTCCTACCACCTTTGGGATAGTTAGATCTGCGTGACATTGGGACATTTCGCAAATCTCTCTTTCCCTATCCGTATCTCTATCTTCCCGATTCCGCGTGACACACACACACGGAAGAAACATTGCGTTTGTTGGTTTGGGAAGTCTTGCAATTATTTATGTAATCCCCTTGACCAGGTTTTTTTTTTAGATCTGTCGTTCATTTTAGCTCTTCCGGGTATAAAAGTGGATGCCGACGGTTGCGGTCGTCCTTGAAAATACCACGACAACTGGCTACAACGTCGTCGTTTTTATTGGATTTAGTCATATTTTTAATGTACCAATGACCTTTATTTTAATTTTCGTCTGAATTAGAAGGTGACGCTGTTGTTATTTTTTTGTTGTCCTCATGCACTGTGACTCCGCATCTCATAGTTTACGGAGGGGCGTACGGATAAGCCTTTTCCGCCTAATATAATCTATAGCGTATGTCTAATATTCATATAAGTCGAGGGTGGGCAACTTCCCCTTCGTGGAATCTGTACAAACAGAACTCATACCCTAACTATCCCATGTACTCGCTCGCGAGATATTCTCGAGCTTGTAAAATATGCGCACGCACGAGCGAGCACGTGCGCCTAATCCCAGCCACTGGGCGAGGGGATAAGTTCCCTGGGCATGCTATATAGGATGACGGGTTTGGGGATATGGTACAGCATCCTGAAACTTTGGACGGTACCCCGGTTTGATGAGAATTCGCACGACCCGCCGGGCGGACGACGTAATCCGCTGGATGCTCGTTTAGGAACGAGTAATGCACTCTATCCGAACGAGCTTCGTGCGCTACTCGACTCTGCTACTTCAGTTACGGCTAACGTCTTACAAACTTAAGTATAAGGCAATTAACTTCGGCTCGCTTACCAACGGGATATGAATGAAAGTTATCCAAAATATCCAATATCCTGCTGTCCGTATTTGAACGATTTTGTCAAACCTCCGCCATTTTCCGAATGAATAACGAGAAATCACCGTGAACGGCATTGGAAACGATTTTTAAGCCCTCGAAGAAATGTGCTCATTCTACGAGAAGGATACATTTGGTAATGTTTTATGGATTCCTTTAACAAATAATAGTGTCACGTGATAAAAGACATCGATACTGTGCTTCCGGAAAGTTGGAAGTCACTACATTTTTCTCTAAAGTTGTATGAAACGATCGTACATGTTACGATATCCTGAAGAGGTTCGATAGGTCCTTTAAAAGCTTTTTCTTGATTACGCGGACTTTTTTTTGTAACTTAACTTACGCTCAGTGGCCATAACATTAAATGAATGACATCATATCCCATGAGTCTGATGAAAATTGTCTAAATCAGCTGACTCGATGTCGTTGATCGTTTTCCAATAGGACAAGATCGAGGTTACACTCTGTAACGTAGCAAGAAAAGGGAAAATTGGGTAGAATCACCACCGCCCGTTGAAATTCGAGTTGGAAGAGAAATTCTTATCTTTCTTTTCGCCAATTTGCTATATAATTCACGTGTCGCAGTTCTCGTCGCATACTAGACGCTGCTCTCCGCCAGCGTTCCTTGTCCAAATACGGCATTTCAAGGTTTTCCATTACCTCGTTTTTTTTTTTTTTGTGTTGCCAGACTAGAGAGGAGTCGTTCTTCCGGTTGGGACATGTTCACCTCGGCGAGAGGTAAAGAGAGATGGAAAAATAAGAAGAGACACTGTTATAGTGGAGTCACAGCGGAACTCGGGCGAGAAGAGGGAAGAACGAGGATGAGTAAGAAGAAAAAGGACGATAGAGGTCGTCCAGTGGCCGACGCTCTTACAAGATCCCCTCGATCGGTTCCTTCGCTTCTTCCCATAGCAAAGCGCACCCGGCACGCTGGTGCAGTCGAGTTCCTCGAAAGCCGATTTGATCGAGTCGTTGCTCTCGCAACGAGCAGTCGTTTGGTGTAGTACCCCCCCTGCCCGTCGATGGAATTGTACCACTCCATCCTGTGTTTCACGGTTCTATCTCGTTTCTACTACGATGTAGTTTACCGTGGCGAAGCACAACGGGCAAAAACACACGATCGTGTAGTAAAGATTTCCCCTATTCTCCCTGAGAAAACGCATTTATGCATTCGTGTATGTGGTAATCTGTACACCTGCTGCTACAGTTTATACCTAAGTACAGTATAAATACAGACAACTATAAGCCCCGTCTGGGTAGACGAACGAAGAGAGAGTAATTCTGCATTAAGCGAAATAAAATTGAAGGGGATGAAGGAGTTTGAAAAAAAGAAAAAAAGATACGATAAAAGTGGTCGAATGTTGTTATAAAACTGCCGAGTATCTCAAATAGCATTAAAAACAGAACAAAGACATGAAAATGGAAAGAGAGTATGAATCGACATTTAACTTCAGTCGAGGGGGATCGGGTAAGCAACGTCAACAAGCATGTCAACGACATCGGAGACGATGATGGAACGTTTTAGAGCCGAGAGAATAAAAAAGACCCCAATAGTAACATTATTGTATCAGTGATACCATTTTTTTTAAGTGGCTAAGGGTCGTTATACAAGTTCGGCAACGTCAAGACGAGAAGAGAGTCGTATAGGGTCGATGCATTGCAACCCCTCCTGTTTTTTTTTTATTCTCAGGAACCCCGGGGTTGCCATAGTGACCGGTGAAAATTGTAGCGAAGATGGCGACGATGGTGTAGCGCCAGAGAATTAAGAACGAAGAGGCTGAGGGAGAGGAGTGAACAGCTGGAGGAAAAAATCAAATGGCCTTTTTCCAAAGAGGGTCGATGGACTCCAAAAAATGAGTTAAAAAAATATAAACGACGATGGCAAATGAAAGATTTAAGGCCGCGTAGAATAGGAAACGCCGGAAAGACCACTATCCGAAACCACAGAGACCGATGAAGCAGATGAAAAGGAAGGAAGATAAAGGGAAACGTTTGAGTAAACTTTGTAGATCGTACATTTCCTGCCGGTAAACGTAAACACCTCACGGGCGAATCGTCAGTGCGAAGGTTTAGGAACGACCCGTACGAGAAACAAACTGGTCCGCGGGTAGTATGCACTCGGTATACAGTTCGAGGCGACTGGATGGATAGAGAATGTGACGGAATAACGTGGAAAACTGAAATGTGGACATGGGAAAGGTCAACGCGGAGTGTATACAGCTCCAAGGGCTGCAAGTCGTTTCTCGTGCATATAAACGCATTTTACCCTACGCGATGTATGCCGTAGACCAGCGTCATCTGGAATATGAGAAAGGGGTACGTTCCGCGCACTCCGCTATATACATTGTGCTGCTAAATCATGTAAACATCGTGTAAATTCGGAATCACGCGTCCCCTGCCCTACGCTCGTGTTTATGCGCGCAACATAAACGACAACGTGCATGAGCGCACGATGTGTATAAACTACTATCCATAGGATAGTTTAGTATCACTCGTAAGAGTAACGCGTGACTATACATACGGAAAGGTTCCCTTTATCAGCGCCATGTTTAAACGTGGTTAGCCGAGGACGTTGATGATCATTACATCATTCATATTTAATCAGTAATGCGGGACGATAATAAAATCAAGAAAAATCATCCAAGAATTTACCGAAATAAAATAGTTAACTCATTATTTTTCAACTCTGAATACGGTGTTCATTTTTTTTTTTGGACTTCTAAATAACTGTCTGCAAAGAAAAAACAGTGTATTCTACAGAATTTTAAGATCGGGGTACACGTGACACATTAAATTACGATATTTTATCAATAAGCATATAAATATCAAATAAAATTACAAACAATTGTCGACTGATAAAACGTTATCAATATAAGGAGAAAAAAAAACCGCATGAATATTGACCGTGTTGAATCCTTTTAACCTCATTCATTCGGGTTTTCATTTTCCACTTCGCGTATAATATATGGCCACCACTACAATTGATAAACCTATCGAAGATAATTGAATTACAATCGAGCATTCGGATCGACATACGCGTAATTGAATGGCAAATAATCAAGGAAAATATGAATTTCATTACTGAATAAAATGAATGTTGGTATACACTCGAGGATACGGGAATGCGAGCAAACAGCGTGTAAATCCACGACCGACCTCGTGCTTCGGAGGGGAGGGGGAGGGAGAGGGTTGACCCAGAGGGTGAAAGGAGAGGAAAATACGAACCGGATGATGAAGAGGCGTAGAAACGTAGTGTGTAAATATGTTCATGGAAATATATACTTCACGGGGGTACATATTCTCGTGTACCAAAGAGGAGAAAAAAAATAAAAATAAAAGGTGAGGAGGGTAACGTACATAGCGAGATCGCGTGGGTTCTATACGCGTCCTCCAAGCGTGTCACGTTTCCACCGCCCAAACTGTAGTGGATACTTCAACGCGATTTCAGCGCGTTTTGGTGCTGCGACTACTGCTTTTGGCTTGTGGATTATAGTGTTCGTAATAGTGCTAGTAGATTCATAGACGGTTATAGCAGCAGTAGTAATCGCGACGGTAGGCACGAACTAACGAGGTCGAGAGAGTGTGTGCGTTCATGCTAATCGGCCACTTGACCCTCCGTTTTTCCTTATACCCAGAAAAATAAAATATAAATTCCACCGGAAATCTCGCGAAATGTGGGTCCACATTCGCGCAAAGCCCAAACGGCAACACTCGAGAAAGTGGTTGAAAAAAAATGCACTCTACTGTTAATAAAATGTGTTTTGAAACGTGTCGAAAAAAAAAAAAAAGGTTAACGTTTCAGTGAGAAAAAAATTAACTATCTTCTCTGCAATAAGGTGAAATAATTCGTATAAATGATATTTGGAATAAGATTTTCGATAAATTGTGTCTTTAACCGATTTTTTCAAAATTCATAAATGCGGATATGAGAAAACTTTACGCAATGGAAAAATGAAGAAAAAAAAAGAAAAGAAAAGAGCAATATAATAGTAGAAGCTGCACACTCGGGAGAAGTGACCCCTGGAGGCGTACACTCTCGTCTCGATATTTGAACAACGGACGAGCAATTGCTCGCTAGAAGGGTCGGCGGAAAGCAAGCATTGCGCACAGGAATATATGTATACACAGTAAGAGACATATACGCATATGTCGTGTGTTCACGTCGATGTGGGGCAAGGTGCTTGACCCCCACTCGGTGTACGCTACTACACTACTGCCAGGAGCTATCGCCTGCCGGGCAGACTCGTCATCGTCCCTATCATGTGTAACAGCCATAGCGTAATATACATAGTGTTCCATAGAAGCAAAAAAAAAAAGATGTATAAAAAAAACATAGCACACGGTATAAAATATCTGCAGACGAGAAAATCCAGAAGAGTGTTGAGAAGCAAAGAGGCCTTCGACCTCCGCGTATCGCTTTCACTCCCGATGGCGCGGATTCCTGGTTAGAAACTGTGTCACGCGGATTTAAAGACTCTCGACTACGTTTCCCTTTAGCAATCTTTCCGAGAAAAAAAAAAAAAAAAAAAAAAAAAAAAAAAAAAAAAACCATTGTTTTTTCCGACAATTATAATCGAATTATCATCGATATATGTTTTTAGTTCCATTTTTATTTTAATTATATCAAAACCTGCATTACGATCGTTTTTATCGCTTCGTAATATATCGATCGATTTCATAACAATCAAACAAACGAACTATTAGTTGTGAGAAAAAATTAGCTAATGGGAAGAGAAAGCGAGTCGCTTAATGTTATTCAAGGCAATATATATTTGAACTTTTTAGTGAATACATAAGTAAAATCGATAAAAACAACAAGTTACGATGCTCTATGGAGGAGCATTAAAACGCATCTGGTAAGTTCGCATCGTCATGATCACGCTGCGGGTAATTCTCGTCTTGCGGAAGAGGAGAAAACATCAGCGCCCACACGTCTACTGCACTGAACACTGCTATATTGTAACAATATATATATAGTATATAATATATATATGTGTACTATATGTCGATATATATATTGTATACCGTGAAACTCGCACTATCCGCCACGAGATCCCCTATCAATCACCCCGAGCGTAGAGTAGCCCACGCAAACCTCCACCACGTAAACCTCGGAATATCGTAACCACCGAGCTACTAACACTGTACAGTGTATTCACGATTCAACCCCCGCGGACATTCGAGAAACGATCGACGTAGTCCCGCACGATCGTCGCTCGGGTCTTCAATCTTCGATACCACCCTCGACGATCGCCCAGTAGGTCGTTCGACCGTTCTACCATCACGAATAATGCTCATCTTTTTTTTCTCCGTTTCGATTTATTTCATTTTTTTTCAAATGGAAAACCAATCCATTGTTATTGTTATTCTTAACATTTCGCGTACGGCGTCGCGGAGTTCTGATCCCCGAATTTCAAACTGTTAATATTCAATAAAAAAGGTAAAAATGTGTTATCTGAAAGCTAAATATATAGTATATTTCAGGTTATCAGAAAACCGTAAGGCGATATAATAGTAGAGATTGAAACGTAGATGAAGAAAGTCGTAGAAAATTAATTGATACAAGAAAATTAAAAATCTCTTCGCGATGTTTTTTTTTATCTCTCAAAATAACTATAATGTAAAAAGTACTCAATCACTCGTACTGTGAGTACAAGAGAAGGACTCTGAAGGAAAAACTGAATTGTCGAAAATGTTGTAAACGCGTAGCCACATCACTGATGTATTACTAAAGCACTATGTAAATCCATTGTGGAAAGTCTGCTTCACCCTCGCGCCGTTCTCGTTCTGACGAACGCGCGTTAGAAAATTAAATAAATAGATTGCCGCTGTACGGCTGTGCGGACAAGTTATTTTCGGGATGGAAATTTTCGTGAATGAAATTATGAGGGAAGGGGAGACGAGGGGGTGTGGTGAGGGCGAAAGGGAAAGAGAAAGAGAGGCACGGTCCGCGGCGGTTGCAAACACGCAATGCACGCCGCCGCGCGGTCCTCCGGCATGATTTATGTCCTCGGGGGTTGCTGCCGGGCACAATGGGAGAATAATGAAGGCGAGGTGAGCCGTGGAGAGTGCGCTCACGTTCACGTGTTCACCCGTTGCCCTGCAACGAACACTACAGGGGACCGTAGAAATAACGGAGCTCTTTGGCCGGCGTACAGCCGAGCCGTGTCTCGTGCGGTGGCAAGACGGCTCAGCAAATTGGAAACAGAATGAAGGAAGACGCGTGGCGCAAGTGCGTAGTGCGTTTTGGGACCATAGATAGGATTTCTGATACAACCCCAGAAAAAAAAAAAAAAAAAATGTCGAAAAGATTTTCGAAATCCACCGAAAAAAATTATTTTCGCGATCTTTTTCAATTCGATTTTATCCTTTGCAGTATTCCGCAATCCCCGATATTTTTTTATTGATAAAAAAAAATGGTATCGTCGAAAAAGTGATAGTAAACGTGGGAATCATGCAGCAATGAAAAAAAAAAAGAAAAAAAAAAAGAGCAGCAAGAATGAACAACGAAGTAGACATTATTGTTGAGCGGTCGATGATAAAGCAGGGTGGCATCAACACCAAACAAAGCATTCCCATCGCACAAGCCAGCAGGTAGCCCTCCAATGAGAAATGGAAGCTCGGGGGCTCGTGGATCGCGCAACTATGTTGCCTATTGTGTCGTGCACTGTAGGATTATCGGTCACTGCCATATGTCCACCTTGTTCCATGGGAATCCCCCACATCTTTGTCGTCTCCACCTGTTCATCCTTCGTCCCGTACCCACCTATGAAGGGACTTATCAAGATTGCTGCTTACATGACCACCGAAGGCATCGACGTGTACAGCTACGAAATTCGTACCAATGGTCTATCGACACTTCGATTAATAACTCGAAACGTGTAACGATACGCTGCACGCGATGTACCCAAACCGAACGTCAACGATCGATTGACCCACGAAATAAAATATCGACAAAAGGTTCAGCGGTTTAGGCAATTTTTTTTTATCCTTCTTTCGATTCTTCGGTCTTTTTTTTTTCTCTCGAATTTCACGATGGAGCACTCTTCTCTCTCGCGTTAAATTTACTCCACCGGGGTTTGCTCAACCGTTCGCGGAGAGTTGGATAGACGAGAGTAGTCTCGCGCAAGCACTAGAAAGCTGAGGCCAGGTTAGGATTGATCGATTACCGCCCCACCAGAAGCAGAAGCTTTCGAGAAACGCCGTGAGAAAACGAAGGAGGAAGGTATAGGTAACGAGTATTCAGGTCGAATCGAAGCTACGAGTTTTCATGAAGACGCGAAAGTCGTTGTGGCGTATTGGAAGAGTAGTAGAGACAGTGAGACGTCGGAATGGGTTGAGAACTCACGAGAGCGGAGCCGCTAAGTTAGATGGCGGCGCAAGTTGTACACGCAAGTGTGAGAGTTGGAAGAGGTATGAGAAGTAATATTAGCAGAGAATGGATTGATTTAACTTTGCAGATTTGAAGAAAGTACTAAATATTGATATTCTTTGAAAAATAATTATTACGTTTTTTTTTTTTTTTTTTTTTTTTACGAACAACTTGCCGACTTGTCGATCAAACTCTTCGCATTGTTGTGTTAAGTATATTTACGCGACTGACTGCGTGTACTTTTAGTTCTGCATTACCTCGCGAGGATATCTTTCGAAGAAAAAATCTAACAATTAGAATCATAACATACCGTTCTATGTCTGTTTATTGATGTTTGTTTTTCATCAGACTGAGCGGTTTTCGCTATATTCGATATATACTGTTCGTCGGTATAATTATATAGATAAAAAAATAAATTTAAAATCGGTAACAGGATAGAAAAATAGGAAAAGAAAAAAAGATGTACTGTTAACTCGGTAAACGAGGTCGAACTTTAGTCTACGATAGAGCGGATGCAAGCAAAAAGTATCGAAAAAATAAAAGGTGGAAAGAGCAAAAGGATAGAGATTTACGGTAAAAAGGATTAGCAAAGTACGAAAGAAATTGGAAGCGAGAGGGAGTTACCTACTTTATTCCGTTTTACGATAGCAAACGCGCTGTACCCATACATACGTATATATGTGTCTGTTACTGCTCGTCTCTATCCTTTATATCCTTCGTTTTCTACTTTATATACGCTTTGCTATTTCTTTCTATCCTCTCTCGCGGCCCCCTCCCCCTTCGCCGCGTCTTTATCCCCAGCGAACGATTTTTCTCAACGCGAAACGACCAGAAGCGTGATACGAATCGGATCGTTTCGCCACAGAAAACTTCACCGACTATGCGCTCTCCTCTCTCACCCTTCTCCGCCCTCCCACTCTTCGCGCGAACGTTTATCGCCTCGCTACAAGTCCTGCATTCTCTTCAGCTTTTCTTCGCATTTCGATGCATTCAGAATGTCCAATGTTACATTGCTATATTTTTATACCGGCCGCTACATCTTGAGTCACTCTAATGTTCATTGAAACTTCGCGTAAGTAGATTCGGACGGAGCAACTCGACGCGCTCAGCCATGCAATGCTGACGACGAAAAAATGGGATTAGCCAGCGGTGCTGTAAAAATTACGCCTCATTCAGTGCCATCGAGGAAAAAATGTCCTGCGTTTCTCGACAAATCGGCAGAAAATACGAAAAAAAAAAAAAAAAAAAAAAAATTCGAATTCGGGAGTTTCAGCAGTTGTGAAGAATAAAGAAAAGGTTTCTTTGGAAAAAAAACATCTTTGCGCAGATAAACGTAGGTCGACCACCCCGCGGGCTATTCGCTCAGGGATTACGATTTTACGAGAGCCACACACCATTTCGCAGCAACCCTTTTTATATCTCCAAAGATCCCGCTCTACGCATTTTGTATTTCTCTCTCCTTTCGCTCGTTTAAGGCTTTGGTCCATTGTCCTTTTTTTTCTCACTCTTTCGCTGTGTGTGTGTGTATTTTTTTTTTTTCTTATACCAACTCCTCGCCCACAGAGATTTGCCCTTCGCTGCCGTTTACACATCTATGAATGCTTTCTCGTACAGTGTACGGAGGAGGACGATACCTTTCTTTTTATGGGCCCATAAAGTCGTCTCTCAATCATCTTTAATCGCGCGAGAAGAGAGAAATCGAGAGAAAAGAAATGGACGAGGCACGCATCTAGACGCGATTCAACAGTATACAGGGGAGTATGATAGGGTCGAAGCAATCGTAAGGCTTGCAGTTTGAAAGGAAAAGAGGAAAGATCGATGGGGAAAACCAGCGGTAAAAAGCTCCGACTAGACGGAAGCCGAGATGACCCATGGATTTCACTATAATCTCCGGTATTCTCGGTGTAATAGACGATGACGACAGGAATGGCAGTATAACCGGATGCTTTATTGGAGGCCTCGCGAAAAGACGCGACAATAAGCGTCGTCGTCGTCGTCGTCGACGGTCGTATCGCGCCCGACGAGACCTGGCGGCAACACAGAAATAGTTGGCCCGGTTTCACACGCGTTTATCCATCTCGCCACTTTCGAGACGACTAGTGACTTTATATTTCCCACGTGGCATCAAACCCGAAACAGTGCATTCCGTCAAATCTATTATTTTTTCCGCATTGCATAAGAATAATAACACGAAAAAGATTCAGAATGATATTTCCATATTGATTTCTCATTAATATAATTCATTGATTTAAATCCCATGAAAGTCACGAAAAAATGGTTAAAATTTTTTTTTTTTTTTTTTTTTGCACTATGATCGATCTTTTTATCAGCGTAATACTTTGATAAAAAAAAATGGTTAGGTCGTTGAAAATTGAATTCAACCCTAAGACTGGCGAGTCTTATCCATCGATCCATTCGTGAACCGGAAACGGATATAAAAACCCGTACTGCGATTTTACGCGTCCGCAGAAAAATACGTGGGAGTGTCCCGCAAGAAGGAGACAAAACCTATAAGACGTATTCTCGTCTATCCTGCTTTCTTCTGATGGCATGGAATAAAAGAGGAAGAAAAAAAGGTGACCGAGCGTGATGCGAAAGCGAGCTTTTGCTCGTCCGTTCCTCTGCCTTTTGCACGCGCGCGGCCGTGTGACGACTTTACGACCGCTTCCCATTTCTCGGCTTTCGTAACGCCTCCGCGCGTTGCACATGCGAGAGCACGAGCCCCAAGAAGAACGCCGAGTGTGCCGGAGAGCACGCCCGGTGTGCCTCATCCGATTAAGCGACTTTACGATCCCTCGACTACTCGCGGATCTCCTGCGGCCCGCAGGACGAAGAGGGACAGACGTGGAAGCGCGGTAAGCAGCGAACCGAGAAAAAAAAGTCTTCTCGCTCAGGGAGAAAAGGATGCGTGTCTGTGTGTACGTGTGCTTTTTTTTTCCTCCCGGATCTTCTTTTTCGCGTTTCTCCGCAGGGCATAAGCAACAACACGTGGCTGAAGCTCTTTCACCCTGTCGCCCTTTGGTCCTTCTCCATCGTGGATTCTTTATCCCTCCCAACCCCCGTTGGCTGCCCGAGTTTATCGGCCATCCTTCATAAATCTTTGTTACACGAACGTATACGAGAATGGAATTGACCCGAGGCTCCGCGAGGCAGCAGTGATGCTCTTCAATGAGGTGAAAAATGTAAGCGGCGTAATAAGGCCGATATCTTTGTGTCGGGAAAATGCCATAAAAAAACTGTCGCATGAATCCTTTCCTCGAAGAGTACTGTTATTCTAAGGGTTTTTATGCGAAATATGTTAAATAGGGGAGAAAAAATAAAATGGGGTCTTATTTTTATTGTTGTTATGATCGCTACATGTTGCGGAGCTCTTCAATGAAGCAGAATGAACATCGCTGTTGATCAACGTACGGGGAACCAAAATTGCCGGATCGCGTTTCCGTCTTAAAACGGAAGAAAGGGATGAAATATTATATTTTCCTTTAAAATATTTTTCCGGAATTTCCAATTTTTGAAAAATTATGATTTTAGTTTTTTGTTTGTTTGCAACACTAAAACATCGTATATACGTGAGAAATAATGAGAATATACACTTTAAATTGTCGTTCACCAATAACATCGGAATTTTTTTTTTTATTTTTTTTTTTTTATTGAGATTTTCATGCGAAGCGGAAAAGGGATGAAATGGATGTTATATAATTTTACGGGAGTCCTGGAAGCAAAGACTTCCAAGTGAATTTCCTAATTGCGGTTCATCTCAAGGGATTTCTGACTTCATACACGTTTTCCTCATTCTCCGAACTTTTCTCTATCTCGCCGGGCCCTTTATTCAATTAAATTCTTTTACGATAGAAACTCCGATCTCCGCGGCCGTGAAGCTTTATGGCAGTAGCTATCGCACACGCCAGATACCTTTAGCGCTATTCGGATACCGTTTTTTTTTTTTTTTTTTTTTTATTATTTTTTAAAGGATATACAATGAGCGAATGTACGCGAGGGAGTGGAATATAAGACACATGAAAAATTAACGAGACAGCGACGAGACTTCCAATTACGACTCGTCGTCTTTCGTAAGAATCAATTCGCGAAATATTGAAACGGAAATAAAGAAAATGCGAAAATATTCTCTCGTCCTTTGGCCAAATGACAAGGATAAACGGAGATATTCGGAGAATTTTTTGTCGTCCCTTACAAAAACGAAGCTATAAACGCGACAGGATTTAACCTTTCATTCTCATATTTTTTATTTTTTCTCCGCATTACTGCTACGTACACAAAGCGAATAAATTCTCCGAGAAAATTTTCTCCCTCGACTACGGAAAAAAAAAATTATTAACCGTGAGTTAGAATTGTAAATTCAGTGTAACCGTTAACTCTCTAACGGAGCTCCGGCTCAAGAAATCCAAGTGTAAATAATGACGTCAAATATTGAGAGTCGTTAAAGCAACGGAATTCGTTCGCTGCCCTTTTCACACTGAGACCTTAAAGTGGCCGGTATTACGTTCTTGCTATTTACCGAATCTCGTTGAGAGTTCCCAACGGTTGCTCCTGCATTCGACAGTCCTGTTAGCTATCTCGCTTTCACACTTAGAAGTTAAAGCGCGCTTCTCTATTCGTTCTATGCAAGCACTTTAGATTCACACCCCCCGAACGCCGCGAACTTTCGAAAGCGCGAGTTGGTAGCGGAAAGACGCGGTAGAGTTTTGCCTTCGTGAGTTCTTATAGCTTGTAAGCGACACAGTGTTGCGTCGAACGTTATCGGTGTGACCTTCTGAAGCTACTTCGAGATACATATAGATGTATATATACATATGTATATATGTATAAATACACACGTATAGATACATAGAAGGTATACGATAAAAGCTCGAAGCAGCAGCCAATCTCCGAGTCGAGTTCCATGCAACTGTTACACATAGTTCGACTATCCCGTTCGATCGGTACGAATAACACAGGTTGCTCGTGCACCTACCTAGGCATCCGCGGCAAGCAGGATTCCAAGGAACACCAAGGAACTATCTATATAGGTATTAACGTGTAGCCACTATATCGAGATGGATAGCGAATACCGCGATAAAGTCATTATGGCACGCAGAATCCGATCGATCGAATGCCGACGTCTACACAGACTGTTATAACGACGTTATAACCTCAAATAACTCGATACGTTATTTATCTCATAAGTTGTCGTCAGAATTTAATTTAACAATTCGTTGAAAAATCGATTCTGAAGCGAATTAAATCGCAGCGACTGGCAATAAGGTTAATTATTAACATTGTAAAGGCGAAGTGTTATTATTATTACTTCCTGGGAATACTTCGATGTTCTGACCACCGGTAGAAAAAAAAAAAAAAAACAATGATTTCTTTGTGAGGAAACGAAAATATTAGTAATCCGTCAATTATTAAGGGAAATGTGATATAAAATCGTCGTAAATTATTTATAGAGGACGAGACCGGGAGCCAAGTTTATGAAAATAAATATAGACACCGGCAGACATTGTCTATCGGATATCGATTACGAGATACCAACCACTAGTGCGCAAAGAATAAAAATAACTGAGACGATTATGTTTAATTTTTTACTGGTGGCAATAGCATTTTTTTTTTTTTTTTGGTACAATAAAATAGATACACTATAAACAGTTCTATCGGATATCGATAAAGACGTGACAAGACGAGTGCGCAAAAAATATAACAAATAATCGTGATGATTATGTATAAAAAAAAACATCTGAATAAAAGAATTATTTCTGTTTTTTTTTTTTTTTTTTTTTTTTTTTTTTTTTTTTTTTTCGACTCAAAAAATACCTATCGAATGTCGAAGCTTCTTATCGGGGATTTAATTGAACGAAGATAAGTGGGGATTGTGCAATGGGGAAGAAAAAAAATTGAAACGAACTCGTGTACGATGCAACAATGTTTTCTGCTGGAAAATCCGGGGTCGGTATCCGACGCTGTAAAACCATTACCCGTAGAGGGGTAAAGGAAGCGAAAAGGGATGTAGGGGGTGGTATGGAAAGGGAGGATCCATTAAGGGCTCCCTGTGCAAAACTCTCGGCGTCCGAGGTCGTCGAAAAGTTTCGCGGTAAGCCAGGTAATTAACGAGTACGTGGAAGCCGTTAGTCTCCCCGGGGGTGATTCCCGACGAACTACCCCCACCGGCACAGGAGCCACGGCGTCGGTGGCGGCGGCCAGATCGAAATCAAGATCGATTTAGATGTCTGCGAGACGTAAACGCGCCGAGTTTTATCTATTCGTTGGAGGTACTCTGGAAAACCGCGCAATGCCAAAAATTTTCGGGCCATTAAACTCGAAGCGCGAGAGAGAAAGATAGAAATAAAAGAGGTACAGAGAAGGATGTATGTTCCATTAGCCTAATTACACGGGTCACTCGATTGCTTTTCAGTTCCACGAGCCTCTCGATAGGATAAATTATGAAATTTTTTTTGATCCTCTATTCAAGAATGGTTATGTAATAAATAATGAAAAAAAAAAAAAAAATTACGACAATTATTTGTTATTTTAGAATTTTTGTTAATTAAATTCGTTTTTATGGTTAAGAGCTTTGAAATTATAGTAAATTATGCATTTTTTTTTTTCGGAATTATTGCTTTCTAATGAAAAACTATTAGCGCATTAGCGCATCGAGAAAGTAAAGTCAACGAAATAGCATCGTAATTTTCCCGAACAAATATGAATTTATGAAATAATGTAATGGACTTATGTAATATTTTATGTATGCAATAAATAATAAAAAGAAATGATGACAATGATTTATTATTGTAGACTTTTTGTTAGTTCAATGCGTTTATTAAGCTCTTTTATGATTAAGAGCTTTCAAATTATAGTAAAATATGAATTTGTTTACGGAATTATTGTTTTCTAATGAAAAATGATTAGTGCATTAGCGCATCGGGAAAGTAAAGTCAACGAAGTAACATCGGAATTTTCCCGAACAAATATGGATATATTTATACATAGAACGTCTGTAGGCCATGCAGTGAGAGGCGTCTAGACTGTAAGTGCCTGAGCGGAGACGTCGCCGAGACTAGTCGAGCTACTTATGCTGATGCCTAGAGGCTGTAGTATAGAGAGCCCAGGAGCTGGGAGAACTCCTGCCAGAGGCACAGAGAGCAGAGTAGTATTACAATCCATCTATCCTTCTATCCATATCCTCGTCCGTCGTAGTCGTGTGTACCAAGCGAATGCCAACCTATGCCGCTAACGGTTGCCGCAACCCAGTGTGATCCTATGGACCCGCAGAAACGCGCGAGGCTTACACACGGGTGTCGATGCCACACAGTCCCCGCGTCTCGTATGCATTAGGGCATACGAGACGGGACTGCCAGACGAGAGAAATTCAGCCCGTGCGACAGACTCAATTGCGTATCGAGACTCGATATAACACGTCCTCTCTGTATCCTCTCCTCTCACATTTCACATCGACGCGTACACGCAATGCATAGTTATACAAACGTTTCGACAGCCAAAACATCGCTTCAGCGAGATTTGTTCTATTCGAAATATAGTCAAGTCGGCATTTTCGTTATTAAATATTGAGATATATATGCGAATTAAATAAATGGCGAATTTACCATCAGTGGTAATTTAACTACTAATAAAAATTTTTATTGAAAATTAGTTTGTTGATTTTTTGGAGTTAAGTAGAGCGATTAAAATTAATCGTAATTTGTTTTTAATGAAATTATACGAAAATTTATTTTTTATTTTTTTTCTTTCGTGAATTCACAGCATTTCAAGAATCCATCAACGGAGTATTGCAAATATCAATATCTTTTTTTTAGTTCTCGATATGTTATTCTGAACTAATTGAAAGATTGATTATTTCGATCGATCACCATTTTCAATGTTTCATGACACACCGAGAAGCATGAAAAATTATCGCTAGTCGCGTTTCCCTTTCACGCGACTCGCCTTAAGGCTTCGATGGAGGCCGCGTTTATGTAGGTACTGCGGATTGTGTTCGTGACGCTGGAGGCGCGAGGTTGGTGCACAAGAGGGTCGCACGATCGCGCCGGTAAGGACCGGAGAACCAACTAAAAGTTCGAGAGAGAAATGGCGAATCGCTACAGTAATCCCCGGGTAATGCGCGATAAGTTTTCGCGGCTCGAAATAAATATAAGAGGAGAGAATGGACGTTGGCGGAGGGGGGGGGGCGGGGGTGGGTTCGGCGAATGCCTGAAATTGCAGTGAAAAAGAAAAGAGAATTCGAGAGAATGCGTGAAAAAGAGAGGCTACGAGAAAGAAAAGAACGGGGCGAAGAAGGGGGTTGTTGGTTATGTCCTGTAAAATCGCTCGTAACCCAGTTCGCCATCCAACAAACCGTAGAGTAAGAGAGAGAAAGAAAAAAAAAAAAAAAGATGGGAAGCGACGATCGGGAACCGGAAATCGAAGAACCAGTTGGCGAAAAGCCGTGCGCGTTCCAAGGCTCGGGGTCGCGTACGTGCTTCCGCTATTGTGCCACTTGGACTCGCGCTATGTATATGTGGTAGTAAAATATGTATACATATACTTACAGCTTTGCGAGATTAGGTATTTGGATAAAATGGGCACAATGTAGGCAATGACTTTTTGTTTATCTACATTATGCTACTTTTTTACATACTGTTGCCCTCAATCATGCGAACTTTCTGCTACTAGCGCTAACCCTGGCCGATCACTGAGAGGTCGTTCGTGCCGAAGTCTGATGCCTTTTTTTTTTTTTAACTTTATGAACGATAGCAATTCTCCACCTATTTATATGGTATTACGTATAATTCCAAAGATATGAAGAATTATTATCGAAATGGTACTTTATAGTCAAAAAGTTTAAAAGATCGTGTAAAAATTAGTTCAACATTTTTCCACCTCTTTTTTCCCAACTTTTTTTTTTTTTTTTTTTCTCTCTGTTTGAAAAGACTTGCTGCCGGAGAAATGGCAATTTTTTTCCGTTTATAAAACCGATTCAACGATTAAATTTTTGTTCCTTTTACCGAATCGAATTCATCGGTATAGGGTCGGAGGTTAATTGAACTCCGATTTTCTTATCTTTCACTGCGAATTCTTTCATTTCGATCTTCATTTCTTTTTTTTTTTTTTTTTTTTTCTTTCTTTTTTTCGTTCATATACAGAGAAAAGAGAGGGTGAAAGCCGGAGAGATAAATCACTGAATGGGGGAAGGGGACGACTGATTTGTCGGTGCAGAAGCTGCGCTCTCTCTCCCTCCTCGACTTTGCCATCCTCGTCGCTCTTCCGCATAGAACGAAGCAATCAGATTATTAATAGTTTAGCAATGGGACTCTACCGCGAGCGGGCGTCTGACCGGTCCGGTTCGGCCGGCAAAACGGCGTCGATAAATCAAATGCCGGCGAACTCGCGATTCCCGCGCGTCCGCGTTTTACGTTTCACGGTTTACGGCGATTCGCGCAGCGAAGAATTCCCCGGCTATGCGTTGACCTAACTGAAAACCCTTCATCCTCCAATCGTTTACTCCGTCTCTCTCTCTCTCTCAGTCCGTTTCGTCTCTCTCTCGTTATTTTCTGTCGCTATCGACTACACATTTCTCGTTCCCACGGAAAATAGACTAATGCAGATTCTCTCTTATCAGCTCAAAGTAATCGCTAACTAATGACTTGACCGTAATTACTGGAGCGATTCAAAGAGGAATCGGTAAAAAAAAAAAAAAAAAAAAAAAAAATGGCTTATGAACATAGAAAATTCCGTACGCCAAGCGATCTTTCGTCGTATTTCACGAATATTCGTAATTGCGAGTAGCCTTTGAGATCAAAAGAAAACCGGCATAGGATCGTATATTTCCGAAGAAAAATTAATTTTTGTCTTTTGTCGATCGACACGACAAACAGCTCAATCAATGAGATAAATAAGACAAAAGCGATATGCCAGCGAACGAAAAAGTCTTTGCAGCTTCTTTGATATTTAATTTCCGCTTCGTATTAATCTGTATTCTCGTTATACCTTTTCCGTCCTATTTTTCTTTGTTTACGTTTTGTTTTTCGTCTTATTTACCAATCTCAGGTTGCTTTACCCGGGGAAATCGCGACACGGGAATTATGCAACCGGTTTCAAAGCCGTTCGGAACGCCTGAGTTTGCGCTATAGCCGTAGCAACCTTCGTGATTTGTCGACGTCGGCCTGATGGCTCTCGTTGCATACTTCCGTATACTATACAAGTAGTAGTAATAGTATAGTAGTAGTAACCGTAATGTGTACAACATTGTACAAGCCACGCGACGACGTAAAACGAATCGATATTCCCCGTTACGGGGTAATGCTCTCGCATCGGCATATTACTCGGCTTGGGCTCCTCGGGCTCTCGGTCTACACGCAACTGAGTCCCTTCGGGCTTTCGTCGAATTTTTCCCTCCTTTCTTTACTTATTCCGTAAGGTTTTTTCCTCAATTTCATTTCGTTTCGTATTCTTTAAGGTTCGCGTTTGTATTTTCTTTTTTATTACCGAATTTCGAACGGAGCAATTCGAACGGAACAATGGCAAAATGAGATATATAATTATCGCGATTTTTTGAGGTTAGATAAGATATTAATAAGAGTAAAATACAAATTAATCGATTAAATTCCACCGATCGAAGACTTTTTTTTTTTTTGAATCATCATTTTTATACGCTATTAGTAAGTAAAAATAAAATTTCATGCGTTTACTTATCGCTCGCACGTCGCTCGATATATCCGTGGCGCACACATGAATGGGTCATATATAAAGATCAAAAGAAGAGGCGAGCCTCGCCGACGCGGAGTTATTACAATCGCAAATTCGTACCTGAAACATAAAAATAAATGCTTCGATCAATAATCGCATTCTTTCATCTCGCATTATCGTGATGTATGCGCATTGAGACTAACATCGTCTTTCATTGTTGAAAAATTACGACGGTCTCTTGAAAGCAAATATAATTTTTTTTTTTTTTTTTCCAGCATTATTTTTATTTTTTTGTTAAATTTTTCTTGTAAAAAAAACGATGATTTTTGTGTCAAGGTCCACAGTATGGTAGATATAATTTACGTTTAATATACGCGAACTCGATGCGCAACGATTATATCAACACTTTGCTCTTTCCCTCTCCTCGATTATTCCACGTAGACGATGAATCGCTCGGGACTGATAACGACGACGATGCTGATAAGATCGCGAAACAAGAATTACACTTTGCCTCCCGGCGCACTTGTGACGATTTTTCGCACATCGGTCGAAGTATATAAATACAGGGAACGACTAAAAACGCTTGCGGTGACGGTACGTTAGATCACTCGGTATATATTTTTATCGCGCTACGCATATAACGCACCGGTCTTCGACGATGCAGCGCAAATAGAAAATTCACAAAAATAACAAGGGAGACAAGAATTTGATAATAAATTGCTATTTTTAACCAAAAATAAACTCGATACCCTTTTCCTTTTGCCAAAAAAAAATTATTTTTAAAATTAGCGATCGTCACCGATGTACTTTTATTATTAATAAATTATGAGTATCGACTTCTTTGGATAAATCAGAACTTTTTTTTGTTTGTTTTTATGTTTAGAAAATTAACACTCGCGATCTATTGAATTTCATAATTGCTGAAACAGCGCCTGTACGGCGTCATTATTATTCGTTCCTTCGCACAACGAAAAATCATTCATTTATTTTTGTCCGCCTGCGATAAAAGCATAAATACAATGCCACAATTGTAAAAACTGAATTTCAGTACACTACATTAACTAATCGGACGACAAACCGAAGCCGGGCGTCCTGCGATCGTCGGTTAATATCAAATTTCACGGGGCGTTTGATACGTTATTATTATTATTTTAATTTCGTGAAAAATTTATTTTTCGCTCGATCGCCAGTACAACCGGTACCATCGTCGAGTCCTCAACTTATTCTTTCACAATGGAAAGTCTCGCGAGTATAATTTTTCTATTGTTAATCGGTAGCTTGACGTTTCTCTCATCGGCTGTACTATCGGACAAGTGCGCCGGCAAAACTTCAGCACTGCCGTTCTATGGTGCAATTCGTGATTATAACAAATATCTGTACTGCAATTACGACACCAATGTGTCGCCCGGTTCCGAACTCAATACATCAACGAAGATAACTTTCATAATGCTACCAAAATTCGGGTATTTCGTGAGTTATTCGATTTCGATTAGGTACCATTTTTCACGATTGACGCATCTTAAATACAATTTTTTTTAGGACGAAGCATCGGGAGATCTCGATCTTCACTGTTTTGTGGACATCGTAAGTTTTACTGCACAGAGAAAAAAAATCGGTTCATCCAACTAAATCGGCGCTTGCGGATGATGAAACAAATAATCGGTTTCTTAAAAAAAAAAAAAATTGTCATAGTAAGGAAAGAAATAGTCAATTTAACTAGCAGTTAGTATGGTTAGTATGGTTTACTAAGTATTTCTTTCAGTGAATGAAATTTTCTTTTCGCCACCCGCAATAGCCGATTTTGTCAATTCAACCGATTTTTTTTCTCAGTGTATCGAAATAATCCCAAATAGTATACAATAGTATACAATAGTATATATATATTACTGAAATCAGACAATTATTTTTTTTTTTTTTTCAAGTCTTGGAAAGACGACCGTCTGAGACCGGTGTCATTATTTTTACCACTGCAGAAAATAAATGCTCTCGAACTCCCGAATTACAGAATCTGGATGCCCGACATAGTAGCCAAGAACTTGTAAGTATTCCACGCATGAAATTTGTACATCGCATTCGTTATCAATTGGAGGAAAAAAACAAAAACGTATGTTGCATAACGCGCAGGGGAACGTACGACAGGAGTGGATTCGGTTTACCTTATACCAATTGCGAGGTCTCTATGCTCGGCGGTAGAGTTCTGTGTCAATTCAATTTTCGCTATAAGTTAAAATGCAAAACAGATTTTACGCAGTGGCCGTTCGATCGACAAAATTGTACACTTGAAATAGCCTCGTGGAGCAACGGCATCGAAGCTATCACCTTCTCGGAGATTCAGAGATCGGTGGTAGGGCTTCAAATTTCAATGATATACAGTGGAGCCCCTCTTTTCTTAACTTCACTTGACTCAACTTCTCGCTTACTTTAACCCGTTACTATGGCAACGATTTCGGTTACCTGTATTTCCCCTGAGTCCGCTCGCCCCGCTATGAGCGCTGCGCACGCGCAAACTCTCGCCGTGGCTTTGCATCTACGGACGCGTCTACCCCTCGTTACCCCTACCGGCAGCAATTGACCGGGAGTGGGCACTGCAGGGGAAATACAGAATAGTGAAGCTGTCCGGTCCCGTCGTGTTAAGAAAAGAGGGGTTGTGCTGTATATCGAACAACACCTGACTTTCCAAATGGCTTAAAACTGCAGTTTTTAGGTATACATGCGCTATTTTAAATCGAATGGAGAATGGAAAATGACAAATTCTCGACAAGCTCGCGAAAATAAAAAATCCACCATTTTCGGGAATAAAACAATACAAACGCTGATAATTGATTTCATATTGGATCGATCGCACAATCATCTCAGCGCAGTTTTTTTGACATCAGCTATAAGTACGAACATTCGGAATATGCATGAGATATCTTAGGAGAAAATGATGTATTGATAATCATATTTACGCGCAGTATTGATGGCAATGACATTGACCACTGTGTGGCTCGATCCTCGATCGATCGAACGCCTCTCGATTGCTAATTTGAATATCGTTGTTCATCTACTGTGCATTCACTCCCTTAACTGGGCTTTGCCCCACAACGGCAATACTGTCCCCAACATTTGTGAGTATTATTTCGATTTCAATATTTCAATAAATTCTGTATTATCGACAATAAACTCGATCGATAAATCGTCATGTTTTCAGTACGTTTCTATCACTACTCATTTGCTCTCGCGACTCTGGCGCTTCTTTTGACGTTCGTACTTAGCAACGTTCAAGCCACGAAAAGTTTACCACCAAAATGGATCGCAGCGTTAACGGCAGGAATGCTGAGATGGAATGCGGGACAAATTTTGCTGCTCTGCATGCTTGATCCTCGGGCGGCCGCGGAGATCGAAGCCGATGCCGACGACACCGGAGATCTTGTTAACACGGGCGATAAGCAACCAACTTGGGGATACGTAGTTATTTTCTGCGGTTGGATATGTTTTATCATTTTCGTTGTCGCATACATCGTAATGTCGGTTACTTTAATTCCCGATTCGGCGATGCGACCTCCGATAGATGCAACTGATAGTCTTTAGTATTTAAAAAAAAATGCGTAATGTTGAGTTTTTTTTATACTTTCATATATGGAAGTACATTACATTTTCATTCTTTGTTCATAAAAAAAAAAAAAAAAAAATTTACTGCTCTCAATCACATTTGAATACTATTTTAACCGTTTAATAATGATCCCTACTTGACATTGTAAAATATTTATTTAAGGGTAAATAATATCTGTAATTGCGACAAAAAACGAATCTGTTAATTGATCAATTAAACATTCATTCTACAGCTTCTCTTTTTTGTTTATTAGTCCTTTTTGCGAGGGATAATTTTTGCAACAACTTTGGTATGTTTTTGCGGACGTTAGCAGCTTCGGAGTCCACGAAAATAATTTAAGGTTGGATAATAGCCAAGCGTACGAGTAATGGTACGAACGATTGAGATAAAAAGCCTTCATAATCGTCGTCTTTCCCCTTTAAACGAGAGATCGAGAGCGGAGAGAGAGTTGCGTCGATATGACATCGACTTCAAACGCGACGCGCAACCCGCGATGCTCCGAGTGGAAATTCTCGTGAAATAAAGCCGCGTGTGTGAGTGCGTATATATTTCACGTATACATTACTATATCGTGTGCCTCTCGAGAATCATTGCATTGAACGTGTCTGTATATATACGAGAGCAGGCGTTATCGATTTTAGTCTCGGAACGATAATAAAGCTCGGCTGTTCACGTACGACAACGACATTGGAATCAGCTTGAATCTCAATAATAATAATAATAGTAAGGAAAAAAAAAAAAAAAAAAAAAAATGAAGGCAAAAAAAATCTTATCGAAAAAAAATCGAATTTCGCGACGAGCAAATATCTCTCGTAAGAATATTTTTTTTTCTTTTTTCGCGTAAGTGATAGAACTAAGTTCAACGAACCCGTGAATAATTGTGCGAAAAATAAGATGTAGAGAAAAGTTCTTTCGAGTTATTTAATATTGCGGAAGCGCGTCGCGGTATAGTACGAGGAAGAAGAGGAGGAATGAAATAGCGAAAAATAAGAGAATAATAAAGCTAAGAATTAATGTGGGGTAAAAAAAAAAGCGAATACATTGCGAGAGAAATATAGCGAGTAAAAAGAGTGAAGAAGAAGGAGAAGAAGAAGAAGGCGCGCGAGGCAACAAATGGAGCGATAGGGTAGCAAGCGAGTTCAGTTGGTTGGTTGGCTTTCTGATGTTGCTGTAGAACCGCGGTGCGAGTTAAACCGGTTTCTCACGTAAGTGGAACGCGGTTCGTTGGATGCTGGCTAACGATATATACAGTATGGTCTGTTGTGCTGCCGTTGCTGCTTTTGCCCCGATACTTACACACACCGCGGGCGGGGGAACGGGTACGATATCCCAATAACGAGAAGAGCTACGCAATCCTCAGTGCCGATGACCACATACTATTATTAGTATTTTTTTTTTTTTTTTTGTAACGTATATTTTTAACCATCCAAAAGTCTTCATTTCATTCAGATACGAAGAGTTCTCGTCGTTCAATTCGGCAAACATGTGACTCTTTTTAATTTCCGATCGCTGTGAAATTCAAACTTTAATTGGACCGTCGAAAGAAATGCGTTTCACCGAAAAAAAAAAAAAAAAAATTTTAAACGAATTTCTTAAATCCAATTACTCATTCTTGTCGATTAAAGTGTCCACAGATTTCTAATGCCCGAAATTCCGAGCTCCGCATTGAAATTCGAGGATTGCGATCTCTCGTGCGCGCGGAATGATAAAAACTATGAGCAATTAGAAATAATAATAGGAAGGGTATCATAGTAAGGTAAAACGTTCCGGTAGTGTCTGGTATGTACGTACTATGGTGATAACACTAATTAAATACGACTCCCACTGACACTGGCGTGCTGTTGCTGCTGCTGCTGCTGCTGCTGCTTGTGCTCGTTCGCCTAACGAGGCCGGTAATTACGCGACGGCTTCATCTTCACGAAACTCCACAAAAACTCTATCTCTATAGCTCTCTCTCTTACAGCGCGGCCCATTACTCTGCTGGCTCTACGTACACTCTTCATATCTATACGTGCATTCATCCTCTATCCTACTCCTTTCCTTCTATCCTCTGCTCCGTTATTTGCTTCGCTATTCCTTCGATTTAGCTTTTCTTTTCGTCTCCGCAGTGAAAGAACCCGAATTTTTCACTACTTTGGATCATCGTATTAAGGCGGTCGCGAGTATTTTTAAAGAAAACACCCGAATTAAATGCGTTCAAGTGTGAGCGACGGAAATTGCACCGAAGAGACCCAAGCGGTCGAGAAAACTCGTCGATCTTCGAAGAGAATCTCGAAAGTATATATATTTTTTTCGAAACGAGACCTTTGCCTCGAGAGAGACGTTTCAGGATCGACGAGCTGAAGTTTTACGCTCAACCATTTCACCTTTTTATATTCAACTACTTACAACTACCACCCCTCCCCCCCTTTAGCGATGGCTAAAAGAAATCCCAAAGTCCTTCCGCTAAACCCGAGTTTATAGTGTATCCTGTCGAGATTTTTTTTTCTCCAAAGTGCTCATTACTCTTCGGGGGTCGATGGTCCGTGGACGTGCCGAGAAAAATTCGACGAAACCTCTCGAAGGAAGAGAATAAGATTTTTTTTTTATTTATTTTTTTTTCTCACGCTGAGTGAAATTAATTAACTTTTAAACGGCGAAGAAATTTTCGAGTGAAATTCAAAGTTTATTTCGTCGATTACATCAGTTGAAATTCAAGTACAAAAGCAAAGTTCACAGCATCCGCGTACGATACGGGTTTTAAAAGGTCGACTGTATGGCGTATACAGGGTATAACGCGATATATAGCAACAGCGAGACGAACACAGAGCGACGGAGGGTCGCGGAGCAGTAGGGGACTTGGCGCGTCCGCCGCGAGGGAAATGAAAATAAATGATAGCTAGTCCTCTCACTCAAGCTCCGGCTCTCTTTACCCACGTCGTAATTAATTTAACGCGCTAGGAACAGACTGCGAAAGCTCCAGAGCACGCTCGCTCATTCGCTGGGCTTCTCCGATAGCCCTTGGGCGCATTATTACTTTAACACGCGAGAGACACAATGTATTATAACTCTAAAATAACTCATACATATTCTCCCGCGATGTATACAATTCCCGAATGAAAATTCTCTCTCCGGAAAATGTCACACACGAAAGTGTAGTCAATTGTAACTATATTCCTGTCCGTTGCTCTTTCAAAATTTGTAATACGAAAAAAAAAAAAAAAAGCGAATTCAGCAATTTGGGTCGTTCGATTTTTCGTGATTGAGGTATTTTATTTTTTACGAACCCGTTGATACGATTTTCATGCAATATTCGCAATGTGCAAATGTACAAAAAAAAATCATTGATTTAAAAAAAAAAAATGAAAAATACGAGTTTTACCATTTTTTGTTATCGATCGATCGTAAAAAAGTGATATTGCAGAAATTGATCGACTCTGTAGTACGAAAAAAAAAAATTGACGGTAGGGCATCATTTTTTTTTTTTTTACATATATGAGGGTTTTGGTTGGGTGTTCAACACGTGTATAGCTTTCCTATGGGTCTTACACGCGCTCTCGTTTATGTACCTACTTCGCGCGTATACACATTTCGCCGTTCGCGGATAATACACACGTGCATTTACTTACACTTGTCACGTGCTCTCTATGGACGGATAGTACATACATAGATATATGGATATGTATATGGAAACTGAGAATAAAGCACGCCTCTGCTGCCTGTGCAGATTCCGGGTGTCGCTACGTACTTACGTAGGTATTACGGCTTGGAATCGCGCGCACTTTATTGTGAGCGATGTTATTGGAGTCTCTCGTAATGGCATCCGCCATGTTTTCTCGGCAAACAGAAATTCACTCGGCTGACTCCTGTAGTCCGTATTATTATGTGTTCTTTATTTATTTATTTAAAGTCTCAAGTTCGTCAAAAATAATTTTCTACTCTCTTATTTTTTATTTTTTTTATAAACGTGACGATTCGGCGAATTCGTTTTATACGATGTTCGCCGAAAGATCGATGTCGAGGTGAAAATTGCGTTAAAAAATGGGTATAAATAGCATTTTCCGAAATTTACGGGGAGAGTTGTAAAGAAATAAAAAATAAAAAAAGGCACAAAACGAGAGCGCAAATATTGTAGTGTATTGCAGTAAGCACGCTATGTGCCGGACGTAGGTAATAGTTACTCGCAACAATAAGCTGCAACAACGAAGAACGAAGTTGCGAGAAGTATCGAGCGTTCAGACTCTTCAAGATAGTTTCTCGTTGGGGCGTTTCGTGTTTTTCTTTTTTCTCGCCCGTCTCAGCCGCCTCTCTTCCACTTTGAACGTAAGATATCCCTGAGCTTCCGCGAGCGAGAGGCGATAATATTTTTTCATTTCGCCCTATACGTACGCCGAAGAGAACCTCGCGCGCTGTTCTATCTCGAGGGAAGCACCGACTGAACGTACGAAACTGCGCGTTGCAGTAGCCTCCGTTGCTGGGGGCGAGATGCTCACACGAAATGGTCCTTTCTTCCGAAACGAGAAGGAACGCGAAAGAGACGCTACAGCGTCAAGAAGAAGAAGAAGAAGAAGAAGAAAAAAAAAGGGAAGACGACCGAGGAATTATATATAGGATACAAAGAGGATCACTATTCTCGTCGTTTATACCAGACTCTCGCTTTATTGAGCTCACAGTAAAAGATAAAGAGAGGACTAAAGCGAATAAGAAGAAAAAAAAAAAAAAAAAAAAAAAAAACGACACGACAACGGTGAAAGTATTATCGACAAGTCCATTGTAAGAAGTAGAATTCAATGGGAAGAAAGAACAAAGTAATAAAAATAAGTAAAAAAAGACCTTACATCTTATTATCCTCAATTGCCGAGTAAAATACACATAAAATTGCAGCCTAAAAGATTTCTGCATCGCGTGAGTAGTGCTTGAATGCATGCGCCGCTTGTCTCGTTTCTTTTTTCTCATTTCTTCTCCTTTTTTACTTCAAGTTTTATTTTAGTTAGGCCCGCGATGCAAAAAGCTACTTTCAGGAATCGTTTTTATTCCCGTTGTTAAATTCCCATACATCAAATCATGTCCGGTCATGTGATACAGGGTGTTCAACGACGAGAACAAGCAATTGCTCAATTTAAGACGCGAAAGCGCAATTGACAATTTTTGAGATAAAGAGATTGAGGTTATGGGACGAACCGGACATTGCAACATTGTGGGGCACGTAAAAAAAAAAAAAAAAGTCGTCAAGTAACGGGGCCGTCTCGCCGACTCGAAATTTTCGTTGCCACCCTGTGTACAGTTTACTGCAGTATTGTCGTGTATTCTACATTTACTCATGCAGAGGCTAACGTATGTACTTGTCCGCGTGTTCGAGGATCTCAACTGCCTGCCCCCCCCCCCACCCCCCAACCCCTCATCCGCACGTTCCAGTCCTTCAAAGGCAGTGCAGGAAAGCCACCGCGTAATTACAACGTAATACCAGCTTGGTCCCCCGTATTACGTCGGGTTTTCGGGTTCCGCGAAGCCAAACCGTGGGCTCAGTCATGGCGATAGGTGTGTGTGTGTGTGTGTGTGTGCATATATGCCCTTACTGCTAGAGCGGTACGACGACGAAAACGAACGTGTAGAGGCCGTAGTCGCTTGCTCTCTGTGCCTCCTCTTCCTTCCCTTTGCAGTACTGACAGAGAGATGAGGGCGACTCCCTCGATCGCGCGTCCTCTATCATTACTTTCCCGACTTCCCGAGCCCTCGAATCCCAACGCGAGACCTGTGTCTGACCCTGTTGGCCCTTTAATGACGGGTACCGAAGGGGGGGGGGGATGAAGGGATAGACAGGGATTCGAGACGCGTGTGTATACGGTGGCGAAACGCGCGACGAAGGGGTTAGAAAAGGGATGCAAGTGCCTTGAGGCTAGTCGTCTGTCTATCCCTTCGTACGTATCCTGGCTTCATAGACTCGACCCTCGTACACAATGTAGTATCCTTTCAACGGTAAAGCAATGAGGAAGGATTAATACGTTTCGCACCTTAACCGTCTATTGTTTATGTCAACCATTCGTTTCTATCATCAACCCGTTTGTCACGAACCGGAAACAATTTCTTCCTTGCGACGAACAAAAAAAACCCTACCTGCCAGTGTACATTCAATATTTATTAACCCCTTTTTTATTTTTGTGCTTCAACAATGGATTCATATTTAAACTCCAGTAAGCGTTGAAAGGGGATGAACATAACTGAACTAAATTGGTCAGAACTGGTATACATCTACGCTGCTACGGAACAACGATCCTTTCACCGGGTGCGTCGGGGATGGTGAAACGGTTTTCCGGTTGCACGATCACGCCAAATTAATTTCACCCAGTAGCCAGCATCCACTACTACTCGGTCCCAACCATTTGCAACACTACAATTTAATATAATCGTGTCTACCGGTGTACGCTACAAGGGAAAACCGGGAGGTTCGGAGGATCGGTCGGTGGTTATAATTCACGTTCTATCCGCGTGTGCGTGTGCGCGCGCATTAGTTTTCTACTCGGCTAATCGTAAATAACAATCGGTTGTGCAAACCACCGGGTTTTCGGGGGTGGCAGTTGGCGATCTCGTGCAATGCACGCTTTAAGCGAGAACTCCCGACGTTGTATGCACGCACGTTCGGTGGAGTCTGTGTCGGCTGGTAGCCAGAAGGTTCAACATTCGACGCGGTCCATTTCCGTTTCTGTTTGTCGTTCGAGCGAGACGCGCGCACAAACACACATACACACGCGGAAATAAAAGGGAAAGGGGAGATTCCGAAGGCCAGTGTGCGGGCGCGTGCATCCAATTTTCACCCCCGTCTGTTGTAACGAGAAACCTGCCGCCAGGTGAAACACCCGAGAACGGGTCACTGTGTGCATCAGGCTTATTGGCTGTCCACACGATGCAACATACCAGCTCTCACATAGTACGTATTACATTCGTAGAAACGTAGAGGATACCGTACGGATGCATAGAAATTCACGGATAAATGTATACACGCGGAGATCTGTATACATAAATCCATACGGGTCAGGAGTATATGTAAATCTATGTAGACACGAGACGAATAGATATTGGGTTGGATGCACGCAAGCGCAGCGACAGGGTAGACGTTACCGATAGTTGGGGCAAAATGGACTACTTGCAGTTGCATTTTTTTTTTAAGATAAAATAAAATGCAATATAAAGCTGAAATCATTTCCGAGATGTTGATAAATTTCTGATAAGTTCCGATTATTGCGCCCATGTCATACGCACGATCTTTTGTGTTAAGTGCGTGAAAAGTTCGACTTTTCGTGCCCTAACCTCACTGACCTGTGCACGGAAAGCTATATTGAGCTCTGCGCATGCGGCAACTTTTCTACACACGCTGGTCAAAAAAGTGACTTTATACACACTGAACAAAGGCACGAAAAGTCAAACTTTTCGCACAGGCAGCACAAAACAGTTACTTTCGTGTCTAGAGGGAGAAAAAAAGGTCGATCTCGACGAGTGTGAAGTGAGGCACGAGCCGAAGACGAGTGCGCGCTTCACACGATTTTCCTCGCACGCGACGCGAACCCGATTTTGTGCTGTTTTTCCCGCACTAGTGCGGAAAAGTGCACTTTCCCGCACGGCGTGTGAAAAAACGGTCAGAAACATCTTTGAGGTGTCGTAATATGGGATTTTTCAATAGAGCACTGTTAAAGGGGGTTGAATTTCGTCGAAATTTCGATCAAGCAATTCGCTTTTCGTCGTACCAGTTCGTTTTACCCCATGGATGACTGTAGCCAACACGCGCGGATATATGCACGTAGCGTCTGCTTACGCCTGCGCTAGTTACCGAACGTTGGATATAATTACGTTTGAACAAGCACGAGAGAACCGTTTATGCAATTACGTATGCGTACTAGTGCAAATAGTGTGCGAGCCGCCCTCACCTCTATCCGTCCCTTTCCGAATCGCGCTTTCCCCGTTCGCTCGCTCGCTCGCTCACCGCAGGTACTTCTATACATATATAGATACGGTTGCGCATAAAGGGGACAGAGAGATAAACCCTTGGTTTATCTCTTTTCGGTGGATATACCACGATGGATGAGAGAGATACGCAAATCTAAAAAATCACAGCCTACATACATATGCAAAGTTCATACATAGATGCATACGAGTGTGAATGAAAAGTATACATATGCATAGATGTATTCGGGTTCAATGTAAAATCCTCTCGAGACGACCTGTTCCGAAATAAAAAAAAAAAAAAAAAAAAAAAAAAAAAAAACGAGTACAGACTCGCGCAAAAGTTGGATTTTATTACAATAAATTTCGAGATGAAAAAAGTTTGTCAAATTCTTTCGATGTTTAGATGATTTATCGATATTTGTAATCGATATGTGTATATGAGGAAAAAATAATGAAGGACTTACATTTTTAAGGAGTTCGATACTGAAGGTGTTTTAAATACCATGACGTTTCTTACCTGAAACAAAGAATTGAAAAAGATCGTTAGTTATTTCGTTAAGGACACACGATCCTTTTTTTTTTTATGAAATGTTCGTTATTTAAAAAAAAAATTGAAAAATCAACCATTGCTTTTTTTTATACCTTTTTATCAGATATGAAGTATTCAAAGAAAGTATAGTTTTATTCAGGCGACGATATATATTTTTTGATTTTACCAGATATTTGCATAGTGAATTTTGTTATAGCGCTTGATGATTTTATGTATTTCTGGCACACCCTGTAGGGGAACGGGGCGCAGTTCGCGAGTCTCGTAGTCGAAGCACACAGAACGTCTACGTGCTTCCGGGAACTGCGTGCATGTAATGACAGTGCCAGGAAGTGAAGCAGGTGGAAGTGAAGATGGAGGAGGAGAGAAAACAATAAAGCTGTGCGCAGTGCATAATATCGAAGAACGTACACCATGCTATAGTTATAATACCCTCCCTACATGCATACATACATACATACATATCTATCTATAGTATAGTAGAGCGCCCGGAGAGTGAACACGCGCGTGACACACAATTATTATCTGTTGCGAACAACCCTCTCGGCTGTACTCATGAAAATCTGAATAGATTTATGACTCACGTTTGATTCTACTTGTTACCAAATATAATTCCGTAATGTCAACGAAGATATAACTGTAATGTTACCATTTACGATGGTAAAATACGAATGTCGAGCATTTTTCGACATTGTTATTGTGACCATCCAACATTTTTTACATAATTTATATTTCTCTGTATTAAAAAAAAAAAAAAAAAAAAAAAAAAAAAAAAACATGTCGAGTGTCATTAAAGTAGGGGATTCCCCGCTGTGGTAGTTGGGACCGCCAGCAGACAAAATTCTGAGTAGTTACGATATCGCGTGACTCCCCTACAACCGCAGATTATAATACAAACTATCCACGTACAACACCGGCATACATAGTGTCTATCAATTCGGCAATCTGAAATATAGTATAACAGCTGATAGATACACGTGCCGATCGCATGTACAAAGTCCCTCGCGTAGATTATTTTTTCGTAGCTGATCTTATTTTCCGTACAGAATGAGAAAGGTGGGGTTACGCAATTCTGATATAACGTGTGTATAATCTAAATTGTAAACAGCGAGAGATAACAAAAATTACGGTTCACAGCATTTGCATGTTTTACACGTATGTAAGGGTAGATATGTCGCTCGCTGTTTTCCATAACAATATTTTACCTTTTTCTCGCATTTTCATTGTTAAAATCCAACAATAGGACAATAATAATAAAGATAACACAGTATTTTCGTATGCAACTTAGTTTTGACTGCCTTATCCTGAATGTTACGTCGCGTGCGAAAAATCATCTCCACAATCATTATTTACATCATTATCGCTATTTCATCATCATTATTGCTCATCATTATTTTAATTTTTTTTTTTTTCGAAAATTCGAAATGGAATTGGATTTTGCTACGGAAACGAAAAGGAAACCAAACGGAGAAAAAAGGAAGGAACATAAGTTTGTCCCTATACTCACCCCCCTGCAATACCTGGTATGTATTACTCAGCAAATACCGAGAAACATTTACGCATTCGCATGTAATACCTGCGTGCGAAGTACCCCTGGGGGAAAGGTTTCTACAACGACCTAAGCCCGACGTAGTCTCTCGCTTAAATTCTACCCATACAAAACATACAGCCGTACCGAGTACGACGAGAAATATCGAGGGATGATAATTATCGTGCCTGCATTTCGTCTATGTGCATCGCACGCACCGGGTTCCTATGACAATAGTATAGAATACAGAACGTAGGAGGGGAAAATGTGGTTGGCACCCCTGCTGCCTACCTAAACACAGTTATATATTGCGTACTATAGTATTCGCTAGCAGTGGAAGGAAACGCACGAGGAAAAGCGACGAACAGTACAGAGCACAGCGGATAGTCGGGAGGGAACGGATAGGATGAACGAAGCAGAAGCAGCAGCAGCAGCAGCAGCACCACCGGCAGCAACAGCAGCAGCAGCTAGCAGAGCTTGCCGAGTCTCTCTGCGATCAATAACACGTGTGTACTCACCGACACGCACCAACACCCTCTTAAGTTATACCCTACTCTGTCGTGCTTTCGCTTTTCGAGGCGCCGAGGGTTTCCACTGCGCACAGAACTCCACGACTCCCCCGCGAATACGCGTCCACGCAATTTTACGGGGCTGCTCACCACCAACGTCCCTCGACTCGACTCGCTCCTGCTTTCGCTCACCTACACTATCCTGCATTCGGGAGAGTCGGGGGACTAGCGACATCCACCTCCCCCACTGCTTTTTCATGACAGACGCACGAACGCACGAGTGGAAATGCGCGTGCACACGTATAGGTATATATAGATCCACGGTAACCCCGGCTATGTGCTGACTTTGCGAGACTTGCGCGAAGCGAAAGCGAAAGGTATATACGTCGAAGTTAGATTGCTCGATGTTCTATTGTCAAATATGCAATACTGCATAGCAAAAAATACCTTTCAAATTCGACGCAGTTACGAAATAACTTTTTCGAAAAAAAATATAAATTGCGTTCGGAAAATTTCATGCATTTTTTACTGCAGCTTACGAATTTAAATTACTACGGGGTTAAAATTACCCTAAAATATAGAGATTATATATGTTCAAGAATTGTCCATAAAAAATTGTTTATTCAACATTAACCCTCAATGTCTTCATTGTAAGCCCATTTAATATCCTGACAAGGATACATCGCTTTTTATTATCGCGTTATCATTCCACGAATTGTTTTCCCGTTATTATTCAACCGGTGAGTTTGCATAGGTAGGTATACCTACGAACGTGTTAGAGGGGTTCGCGGCCAAGGGATGCTGACCAGCAGCAGCAGTAGCAGAGGCAGCAGAGAGCCAGATAGAAGCACCGGGGGGTTGGGCCAGTAATTGCGTGAAACGCGCGAGTCGGAAAAACCGCAACGGCAGAAGCGGATATGCGCGAGGTATTCGGTGCTCGCGGCGAGCCTGGCAGCAGGAGGGTGAACGTGGATGGGTCTGGATGCACACAGAGAAAACGAGAGAAGAGAGGGTAGCGGCGAAGGGGGATGAGGGTGGTTAGTCCGGTTTCGGTGGTCGGCCGTTGGATCGCAAACGCGGGAGGTTGAGCACGAATGGTGGGTCGAAGGGTGATGGCGATAAAATTCAGGCGTTAATCAGAATCTTGTTTCCACGAGAGCAGCGACTAGTGGATGAGTGCGCTCGGTAGTGGTGAACGGTACGCGCTCTAACGAGGACTGAAAGGAGAGAGAGAGAAAGGGAAGAGGCACGTTCGTCGGCCATTGTACCCATTTACACAATTACACGTTTCCATTCCCTTCGGACGCTGGTATTTATACATTCCATCTGGTAGGGTATGGGATTGAGACTGAGGAAAGAGGAAACGGGGGGAGAGGCTGGTCAGTCGATCGAACGTGTATTAGTACCAATCTAGCAGACGTTAAACGCATACCGACGTTTATTATATTTGACCGCGAAGAGATTGTACTGTAACTGCAACAGTCGTACAAACAGACGTTTCTAATCAAGAAAAAGTCTTACAGAATCATTTTTTGCTCAATAGACAATGACTTCGCGCATTAAGTTTCTCGAAGTCATCAATTTTTTTTCGAAAACCTTACATTGCGTTGGAAACTTCGCTGTGTAGAGAGAAACCAAAAAAAAAATAACCTGTCCGCAATAAAATGTGGTATAACGATGACTGCAAGTTACAGCGATGTTATGATACAACGTCAACCATGGAGACCGCAGGGAATCGTAACTTCGCGTAGTACAAAACTCTTCGTGGAACCCTCGGGTTACAGCGCGTCACGTACGCACTTCAATACAAACTTAAACCTCTATACACATACACGTGTGATATATAACGTATGCAAGAGTCCCTGTCGCTCTTCCTGACTCGAGTGAGCTTTATATTCGCTCCAACTGCGGTATACACCCGGTCGTGTACGACGCTCTCGCGTCATACTCTACGTGCCCGGAGCAGTTGTAACTGTTTTTGATCGAGTTGTGGCAGTCACTCTACTCGTTTCACTTCACAATTTCGACCGAAAAGCATAGTTTTCCTCGTCATACCCTCCAATAGCTTCATAGCTGGCATGTTGTTTCTATGTCCTATCTATCGCGCATGGATGCTGCGACTGGTGATGTTGCGCCGTTGCGTTCACACCGGAGTTCTCTCTGTCATCCTTTTGCCATACACGCATATGCTATTTCAAACGGCCACTCGAGAGTCGCCACCGTCGAGCGTGACTTTTCAATAGTTATTTCACCCATTCGATCCCTCTAGCGTCAACCCTTCAACTGCCAATCCCGATACCCCTGTTTTCTCACATTCCCGTAACCTCGATTTTTCTTTGTTTTATCTCTTCAAATTCTCGCGCAGCGCAACGAGCGTTGCAGAAGCAAAAACAAAAACACAATTGTACATTAGTTTCTCGGTTCCTCTGAATGAAATTTTTTTTTCCGAATTTTTTTTTTTTTTTTTTTTTCAATCCTTCTGCCATTCATTCCTGCGGTGTTTTCAATACTTTGCTGGTTCCCTGCCCCCTCAATCACATTGGATATCGCGCGTCAATATGCAGTTTACAACTGCACGTCCGCTACCCATTCTCTTATCCGGTTTTACGAATAGTATAATAATAATAATAATAATAATAAAAACAGTAGTGGTAATACTGCGCATGCGATACATTTTACATGCATACGAGAATATGCGGAGAGACGACGACGACCCTTTCGTTTTACGGGTGTTTGGGTGTTCTCTTCCTCATTTTATCTCTGTCGGGCATAGACCCTCCGTCTCCCTCGCGTTCAGCCCATGTTTATTTCGCGATATTTATCACCGCCACCCCTCGAAACTACGTCGGCCATCCAATGGTATATGTATACAGCACAACGAGGAGGACCCGCACACGAATCCTACAGTCCTGGCTCCGCCTAGCACCCGAAACGAAAGCACTTTGTAGCAAACTACCACACCCCACCTACCCTCCTCGCCCTTCACTGAGAGGATCTCTATGTGTTGCTACTCTAGGCTCGTATGGAGAAAGTTAGACATTCGTGGAGTGTTGTAGCAGACGAGAAGGACGTCGTAAAGATGCGTACAGCCGCGAACTAAACAACTTTTCGAGTAAAAGCTTCGCAAAACAGGAAATACATTCGTAACGGTTTTATTGGCGAAATGTGAACGAGCCGAGCCAATAGATTTTTCTACACGATTCACGAAGAAAATAAAAAGTATCGGAGGGCTAAAGTTGATTAATTAAATACTTGACTAAAAAAAAAAAAAAAAAAATTTGCTTCATTTCCGGTATGAATTGTAGCGTAACACTTTTACATGAGACATCTTGTAGCTGAAAATATGGTTTATTTGTTAATTTTATTAAAAAAAAATAAATAAAAAATTCGACTACTTTTTGGCAATTTTATTTCAGAAAATGAAATAATAGTGATCACGGCTCGCTTTACTTGCAATGCTTTTTTTTCTCTATGTATACGTCTCTATGTATACGCGGTTTTACTGAAACCACAATAGTAGTACAGTAGTGCAATACGTTATACGGATAACGCAAAGATGCGAAGCGTACGAGCGGTGAGACGCGAAGCGAGTGTTTCTCTACCGCGTTTCGGAGATCTTTCCGGAATTTAAGCACCTGCTACATACACGATGTATATCCAGGAACCTTGCCACGGGAAAGCCACCTTTCCACTCCAGACACTCGTCGTCTGGAGCTCTCGCCGCATTTCCTGTATAAATGTCTGACAGTCTTGAGCATTTCGAGGCGCTATTTTCATTGGTTGCGCCCTCGCGAAACTCCTATTTTCTGTACTATCAGAGTTCAAGGCGATAGAATAAAAACATAAATGAACAAATAGAATTTCATTAAAAACCTCGAAGGGATCGAGTCAATTCGAAATTAACGAATTTAAATGGTACTACAAGTTTTTTAAGTTATTCGGGAGTCGCGGTACGAAAATATCTTGATATTTATTCACAGAATAGGTGGGACGTTTATACCTGTTGTTCAGCTATAAAAAGTTTGCGTATGATGAGCTCTACCCGTGAGCCCGTCGTGAGTTACGTTGAAGTAATAGAGAAGAATGAGAAAAAGAAGAGTACGAAGAGGAAGGAGAGAAGAAAGCCGCTCGACTCGGAGGCCGAAGGGCAAAGGAGGAAAGTCCCGTCGGTCGATAAGACGCGAAAAGACGCTCTGAGTTAAGGCATTGGGTACATACATCGCAATCTCGTGTACACCACGACGAGCTGAAAGACTTGAAAGCAAAAGGAGAGAGTGAGAGGGACAGAGGTTCGAGGTGAATGGGGTCCGCGGGTTGGAGAACGAGATGGTGGATCTGGTTACTCGCCTTCCGTTATCCGCCTGTGGTAGTTACTCCCACCGCCCATATAGCGGCGACGTTAAGGACCGGCGAAACTCGCAGTATATAATATCTAACGTGCACTCGTCAATTTCGCTCGCGAACTACTCAACTACTCCAGTTATGTGAACGTAAACAGCGCGACTCTGATCGTAAGGAACGAAAATTCGTCGTAATTGCATTGGAAATTCGCAAATATTAATTATATAAGTTGTAATAAGGAGACTGCTGCGGATTTCCATAATTAATTCGTTAATGATAATTCACTGAAATAATTCGCGATCGTTTCACTCTACAAGATACAGCGTACTATGATACTACGTATGATCTTCAAGTTCCGTTATGTGAAATATATCGAAAGACGAAATGGCTCGTCGTACACGAACGAGAGATTGCTATGACTTTGTACTTATCTCCTACTAGAAACTACGTACCGATTTTTCTCACAGTATACATTTATATACATATATATATGTATGTGTATATCTTCAGTGTTCAGTCTGCTGCGTGTTCTTCAGAATTCCATGGCGCATTGCGCTCTTCGCGTCTATCATTTTCCAGCTTCTCTGTAGCGCAGCTGGATGATTTTCAAGGGGGTTTTCCTCTGCTCTCTTTGCATAGCCGAGCGAAACGGGAAGGAGTTGAAACAAATAAAGGAAGAGAGTCGGATAGGAGGAAGAAACTCGAGAGCGGCGAATCGTCTAACAAAATCATTCCGCTTTAGTTGCCCGTCGTCGATACGAGCCCCGCGAGACCGGACGTCCGCAAAGGAAATCATTTTATTTTCTTCCTTTGCCTCATTCGTTGCGCTCTTCTTTCCGCTCTCGCGCTAAAGTTGGATAATACCGTGGGATTTAATATATATCTCGGTATCCTCGAGATCCCTACTTGTTTCCATCGCATCTTTCGACTTCTTATTCACTCACGCGTTATAATACTTTGCCACTCGGTTGATTATAAATGATGAATTATAGAACTATCCGTAGATACGTTGCGATTCATCTCGAGACGGCTGAAACTTTCCACGGAAGAAAGAACGGATATTTTGTTTCTCGAGAACTGAAAAGCTTCGCGCGAATTCTTATTAATTCGAGAGAGAGAGAGAGAGAGAGAGAGAGGGAGAGGCTTATTATCTACGTTGGCTAATTATAATATGCACTATCGTCGAATTCCTGGCGTGAAACACGAGTAAATAGTTCTGAGTACTATAAAAATGAAATACGAGAAGAGTCTTCGTATTGGTGTTGTAAAATCGCCAAGATTTTGAAATCTGAATAAATGAAAGTCTCCGTACATTTATAAAGAAAAAAAAAACACGTTTCACGGCCAATTCGGCCTGTTATTTCACTATTATTATAAATTCCTGAATTCCACGTGAGAAATAAACATGTTCTGCAAATCCTGCCGAGTCGTTTTCACTACCAAAAAACGAAAAGATTCATTATTCCGCGAATACTAACGCGTAAATTGAGAAAAGAGCAACACGTGTATTCATCTGAGATAAAAATGAATTTCTACTATCGTGTCTCGTGAAATAAATTTCGTCACAACGGCAGTCGTAAATATATATCACTGGTAGCACTACACCGATCATTGGTACTATCGCTATTTCTCATTCCTGGCAGACAATGTCAACGATATTACACGCGTGGTCCATCGATATCC